>OY728129.1:1368202882-1369402882 GCA_963277665.1 Viscum album
GTTTAAGTAGTTCCTACCAACATGGGAACAAGATCCACAACATTAAGAAGAAAAAGTTGACACCCTGATTCACCCCTCCCCTCTCAGGGTGTCCCGGGGTCCTACAGTGGGATCATGTGATCATAGAAACATAATAATGGAGAAGAAATATATAACATAACCTAAATATGATTTGAGGCTAACTTCCATGACTATTTCACATGGTGGAAAAGTACTAAAATGGATTATATTTACTCCCTAATCCATACACAAATTCTCATGAGACTAAAAATTACCCAATGCATTGAAGTACTATCTTGGTGAACCCATAATAAAATGATCATGCATAGGTGTTCCACATAAATAATCAAATATAAGTAATATGCAAAAGGGTTTCCCAGGGAAATAAATGGGTATCATAATCATGTCATAAGGAATAACCAAAGGGTGTATCATAATGGTTTACATGAAATATGGGATTAAATCATTATTGGAAATTAATGAATTAAAAATAGGCATTTATTATGATAAATGACATCATAATTATGTGTAATAATTATAAAATGTTGATTATGTTACTTCGGAAATGTGCCACTTAAGCGAGGGGTTTTTAAGTAAAGATTCCTTAAAATGGGGTAAGAGCCTAATAATTTACATAAATCCAAAAGTGAAATAAAAATGGGTTTTCATGATAAAAGGTCAGATTTCATAAAATATTTTTGTCTTAATAAATTTTATGGACCATGCTTGAAAAGTTATAGGAAATGGAGAAGTTCCCTTTAATCAGACTTTCTTATCGAGGAGAATTGAGATGGAAACATTTTGAAACATGTATATCCCCATATAAGAAAGCTGAATTGAGCTACATAAATATGTTTGGTATATAAAAATAGAATATATGAGAATAATATTAGAATAATTATTAAATAAATTGAGGAAAATAGATAGAAAGTGTAACCCAAAGTTTATTTAGAGGTTCAGAGAGATCCCTTACCTTATGTCTGAAGGTGTTCTGCACTTTCAATTAACATTTTGGATAATAAAATTAGTTTCTCAATAATTTAATTAATAACATCTTGAACATATATTTTATTTATTATAATTTTATTAAGTTCATTTATTTTCATTTCAATGATTTATAATGTTTAATTTCGTTGTCTGGGAGTGTTCACTTCATGATTTATGATCCGTTCCCTTGACTATAATTATGGGAGTTCTTGTCAAATGGAAGAAAAAATATATAAGTTGAATGAAATGGTATTAAAATAATTAAAAAAAGTTAAATTTTACCATATATAATTTGGTTTTCTGATATTAGGATGATTCATTTGTTAAAATGTTAGTGATTACCAGTAAATTTATTTTGGTGGTTTTTCGATCAAAACGAACTAGTTTTGTTTTATTATTTAATATTATATACATATATTAGTCCCATAAAATGAAAAATGTTTTATTATAAATTTTAAATTATGTTTTAACCATTATAATTATTTTATGACTAGCCTTTATGATGTTAATTGAAAATGAAAAATCATCGTTAATGAAGGCGGTGAATCAACATATCACATACATTGTTTTTGTTTTTAATATAAAAGGGGAAGAAAATAAATTTAATGATGGATATTATATTAACAAAATAAAATTAATTTATATATATGATACTAGATTTATAATGTTTTATTAGATAAGGTATGCAAGTATAAGTTAGAAGAAATAAAAAAAATTAAAAGAGAGAGAAGGAGGATTTTACCTCTTGAATATTGTCTCCTTGAGAACCTCCTTAAGGAACTTGGGTTTTATCTCTTTTTGAGACCATAAGATCATGTAAATAAGGAAGAGGAAAGGGTAAGGGAATTGGGTAAAATTTATATAGTATTGAATTATTACTAGGTGTTAGGTGAATGGGGGGGGGGGGGATGATATTTATAGGGGAGGAGAGGGGTGTTTTTGTTTATTTTATTCATTTGATCATTATTTTAATTCAATAGTATCAATAGTGTTGATTATTTTTACTAAATATAGTAAATGAATCATGATACTTATAACTAATGGGTTTTTACATCATCCATACATCAACCATGACTAAAAAATTCATGTATTTTTTAAATATTGCAAATTGATGTATTTCACTATTCACCAAAAATTCAACTATTTTAGAAAAATCCCAAAAATTCACCCAAATAATCATTTAACATATATATTTATAAAATATAATCCATTTTATGAAAATAATTTTTTTTAATTTGATAAATGTAATTTTTAATTAAAATCATCATTTATTCCAAAAAAACGGATTTTAATGTTACAACGGATTTTATGACACTTTGAAAAATTAATTAAGGTATCATAAAATTATCTTAAAATTATAATAAAAAAACAATAATTTATGAATATATTTTATAAAAATTACTTTTCTTTTAAATCATTATATTAACAACAATTTTGCAAATAAACATTTAAGTTTCACAAAAATACCAACACTTAATTTATCATTATTAAAATATTTATCTACTTATTCCATGATATAAATATATGATATTTTTATTTATAAGATACATAAATTTTATTTATACATTCATTGGTGAGGTTACTATTCTAAAAACCATATTACTATTCCTAACAGTTACATTACTATTCAAATGGTCAGATTAATATTTCAATGGTCATAAGGGTTTACTACTTCCTATAAATACCTCTAATTTCATTAATAAGTCAGTTATATTTTTTCGCAAGGTTATATATAATTTCATCTATTAAATTAATATTTTATTATTTACCTTGTCTTTTAGTTCTATAGATTTTTTTGTGAGTGTAGTCATTCTAGTGGATCGAGAAGATCTATATTTTCATGTTCTTATTATATTTTTATCTTTTTTTATCCTATTATAATATTTGGAAATATTATTGGGTTTTTTGGACTAAATTTTCATTCTTAGTTTATGAGAATATTGTTTTTATTGGGTTCTCTATGTGATTTATGTTCTTTGTACTATATATGAAAGAAAATTTCATTGATTAAATTTTGGGTCATTACATTCTTCCCCCCTTATGAAATTTCACCCTTGAAATTTTGTTTTAAACACTAAAGTGAAAAAAGACTAAGTTACTTATTCTTCCACAGTTAATTTGGTCACAATGTGACATCTTCATATTGTTGGTTCCTCTATAGAACTTTAACCAGGTGGGTTGTCTTGTTGTGTATAACTTTGTCTCTATAATCTAAGATCTTACCAGATGCTCCTCATAAGATAGATCACTTTCCAATTGTACCAAATCTAAATTTAGTACATCTGAGGGATCTAGTATGTACTTCCTCAATATGGATACATGGAATACATAATGTACTTGAGACATGGTTGGTAAAAATGATAGTTTATAGGCCACAACTCCAACATGATCAAGAATATCGAAAGGGAAGATGTACTTAGGACTAAGCTTTAATTTCTTTGAAAATATCATGACTCTTATATGGAGATATGTATAGGAATACATTTTCACCAAAATCAAAAATATAAACCTCATCAATGATTATATGCATAGATTTTCTGTCAGCATTGGGCTTACCTGATGTTCTACTAAATGGGTTTCTCCTTTTATACCACTTCTTCGACCATTTTAGGTCCCAACAACGTATGTTCACCAAATTCATCCCAACAAACCATTGTTCTACATATTTTACCATAAAGGATTATATGGGTCCATATGGATGATTGAGGATGATAAGACATAATTAAGATTAAATAAGTATTTAGATAATGTTTGATACTTTTCTAAAACTTGGAGTTAAAATCTCATATCATGATCAGATATAATAGATAATGATACTCCATGCAGCCTCACCACTTTCTTTCTTAAAAAAGGAAATCCCAAGGTGTGGCATTTTTGAACCCTCTACACAAAGAAACCTCCTCCCCATGACGGTATCACTACGGAGAGATCACCAGCTAGGAAGGATTTGTTTCCAACAAAGACAACATAACATCTTGGAGGGTGAAGTCTTGATCATAAATGGTTTGACAATAAATCTGTCAAGATGGGTGGGTCATGCCTCATTTCACCCACCCGATAAAAAATTAGGTGTCCTGACGAGACAAGTGAATCCTGGGGGAATGAGGAATTCGTCCAAGATCATACTCCCAGGAATCAAACCATACACCTCACAAAGATTGTCGTTGCTGTACCCATGTCCCTCCATGCAACCTCACCACTTATCTGACATATATCTATAAAAAAATTTTGAGTGATAAATCTTATCGAATTTCAATAAAGTGGGATATCTTTATAATATTATCCACAATAACCCATATATAATTATTTCCTATGGATGTCTTCATAATTCCATTAATAAAGTACATAGTTATTTTTTCCCATTTCCATGTTGGTATAGGTAATGGTTTCATCACCCCCTTAGAATTTTTTATTTTATCATTCATTTGCTGACATACTAGGAATTTTTATGTATACTCAGTGATCCCCCTAATTATATTCCCCCTAATAATTCTATCAAAGATCTTTATATATCTTTGTGATCTATGGGTGAATAGAGAAGTTTGATCTATGTGAATCATTTATACACTCTTTCTTAATATCTTGATTAGATGATACACATAGTCAGGACCCAAATCATTCGACTAATTCCTCATAAATTTTGAACTCTACGGATTTCCATTTTCTGATATCTTTTACTTTCTTTTAAATTTTCACATCATTTCTTTTAGAATCCTTTATTTTCATGATAAGGGGTGGTTGAACAACCATTTTTGAAAGGAATGATGATGTTACTTTCTTTCTGATTCCCATGTCCATCCATTGAAAGTATATGAATATTGGATCCTTCTCAATTATCACCATTGATAAAGTTATAGGATTCTTTCTACTTATAGAATGTTACACTCTATTTTCTTCATGAGGATGGTAGTGGATTGTGCAGTCATAATCCTTGATGAGATCTAACTAACATTACTAGCACATATTATGATCCTTCCGTGTAAATATATATTTGAGGATCTTGTGATCAGTATATATCTCACACATCTCCCTAGAGAGATAATGCCTCCATATTTTCAACATGAGGATAACAGTCATCGTCTCCAAATTATACGTGGGATAGTTTTTCTCATGAACATTAAACTTCTTTTAGGTGTAGGATACAACTTTATCATTTTTCATCAGTACATAAACCTAATCCCTTATTTTAATCATCACTATATACCATAAAGAGTTCCCCATTTTTCAGTAGTGTAAGTAATGGTGTCGTGATAAGACTCCTTTTCAAATATTTAAAGAGTTATTCATATTCAATAGTCTAAAAAAATTTACTCCCTTACGAGTCCACTTGGTTGGTGGGTTTTAAAATCATGAGATGTTCCTCAAAATATTTAGTAATATTGAGATAGACCAAGGAAAATATAGATCTCTATTACAAATTTTGTTCTAGGCCACTCATCAATTTCCTTTTTCTTAGAAGGATCTATAGATATTCCTTTATTGGTGATAATATTCCCCAAGAATGGTACTTCCTCCTTCTGGAACCCACATTTATTATAATTTTCACATATTTTATTCCTTTACAAATACATAGAAAAGTATTAAAATTACCCTCATACTCTTTCTTGAACTTTGTGTTTAATATAATATCATTGATAAATACTACCACAATTTTTTAAAGGTAATATCTAAAGACTCAATTCATTATGTCCATGAAAATTTATGGACCATTAGTGAGTCCAAATAGATAACTATTAACTAATAATTTTCATACCTCATTTGAATGAAAATATTTGGAATATCTTCCACCCTCGACTTTAATTGATGATAACCCGACCAAAGGTCCACCTTAGAGAAATAATTTCCCCTATATAGTTGATAAAAAAATAAATCTATCCATGGTAGGTGATACTTGTTCTTTATCATGATTTTTTGAGGTCACTATAATCAATGTAGTTCCACATTGATTTATATTCTTCTTACGGTGAAGCACACTGACATATGAAGACCTTGTCTAGATTCTCTTGTGATTTATTCTTTAATTTGTCAACTCAAAGTGGGCCATACTGTAATGATTCTTTGATAGAGGTAGATATCCAGGTATAATATCAATTGAGAAATCAACATCATGGTCAGGAGGAATATAGGTAAATTATTTTGGGATTGCATCAGTGTAGTCCCTAACAATGGACATGTCTTCGAGCATGATCTTATCCTTTGTCTCAATAATTTTATCGGGATATACTTTATCATAAGGTACTAATATCCATAGTTGAGATGATTATTCTGAATTATATTCATCATCTTCCTACACTTTTATATAATTTTAGGATGCCTTAAGATTTAAAGAGTGATGTACATATATCGAAAATCAATTTTGTCATTATATAAAGATAGTCAATTCATTCCCAATATAGCATCAAACTCCAATAAATGAAGTAATTTGGGATTTTTTGGGAGGTTTAGTCCACAAATATTAATCGAGGATGTGTTATATACTTTAGAAGAAAAAATTAGACAATTATCTATTCTCAATGATAACTCAACATTCTTATTTGGAGCTTGTGTTTGAATAGTTATATTAAACTTGTACGATATAAAAGACTCTGTAAAACCATAATAAAAAATTATATTCTCTATTCTGGAATTAATAACTAGTGTACCTGTCAGCACATCATTTTCGAGCTCTGCCCCTGCTGTGGGGATAACAATTTTCCTTTATTTTTGTCTTGGAGGTTGTTTTTATTGATTTCCTCTAATATCCCTTATCATAGGAACGGGCGCTCTTAATTCAAATGTTACTTTTAGTTGAAACAATATACTATATGTTGTTTTTTTGTCTAAAAAATCCTTTATTCATACAAAATAGTGGGATTATTTAAATAAATTTGGAAACAATTATCCTAATGACCTTATCTTCCATATTGGAAGCATCTTCTGGTTCCCCTTAGGTTGATTCTAGAATGATTCTTCCCACACTTTTGACATGTGGGATTTTGGTTTTTATTTCCTTTATAGTATTTATATGTTGATCCTCCCATATTGAACTCAATTTTCATATTTTTATCTCTGAGCCCATGAGACCACTAAGAGTCTATAATTTCCATTTCAACTGTAAGGGCACAATGGGAAACCTCTTCATAACTATCCAAGTCCCAAATTACTGAGGATTTTTGTATACTTTATTTCAACCAACTAAATAATTAGTCCACCTTACTTTTAGTGCTGATGAAAAGGTTGGATTTATACCATGAAATCCTTGTGATGTTCTCCTCATATGCTGGACTCATATTCATTTTTATTCACACTAATGATTTACCCATCCATCTTAAGAAAGATAGTTATAGAAAAATATTTATTAAAAAATATTTTATTGAATGAATCCCATTCCAGGGAATTCATTTCCTATTTATACTTGGTGTTCTTTATCAGTTTCCACTACTAATCAAATTCCCCATCAAAATGATAGACCACCGATATGACTTTATCTTCTTCTAAGAATGGAAGGATAGATAATATATTCTCAATGGATTTAGTTCATTGTTCCATGATTAGGGGAACAAATGATCCACTAAACAAGTGAGTCATTTTTTACATAAAGGATTTGACCACATCATGATGTTTCTTAGGAGACGGAGGTCATTCCACACTATTCAATTTATTATTCAAAACTTGTGATAGTTGTGAGAGTACTATCATAAAGTTTTGATCTTCTGTTCCCATCAGATATGGAATTTGATTAGGGAAATTGTCACATTTCCTATCACATTTATTTTTAGAATAGTTCATCATATTTAACGATAATAACTAATAAAAAATTAGGGGGGATTTAATGATTATCTAATAAGAATATAAAAAAGGAAACATTGAACAAAGAAGGATAAAACTGTAAATGAAAAGTATATCATAACATGTGATTCCCAAAGTTTCTATCTAGGTTATCCATGTTAACAAAATTATCCCTAGGTTTCTTACTAAAGTAATCTAGTCATAATATTCAAAAATAGCTAAACCATCATATGATACCAACTATAGTGACCCTAACCATTTACACATATCATTACCTGATTTTAAGCATAATTATTCATCAAATACAAACCAATGATCACAACGTCTTGTGTCTTTAGAAGACTAGGTACGTAAAATTGAAAACACAGAAATAAAATAGGATATATTTATAATAATCATACATAATGAGTTTCTAACTTTCTATTATCTCTTACATCTACATAGGATAACTCGAGTAATACGTAGAAAAAATATATGAACTAAAAATCCCAGTAAGAGAATAAATATAGGAATAAAGCATAACACATGGGTTATAAGCCATAACATGATGACATAAAAAGGAATGGTACATGAATAAACATATGGAAGCATAACATATAGAACAAGGGATCATGTGATCATGGAAACATATAAATCTTGTAGTAACATATAACATGACATAAACAGGAGTCAAGGCTAACTTCCAAGACTATATCACATGGTGGAAAAAGTCCCATAATGGATTAGGTTTACTCCATAATCTCATACATGACATCTCATTAGACTAAAAATTACCCAATTAATTGGATAACTATATGGGATCACCCATAATAACATATTCTTGTATATGTGTTCAACATAAATAATCAATTATAAGGGACACACATAATGGTCACCCATGGAAATAAATGGGTATTGTAATCACGTCATAAGGAATAACCAAAGGGAGTATCCTAATGGTTTACATGAAAAAAGGGATTAAATAAATATTGTAAATTCATGAAGTAAAAATAGGAATATATTATTAAAAATTATTTCCAAATTAAGTGTATTCATGAGAAAAGGGTGATTTGGTTACTTGGTAAATGTGCCACTTAACTAGAGTTTTTTAAAGTAAATAGTATTTAAAAGGGGGTAAGAGCATAATAATTTACAAAAATCCATAAGTGAACTAAAATGGGTTTTTAAGATAAAATTATTGAATTTAGAAAACATGGGTGGCTTAAAAAATTTTATGGAGTGCACTTGAAAAGTGGTAATAAATAGAGAAGTTCCCTTTAATTGAACTTGTTTATCAAGAAGAATTTAGATGAGAAACTTTTAAAACATGTATTTTATCATCAAAGAAAGGTGAATTAAGATACATAAATATTTTTTCTACATAAAAATATAATATATTATAAGTATATAAGAAGAATAAATAAATTTATTGGTGATTATAGAGAGAAAGTGTAACCCAAAGGTGATTTGTAGGTTTAAAGAGGTCTCTTTCCTTATGTCCAAATGTGTTTTGAACATGCATTTAATGTCCTGGATAATCAAATTATATTCATTAATAATTTTACTAAGAACCTTTTCAATATATATTTTATTTATTATAATTTTATTAATTTCATTTATGGTCATTTTTAGAAGTTTTAATGTTAATTTTGTTGTTTAGAGAATGTTCGATTCATGATTTTATAATTGGTTCTCTTGAGTATAATTATGGGAGTTCTTGCAACATAGTTATTTAAGATATGAGGATTATTCATTCATTAAAAAAATTATTGGACTTCTTGTGAAATGGAAACAAAAATACAGAAGTGTATTAAAATGGTATTAATATAATTCTAAAATTTCAAATGGTCCCATATATCATTTTTTATGATATGAGGATTATTCATTTGTTAAACTTTTAATGAAAAACATTTAGTTTGTTTTGGAAATTTTTCGATCATTATGAATTAGTTTTGTTTTATTATTTAACATATGAATATATATTAGTTATATAAAATTAAAAATGTTATAATATACATTTTAAAATATGGTTTTACAATTATAATGGTTTTATGATCATCCTGGAAGGTGTTAATGAAGAAAAAGAAAAATCGTCATCCATGAAGGTAATAAATCAATATATCAAAGATGATGTTTTTATTTTTAAGATAATTGTGGAAGATAAGACATTTGATGATTGATATTACATTAACATAATAAAATTCTAGTATATATATTATAATTCAGTAATTATTCTATTTTGGATTGGTGAGGTAAGGATAAGGTATAAGAAAGAAATAATTTTAAATAGAAAGGAGGATTTTTCCTCTTGGATATCATCTCCTTGAGAACCTCATTAAGGAACTTGGGTTTGGTCTTTATATTGATAATAGTAGATCTTGGACATGAGGAAGTGGATTTGGAAGCGTATTGGGTAGAATTTAGACAATCTACATGGCATAGAATTTTTTAGGAGAAGCGGTGGTGAGAGGTGGTTGTATAGGGAAGATAGGGGTGTTTTTTATTATTGTATTCAATTTTTATCATTTTAGATTAATAATATCAATATTATTGATTCCTATGACTAAATTTATTAAATATATCAGGAGGTTTTGAAAAAATGGGTGCTTATATCATCGATACATCAAACATGACTCAAAATTTCATGTATTTTTCAAATACTGTAAATTAACGTATTTCCCTATTCAAAAAAATTCAATTATTCTGGAAAAATCCTAAAAAATATCCCTAAATATTTTTTATTTATAGATTAAAAAATGGACACCATTTTATGAAAATAATTTTCCAGACTTAATAAATTTAATTTTTAATTAAAATCATCATTTATTCGAAAAAAACTGATTTTAAAATTATAAAAAAATTTATGGAACTTTGAAATTTTAATTAAGGTTTTCTAAAATTATCTTATAATTATGATAATATAATACAAATTTATGAATATATATAATTAAAATAAATTTTATTTTAAATCATTATATTAATTTTAAAATGGTAAATAAACATTTATGTTTCACAAAAAATTTCAACACTTAATTTAACATTTTTAAAACGTTTATTTACTTATTTCATGACATAAATATATCATATTTTCATTTATAGTATACCAATTTTTTTTTATAATTTCATTGGTGAGCTTACTATTCTAATGACCAGATTACTTTCCCTAATGGTCACATTACTATTCCAATTGTCAGATTACTATTCCAATGGCTAGATTTCTAACATTAATAAGGGTTTACTACTTCCTATAAATAACTATTATTTAATTTACCAGTCACTTCTATTTTCTCTTAAGGTAATATATAATTTCATATTTTAAATTAATATTTTATTATTAATATTATTTTTTATTTCTACAGTTTTTTTCTTTAGTGTGGTCATTCTAGTGGATCAAGAAGATCCAAATTTTCCTATTCTTATTATATTATTTTATATTTATTGTCCCACTGAAATACTTTTAATTTTTAATAGTTTGTTTTCTGACTAAATTATCATTATTCATTTATGATAAAAATGTTTTTAATGGGTTCTCTATGTAATGTATGTGCTTTATACTACATAAGAAAGAAAATTGAATTGATAAAATTTTACGTCGTTACATTTAATGAGTGTTTATGCATCCCTTTACTGTACTTATGATGACTAAGTAATGAGATGAAACCTTTAACTCTCATTAAACCCTTCCATTAACCTTTTTCTACAACCATTATGCTCTCATGATTTTATATTCCAAACTTTTATGATGTAAATACTCATCCCCATTTCCACTCAAGTTTATTCACCTCTATGTACCTACCATTCATTGATTGATGAATCCCATGTATATTACCCACATTCCTTAATCATGGGATTAAAAATGATGATATACAACCTTATGTTGTAATATCTATGTGGAACACAAAATCATGTACATGATATGAATGTGATGGGTGGGCCTAGAATTATATATCCCTTTAATGCATTGGGTAATGTTTTTATCTCATGAGATATAGTATTTGGTTCATGACTGATTAATCTAAGCACACTATATTATAATGATCAAATCATATTGTTAACTTATTCTTATGATTTCATGTTTTATATTGTTGAAACATTATTATCTTTCCTATATTTTATTATCTTATATATTGCTTTAGTGTCCATGTTAATGATCCCCACCCTTTAATGTCACCTTGAAATTTCTCTTGGATCACATATATTGAATTCATCACCTTATTCTATATTTATTCACTTATTGAGATTTATATCTCACCCCTTTCATATATAAATCCCCATGATACCTTGTATAGTTTTTGGAGATTAATGGGTTTTTAATGACAATTTATAGATGTTTTGAATAATGCCTATATATCCCCATTTCATGCTTTTATATGTATTTAATTACCCAAAGACTCTAGGCCTATTAATATTTTGGTATTATATTATTTATATATTTATGTACCAAATCATGAATTAAAGTGTAAGAAAAATATGGGTTGTTATATTTTATGAAATCCATTTCTTTCCATGGGTAAATTAATAATTGTTGAAATTATGAGTGTTTTTATGTTACTACCAAATTTCTTTATGTAGATGGATTACAGTTATGTGATGATTAAATGTTTCTGAAGCCCACATATTTTTTGTGGGTTATGATATGATGATTCTGTATCACACTTATGTATGGATTCAATTATGTGTTGGGTGGGTTGGGAATTATATAAACATCTAATTCATTCGATAAATATTGATATCTTAATATATTATATGAACAAGAATTGGGATTAAACCCAGTCCAATAAGGTTTTATTTCCACTATGATAGTCTTGGAGGTGATCCTTAACTATGAAAATTGATAGAATAAGGAATGAACCCAATCCACTATTGTACTCTTCCCACTATGATAGTCTTGAATGTGAGCATTGATTAAGGAAATTGATGGAATGGGGAGTGAACCCAATCCAATATGTGACTCAGTCCACTACGATAGTCTTGGAGGTGATCCATGATTAAGTAAATGTTTTAGATTCTTATGTGTATGCAAAAAGACTTATATATTATAATTATGATATATTATCATTGCTCATGATTGATTATTACTGATTAAACACTCTTATGAATTAGGTATTTTGTTATGAAAAATACTTATTTCATGCCTCATGATTAATGATCTTTGACCGATTGGGTATAACATTCATAATTTATGATCATGTTAACCTAAAATATTGATTATCTTATTTTAATTTTTTCATATTGACTATTATGAACAATGTTTATCCTTACTGAGTATCTGATTCCAACCTTTCTTATGTTTTTATTTCCCTAGATTATAAAGAATGGTTTTAAATTGGATATGTCTATCAAGGGTACAAATTGATAAGATCATTGTGGGAGATATTGACAATTTCTCATCAAATATATTCATTATGAATCTAGTATAAAAAGAAACTAAACATTTATGGTTTGGGGAATATATTATTGTGTGATTTATTGAATATTCATAAAAAATAATGTAATGTTTAATTATAAAATTCTTGGTTCACCTCATATGAGATATTATGAATAATCTATTTAAAGAAAAATGAAAAAATAACTGTATATTTTTTTATGTAACCCAAGAATCAAATAAAAGAAGAAACCATCATTTTATTTATTCATTACATATCATAATTATACACACCCTATAAATGTAAATGTTTAGTGTCTTTGTCGGCTAGATATATAATAAAATTATTTAAGAACATTATTCAACGTATCCCACAAAATCTTCTCACATAGTAACATTCTTAGACATATCCTACTAAATTACAATATTCATAACCTGGGGAAATGAAAATATAATAAAGGGTCATCTTAGATGCTCAATAAGGTTATACATTATAAATATCAGTCAATTATTATAAGTAATTATAAGATAATTATAAGGGTATGAGAGCATTATCATGACCAAAAAAATTAACCAATATATCATAGACTGTAAATCATGAGTCATGAAATAAATATTAAACATAATAGAAGACCAGAGTTATATATAGTGAATAATCATAAATAATAAATCATGGGCCATGAGATCATATCATACACATAAGAAATAATATTGTTTCATACAAATAATCATAAAAAAATTTCCTTAGTCAAGGACATCTCCAAAGAACATCATAGAGGACAAAGTCCCTTAGTAAATTGGGTTAACCCCCATTCCCATAAATATAGTGGAAAAATACCCTTATTAGATTAGTTTCACTATCTATTCTATAGCATATGATATCATGAGGCCTCATACTTTACCCAATTAATTAGAGGTTTATATAGTTTCAGACCCACCAATCACATATTGAAAACTATATATATGTGTTCTATGAGTACATAAAATCATTTATATTTCAATATCAATTAATTAACCCACGGAAATTAGAATTATTTCCTGAAAACGTCAATATTTAAATTCATAATTCATCTAAATAATTAATGTTCATGGTATTATAAGAAAATATCTCAAGTGTAACATAAGGAACAATAATGAATATTGACCTTGATGAGAAGAAAAATTTAATTTTTATTTGGTAATTCACTTTAAATAAATTATATAAATATCTCTCTTCATTTCAAAATCATTAATAATTAATATAATTAATAAAAACCATTGCAACAAAAATGAAATAAATCTTCGTAAGTAGGAATGATCACAATGATAAAAGAAATTTGTTCACATAGAAACTATTAGAAATGGATACCTTTGTCAAAATGATGCATGTGGAAAATGTTAAAACATTTTTATAAATAAATTAAAAATTTTTTAATGTGGAATTAATAAATTTTTTAATCATGGAAAAGTACTTCTATACAATGAATTTGAATATAGGGTAGTAACATTAGCGATTGAAAAGAATAAGTGGGGTCAGTTTCACTTACAAGCATCACATCAGGTAAATTATTTAGAAAGGCTAATGAAATTGAGAGAGGACATATAATACCCTAGTAAAAAATATAGGATAATAAAATTTAATGGTTATTATATATAATGTTCACATAATGTTTCCCCATATATAAATTCATTCATAATAATATCGATTTTTAAAAGAGATTGAAAAGAAAACCTTAAAACTTCATTACTTATTAAATAAAAAAACATGAATGGTAAAACATAATATAGATTCTTAAATAACATTAATTCATGATAAATATATTAAAAATACATAAGATAAAATAAAACAATTGGTTAATATAAAGCATATCTCAATAAAAAAATTGAGATGAGGAAAAACTTACCTTTTTTTAAAAGGTTGGGGCCGAAGCCTCATTTTTATTAATAAATCAATACAAAGACCAATTTTAATTGGGTAGAGGGAGACCCATTACATAGCCCGAAGTCCCAGTGGGATTTTAGCCCATTACATAGCCCATAGGCCCATATTTTTGGCCCAATTCCCATTCTGTGAATAGTAACCCGGTTGCTACAGTACCGCCACCGCTACAGTGCCCTGTCGCCGCTACAGTAACCACCGATCAACAGTTCCACCACTGCTACAGTACTGCTACAATACTGCTCCAGTAACCTATCCCCAATGGGATTTGAACCCCCATTTATCATGTAGTATTACGGGGTGTTTACCACTAATCCAAACCCCCAACTACTGAGGAAAACGTTACCTTTTTTCTCTTGAATTACACCAAATCTATTTAACGTACGATATAATAAAAATAAAAATATTTATCACTTTTTTATAAAACATATTAATATATTTTAATTTTTATATTATTAAATTATAATCATTCACTATATATGTATTTGTTATTTATTTTTTATTTTCATCACCGGATATTAAAAGATTCAATTGTTTCATGCATGTTTTATAAAATTGAGGTCAAACCCTATTATTTGATACCAATTTCATCATTAATATATTATAAAAGATATATAAATAATTTTATTAATAATTAATGCATCCCCATGTTCACTTAATGGAAACTTTAGGAATAGTTTCTAAGAAAGATACACACAATGATCTTGTTTTGGAAAATTTACTTATATTAGCAGATTACATTATAGTGATCATTAATTTTTATTTAACAATTTTAGAACCATATTAATGACATATATTAATCCTTAATATTATATAAAATAATAAAATGTAATTTAAAACCATCCATGTGGTTTTTTGATGAAAAATGGAACACATCGTTCCATGGTGGTGGTAGTTCACACGTACCCGCTGACACCATTTTCGTTTTCCATAGAACAAAAAGAAGATAGAAATTGTATTTTTTTATAATTTTAATAATTATATAAATATAATATTTAATCAATAAATAAATACATTAAACCATCCATGATATAATTTTATGAAAAATTAAATTCATCACCTCAGGGAGGAGGTAGTCCGCATGTATGCATGAATGTCGTTCTCATTTTTCTAAGGAAGGATAAATGATATATAATTGTAATACTGTTAAAATAATAAAATTTTGATATATTAAACATACTAATTTCATTATAATATAATGGGGAAATATTTTTTTAGGATAATAATGGATAATAAAATGATTATGAAATGATTAGTACTCATGTTATGTGTTTGGAACTTCTTATTGAGTACCTCTTGAAAATAACGGATTTAAGGTTTTTTAATTGAATAAAAGGGATACAAAAAATAGTATAGAGGTCTAGGATAATTAATTTTTTTGAGTTTAAATAGAAATTTTAATTTTATAGAGTATCCAAAGCGTAGTTGGAAGTCCCCTTTTATAAGTGAGGAGAGTAACATTTATGAAATAATATAAAAGGTAATGTTTATATTCCTAAAAAGTGGATAAAAAGTGTATAATAATAGGGAGAGGATAATTTTGGGTCTATAAAACTCTCAAAAAACGATTTTTATAAAATTTTTAAGTAATTTTATCATTTCCATTTTGCTAAAACTTTATAAAAATAACTTTTACCCAAATAACTGTTTATTTAAAAATTGGTAACTTGTTTATATAACTAAAAATAAAATTAATATTATTAGATAATTTGGATATTATGATCAAGAATATGAAAACAATTGAATTTTACTATATTTATAAAAGTAATAAAAATTAATTTTAAAATAATTAACATTTATTGCATAAAAATAGTTTTTAAAACAATATAACTTGAGGTTTTGAAATAAAAAATATAGGTTTTTATTTTGAACTCAATATTTTTAAAAGTATACTTTTAATTATTAAATACATATTTTATTAGGTAAAAGGTTTTATAAAATTTTATGTCATGGTTGCACCCTAATTATTTCATAAAAGTCACAGTAATTATAAAAATGGTATTTTCACTATTCACTAGAAAAATATATTTATAGAAATCTAAAAAAATAATTCTAAGATTACATTGTTACGTTAAATTAAAAAAATAATTTCAGTTTTTCAAATTCAAATTAAAAAATTTAATAAATTTATATTTGTAAATAAAACATTTTTTATATAATAAAAACAATTTTTTGGAAAAAACCTTTTTCCCATGAATAATTAGAGTAGTACCTCTTATAATAACTTAATTTATTTTAATAATTATATTTAACATGATTTTAATATAATATATTTAATTTTTTATTCTAATAAAAAATCATTTTCATAAGTTTGATGTTGGGGGAAGCGTAAGTTGTCAAAAACACAACATTCATTAGACATGAATTTATTCTAAATACTCAGGGCACTATATTTTACCCCTTATAATAAATTTCCCAAAACAATTACATTATTTTAGTCAAAAAATTAAGGATAATTATAACTCATTAAATTATGGGTCACCCATGTATCTTTCCCAAATTTATGCTTCCATTACAAAACATTTACTAGGTGAGTGGTCTTGTTATGTACCACTTTATCTCTGGGATACAAAATCTCCACTGGTAGTTCCAAAAAAATTGATCATGCTCCAACTGTACATCCTATGTGTTCATCACATGGAAAGATCAAGTACAAACTTCTTCAAAAGAGATATATGGAATTTATCATGAACCTGATAGTGGTTATATAGAAGCACCAAGAAATAAACTATCATCTAGATATTATCCAAAATATCAAAGGTACTTATATCTAGGGATAATATTCCCATTAATTTTAAACAACATAACTTTATTACAAGGTTATATTCAGAGAAAAAACACTTCATCAAATTAAAATTTTAGATATCACCAATTAGAGTAAGTATAACTATTTGTTCAACTCTGATCTTCCCTGACATGTTTCTAAATATCTCTACCATTTCCTAAAATTTTCTCATCTAGGTTAGGTCCTAATATCTTATGTTATCTAACATCATCCAAGAATGTTGGAATTCTGCACTACATTCTAGAGAGTAATTCATAAGGATCTATCTGAATGATTGAGTAAAATCTATTATTATAATAAAATTCAACTAGTGGAAGGTGTTGATCCCAACCACATTTTAAATCCACATAGAAAGCTCTCAATATATAATCTAAGGTTTGATTTTTTCTCTTAAAAAACAATTTGTCTAAGGATGATATGTAGTTCTAAATTTCAACTTTGTATTTAACACTTACTAAATACTTCTTCAAAACAGGATGGGAAGCCTTGGATCATAATCTGATACAAATGATTTTGGTAATCCATGAATCATTACCACTTATATAATGTATATCATGGAAATTTTATCATGTTATAAATCCTCTATGATATAAATTAAATATGATTTCTTTTTAAGAATATTTACTACACCCCATATGGTGTTATGGCCTTTAGATTCCCTGGTGAGTCTTATGATGTAACACATGGTGATGTTTTTCCTTTTTCATAACGGTATGGGTAATTGTTTCATCATCCCCTTAGAATTATAACATACCATATTTACTTGTTTATATATCAATCATCAAGATGCATAGTTTATAATATACCTCTTTATTTTATCCAACCAAAAAATATCATTAAGATCTTTATACATCATTGTACTTCCAGGATATATAGATAATAATGAATTATATACATCATCCAATAGCTCATTCTTCAATTCTAGTATCATAATGAAACATATACAATTCTTGAATCTTATCACTACACCATGGTCATAGTTGAAATCTGAAACATTCCTTAACTACTTTTACAGCCAAAAAGCAACAATATATTCCTAATTAATATTCTCATGTATCAACGATTGTGTAATCATTTTGGAAAGAGGGGATTTATCCCCATACTACTTATTTCAAGGTCTGTCATTTATAAATCTATAATAATTGGATACCTTTCAATATTCAAAATGGGAAATCTATAATTTTCCTTCCAAATATATGAATCATCTACCTTTTTTACCTTTCTATGGTAGTAATGTATTGAGAAATCACAATCAACTCCAATAATCTACATTATCTCATATTCAACTCTTTATGGTCAAATATATTCTTAAATATTGTATGATTATTATATATATATATATTTCAAATCGTTAACTATAGAGATAATTCCTCTATATTTTCAAAGTACAAATTGAAACATCCATTTATAAATAATGAGTCAATTAATTTTCCTCATGAACCATTAATAGGAATTACACACACACTATTACCATGCCATTTTTTCATGAGAACACATCACATACCTTTCTTTGATTTGTTACTATATATTACAAATTGTTATCCAATATAGGGTAGCATGAGCTTAGGTTGACTGACCAACCTTCTTGTCAGTTTCTTAATTTTTTTACATTCATTTATCCAAAGGAACTTAAATCCTTTTAAAGTTAACCATGTCATTGAATTTGATATCCACATGACATATAAAAAATTAATTTTTAAAATCCATCTAATCCCAGAAAACTATAGATATCAGTCACTGTGATTACTCTGGTTCATTTCTCAATAACAACCATATTAGAACATTCCGTAAATATAAACTCAATGGTAATTACATTACCCAATAATGATACTTTATATATCAAAAATTAAGATTTTTTAAATTTATCATACAATTTTTCCTTCCCCAAGGACTTTAACATAATACTTATATGATACTTTGCTCTTCCTTTCTCTTGAAATATAAAAGAGTATCATCAATAAGGAATACCAAAAAATGATCAAGGTAAATCTATAATGAATTTATTCATCATATATATGATAATAGTAATGGAATTAGTGAGTCCAAATGGAATCACTAGTAATTCACTGTTTCTATACCTGGTATGAAATGTTGTCTGGGGAATATACTATGTTTGACCTTTAAATATTTTGATCTAAAACAACAGTAAATCTTTGAAAATTATTGATATTTTTTATCTAATCATAGAAGTCATCAATACGAGGTTGATAATACTTATTCTTGAAGGTGATCATATGATGTTCCTAATAACAAATGTAAAGACACATTGGCCCATCTTTTGTCTTAACAAAAAAAAATGTACACCCCATGGTTAAAAACTAAGGAGTATGGATCCCTAATAGATATTATCCTAGAGTTTATCCTTTAATTACTACATCTCAATTAGGTTAATTCTATCACGATTCTTTGAAATTGGTGTATCACCTAGTACGAGTTCTGTTAATAACTCAACTTCATGATTCATGGAAATGATAGTAAATTATTTAGGAAATATAGAAAAATATTCCTAAATAATAGTAATATCATGAATAATTATTTTCCCCAAACAATTTTTGTTAGATAACCCTGATGAATAGGTATCAAGACCTAGGAAATGGAATTATTTTATATTGAAAGTTTATATTCATCCTCACATTAAAATATGATATTTGGTTGACACGAGATATCAACCATGACTTACCTTCATCAAAATTTGATATAATATCTTTATAGATACATAACATCCATGCCCAAAAGAATAAAAAATGTAACTTTAGGGAGAATAATAATATTTCTAGGAAGTACATCCAAAAAAACTTCAATCAGAGAATACTTATAGACTTGAGATGAGATCACCATAAAACTTTGAGTTTTCACAAATAGTATAATATCTAATAGTTGAGGTGGTGGTGTAACACCATTAATAAACTATATATATATAATAGAGTGGTTAATATCATATATAAAAAGTTTAAAGTTCATGAATTTATAATAAGAATAATTTTTTTCATTTGATTTAGTTTCTTATCATTTTCTTACACTAAAAAGGTTAGTGTGAGTACCAATACCTATGAATCAAGGTATGAAATTATATAATAATAAAAATATTTCTTAAGATGTCCTAACTTATGACACCTCCTCATCAACACATATAATTCTAGGTTTCAATCTATGTTATTAATTATCTATTTCATATTGTTTTCTTAATCCATACAAAAAAACATGTTATCAAATCCTTTATAGTGGTTCATAAAAACCATGTGAATCACCAGAGCATATCCTCTGGGATTGTCAAAACAAGTGTGTAGTTATTACTCCTTATTATGTAATATGTGAATATTGATTTAATATTCAACCATAATTTTTAGGATTATTACCCTTGGAACATCTGTACAGGATCCTATATACACTTGTAGTATCTAGACAAGGATGGAATTTCAAGGAAAACCAGTCAATGTCTAGTTAAATATGTTTTTTATATGATCCTATTTTAAACATATAACTAGGGATCTCACAAAGGTTTTATATTCCTAATCACCTAATTAACTATATTAATCTGTATAAATAACCAAACCCTACTCTCATACCATCTTAGGTGACCGAAGAATAATATACATGCATACATCATAATTCTAGATGATTATTCATTACACCTTTTAATAAAACAAAACCTATAAATGTAAATTTTTAGTATATTTGGAGAATAGATATGTAATAAACTTATTTAAGAAAAATATTTAATATTTCCTACAATATCATCACATATAATATTCTTCCTAGTTATATCATACAAAATCCATTTCTTCTTGAAATAGGGAGATAAAAAGATATAAAAGGGTAAGATGAGATGCTCAGTAAGGGTAAACATGGAACATTTCAATTGATTATAATATGTGAGAATAAGATAATAATAAGGGTATTATAACATTATTATAATGTAAAAAAATACAAAAGAATTCATAGGCTATAAGACATTAGTCATGTAACAATTCTTCATCATATCAAATGAAAAGAGTCCTGAGAATGTAGAATCATCAATAAAAAATAATGATACATGAGAGCATATCATAAGAAAAATATATAATATTTTAAAATACACATAAGAATAAAATAAAATTTCCTTATTCAAGGCTAGCTTTCAATACTATAATACTGGATAGAGTCCCATAGTGGATTGGATTCACTCCCCATTGCCATAAACATAGTGGATTTATTACCATAGTGTAATGGGTTTACTCCAAATTACCTTTAATATTATCCTATTATATATCATACTTTAACTAATTCATTGGAGGGATATATAATTCTGGAACCACCCATAACATAATAAAAACTATATATATGTGCACCATGATAACATGAAAACTTTCATATTTAAACATCACTTAATTAACCCATGGAAAATATACAGGAATCCTAAAAATATCCCAAGAACATTTCATAATCATTCAAGAAAACTAATATGAATGGAATCATAATAACATAACTCAAGTATAACCTAAATGACATCAAAGTATTTTTACATAGATAAAAAACACCCAGGTAAGATTATTGGATAAATTACTTTGAAAAAAAAGAATGTAAATTTATTTTCTTTTAAAATTCATTAATAATTAAAAACACATGACAAAAACAATTTCTAAAATATAATGTATTATTTATAAAGAATAATCTTCATAACAATGAATGAAATGTGTTAAAAAACCATAAAAATAGATACTTATATAAAATTAATACATGTTGAAAGTGATAAAAAAATGAAAAACATTTGTAAAGAACATAAAAATAGTATAAAAAACATAATTAATTATTTTATCATGTAAAATGAAATCCATAAAATTAATATGAACATATAAGAGTAGGATTTCCAATCAAAAAAGAAGTGTTGGGGTCAGTTTCACTTACAAGAGTCACATCATGTTAATTATTTAGCATGGTAAATGAAATATATATGGGACATGTAAAACCTTGATAATAACTATAAGATAATAAAATGTATGGTAGTTTAGATATAAACTTCATGTAATATTTTTCTAGATGTAAATTTAATCAAAATAATTATGATTTAAAAATGAGTTTGGAAATAAACCATTACAGCTACATTACATTCAAATATAAAACCTATGAAAGGTAGAACATATGATAGATTCTTGAATCCATTGAATTTAGAGATAAATATAGTAAATATATATCCATGGTTTTTATAGATACCTATAATTTTTATACATATATAACACATCTTAATATTTGAATATTCATTACATAACAAAATGATCCATGCTATAATTGTATATGTCTTATGCCTTTGGAAACATGGATACATAACCAACTGGTTCATAAGTGAACAACATAATCTCCCAATATATTCTTAATAACTATCATAATTATTATACAAATCATACAAAATACATTTCTTCATAACCTAGGGAAAGGAAACCTAAGAAAGGGTTCATTTAGAATCTCAGTAAGGGTAAAAAATTGGTATATCAACGACCACTTAAACATAACATGATCATAAGGGTATAATTACACGATCATAACATTTGAAAACCATACCATTAATATCATAGATCATAATATTGAGTAAAGGAAAAATTATTGGTATTGTATAAGACATGAATCAAAAATTAATTAGAGGACATAAGCTTTGAGAGAATAACATTGGCATAAGGCATAAGTTTGTGGCATACACATGATTATATAAAATCATTTACATAGTAGTCTAGGTTCATTTCGAAGACTATAATAGTGAAATGGGTTTACTCCAAAAACTATCATAGTAGTCAAGGTTTTCTCCCAAGGCTATCATAGTGGATAAATCCCCTTACTGAACTAGGTTCACTCCCTATTTCAATATTATTTATCTCATTATATATCCATCTTTATCTAATTAATTGGAGGGACATATAATTATAATCCCACCCATCACATAATGAAAATAATAAATATTTATACCAAAATATAATTAAAAATTAATTATATCATAACCCAAAATAAATTGGTTTCATAAATATTTCATCATGGAATAACTCATTAAAAATAAACAAGTTTCATAAAGATTTCATTAATTAATCATAACATGACCCATGGAAGGGAAAGAGTTTCATAAACATATTATCAACATAATCATAAACCATATAGAGAAAGAATATGTATGTGGTCATTGGATTATATCCCTAGCAGAAAATAAGTAACATCAATGTTTCTATCTTTGAAGAAAAATGTCTTTAAAATATTAGTTACAACATTTCCTGAGAAAAATACCGTTTTCTTATTGAAATACCTTATTTAAAATATAAATTTTCAGATATTAAGGAAAATAGTTTCTTTGAAAATAATATTTAAAACATATAATTGAAACATAAAATCATTTAGTGGTCAAGATAATGGGAAATTCAGTTCATGTTGTATATGTTAGAACAACGATTCCTTTCACATTGTTAATAAAAAGTAAGAAGTATCGTGTTTGGAAAATGACAAAAAGATTAATTTTAAACTATTTTCTAAAAATTTAAACATGGATAAACATTTATTTTATCAATCATTGGATATTAGTAAAAACATTCTTGAAACAATTTCTAGAAAACACGAACATTGAATAATAGGGATTTTCGACCAAAGAGGTAAGTAAATTTCATTTTCCTTAAACAAATATTTTGGTCTCTTTTGTTATTAAAGAGAGTAAAATTAAAAAAAACATGAATTATTCAAAAATAAACATAGTAGAATAATATTCATGATTTTATTGATAGTTATATCAATAAATTTTATCATTGGAGGGTTAATCAAAATCAATCTCGATAATCAGTGAGATTATAACATAAATCCCTTACCACATTGGTAACTTTTAAATCATAATCCTCTTGAAATAAATATACTTATATGGATATTTAAATACACATAATATTCAAATTAATCATCATAAAATGAGTTCTTGGTATGTATATAAACCATATAAATGAAAAATTGGTGAATATATCTTGTGTCTCATAGGAAAAAAAGTGAGACGAAAATCCCTAATCTCATCCACAAATTCATTCATACTTGTATGAATATCCTATATAATAAATATATATTTATTATACATATATTAATGTAATATAATAACTTATATCATACAATATATTATTTACTTATAACCTTTTATTACCCTTTTATTAACAACTATTTATTAAAATCACTTTTTCTTTTGATAACTACTTTTTTTATTCTTGCATATTTTGGTTTGATAGATTTGGTCCTTATACCTTGATCATTTTTAAATAATATTCAAAATTTTAATCAGGATAATAATATCATATATATTTATTAGACACATATTTATATTCATCAATAGAATTAGATATAGAAAATGAACTACACTGTTCATGGAGACGATATGCCATACGTACACATGAATGTTGTTTCCATTTTTTGACGGATGGAAAGAGATAAAGATAAATAATAATTAATATTTATAGAATTATTTTGATATCATATATATAATATATAATCATTAAATATATCCTTATTACCTTCTATTTTAAAATAAAAATAAAATCACATCACATCGCTTCATGGAGGTAGAAGTCTACAGGTACGCACACGCGTCATTATTTTTTTCCAAAAAGATTGAACGTAATAAGGTAGATGTGATATTCTAATTATAGAAGTATAATTATGTAATAAATAAATAAATAAATAAATATTTATATACTTTTAATCAATCTTTATATTCATTTGTGAGAGGTGGTTATGGAAAACCAATTACATCAGTTCGTTAGTCGGTAGTCCGCCGTACACACGATCAACAATTTTGTTTCCCATTTGATAGAAGAGGAGATGGATATATGTTATTACATAAACATAATAAAATATTATTATATGTAAGATATTTTTATTATTATTTCATTATATTTAAAGAATATTTTAAGGATTTGGAAGAAGAAATAAAAAAAATGCTCTGTTAAGAATTATACATCTTCTCTAGACAACCTCTTCAGGATTATACCTAGATCCTTCTTAGGATGATTTTGAGATAAAAATAGGGAGTCTAGGTAATTATGAGGGATTTAATCAATAGGTTTGGCTAGCTATTTTCCAAAACAAAAGTATTGTGATGTTTTTATAGGAGAGGATATGAACTCTCCTTTTATAATTAGAGGTGGGGTTCCATATGGAAGTTTTTTAAAAGAATACAATATGATAAAGTTATTATCAATAAAAATGAATCTAATTGGATATATATTCATAAAATTTATAGTTTAATGTTTAAACATGTATGTAAAATAGAAATTAGACAATTGTTTACGTCATTTTAACCCTAAACTTTTTAGTTTAACCCTAGTAAACTTTTTTAAGCTAAATCATGGTAACATATTATTAATATTTTTACTATTAATTATAGGTACAAATTAAATTGAAATTATTATATAATTTTAATTATTAAAATTCCAAAATATTTAATCCATTTTACCAAATTAAATTCATAAAATTAATAGAATTTAATTTAAAATTAAACCCATATGCGAGATGAAAAAGTGGTTTTCCAAAGAAAAAGTTTTCATAAGTATAAAAAGGTTTTATTTTAAAATGAAATATAAAATTGATTAAATTTAAATAAATTGTATTAATAATAATATAATATAAATAATTTTATTTTTAAAACCATTTATAACAAAATATAACATTGTAAAATCTTTATAAAAAACACAATTTTTAATAAAAGTAGTATTTTTCACTATTCATCAAAAAATAATGTTTTGATAAACTCCTCAAAAATTAAATATGAGATAATTTTTTAATTTAAAATGAAAAAATTAAGCTCTTATTTTCAAATAAAATTTTCAAAATTGGTGAAAACATATATTTTAAAATAAGTTCTGAAAACATGATGAAACCCCTTTTTAGAAAAGAATACAGTTTTTAAGAATAAAACTAGATGTTTTCCTATCCCATGATTAAACAAATATATTATGGGAATGATAAAATATTTTATTGAATCAATAATAAATAAATTAAATTTTAATCATTCACCATTAGTGATAGATTTAATTTATTAAGTAAAACATACATTTCATGCATAAAATTTTTTTTTAGGAAAGAATATTTTTTATTATCAATTTATTTTTGTTTTAATTTAAAATTAATTGACAAAAATGAATTAATTTTATAAATATTTATACCATTAACTTTTCATAATTTATTTATTCCTATTCAAACCCTCAAATCCAATGGCTATATGATAACATTTATAATAAATAATAATATTTTAACAGTATATCAAATATTGTTTAAACTTGGTGTTGTGTATAACACAAGCTATCGAAGAAATTAAATTTATCTGAAAAAAATATATTTCATAAAATATTGAGGTGTTATAATTAGTATAAATACCCAAAAAATAAAATAATTATTAAATGCAAAACATATCACAATGAAGCAAAATTGAGATAAGGAAACCTTTACATTTTTCTCCTAACTTTTATAAAAGCTCTTTATGATCCTATATAATTAACATAACCATATTAAAAACATAATTTATAATATTATTCATATATATTATATTTTATATTTTTCAATTATTATCATTTGAAACATATTTATTAGTTTCTTAATGTGTATTTTCATCATCCGATGTTAGGAAAATAAATTTTTTTCTTCATATTTTATAAAAGTGATATCTAACCAAATTATTTTATATCAGTTTCATAATTAATAGATTATGAAAGTCATTTAAATATTTTTTTCAATTATTTATGCATCCCCATGTTCAGTTAATTGAAACTATGGGCATGGTTTGCAAGAATGAGATAAATAATGAACTTGTTTTGGGTCATTTACTAATATTAGCATATTAATTTATTATAATCATTACACTTCATGTCATCATTTTATAACATTATTAATGACATATATTAATCCTTTATATAATATATTCTCATCAAATATTTTTTTTATAATTATCCATATTGGGTAGTGATGATAAATAGAACACATCACTCCATGAGGTGATAGTCCACATGTACACACTGAAGATGATTTCATTTTACATAAAATAAAAATAAAGAATAAGTTGGTTAATATTTTACTAATATTAATAAAATTATAAATATCATATTTATTCATTAAATATCCCCTTTTAACCATCCATGTCTGTTGGTTATGAAAAACCAAATATGTCACTCCATAGAAGTGCTAGAATGCACAAATTTTTCTAAGTGGAGTGGGTATAAAATGTTCATAAGAATAATATAATAACATTTCAAGATATTAATAATTATTATTATATTATATTATTATGGTAAATTAGATTTTTAGGGTAAATATAGAGAATAAAATGATTAATTAGTTATTAGTACTCACATTGATAGTTTGAACCATCTCTAAGAGTACTTCTTAGAAATGGAGGATTTTAGGATTTTAGTTGAATAATGGGGATTCCAAACAAGGTATAGAGATATAGGGGATGTAATAAGGGAATAGGTTCAAAGGGAATCATAATTTTATATTTTATTTAAAGAGGTAGCTATAGAACCCTTTTATAAGTGAGAAGAGTGATATTTTTTTAATAATATAAAAGGGCAAGTAACTATTCAAGGAATGTATCCTAAAAGGTAGAAAATAATGGAGATTGGATGAGTTTGGTTTGATCAAACTCTCAACCACTCATTTAGAGATAAGGTTTGAAAAAATTTAGGCATTTTATCATTTGTTTTACCCTTTTCTTACTTATTTTTAAATCTAAAAATACAATTACCCTTAGTAGATAATTTAGATATTATGAATCAAAGTGTGAAAATAATTTCATAATATTAAATTAATAAAATATATAAAAAATAAATCTAAAAAATATATTTATTTTATAAAATAGTTTTTATAAAAATATAAATTTAGGTTCAAAATGTTAAATACTGGTTTTTAAAATAAACCTAATATTTTTAAATGTATAATTTTAATTATAAAGTACATATTTTGTTAGGAAAAAGTTTTTATAATTTTTAATTCATGTTTATACCATAATTATGTTATAAAATTAGTAGTGATTATAAAAAAGACATTTTAAAAAATTCATCAAAAAAATAAAACTTCTAAAAAAATATGGAAAATCCATATTATGCTAATATTGTTATCCTAACTTCAAAAATTATTTTCATTTTGTAAAATTTAAATTAATTTTTTATAATTTTATCTTTGTAAATAAAATATATAATATAAAATGAAATAATTTTTTTTAAATACATTTTTTTTTGTCCTTGACTAATTAATGTAGTAATTATTATATATATATATATATATTCAATTTTTGTAATAATTAATGTGGTATATATTATAATTAATGTTTACATGAAAAATTAAACACCTAATTGTTATAATAAAAGTAGTACTTCTTATCCATGGAGTTCATTTTTTAATATATTTCATTTTTTATTGTAGTTAAGCATTATTTACATAAGTTTTATGTTGGGTGCATCATCCAACGAGCCCGTACCTAAGTGGTAAGGGCTCCTGCTTGGCATCCAAGAGACTCAGGTTCAAAACCGGGTGGAGGCAAATTTTCAGGTTACTGTAGTAGTACTGTAGCAGCCAGAACTATTCACCAGAATTGGGCCTTCGGGCCCCCAGTTTCGACCTACGGGTCTCTAGGGCCTTCGGGTCACCAAAGTCCTTCGAGCCACTGGGCCTTCGTGTCACATAGACCATTGAGTATCCCAGTTCACAAAGTACGTGCCCTAGAAGAGGATCTGAGCAATAGGAGTAGCAGCCACCAGATGTAGAGCTAACCGGATTGGAAGAATGAGAGGGTATGTCAGCCGCCATCGGGACCAGGTACCGTGCAAATTTTTATGGGGAAATGCTAGCTGATCAACAATGAATTTTTGGGAGCTAAGGCGATCAATGATGCAAGATGCTGGGGGAGGGTCATTCTAGTGGGCTGAGCCTAAGGGTCATGTAATGGGCATGGCATGCCTCTGGGCCTTCAGGTCATGTATTGCGGGTCATGTTGGGCCTTGTGACTTGGGCCTACGGGTCATGTACGAGTTCCCCTTCAACCATTAAAAGGGGTATTATCTATAATAAAATAAAAAACAAGGCCTTCGGGCCATTCGGAGGAGGTGTGGGGTGCATCATAAGATTTCAAACACATAACATTTAATTAATGAGAAATTTATTCTAAAATCATGGCGTGTTAACATTTTTATACTCTTTTAAGAAGAAAATTAAATCTAGAAATATATATGGGGGCCTAAAATATCATTGAAATATAATTTTTTATTTCATACCAAATTTTGAAGATCAAGGATTCATTTTTTTATTCCTATAAAAAAACTAATAGTAAAATATTAAGCTGTAAAATGAACAAAAAGTTGCTTCTAAAAATAATAAGGTGATAAAAGAAATATGTTTCTTGATAAATGTGCTCAAATTTAAACTTACCAAGGAAATAAAGACGTGTTTGGAGGTTAATTTTTAAAGGGGGGTGATAAGCATACCATTTTTCATAAAAAATCATGCATTTTACTACACTTTAAAGTCTAAATCTCCTCATTCTACATACACTATTTAAAATTTAAATCCTTACAAACCTCAACATAGATAAACCCATGTTAAAGGCCTCATGATTGAAACATTTATGACTAAATTTATTGGATGTACAAGGATTATGATAATCCAATGAATATCTTGCATGTTCTTGGGAAAGTAAAAATCTTAATTTAAAATCGTTGATTGAGAGAGAAATAATTTTTTTCGGCAGTTAGGAAAGACATTATCATGGTGATTAACATAATATTGAATATAATTTTAAATTTTTTAGGGTTTAGGTAGTTAAAATTCATGTACGAGACATGATATTTTTTATTATTGTGAGAATTGAGTAGTGTTTCCATTTTTTAACTTGGGAAGTTTGTTTTAACGTTAATATAGATGATTTATAAATAGTGAAATGGCTAAGTATTTTGGATTGATGAAGATTGTATTTTCATAAATATTATTATATAATTAAATTTTTTAATCCCACCAATTCTCTATTTTAAAGGTAATTTTCACATTTTTAGTTTTTAGTAATAGTTTTCGGAATTGTTGTGAGAATGAACTAATGTTTGGATTTTTAAATATGTTTGTTTAATTTTGTGATTTTACCATAAAATTATCTACCAAAATCAAAATTGAAAAAATAGTATTTCATGTTAATTATAGTATCTTTAATTAAATTATAAATAAATTTGAATCCAGTCATATGAATCCCAAATGAAACTCACTAGTGGGGCCTTAAAATATGCGCACTTTTTTAGATAATTTAAATGTTGGGCCTATATATCACAACATACTTGTTAAAATGAGATGAATGATTGCATGGAGATATATTATAATTTGAGTAACATGTTATATAACTATTTATTCTCCTGATTTATTTGTATTGAATTCCATAAATTCATCTGCAATGAAAGATTTTAAATTTGAAGAGTCTTCCATGCCAGAAAAGTTTACTTTAATGATGCAACTCTAAATTTTTCTACACATGTACAATGGAGCTCGTATTTTTTGGGTGGAAATCCAAGATAGATTCTAAAAACAACAATTAATGATAATTTCATAAATTCAACCTCTTTTGAGGTCAAAGTGGCATGAAAATTTAAAGTGCATATTTAAAGAGAAACCAATTACCCCTCTTCCATCAAAATTTAAACATCCACTTTTGACTCATAGAGTTTGTAATTTTCTGCAGCTAAAATTTATTTTCATATTATAATACTGTTATACATTTTTAATATATATTATTTTATCTTTTTCATTATTTTATATATTTTTTTGTTTTTATTTTCTCCCTTCTTGAATCTCAGCTCTATAAAAATGGATAACTAACAATGTATTCATTCAAAGGGAGATAGAAATGTTTTTCTTTGAGTTTTTTAGGTCTCAATGATTTAATTTATTTTATTTTGTGATTTTCATGGTGGTTAAATTTATTAGGGTATGCAGTCACACCCTTTTAACCAATATTATTTTCTTTTTTCCTTGTTAAATGATATTCCTTCCATTCCCTAATTATGTAATTTATACGGTGGAGTTTGAATTGGGTTATGATGGTATGTTAAGAGGTATCCTAGATGAATTTTGAAAGAGTATTATAACATATATAGATGTATGAGTTTGTGTTATAAATAATTAGAACAAGGAGGGTGTTAAGTGATAGTCCATGACATTAATATGGAATAAAATACTGAGAATATTTTAATTGACAATGATAATATCACTATGAACTTATAAAAGAAGCATTCTTATTTCATATTTTTTTTCATTTCATTTTTATATATTTTTATTTCATATATATCTATACGTATAAAATATTCTTTTATAAATCTCTATTTTTTTATTTAGTAGTACAGTTTTATATAACAAATAGTGATAATAGAAAAAACAACTGTGTATGTGTCCTCCTTATAATATCAATCCTATGGCACACACAATACATCCTTATTAGTAAAATAATAAATATTGAGTTAGTATTAAATAAAATTACTTCAATCACTTAATATATCATCGATTACTGATCCTCCACGGTGTAATAAATAACACCATGTTGTAACCACCTTATCCATGAAAATTGCTACATTATTCATCCTTCATCCACGGTGAAAGAAAAACTATTATGGAACAATAATATCCATATTATTATTCCATACTATATTGTATATCATCTTCATCAAAAAAGTGATATATCCTTTTAAACTATGGAATACTATTCTTAATAAATAATTAAAGGCTTATCATGAACGTAAATTCTTATAGTTCAAAATAATAGACCATCACGTAGGAAGGTTATTCATCTATTCAATCATATATAGTGAACTCATTTAACTCGAGACCCATTTTAGTGATAATGTGATTACCACTACATATCCAATTTTATCATAGAGCTACCCTTATTCATCCCTTTTTAATTATGATGAGACTATTATATATCATCTCATGACCCTTAAACATTATCCTCACTTCCTCTATGGTAAATTCATTACCCTTACATATCATTCTCAGTTCACAATTAAATATCTCAAGTAATCTTTATATTTATACTTATATGGAAAGGTATAACATTTATGTATACATGGATTTAGTATAATAACCTTTATGAATTGCATTGCATGACTTGACATTTCTTCACATAGTAGAAAAGGTATAAAATCTTTTATATCATGTGAATTCATGATGTTACCCTATGGTATCCTATATAGTATGTCATAAATCATTTATATATAAGAATTAAGTATTATACCATTATATATTTCCTTTTCAAAATTTTCTTTTCATGGCATCGAACTCCAATTAACTCTCAACTTTTTTTCCAAAATTCACAAAATATTATAAAACCTATTTTGATTTTTTTATTATAATTAAACAAAAAAACACTACAATTAGACTTGGAAATCCAATTAATCAATTAAATTAATGATGAAAAAATAAATAAAAATTTGATTCATAGAATTCCCATTATAACTAAATTTTTTTATCTTCAAGAAAAACCTCAACATCAAAAAAATAAAAATCCATACTCTAATAACAAAAAAATTTAAAATACAATATTTTTAAATAGAAATTCATGACATAAAATTATAAAAGAACACAACTCATCTAATTAAAAGTGTCCAAATCTTGAATTTCTTATCATTATTAGTTTAAAACGCTCCTGCTCTTCCACTCATATTATTAAAATATTCATTAATATCCATTACACATATAATATACCTCAATTAAAAAAAACTTCATTTGATGCCCTCTGGATTTTGGTATGCTCCCATTTTAATGTTTATGAGTTTGTAAAATTAGAACTGAGGATTTTTGTTACAATTTTATATATAACTGGGTTTCTAAAGGGGTTGTTCCATGGAGGGTATAGATTGTGGAGTAGTGAGGATGGCTATAGTGTGGAAGAGACAACAATGGCATGGATTTTGAGATATAGGTTTTCAAAGATACTTCCATATTTGGCATAATTGTGTCATGGTGATAGGTTGTGGTATATGGTGGTTGAATATTACTGTGTGTATCAAAATTATATGGCATAGTAGACTAGGAGTGGTGTTTAGTTGTTTCTTTCAAATTCAACATCCCTAGTACATATATATAGGTTTCACTGTATTCAACTCCTCGAGTTATTTGGTTCTTAGGTGTGGTGTATTAAAATGATCTGTATCCCCTCCCCAGCTATGTATTATTTTCATAATATAAGTTATCATGGTTATCAAATTCAATTTTTATGATAAAGATATGGTGTAATCCCTTACACTATTTTTTGGTCCTCTAAATTTCATCAAATTATGTGGCATGGTCTTGGATATTGAACTGTAGTCTTTTGTTTTATAAACTAGTTTTTAAATACCTGAACCCCCTCAAAAATAGTTCTCTTCCCACTTTTATCACTCCAATCATAGCCACCAAGAGAGGTTTTAAAATACCTTGAAGCTCCTTTTTGATCTGGTTGAAACCTAGGTTTTGGGAGATCAAATCTTGGTAGTTTCTATATGTTCATGAGGTATTTTTTGCTATAAGAATGTTTTAACTCATAAGTTATTTGATGTTATTGTAAATACCTTGAGTTGGTTTTATGGAAATTATGGATTTGATTTTAAGGTGGATTTCACTAATGAATATATCTTTTTAAAGGTATTTTTCTATAAAAAATATTTTTGTACACACTATGTGTTGATGAAATGCCTATAAGGGTGTTTTTGTTCTAAAATTTGTTTTCAAAAATGGAAGTAGTTATGCTTCAATGTAAAATGTTTCGTAAAACGACTTAATGTAGTTTTGGTTCTAAAATAAGTTCTCAATAATAGAATCAACTAAGAATCAATTTGAAAATGTTTTTATAAAATGTGAGTGTGTTTTTCAAATGGGTTATAAAAGAATGGAATGTTGGGAACCTTGGGTGGATTGGGAAATGGTCATTTTACTTTACTATGTGAAATACCACTAGAGGTTATTGATATTGATGAATTTTGTTAGGACTTGATATCAGTTAGATTTACTCAATTTCAAGATTAGTTCCCTATTTTTTATGCAAGGAATGTATTCTCATTGTCTAGATCCCAAATACTGTACCTTTTAATTTAGTCTTGGTTTTACACATGATGATATATTTCCTGGTTAGTTGGTTGCATGTTCCTCTTATTGTGTATCCATGGATAGTTGTTTTATTACTATCAAGATTTATATAATGTTATTTTCATATTCATTTTTGTGTGAATATGAAAGGATTTTATAAAAACCAAAGGATGATTTACAAAATGGATTTATCTTATAATTTTTTTTATAAAATTGATTTATTTAAACAATTGAGACAATGTTTTCATGATATTATACTTTGTATAGATTCATTATAGATATCCTATGAGGCTATGTTCTCACACCCTATGTTTTTATTTGGGAATTTATAGATTTGGTTTTGAAGGACAGGGGTAAAGGTAAGGGTGTCTTATAGTTCACCGACCTCTCTTGTGTGTCATCATCATCATAGTAGAATAGATTGTCAGTAACTGATGGTCACATGGGGTCTCATTTTAGCCTTTTCTTTAATAATTTTAGGTTTAATAATTTGGGATTAACATTTTATGTTTCATGGTTGTATCATTTTATTCTTCTATGTACTATATTGGATTATTTTTTGTAGGTTGTAGATGAGACATGGTCGGTTCTTTATCTTATGGTAGGAATACTTGCATGTCATTTTGGGTTGATGGGGTTAGTTTAGTAGAAAATGGTATCATACTAATTATCTAGCCTAAAGTTTTATGACAGTACCAGGGTTAGGTTTAGGGTTTTTGTAGACAGGATTTAGGAATGTCATAATTTTGATAGTAAGAGGGAGAAGGTGCCCGGCTAGCTCACTTCCATTTTTGAACTTGATTTACCATGGGGGTAAGGAATTTTTACCAAGATTGATACTTTTTGTTTGAGGTTTTCTGAATTAAATAGATATTGGGTTTATTTAAATATACATATTTCTTTTTAAGGTTTCTCATTTCATTTTTATAATCCATGGTTTATTTAAATTAATATTTTTTATTTTCATAGATATGAATTCCATAAGATGTTCATAGATTCTAGAATTTCGCTTGAGTTGATTGGTTATTGTATTTGTTTATATTAGATAATTCTCTCAAGAATTGAACTTTTGAATCTAAAATAGGAATTTTTATGAAAATTTTCAAATCCAAATGATCCAGTGGACCCTTATTTGGTGTAATCTGCGATCCACACCATTCAGACTCTGGGTTAAGTGGGTGTTGGAAACTATGAAAGATGTGAGGATTGTGGTGAAAAATATACTAATAATAATAAACCTATAATTCAAGGTGGTAGAGGAACTTATGAATCTAAAGAGTGGCTTGAGTGGATCAAAAGTATCATCCACTTTATGAAAACACATGAGGAATCTAAGGTGGGGTTTTCCACATACATGCATGAGGGAATAGAAATAATATGGCAGGACTCCATTTATAAAGATATGTTTCATGAGGACGTTACATATACTTATTTCAAGAGGAACTACAAATTGAAATTTTATCTAAAAATATTGCGAGGGGAAAAGACCCAAGAATTTTTTACTTTATAGTAGGGGCATCAGAAAATTCTAGAGTGTTCCACCTATTTCATTTAGTTGGTAAAACTATCACCCAATATTTTTTTATAAATACCTCAAATCAAGGAGGTTTGAGATGGGTTTTAGGATACATATTCAATCGATGATGATTCTCTTGTGCCTTATGAATTTTGTGGAGGTGGTAGAAAAATTGATAGTGGATGAGGTAGACATAGATGAAAAAACGAGTGTATGTGGGGATTTGGTTTCTATAGTTATTATCTAGAGTTTCTCATCTGGATATAAAAGGAAATTAAAGAGTGATCGGTTTTCTTCATGACCTGTTTTAGGGGCATCATTGGAATAACAACAAGTTGTTTGCTGTTAGTGTGGAAGGCCTCATCATACCAAGCCTTACAATATAGAAACACCTTCAAATTATCACCCTTGGTAATATTATCATATCAAGTGTTTTTTTGGAATAATTTTCCATGGTAGTAAGGATAGACCCACTCTCACCAAGGTTGTTTGGTTCCTTTTAATGCTTGTAAGGGTGGGGGTGTTACCCTCAGGCTAAGAGGGATGATCATGTGGGTAAGAGGAGATAATTGGTTTTATATGGTAGGCCTATAGTTGAGGTACCACCATTTAGGAGTATAAGAGGGGGATATATATAAGAAAATATTTTGGAGCCAGTATGGGCATTTTTTTGTTTTTAGTTATGCCATTCGGTTTCACTAATTCTCCTGTAGTATTCATGGAATTAATGAACTTAATATTTCATCAGGTATTTTACAAATTCATAGGCAAGTTTTTGGATGATATTTTGGTGTACTATAAGTTAGATGATGAGGACCATAATCATTTCGATATCATCCTTGGAATCTTGAGAGAACATCACTTGTATAGTAAGCTTTACAAGTGTGAATTTTGGATCCAATAAGTGATTTTTATAGGGAATGTCATATCAGAGGGGGGTATCTCATTGTATCATGAATTGATAAAGGTGTAAATATCTATGGAATGATCTTAAAACATGATTAAGACCTAGAGTTTCTTGGGTTTGGCTGGTTACTATTAGTAGTTTATTCATGAATTTTCTAATCTTACACCTATAATGAAATCTTTGACTCATAGGGTGTTAAGTTTGAATGGAATGAAAAAAGTCAAGGATCTTTTGAGGAACTGAAGGAGAGGATTAATTCAAATATTTTTTTTATTCTTTCAGAACTCGGTTTAGTTCATGATGTTTTATGTGATGCATCTAGTATAGGTTTTAGGTTTGTATTGATGCTATTGGGCATGTATTGTCTCAATAATACTCTTTAAAAATTATTGATTTTGATGATCACAAGTACCCTTGATTGTTTTAATAATAATATTATTTTTAAGCGTATTTCTATAAGTTTATATTCTATATAATTCTTATTTTAGTATAATATTGAAGTATTTATTCATGAGAAATATTCGTTAATGTGTTCAGAATGCTATTGAGCATATTCTAAAAACACTGTTATTGGTTTGTTGTTTTCTAGAATCATTGTTCATTCCCTATGTTGAAGAACATAATTTATTGATTATAACCAACATTTTTATTAAATTTTATGATAAAGGATAATCACATATTGTTTATGAACCTTACGTTGGAAGAAATGTACGGTTAAAGAACATTACGTTTGAATGAAACCTTATGTTTTTTAAAGAGAAAAAGTATGGTTAAAGAACCCTACGTAAGTATGGAACCCTACATTTGAGAAGAAAATTTATGGATCATCAACCTTACTTTTGTGATCAACCTTATGTTTTCATCCTTATGTTTGAAGAATGAATGATACATAGTTGAACCCTACATTTGGTATTTTGTCATTTTGTGAAAGAACCTTACTTTTGACTTTTCAACAGTGGAGACTTGAATTTATGACTTTATCTGAGTTTTATGTATCAGTCATTATGGAATATCAGGGGAATTTAAAGCCTGATTTTGACTGATTCAAATATCATTGTAATTGGTTTGAAAACCCATATTCAACAGAGATTTTCTCTCATATTCTTAAGGGATGTTATGAGGACTCATAGTTGTTTTTTTGAATTTTAATTTCTCAAAATTTTAGGTGTCTTTTGTGGATCTGAAATCTTGCTGAAAGATATATTGTTATATATATATTTCTACATTAGTCATTTTTTATATAAATCAATCTATCTATCTATCTCTCAGCTGTATTGATTGTTTTTATTCTTCATGTTTTCTTGTGAAAATTAATTTACACTGCTACAACGATCGAGAATCTCAAAAACAAGGACAACATTTTGGAGATATAATTGATCAATCATTGAAGTACGATTCTCTATTGCGGTTTATGTTCTTAAAATCGAATATATTTTGTTCAACCAGATCTCTTCAGACATATTTCAAAGATTATTATTCTCCTGAAGACGAATATCTATCTTCTGTCAGTTGTGTGCTGCTGAAACTATGAAGTTTAGACTATTTTATAAAATCAATCTCTATTGATTATTTTGAGTATTAGATGACCGATTTTAGTTTTTGTGGAGTGTCAGCTTCTCATGATTAGCAATGGATATTTTAGTTCCTTATAAAATAACCAAAAGGATCTATTTTTATCCTTGTTTGTAAGGGTGATAACTGCCTGCACTCAGTTGTGGATTAGTCTTATGGGAAGAAGACCTGACTAGTGAAATTCACCAATCCCACAGAGAGGGTGATTGTTGGAGTGGACTCGGAGATCTTTGTGCTTAGAACAACTATAAATTGTTGTAATCTGTTTTCTATTTTTCCCCTACACATAATCTCATATAGAAAGGCCACCAACACTGTCTAATTTTGATGAAAATCAACAGAATTGTGAAAATTTTAAAAGGAAACAATTAACACCCCTCTTATGTCTTCATCGTAGAATTTATAACTTGACATTTGGTATCAAAGGTTAATCACATCATATTTTATTTAGTTTTAACAAACCATCGTTAAAGATTCAGACAAAGATCAATAGAGAATCTCAAAGATGGAATTTCATTAGTTCATGATCCATATTTCATTGGTGAAAAATATGGATTCTGGAAATCATGTATCATAATCTATTTGAAAAATATTGGTCTTAAAGTATAATTAAAGTTCGTCACTCCTTAAAAAATTCCTGAAAATCACGAAGCATGAACTGCTACTATAAAGTCTGAGTATGACATGAATTCTAAAGCTATGAATGCTATCATCTTAGGTCTTCGACCAAAAGAATTCAGCCATATCTCACGATTCCCTAATCATTAGAATGGAATCTCAGTTTCAATTCTCCAATCAACACATATCAAGAATCTAATAATGAGAGAATTAATTGGAACTGTAATGATGTATGAAGCTGAAATGAAATATGAAGTTGAAGATCACAAAGTTCTAGTGAAAAAGGATAAAATTGCTTTAAAAGGTTACATCTCAAAAGCAGAATAGAAAAATGAAACATGAAGTCAAAGAAGAAATAAATTCAGACTCATCTCATTCTGAAATAAAGCTGTATCAATTGGCCAGAATGTTTAGAAAGTTTTATTGGAAGAAGAGAGGATTCAAAAACCCTTAAAAAGGGATGATAAAGAGTCAAGAGATGTTAGATGCTATAAATTCAAAAATTTGGGTCATATAATACCCGTCTATCTTCAATTAAAAAGTGAAAAGAGAAAGACATAAAATATCTTTCAAAAAAATTGATGACTATGAAAACAAAGGAAAAAAGATCTTTCAAGTATACTCTGAATGCTTCTAAAGACTCCATCAGCTCCCCAATATCTGATTCATATAAGGAAGAATTGAATCTGAAAGCTGATATGTGATTTGTGGTGGAATAAGATAAGGTAAAACCCTACTATTCATCTGATTCTGATTCTAGTTACCCAAATAATAAAATGGATGCATGTTGGACTATACTAGAAGAAAGTTATGACTCCCTATTAAATAAATACAAATCTTTAAAGAATATTCATAATGATATTTTAAGATAAATGGATATTTTTCTTAAACAACATCAAGAGTTAGTTGAGAAATTTTACTCATTTACTACAAACTATAATGACCATGAAAATTAGATTAAAATACTACAGGATAAAGTAGAAACTTATAAAAGTGTTGCTCTTATATTTATAAAAGGAGAATATATTCTAAATGAAATTTTTGGCAAGAATTTCATTAAAAAGGAAATATTTGGTATAGGAAGTAAGGGTGAAAACCCCAAACTATATAAAAATTATTTTGTTCCCAATACCAAATCTATTATTTTTCATTTTTTGGAACAGAAGGTCATATAAAAAAGATTGTTATTTTAGAAATCCCCAAATAAATGGGATTAAAATAGCTCTTATTTAAAAACTTTTATCCAAAGTAAATGACATAATTCATGAAAATATAAAGCATATTTGGATTATTAAATCCTTTTTAGCTAACACTACTAGACCAAAAATATATGGGTACTAAAACAAATTTCTGTTTAAATTGGTTTTGTAGATAACAGGTCACAGAAAAGGAAAAACTATATAGTATATGGACAATGGATGCTCTAGACACATGGGTAGAAATCCCTCAAACTTAAATACATTGAAACAGATTTATGGTGGTCTAGTAACCTTTAGTGACAATGAAAAAGGTAATATAATTATACTTGGACCTATTGGAGATCCCAAGTCTGTCTCAATCAATAAAGTACTTTATGTACACAGATTGAAGAATAACTGGATAAGTAACTCTCAACTCTATGACGAGGGATACAATGTTTATTTTCTAACAATTCATGTTCTATATTTAAAGATCATTTTCTTAAATTTAGAGCACCCAAAACAGATAATGTCTACACCTTGGACTTAAATTCATTGTGTAAACATAAAGTGAGTTGTTTAACAGCTAAGATAAATGAATAATTGATGTGAAAAATAAGACTTGGTCATTAAAATATTTATTCTTTACATAAATTATATTATAAACAATTAGTTTTAGATTTATCTAGTATCAAGTATGACCGTGCTATATACTATGATGCATTCCAGATTGAGAAGCAACACAAATATTTAATCAAATCTGTTAACAGAATTGCAACATCAAAGACCCTTTAAACTTATCCACATGGATCTATTTGGACCTTATAGATTATAATGTTTAGCTAGAAAATTATATGTATATGTTTTAGTTGATGATTATTCTAGATTCATGGGTCTATTTTCTAAATCTGAGAAATGAAGCTTTTATTATTTTTTAATGTTATTGCAAAAGTGTTCACAATGAAAAAGGATTTAAGATAATTTCATTATGAAGTGATCATGGTAGAGAGTTTTAGAATCAATAATTCAATTCCTCTTTCTCAAAAATGGGTATTAAAGACACATTATTTTCACCAAGAACACCTCAAAAAATGGAATTGTTGAAATAAAAAGTAGAACTATTCAAGAAATGTCTAGGACTATGATAAATGAATACAATCTTCATACCTATTTATGGGTAGAATCTATAAGTACAATCTATTATATAATAAATACAGTTTTAATTCAGCCAATTTTCAAAAAGATACCTCATGAACATTGGAATAATATGAAGCCTAAGGTAAAGTAGTTTAATGTTTTTGGATACAAGGTGTATATCTTGAACACCAAGGATAATCTAGGTAAGTTCGATCCAAAAGATGATGAAGGAATATTCTTAGGATACTCTGAAACTTCAAAAGCTTTTAGAGTATTTAATAAAAAGTCAAGGATTTTTGAAGAACAATTTCATGTGAATTTTGATGAAACTGTCCCTTTTAATAAAGATAATGATCAAACTAATGAATCTACTAACTCTTCTCACAACATGAGACTTGAAAACCAGAAAAATGATTTTGAAAATAAAATTCAGCCTAGTTTAGAAAACATGATACTAATGAACCTAAAATTATTCTACCTAGACAGTATAGAACCATATCAAATCATCCTTTAGAAAATGTTATAGGAGTCCTAAACATAGGAATAAATACTAGAAGAAATACATAAAACTTAGTTGAATTCTCTACATTTCTATCACAACTTGAACCTAAATCTTTTTAAGAATCCTTAGAAGATGAAAGTAGTATGTTATAAATTAAAAAAGAATTGAACCAGTATAAAATAAATAATGATTGGGAATTAGTTGAAAGATAATCAAATTATCTAGTTATAGGAATAAAAATGGTTTTTTGAAATAAACATGATGATCAAGGGACTATAACTAGAAATAAAGCTATATTACTAGCTAAAGGATATAATCAGGAAGAAGGTATAGATTATGATGAAACCTTTCCCCCCGTAGCTATATTAGAAGCTATTACAATTCTTTTAGTGCATGCATGTCATATGAATTTTAAATTATATCAGATGGATGTCAAATCTGCCTTTTTAAATGGTTACTTAATGTAAGAAGTTTATGTTGAACAACCTCCTGGTTTTGAAAATTCTCAAAAACTATATTTTGTTTTTAAATATACTAAATCTTTGTATGGCCTTAAGCAATAACATAGATCTTGGTATGAAATATTAATTTCTATTATCATGAAAAATGGTTTTACTGTTGGTTCGGAAGATCCAACCCTTTTTAGGAAAACAGTTTGTACTAATTCATTATTAGTTTAAATCTATGTTGATGATGTTATTTTTGGATCCATAAATACAAATATTTTTAATGATTTTTCAGAACACATGAATAAATAATTTGATATGAGCATTATGGGAGAATTAAAATTTTTTTATGACTTCAAATTTATCAAAAAGATAATCAAAATGTATTAAATGAAAGTAGATATATTATTTATTTATTGAAAAAATTTGGTCTTGATAATAGAAAGACATATTCAACTCCCCTGTGTACTAATATTAAACACGATTTGGATGAAGCTATAAAACCAGTGGATAATAAGTTTTATAGAGGTATGATTGGTAGTATACTATATCTTATTGTAAGAAGACCAGATATTATGTTTTCAACATGTTTATGTGCCATATTTCAAACAAATCCTAAAGAATCACATCTTATTGCTTTCAAAAATATTTTTAGATATTTAAAAGTAACTATTTTTTAATCCCTTATTTATCCAAAAACTTCTAATTTTAATTTATTATCATATTTAGATGAATATTTTGGAGGTTTTAGATTAGATAGAAAGAGTAAATTAGGAACCTATCACTTCTTAAGAAAATCATTAGTGTCATGGTCAAATAAGAAGAAACACTCAGTAGCCTTATCAACCTCTAAAGAAGGATATATATATGCAGGAATTTTTTATGCACAAGTGTTGTTTATGAAAGACACACTGATGGAATTTGGACTAAAAATTAAAAATACACCTATCTTATGTGATAATACGAGTGCTATAAATATTTCAAAAAATCTAATAAGTCATTTTAGAACTAAACATATTGATATTAGACATCATTTTCTAGGATATCATGTTCTTAAAAAAGATATATCTTTAGAATTTTTTAACACTAAATATCAATTAGCTGATATTTTCACAAAACCACTTCCCACTATCAGTTTGGATTTTATTAAGGTGGATCTAGGTTTATTTAATTTTAAAATAAGTTATTTTATTTTATCTTATCTTATGTTTATTACTTAAAATATAATTTATTTTTCATATTTTTATATAACTATATTTTAGTTGTTTTATTTAATGTTAAATTTATTTACACCGTACAATCATTAATTGTTTTTCATAATTACTCTGTGACATGGGAAATGAAGAGATGCATCACCTGTCAAAAACCCTTTATCTTCCAAGCTCTTCATTTACAAAAATCATTTTCTTCTAAACTAAAACCCTCATTTTTCCCTTCCAAACCCTAGAATACAAAAACATTATACTTTCATATTTTTGAAATGATGAAAACCAAGGGATTCAAAGAAGGAGACTTAAGTGATCTAAATCGAAAACGTTTTATAGGTAGAAAAATACTTCAAGTAAAAGTGGTTGATTTTGATTGGTTATATTAGAAAAATCATCTACTGAAATAGGAATTTGAAATTCAATGGCTAGAGACTAATTTCAACGAAGTCAATTCATAATTTCATTACAGGGTAGAACTGAAGTTTTTTTATATGACTGCCCAATTTATTTTTGGGGATTATGGGGATGTGATGCTTGAAAGTTTTTAAGATGAGGATTTTCTGATTTCTTCCACCCAAGTTTCAGAAATCTTAGACTATCCTCACAAAATAGTTTTTCACTTCGATCTTCGATCGATTGGGGACATGAATCACTATTCCAAGGTAATTATGTATTTTTTATTTAACTCAACATACATTAGGAAAATGTTTATTAAGGATATCGAGGAAGATTATAAGATCCTGGTTATGTTCATTTAGACTAGTATTGTGCCAAGAATGGCAGAGATGGAAAATTTTGTTTACCCCGATACGAACATCATGTTTTTATTTTTAAGTGACTTTAAGATGAATTTTCCATGATATCTGTTTAGGTATATTCAATAATGCTATAAACTAGATGCTAGGATGGATTTATATCCTTATGGGAAGATAATATCTATAATTCTATTAAAAAAGGATATGATTCTATTATTAGATTCGCGGATGAAATTTCATTATATAAATGTTTTAAATACTGGAACTCTATGGAAATTAGAATTTTTTTGGAGTACAGTGAGAGGCAAGATCTTACTAGTTAGTGATGAAGAAGAACAAAGCTCAAGAGATTTTTCTCAACGGGATCAAGGAGCTATTCGAAAGGAAGGTGTTTCTAAATCTTGAATAGATGTAGTTTCTCAACCATCTATGATAAGGCTTAGGTTTAATACCGAAGTAGAGGAATTTTATGAAGAAAAAGTCAGGAGGGACTTGTTATGAAACTGATAAATAGATATGTTCAACAATTTGAATAACATGTGATGTAATTTGTAGAAGAAACTTGTTCAGTCCATTTAGATAAACCAATTATTGAAGAAGAAATACCAGTGGATAGTCAAGATAGAGAGATTTCTGTTGTACCTCTGATTAGTGATAAAGTACATGTGAAAATTCATGAAAAAACCATATATAAAGAAGCTTCTAAAGAAGAATTTTTTTACATAAATCAGTAACAAAAGTTACATATGTGCTTGAGAATCTAACTATGAAAACACTCAGGTCATGTTTCTAGAGATCATATTGAAGTACATGAAAATCAGTTGTTTTTAACTGAAAAATATGTGGAGAGATCAATGGTGAATCTTTTTCCTAATGTTGTTGATCATACACCAAATTAATATGAAGGGAAATCACATTCATTTTCTCATCAACATGAATAAACTGTGATTAAATTTAACAAGTCTCGGGAAAATAATTCCACTTTGTTGTAGGAGTTTGAAATTGCAAAGAAAAAGATCCTGGAACTTAATGAGAATATTGTTTGTAGAATGTATTTTGATGCATTCAAGAGATACATGTTAAATGGGATTGGTAGGATCAGATCTGAAGCTGTTTCAAAGACATGTTTTGAAGATTTGAAGTGGTACTTGGGAAGTCAGTTTGAATTGGTGAAAAGTTCAGTGAATCATACAAGTACATCTACTTCTACCCCTAGAAATAGTCCAGAATTGATTAGATAATTTTAGGAAATTACATCTAATATGAAAGACATGAATTCTCATCTTTAATACCTTCTATTAAATAGTGATCCTCTATCATTTTTTTGGAAAATCAGAAATTTCTTATTGATCAGTTGACTCAGAGAGAACCTAGTATCAGATTACTTCTAAATCAATTTACAGAAAATTTGGAACAATTTATGAAGCAATAGGAGAGCTTACATGACTTTTTAAAAGTCAATATTGAGGATTATTTTCATGTTAATAATGATTCCATACTTCTGATAATGCAATTGGGTGATAGTTTGATGAATAAATTGAAGTTGCAGATGGCTAAATTGAAGGATTTTTTTGAAACTGCTCAAAATATTTAGAACATTAATTGATCCAACTCCTACCCAATTATTTTGTACCCAAACCAACCTTTTATCCTCATTTTGATAGTGACTATTCTGTTTCTTATTTTCATCCTTTTTTTATTTGTATATTTTCTAATTAATGAAATTGTCTTTATTTATTTTTTGTACTTTATTTTTATATTCTTGTATATTTTTGTCTAATAGCCAAATATACAGTCTTAATTATCTTTATTAGGTCATTATACCATTCAATTACTAATATGTTCAACATTAAATGTGTTTATTATATTTATTTAGTATCTTTTTGATCTCACAAAAAGGGGGAGAAATTTGAAAAAACACAACATTTCTTATAAATTGAGAAATATTTGGTGAGAAATTTAGATAAACACAAACATTTATTTTTATCGAAATACTTATATCAATTTGAATTTGATTCAATATAATTTTATATAATTATAAATTATATTTCTACATTTCTAGTTTTAATTTATGGGTTTTTTATCATCAAAAAGGGGGATATTTTTGGGCATGTATTGTCTCAACAACACTCTATAACTACTATTGATTTTGATGTTCACAAATACCCTTTTTTGTTTTAATAATGCTCTTATTTTTAATTTAATTTCAGGAAGTATATATTCTTTAAAATTCTTATTTTGGAACAATATTCAAGTCGTTATTTGTGAGAAATATTCGTTAAAGTGTTCGCAATGCTCTTTAGTGTATTCAAGAAACATTGTTCATGGTTTGTTATTTTTTCGAATCACTGTTCATTCCCTACGCTGAAGAACGTAACATAAGGATCATACACTATGTTTGTATTAAGTATTATGATAAAGTACCAACACACATGGTTTATCAAACTTAATTTAGAAGAAATATATGGTTAAATAACATTACATTTGAATGAAATGTTACATTTTTCAGAGAGAAAAAGTATGGATAAAGAACCCTACGTATGTATGGAACCCTAATTTTGAGAAGAAAATGTATGGATCATCAACCTTAATGTTTTGATCAACCATACCTTTTAAACCTCACATTCGGAGAATGAATGATACATAGTTGAACCCTATGTTTGGTATTTTGTCGTATTGTGAAGGAACCATATATTTGACTTTTCAACACCGGAGATTTGAATTTAAGACTTTATCGTGGTTTTCTGTAATAGACATTTTTGAATATTCCGGTGATTTAAAGCTTGATTTTGACTAATTCAAATCTCATTATAATTTATTTGAAGGATCATATTCAATGGAGATTCTATCTTCTATTCTTAATTAAATTTAAAACGACTCTGAGATATATTTTTTAATTTGAATTGTCTCAATTTGTTAGGTGTCTTTTGTGGATCTGAAATATTGCTGCAAGATACATCGTTATATATATCTTTCTACGTCATATGTTTTTGATATCTATCTATCTATCTATATATCTCATTTGTGTTGATATTTTTTATTCTTCGAGTTCTCTAGTGAAAATTAATTTACAGTGCTATAATGATCGAGCATTTCAGAAACAAGGACTACATTTTGGAGATATTCATGATCAATCTTGGAAGTTCAATGCTCTATTATTGTTTATGTTATAAAAATTGAAGATATCTTGTGAAATTGGATCTATTAATACATATTTCAAGAATTATTCTTCTTCTAAAGATGAAGATACATCTTCTGTCAGTTGCATGCTTTTGTAACTATGAAGTTTAAACTATTTTATCAAATCAATCTCTATTGATTATTTTTAGTATCAGCTACTCAGTTTCAGTGGTGGTGGAGTGTTAGATTCCCATGCTACGATGTGTATATTTCTGTTCCCTATAAAAGAACCATAAGGCTTCATTTTTAGACTTGATTATAAGGGCAAAACATTCTTGCACTAAATTGTGGATCAATCTTATGAGAAGAGGAAATGACTAGTGAAATTCACCAAGAATACAGAGAGGGTGATTAGTGGAGTGGACTAGGGGATCTTTGTTCCCCAAAAAACTATAAATTTTTGTGCTCTATTTTCTGTTTTTCCACTACACATCCCTCATGTAGAAACTATTCCAACTCTATCTACTATTAATTTAAATCAACAGAATTGTGAAAACTTTTAAAGGACACAATTATCCCCCTCTTATGTCTTCATCATAGACTTTCTGACCTAACAGATGCGTGGGAGGTAGGCAATGGTAGATGGATCTCTCTAGTTTCACCCCGATAGCCCATGTGGCATCGTTATTTTCTACAGGGTTACTAAATTTATAAAATTTTAACATGGAACAAAAAAAACCACTAAACTATAGAGCAATATTGGAATCAAAAGTATGAGGTCAAAACCACATAACTGAAGTTGGAGAAAATATTAATTCAATAACAAATACTTAAACTAGTTGTATTTTGAATAAAGGATTTTGAGCATGTGATTGGTGAATAACATGGTAGAAGAAAATATAAAAATGGTTTTGAGCAGAAATTAATCTAGGTTCAATTAATAATAAAGTATGAAATAATTAATTAACAATTATTTAGTCATTGAAATTAGGTCCTATCAACTCCAATGGTCATGGAAAATTCTCTCCATTAAAAACTCTCATTTTCTCATGGTCATGTACTTCATATTGGAAATGATGAGAAACCTGAAACCATATTTAAATATATTTCAGAGACAAAACCAATTTTCATGGAGGATGTGTAAAACTTAGACCTGAAATTAAACAATTTTATTCAATCGACTCAGGCAATGAGCATGCTCAAAAAAAATTAAACCCTCTCTTCAACCCGACTCATAATGGTCATGCAAAAAGAATCAATAAAGATATATAAATTTAAAAAAATTAGTAAATCACAACATAACTTGAAATAAAAAATAAAAAACCTCATACAATCAATCCCCATTCATCATGCATGCCAAGGAACAAAGAAATAGCCACCTTAAGATAACCATGAGAGGGTTCGAAAAGAATAATTAAAAACATATAGAAAAATAAACAACAGTAAGGCTCTATGGATTCACCTTGGACTTGGTCATCTCGCATCAGCCCCTTGTACCACTATTCCTCATTCTATAAATCCAAAGGGTTGATTTATAAGGGTTTTGTGTTAACCATAATTTCTATTCATATCTTACAAATATCTATTCATTTAGCTTCTCAAAACTATCAAAATTTTTAAATTTACATGGTGTATAATCCACATCATCAGTATCATTTTTCGTATCTTTCTATGTCCTAAAATTTTATATCTTTTATTCTGCATGTGAAATGTAATTACTTTTCACTGTGTGTAATGACATCATAACATGCACTAGAAGCAATATTTATCTTGAAAAACTCATGTCATGTATTGAAATACATGACATGTAACTACCCTGATCCAGTTCCAAAGCTCCACCACATCCTTAAAAATCCAGTGTCATGCTGCTTCACTTTGCTCATAGTGTGAACTGTGTTTTATATCCTATATTAATCCCTCTTTGATCATTTTCCAATGATAGGTTTCATCTTAACATAAAATATGAACCAAATAAAATCATTCATAAATTGGAAAGATTCATCAATTAAATACCAAAATCATTATATAAGTACACCATAAAATACATGCATGAAATACATATATCACCCCCTCATGAGAATAACTACCTTACCCATGATCTTGTTTGGGAAGAAGTTTTGCATGTACTCAAAACATGGTGTCACTTTCTCTTTTGGGAGTGGTTTATGGTATATTATGATCATATGAGCCTGATTTATATATTTACTCATAGAGATATGAAATTGAGATAGAGATACTAGGTTCAGTGTCTATAGACTTTTGATTTTGATATTGGTTATACTCATGGGAAGGGGAATGTGGCCACTGATGCATTGAGTAGGAAATTACTAATTAAATTCTTGAATGAATTAGTGGAGGAATGGTCTCTCATGAATTTTTTCATGGAGATGAGATAAATAGTTTAAAATGATGGTGGGAAAGTGTTCTTGTATTTTTTATGGTTGAATCATCATTTTATGATAAGGTTTAACTCAATAATTAAAAAAATTGATTTCTATCACTCTATTAAAATCCTAAATGGTGGGGAGATCTCAAGCAAGTGGTTTTAGCCTTCCATGGGTAATTTATGTTTTTGAGGTAGGGTTTTTATTCCTATATCTATAAGGAAGGAATTGATGGTCTATGAAGACCAGTCTTTTTGGTCCTTACAACCTTGGACTACTAATATGTATTATGATATGAGATGTCAGTATTGGTGGTTGGGGATGAGAAGGTCAATTGCAGACTTTTTATCATAGTTCCTTTTTTTTCAGAGTATTAAGGAAGAACACTAGATACCTGCTGGTTTGTTACAACCCTTTACCATTCTATTATAGAAGTGGGATAATATTTATATGGACTTTATTATTAGTTTTCTGTATAATCCAAGTAAGAGGGATGTTATATGATTCATTGTTGTTCAAATTATGAAATATTATCATTTCTTCCCTATCAATGAGATGATGAAGGTAGACGATCATTGACACTTTCATTCCAAAGATGTTTTGAGAATTTATTGGTTTTACTATATAATTTTTTCCAATAGGGACCTAAGGTTCACAACCATGGTTTGGAATGTTTTAATAGGTTATTTTTCTCCAATTGAAATTATGAAATGTGTATCATCCATAGATGGGTCAATAGATAGATACTTTTATATAGATTCTTGAGAATATAATCAGAGCATGTGTGCTTGATTTTGGTCATTCCTAGGAAAATTAACTTATTTTTATCAAATATTCCTCTAAAAATAGTTAGTATACTTCAATTAACATGGTTATATTCAAATAATTATATGTTAATCCATGTATATCTCCCTTGTGTAGGGAAGTGTTAATAGAATTATTTTTGGTCGTACAGAGCCTTATTTAGGTGATGAAAGAAAAGGTACAGTCGATCAGAATGGATTGTTAATGGAAAATATTTTTCATAAATCCTATGAAGACTATATTCATTGGTTGCTAGAGTTTTATGTTTGTGATCAGTTCTTTCTTTCAGTTTCACCATTATTGGGACACCATTAGTTTAGTAAGTTTGTTAAGTTGGCACTGAGGATTTCTAGCCTCATTGTGATTGTGTAGAAACTTGGAAAGGTGAAATATTAGTTATATTTACCATCTCGTTTGATATTGATTCATTATGTGTTTCATGTTTCCCAACTGAGGATGTGTCAGCCAGAACCTTCCCATGTGATTGAATTGAAATATATTGATCTTGATCTTGAAACCATTGTAGTTGGGTAACCAATTTAGATCAAGAATTACTAGGATAATATATTTCATGATAAAACATTTATTTTGTCCCAAGTACTATGGAAGTTTAGATGGGTTATCCATGAAAAATGGGAACAAAAATCATTGTTGAGGTAGAAGTGACATTCTCTTTTTCTGAGTCCATAATCTTGATCACTTTATAGGAAAAAATATTTTATGGTGGGGAGAATTGTGATTCCCTCTGAGTAATTATATGTTATAAGTTTAATTTTTTAAGTGATAGTAATTTTATTTCTAAGGGGTTTTGAGGATATTTATAGTTTACCTATGATTATAAAAGGGGGTCACATCATGGAGGGTAGAGACTATAGTGTTGACGATATGGATGTGGCGTGGTATCCAAGTTGTGGATTCCCAAAGCTACTTCCATATTTTTCATAGTTGTACTATAGAGGTAGGTTGTTGTCTAGGGAGGTTGACTGTTATGGTTTGTAGTGGGTGGTTGTAGCATAGTGGCCTTGGGGTGGAATTTGGTTGGTTCTATGAAAGTTGGAACCCCTGTGGCGTGGAGTTATCCTATGTTTCATACCACTCCATTGGTTTTTGAGTGCTGCAACATGGTGTATTCAGTTATTCCATACCCCCTCCCTAGGTGTGTAGAATCTACACCATGGAATATTCTATTGTTCTTAGATGTGGTTTGGCCAGGAAGGATAAAATGTAGTCCATTGAACTATGTTGTGGTCCTCTTTATTTCAATCAATTATATGGAGAAATCTAAGAGGTTGCGACATAGTCTTTTATCTTACAGATTGTCTATAAATACATGATCCGCCTCCAAAGTATTTCTCTTCCCACTTTATCCTCTTGAACCATAAGTTCCCCAAGTGATTTTTTTAAAGGGCTAAAATCTCCTTTTAAATCCATTTTATGCATGGGCTATAGGAGATCAATTATTGGTGATTTATCTCTATTCATAAAGTATATTTCTATATAAAGATGTTCTAAATCATGAATTACATGAATTTATAGTAAATTAATCTAGTTTTTATAAAAATTATTTATTTTATATCATGGTAGATTCCCTCATGAAATATATTTTTTTAGAGGTGGTTTTTTTAGAAATGGATTTAGACACACTATGTGTTTATTAAATGCCTTTAAGGTGGTTGTGGGTAAAAACTAGGTTCTCAAGTATGGAAGCAGTGATGATTGGATATGAAAATGTTTCATGAAATTTGTTAAGATGGTTTTGGTTCTAAAATGGATTTAAAACATGGATGTAGTAAATCATTATTATGAATATGTTTTTATAAAACGTGAGCAAGGTTTTAAAATGTTTTGACAAGAAAATAACACTGGGAACCTTAGGTGTGTTCGTAAATAGACAAATTAATTTAGTGTTTGTAAAAACACTATAGGATATTGATATTGAAAAAATATGGATGGAATATATATGGTTTGGTTTCACATTATTCTAATATTCACGTTTTCTTATTATGTATAGTGTGTCTTCCCATAGGTTATAGCTTAAATATTATTCTTTTTCATTTATTATTAGTTTTACACATGATGGTATATTTCAATTTTGGTCTCTCACATGTTTATCTTATAGTGTATCCATGGATAGTTTTTCAATTTTTATCAGACTTTATATCATGTACCTATTATATTTCTTGTTTTGGTGAATATGAACAGATTTCAAGAAAACCAATGGATGTTTTAAAATTGGTTTTATCTTATTATAATGTTTTTTAAATTATATTTTTTTCAAAGATAGAGATAAAATTTTCATTATATTATAATATTTATAGATTCTTTAGTGAAATTTTACTATGATATGTGATCACACCCTACTTTCTTATTTGGGTGTTTGTAGATGTGTTTTTGAAGGAAACATGTTAAGGGAAGGTCATCATATAGTTCACCATATTCTCTTGAGTGTCATAATATTTACAGTGAAATGGTTTGGTGGTGACTTGTGGTAAAATGGTGGGTTTTAAATATTATATTGGTTTCTTTCAGGTTTATCCATTTTTTATTGACATTGTATATCTCATTTCTATTTATTTTTATTTCACTATGTACACCATTGGATTACCTTTTCTAGGTTGTACTAGAGACATGGTTGGTTATTTATATTGTGGCAATCTAACTTGGGTGTCGTTTCATGTTGAAACAGGTTGGTTCTTTTTATGTAACACATCCCTCAATAATATATAATTAGATTTATGATCAATCTAAAGTATGTGTACTCTAAATATAGGTTTTTAAGAAATCTAAATCTCTATTGAGAAATAAAACCACAAAAATAAAGAGGCCTTTTATTTAGGTTCAAATTTTTCAGAGGATAAAATGTTGGTAATTCATTAAGTGAAAATTAAACTCAATCTCACAATGGAGGTAGAATTTCTTAATGTAAAATTCATGAAATTCAATTAATCTTAATGAATAATTGTATCGAATTTTCACCAATTATAATATTTCAATTCCCATTATCTTTCTTCTCTTATACACTGCATTAAATCTTTAAGTTTCAAAACAATGAGGGATTATCCTCATTTTCTAATTGAATTTACTTTAAATTTTTTTATAGAATGTGTACAAGCACAAGTCTCACACCCTTGGGAGGAAAAAATAAAATACCTTAATCCTCACCATCAATTTTCCACCAACACTAACTATAAAAGTTATCACATGAAGGTGGAAGGTGGATAACCAAAGATCAATCCAAGGTATCCAATATCTTTTTTTTTGTTTCTCTTTTTTTTCTTTTCTTTAATATCGAGGAATAAATTTTTTGAATAATCAAAAAAAATGTGGAACTTCTTCCCAAATAATTAACAGATAACCCCCACATTCTAAATTTCATCACAAGACTACCAGATGCTCAATGAAATCACTAAAACACCATTTTTTGGATGAATTAAAATCTAGAAATTAGACAAAATAAATATGGGTGAAAGGATAAATAGGCTTGTAATATGGATTCCTATAAGGTAGTCCATGTTTATTTTATCTTATAAAAGAATAAAATTTTTGTAGGTATCAAGACAAAAATAAGGAAAATATACATGAATTGATGGCATAAATCGTTTTACATTGGTTCAAAATCATCATGCTTTGATAGTATATACAATAATGTTCTAGAATTTATGAATATTTTAAAATTCTTCCAATAAAGAAGGGATACAAAAGAATATTTCAAAAATGTTTTTATACCTCTCTATAATGGGAACAATAATTCATCTTTTAATCAAATAATGGACTGGATAGTTTTTTTTTATTAAATTCAAATATCAAATTACTAAAATCATGAATTTAAACCATATCAATAGTCATTTTAAAATAAAAATATATCAGAGTGATCATTAAAAATTCAATAATTATCAGTTATGTATTTACTATTTATAATCTTTAAAAATTAAATGTTTCTAATATGTAAAAAATATTTACTCTAATTAATGATATATCCTACATCAATCAAGGGTTTTAATCTAGAAATTGACATCCAAGGATCCCCCCAAACTTTAATTAACAATTTTCCTTAATTTTTAACCAATTAAATAGAGATTCACGAATAATGTAAAGTTAAATATAGTAAAATAATGAGCCTATAAATATAATAAAGTGAATTCTTCTCTATTTTCTATATTTTGTTTTATCTAATCATTGGAATTAATTGATATCATTAATGTTATTTAATTATATGGAGTATTGATTATTTCTCCTTCATATATTTTCCTTCTTTGAAAAAAAATAAATGTAAAGTAGTAAAGTGAAAGTTATATTCCATTTAAGATAAAGAAATATGAGGGAGTTGGAATTGACCAATAAGAGAGCTCCAAAACTAAAACTAATTCTAAAAACAAACTCCTAATAAATAAAAAAATCATATTGCATCATAGAAGATAATGTTTTTAGTAATTAATCTTAGAATTACCATGTGTTTCATGAAATAGAACTATGGAAATAACTTACAAGGTCCATATTTAAACATGAAATTAGTTTCTACTCATATGGATTGATGACTCTCCTTTTTTCTTTGAAAGAAACATGAACTATTCTTGAGGGGTAATCCATGAATTGGAGCATCTAATAAAATTAAAACTATTTCATGTGAAAATCAATACTAGAATTACTCTAGCTTATAATCTTATTTCATCATTAGTTATTTAAATTCATTGATGTTCCTCTTTATTTCCATACCTTTATCTTCCCCTTTTATATTATATATTTTCTTATTTGGATTCTTCCTCCACAACTTCCACTTTCTCAATTTCATCAATTTTATGTATGTAGCTTTTCTTATATTGTATCCCAAGGTCAAATTTATTTTTTTAAAACTCCTTAGACTGAAATTTTAACTTAGTATAATGATAGTATCTATCTCCCAGACCAACTTCAAATTTAGCTTTATCATGAGAGGATTTTATTGATTTATCTGACTCTTTTCCTACTTTCTGTATTAGTTGACATACTTATCTAAAATTTTGTTCCATTGATAATAGGTATTATTAATCAATAGTTAGGAAATATTTATAATTTATCTATGGTATAATCCCCCCCATCATTCATGTTGGATTATCCTTTCGAGTGTGTTTATTTGTGGTCCTCTTTAATCTGATTAAATGAATAATCACAAATAAGAATTTATATTTTTTAATTTTGTAACCACACAAATTACTAAGTGTATAAAATCGATCAAAAATTACTAGGATAAAATTATAAAATATAAAGAGTGTAAAAATAATTTTATCAAATGAATTATTTTTTTGATTGTTACTTGTTCCCTTGTTCCCTGATAATGGAATCAAAAAACTAAACTATCGATGATGTGTCATTAATTTCTTATAACACACAATGTTTAGAATTTATATTTTACTCAAAATAACACTAAACCTAAAATCATATTATATTGAAATCATAAGGTTTTTATAACTCAAGACACCCAAAGAAATAGGTGAATCAAGGTTTCGATGGGTTTAAACATTCTCAACAATCCTCTTTCTGGTCAGGTCTTATTTTCCTATTAGGAGAAACAATATTTAACCATTGATTAATTTATTTTTTTAATGTCCATATGCATAGAGTAAACCATGAATAAAAATATATATTTTACTTGGTCTACCTACACAAGGACACATCCATGGATGATATACTCACTATTGTTTTAGTGCACTAAAAATATACTTTAACTCATTTTTTGGTCAATACAATTTTTAGGTGAAGTAACTACTCAGTAAGGATAACTTAATGTATAAATTTACGTGAAATAATTCCTCACTAAGGATCACTACATATAAAATTATTTATGTAATATATCATTACATCCTAAGAGTCACTCCCTTATATTAAATTATACACTACTCCATAAGATATCAATTTATATAGGTGTATATATCTTCCTTGTTAATTGACATGAAGATAATTCCATGTTTAATAATTATAATATTTATCATAATTCCAAATGTGACAATCCAATTTATAATATGTGCTACTCCCAATTCTAGGACAAAATATAATCATATATTTTGTGATAATAGTTGAATCATAGATCTTAAAAAATATGAAAAAAATATTATCAATATTGATAATTATTTTATAAGAGTTATATTTGATTTATTTTTTATTCCTTAAATAAAACATAAAAATGTATACATAATGTTCCATAAATAATATTTTCAACATATCCTCCATTAGTAATATCACCATTTTATTAATCAGATATTCAATAAAGCTATTTTTATTTATCACATTTCTTATTATTCTTTCATGGAACACTTTGTTTATTTATTCTTTATTATATTCATTAATTATATCAATTACATTTCTATTTCTTTTATTTCATCCATCTACCTACATTTCCAGTTAGGATATTTGAATTTGAAATTCAAATTCAGGAAATTAATTACCTTTAACTTCATAAGAATAAAATTAACCCCTTATATCATTTCTATGTAAATTTCAAATTCTAAAATGCATTTATTCTATTGATGTTCATTACATTACTTCAATATAGTTACAAAATTCCAAAAAAATAATTATATTCAAAATCTCTATAATTAAATATTATCAATTGTTTTTTATTATTAATAGTGTAGATCATAATTATAGATCATTTTCTTATGTCACAGGGGGACCAGTTAGTTTCTTCTTCAACTCCATGTAGTATCATGGTGTGAAAACAATTTTTTCCTAGAGTTATGGATGAAATTATGGGCAACAATGGGGTGGGTTAACAGTCCTTTTAAATCTTTTATAGTTAAACAAAAATTATTATACAATTATTTATTCAAACACCCAAATAAAGTTTAATGTGAGTGCAGTGTTCATATATATATGTAATGTAATATAATAAAGAAAAATAACACCAATATTTTAATATTATTTCATTTTCTAGAGAAAATACGCTACTCTTCAATCCCCTATTACTCATCAACATGACAATTACTCACTAAAAAACATTTTCTGGTGCAGAATCAACTAAGTCTATTATAGAACAAAAAAGAAATTTTGTAATAGCCCAAGAAATGTTCACATTAATAATTTTAATTTCTTATCAATATACATTAATTATATTTTACATATTTATATTCATTATAATAATATTAGGTAATTTTTTAGTCAAAGGAAAAATATTTATTTCTAACCAAATTAGGTTTTCATTCATTATATAGACTTATTTTAAAAAATTATTCTAAAATTATGGAATTTTAATTATAGAAATCAAATTAATTTTTTAATTCCTAATTTCAAAATTATCCTACGATAGATTTTTTAGAGTTTTCTGAAAAAGTTTAATCGTTCAATGAATAGTGAAAAATAACAATTTTTATTGAAAATGCCTTTTTTATTTCTATAATTTACAAAGTTAAATATTGTTTTAAAATATATTTTAAGAAAAAGTAGTTAAATTATATTATTTATAATCTAAATTTTTTATTTTTAATGAATTTTATACTTGAATTTGATATGAAAACATTTTTATACCTAAAAATATATTTTTATGAAAAACTATTTTTCAACTCATTTTTTGGGTTTCATTTCAAATTAAATTATTCCTGTTATATGAATTAAATTTTATAAAATGTATTTCATATTATTAATCACCATATCATATATTTTTAAATAATTTTAACATAATTTTTGGTTAAATTAATAGTAAAAATATGTTTCCTCAAATAATGTTAAAATAAGTTTATCAGGGGTTAAACGTAAGTGATAAGAGTTAAAATGACCTATAAACTTGTATAAAATATCTAAAATGGAAATATTTTATCCTTATATCAAATATAATTTAAAAATGGTCTTTTTTTTAGATATTTTTATTGAGTAAAACTTTTATATATTTTATTCTTTTTAAAATTCCAAGTGTTTTCTATCCCCCACTTATAAATGGGCACCCCTCTCCTATCATATCCACATATAAATAACCTTTTAGATAATCCAATTTATACCCTAATATATTTCTTATATCCCATACCCATATCCCAAATTCCCTATATTTATCATAAAACTAACTTAGGAAGGATTTAGGTATAAACCTAAAGAGGTTGTCCGTAGAAGAGATATAATTCCTAATTGAGAATTTTTATTTTATTTATTATTATAACTTCTTAAAATATTATTCAAACATGATGAAGTAATATCAACATTATTTTATAAGTACTGATATTTCTTGATGTTAATTTAATAAACAACATTCATCTCCATCTTGCATCAAATAGAAAACAAATCCATCATTCGTGTGTATTGTGGATGACTGCCTCATGAAGTGATGTAATAAATTTTCCATAATCTCCAATCCTGGATAGTAATAATTATTAATTTATTCCTTATTTATTAATTTCAAAAAAAATTATCATTCAAAAAATATAATATATCATATTCTTTCTTACCTTTCCATCAATTGGAAAATGATATCGTCATTCATGCGTACATGTGGATTACCCCCTTCGTATAGTCATGCAATATTTTTTTTCATGACCGCATCACGGGAATACTATGTATTAGTGTATTTAATGAAATAATATTATATTTATTATATGAATATAATTTTATAATGTTAAAATGATATTTACTATTTTTCCCTCACATTCTTAGAAAAATGAAAACGGAACCCATGTGTCTGTGTGATCCACTGTCTCTATGATTTTAACGTAATTAATTTTCCAAAAATAATATTTAATTACTGGTTTAAAAGTATAATTAAAATATTAAAATGATAATTATTTCAATATTATTATCCTATATATGTTGGAATAATGACCACTTTGATCATAGTCATCTCACCAAAGTGATTTTGGACATATGAGTCGAATATTATGAAAACCTCTGATGTGAACTTAATTGATTAAGTAATTGTATATAACATGGTAATAAACAAAATAATAATAATAAATATGAAAAATTTTCTTAATAAATTAAATAATTAACATAAGTTTGTTATTCAGGAAGATAAATAAGATATGTGATGAGTCTAACTTGAGGTAAGAGTCACTTTACATTGAAAACCTCATTTTAAATGTTTTAAATTATTTTTTTCTAAATATTTTAAATCCATATTCATATTTCTAAAATTATTTTATTTATGTATTTATTTTTAAATTAATTAATTGTAAAAAACATTTTTTGTCACTTTTTACTTTATTTCAAAAGTTTTCAAAATAAAACTATTTACAGATTTTATCTAAAATGTTTTGAAAAATTAGAAAAAATATTGTTCAATTTTAACATATATGACATCAATAATTTTTTACACCACCATAAACATTATTTTATGTTTTCATTTATTTAAAATATATCATGTTTTCTTCTAATAAAAACCCTCTTTCCTTTTTTCTATGTATTTTTAAGAAAAATTTAAAATGTAATGGATATTTTGATATATAAAAATGTTTTTCTTATAGTGAAAAGAATATTTTTATAACTATACTAACTTTAATGTGCCATTATTATGTTGTGGTTATTGAATTTTTTTATGATGAAGGAGTGTTCCCATAAAAACCCATTATATGTAGTTCTGTTATAAAATAATAAAGATTGGTCAGATTATAAACCAAGTACGAGGAGCTTGATATAGCTCTCTAATTCATTGGGTAGAGGGTAAAAGATAACTGATTATATTTATCCTAAAGGATTACTTGAATTTATAGTGTGGGTTATTCCATTTTAAATATTTATAATATGAGTCATAGAATAATGGTTTACCAAGTAACCTACATGATTAATCTATGATTTCTATGAGTTATTGTGGATATCTTATGATTTCAAAAAGTAAGCTAATGATCTTAAGATTAAGTGAAGTTTATTATACTTCTTAACCATGAAATGTATATTTTTTTTGACTTTTTAATGATTTAAAATAAACTTTTATGATATTTATTTTTTTACTTTAATATTTATTATAAAATGTTTTATGAAAATCCTTGGGTAATGATGTTAGTTTTTTTGGTAAGAAAATGTTAATTCTGATCCCAAAGTTTATTTTGAAAAATGAAAAAAATTATGTGTATTCATGGAATATTTCATTTATTTAATTATTTTTATATATAGATATTTATTTTATCATCCCACGGTATCAAATGTTTTTCATAGGGTTTTAATGATGATTTGGGATATGGATGATGTCAAGATGAAAATTGTGATGACAAGTCATGAAAAGAATTTTTTTTATTTTAAAAGTTTTTATTGTGGAAAAAATCAATACTAAGTAATAGTGTCCACATCATTATTTAATATTTATTTATGTAATGTTGATGGCCTATGTCTTTAAAAATATAAACCTAAAGGATATCTATTAATGCATGTAAATGATTTATTGTCTAAAGAATCATTTTTATTATTATTTATGTTCGGGTCCTTATAATTCATATAATAAAAAAGGTTTAGATGATTTTATATGTTAGGATAATATAGGTAAATACCATTAATATATTATAATTTATGGTTATCATAATATATAATTTTAATATTACATTGTTGATTCATTTAAAATATGTCTGTTCAGAATGGTTTTCTATAGAGGAAATAGATAAGGTGAAGTATGAAGGTGCCAAAGGGACAATATTCTTCTAAATTAGAATCCTAGAATGATTTTAGTTGGAAATGATCAGTTTTTTTCTATGATGGATCATTTTACAAGAGCTATAATTGGTGGTGGTATTCATTCTAGAGATAAATAAGATTTATGATAGAGGAACTTGCAGATAGCCTATTATTTTTAAGACAATATCCTTCAACATTCAATAGATATTCTGAATTAGTTATATCTAAGTGGTGAAATAATGTTCTAGAAATGATATTCAAAGTAATTTGTTGTTTGAATCATCATAAGGTGACTCTTACTATTTTCCATTTTGAATTTGAAGCAGATAAATGGTGTACAATGGTTAATAATATTAAGTAAAGAGAAGATATTGATTCCATGGAATGGGATGCATTTAGGAATCTTTTCCTTAAGAATTATTTTACTATGGTTTTTGGAATGAGGAAGGAAAAAATATTATAATTGAGGTTTAAGGTGGAATATTCAAGGGATTCATACGAAGAAAACTTTTATTGATTGGAAATGTACACACCAAATTATATTTGAGATCTTGATATCAAAATTAGTCAAATTTACTCAAGATTTAAACTATGATTCTGAAGATATTTGTCCTATCATGAATTTAAAAGTTATGATAAACCTATTTTCTGTGATAAGAAGGTTGAAATGGAGTTTTATAATTACCAAGTATTTCATGACAATAAGGAGAAAAATAGATTCATGGTATAGAAAAATGGGAAGAATACATTGAAGAAATATAATAGTAATAAATGATGTTTTTAAAGTGTTATTGGTGCGGTAGAAAGCACCCTAGGGAATTTATTGTGAAATATGTAAGTGATTTCAATGTGGAATGTTTTGGTATATGCCTCTTGATTACAAATAAATAGATCTTAGAAGTGGTAAGACCGGTTATGATAAGCATAAAGTAAGGAGTTTTAATATTATAGGATGGGTCGTTATATAAATGTGCGTCTAAAGAAGAACATGAATGATGGGAAGTAATGAGACTATAAATAGAGGGGTGTGGTGAACTTTTTTGTAACAACTTCAGTAAATGTTGAGCCATCAAATAAAGTGGTAACTTATACATTTCATGATTATTTAGATTATACCAATGTATTGTTTGATTATTTTTTTACACATTATTTAATTTATAATAAATTTAAATATAAAACTAAAATTTCACCTCAAGAAATGACGTCACATTTTTTAGTAAAAACACCAAGTGGCAGTATTAAGGTACCAGTAATTTACAAAGATATTCCAACTATCATATATAGAAGATTTTTCCTATAAAACTTGTTGTATTTTCAATTATTGTATTTGATGTTATTCTAGGTATGGATTGAATTTTAGATTATCATGCTAAGATAGATTAAAATACAAATAACTTATTTTCAAAAATTAGTTTCCATTTGTATATAATAATCAATTCATACCTTTGAAAATATACTAAGAATATGGGATCTATTTAGAGATATAATTTAAAGATACCTTATTCATTTTGCTGAAAATCAGGGAACTATTCAAATTAATAATGTCATAATAGTAAAAGAATATCTTTTTGTTTTTCATATTGATTTACTTGGTATTATACCTAATTAAGAATTTTATTTTATAGTTTACTTTGTACCGAATGATAATCCAATTTTGAAATCGCCTTATCGAATGGATCAAGTAGAATATTTGGAATTGATAAATAAATTGTAGTAGTTTCTTAATAAATATTTCATTTTTCATAGAACTTCAGCATGGGGTTCTCCTATTTTATTTTTAAAAAATATTGATAGTTCCATAAGGATTTACAATGTCTATATATCATTGTTTAATATTACTTATTAAGAATAAGAATTTTTTACCTCAGATCAATGACTTATTCTATCATCTCTAGGGAGCTCATTATTTTTATAAGGTTGATCTCAAGTCTGGGTAACAACATCAGCTGAAGTTGAAGGAGGATGGAATCCCAAATATATGATTTTAAACTAGGTATTAACATTATGAGTTTGTGGTTATTCCATTTGGTTTGAAGAATGATCCAATTATAATCATTGATCTTATTAATAGACGTTTCCATGAATACCTGGATATGTTTTTGGTTTTTTATATTAAGGATATTTTGGTTTATTCAAAAAGGTATGTGGGTCACTAAAAAATATATTATTTTTTATACAAACCTTGAAAGTAAATAAGTTAAATAGAAAATTTGGTAAATTAAATTTTTAGTTACAAAATATTTTATTCCTTAGATATATCATAAATAAAGATGTAGTAACTATTTATCCCATTAAAACCAAAGTGAATGATGAAGGACTAAGACCGAAAAATGTGAATAAAATGCATAGTATTCTTGGAATATTAGGATATTACCAATTTTTTGTTTACAAAATTGCATGGTTATCTAGCCCACAAACCATGTTAATAAAAAATTAAAGTTTATATGAAAAAATGAATACAACAAATTTTTATAGGAATTGAAAATAATATTACTGAATGCTCTAGTTTAATCCCTACTATCCAATTTTTTGGACTTCATTATATACAATGATATCTCATTAAAGGGAATAGGTTGTGTTTTAAAATGGAATGATTGGGAATTTTATTATGCTTCATGTTCATTAAAACCACCAAAGAAAAATTATCCTGCAAATGACAATGAACTAGAGACAGTAGTGTTTTTAAAAAAAATTAGAGGCATCATTTATATGTATTAATGGTTGAAATATACACTTATCATAAAATATTGAAGTATATATTCAGTCAAAAATAGATTAACTTGATATATAAAAGATGAATGGAATTGATAATGGATTATGAATGCACAATTCATTACCACCTTGGTAAATCAAATAGAGTATCTTATGCTTTGATTCTAAAAGATAATTCTACATTAACTATCTTGCATCTATAATATAATCTTTTGCTTAATTATTTTATAAATGTTTTCTTAGAAATTGCGCTTAAAGAATCTCCCATTATTTGTCTTACAGTGTCAGTATAATCATCTTTGGCATTAAATATTATAAAAATCTAGAATAATGATAATGTTTTACCAAAAAACATAGAATTGATTAATATAGGAAAGATTCCTGAATATAATATTGACAAATATTGTTTATAAAATTCAAAAAAAGGTTATGTGTTTCATGTGAACCCAAATTAATTAAAGAACCATTGATTTGGGATCATATTTCTCCATTTTATATTAATCATGGATATTAAAAAAATGTATAAATACATTCGAGAACATTTATGGTGGGAAGAAATGAAGAAAGTTATTACTGATTTTACTATGAAATGTTTGAATTTTCAGAACATTAAAGATGAAAAAAATTACTAAAGGGGATGTTTCATTAGTTTCTAGTACTAAAACGGAAATTGAATAATATATATATATCAATTTAATGGTTGTATTACCAAATAAATCTCGTTGCAATAATGTGATATGGGTTATTTTTGATCAATTTACTAAATCTTCACATTTATTACAATTTGAGATAATATGAATTTAGATCAACTTTCAAAAATTTATCTTAAAGAGATAATTATATCACCTAGAGTCCCTCTCTATATTTTATCCAACCATGATCCCTATATTACCTCTATTTTTTTGAAAAGTCTTCATAATTCATTTGGTACTAAATGAAATTTCAATACTACCTTTCATCCTCAATCTGATGTAGTGTAAAGGTGAATAATTCAGAAAATATAGGAAATTATTCGATCTAGTTAAATGAATTATCACAAAATTTGGGATCAATATCCATCATTTTTTAGTTTTATTATAAAAAACTTTCATTCCAGTATAAAAATTACACCTTTTAAGGCATTATATGGAAATTTATGTCGAATAGCAAGCTTTTGGGATAAATTTGTGGAAAGAGTGTTGTTGGGATGCGAATTTTTAGAATAAATAGTTGAGAAGGTGAATATGATACAATATAATGGGATGATGTCTTAGAGAAGGAAAAAAGGATATGATGATATTGAGAAGAATGATCTTTTGTTTAAGATAGGAAATCATGTTTTTTTAAAGTATCATTATGGAAAAGTGTTATGTGATTTGGTAAAATGAGAAATTTAAGTTTGTAGTTCATTAAAACATAAGAAATATTAGATAAATTTTAATTACTTACATTTTTATTGGCCATGTCTCCACATTTATCTTAGGTACATTATGTATTTCTTGTTTCATTGTTAAACAAATATGTGATAGATACCTCTTATGTTTTGATATATAAAGTAGTTAAGTTGGAATAAAAAATTTATTATGAGAAAAAACCAATAAAAATTATTAACTACATGGAAAAATAGCTTCTAGATAAATTAATTAACCATGATGAAAATTTATGGAAAAAATGTATGATTGAATAAGCGACATGGGAATCAAAAAATGGTATAAAGGAAAAACATCCCGACTTGGTTAAGTAATTAATATAATTTTGAGGATGCTATTTCAAATAGGGATGAGGAATGTAAAATCCCAGGTAATTTAAAGATTAATTATTTTCATGTATTATTAATATTTTGTAGTTATATTTTATAGAATTAATGTTTTTATAATAATTTTAGGTAATTTTTTATTCAAAAGAATTTTTTTTATTTCTAACAGAATTCAGTTTTCATGCATTATATGGTTTAATTTAAAATATTTATTTTCAAATTAAATAATCTTAATTTTGAAAAATTAACTTCATTTTTTAATTCGTCAGGAAAAAATGACATTAGGAATAATTTCTGAGAATTTTATGAAAAGTTTGATTTTTAATGAATAGTGAAAAATACTATTTTTATTGAAAACTGTCTTTTCGTTTGAAGAATTTAAAAAGTTAATTTTTATTTAAAATGGTTTCAAAGAAGAATTAGTTCAATTATATTATAAATAATCTAATTATTTTTTTTAATGAATTTTATATTTGAATTTGGTTTAAAAAATATTTTATAATTAGAATGACATTTTTTTGAAAAACCAATTTTCATCGTGTTTTTTAGGTTTAGTTGTAAATTAAATTATTTCTATTCCTTGAATTTAATTTGATAAAATGGATCCATATTTATAATAATAATAGTTAATATTAGTTAAAATATGTAAACCTAATTTTTGTTCATAATTAATAGTGAAAATAGTAAAAATTTGTCACAAAAAATAATGTTAAGATTATTTTATTGGGGGATAATATTAAGTGATAAGGGTTAAAATAACATATAAACTTATCTAAATTATAATTTATGAACATATTTCTACCCTATATCATCTAATATTCCTAAATTGTTCATTTTGTAGCCATTTTTTAATGTGAGTCCTTAATATATTTTATCATTTTTAAAATTCCATGTGTATCCTATCCCCCACATATAAAAGGAAACCCCCCTCCTCTCATCTCCACACTAAAATAACATTTTAGTTCATACAATACAAAAAAATATACCTTACTTACATCCCTCCCCATGTCCTATATTCTCTATTTTGATCATAAAACCATCTGAGGAAGGGTTCAATTATAAACCTAAAGTGGTTATCTGAATATGAGGTATGGTTCTTTATCGAGCATTTTCATATTATTTCTTATTATACCTCTTAAAAATATTCTTCCAAAATTATGTAATAATAATAAATAATATTACATATACTGATATGTTTTTATGTTAATGTAACAACTAATATCCACCCCCTCTTCGATCAAACAAGAAACAAAACTGTTATTGTTGTGTACGACATACTACCACCTCATAAAGTGAGGTCATTCATTTTTAATCACAACCACTCTTGTCTGGTTATAATGATATATTTCATGTGTATATATATATGATATATATGAATTATTTTTCATTTTTTATAGATAATATATCATCTTATTTCTTACATTTCCCTCAACTTAGAAAGTACAATGTGGTTCATGTGAACCTGTGGATTACCACCTCCATGAAGTGATTTGATTCGTTTTTTCAGGACCACATCAAATGGATACTAAATATAAGTTTATCTAAGTAAATAATATAATATTTATCATATAATTATAATTTCAGATGGATAAAATTATATTTACCTCCTTTACCACATGATATTTGAAAAATGAAAATGTTAATCATGCATACTTACAGCCTACCATCTCCATAAATGTAACATAATTAAATTTTCATAATCACCTTTTATGGTTGGCATAAAAATTAATTAATATATTAAAAGTATAATTATTTTGTTATTTTTATTATATTTGTGAAGGAATACTGACCTATTTTACCACAGTCATCTTACCAGAGTGATTTGGGACATATGATCCAAATATTATTAAAATTTCCGATGTGAACTTAATTAATTAAGTAAATTTATATAAAAAGGTAATAAATAAAATATAATGATTAATAAACTTGAAAATGTTTCATAATAAAGTAAATAATTAATATAATTTTATTATTCATGAAGATAAATAATGTACATGATGAGATAGACTCGATGTAAGGGACAATTTACTTTATAACCGTCCTTTAAATGCTTTAAAGGTTTATTTACTAAATCTTTTTCTTCCAAAACCATATTTTAAAAATTATTTTATTGATGTATTTATATATAAATTAATGAATTGTAAATTTGATTTTATGTCACTTTTTAATTTCTTTTAAAGTGTTAGAAGAAATATTTTTATGTATTTTAAATGATTTTTTAGAAAAAAATAGAAAAAAGAATGTTCTATTATAACATATATATTGTCAATGGGGTTTCCCATCATTTTAAATATTATTATATGTTTAGATTACTTTATAATGTTTCATGTTTTATTTAAATAAAAACCCTCCTTTCCTTTTCAGTATGTATTTACAAAAAGGGTTTTAAATAGAATTTATTTAATGATATATAGAAATTTTTTCTTATAGGTGCAATGAATGTTTTTATGAATATTCACACATTCATGTGTTATGATTATATTATACTTATTGGGAATTATTTATAATAATGGGAAGTTTCTATAAAAATTAAGGAAAAACTATTCTATTATAAACCAAGAACAAGTGGTTTTGCTATAAACCACATATGGGTCAAACTAATATAGCATTCTATTGAATTAGGAAAGGGGATGGAGTTTACCTGTAAGGTTTATGCAAAGATATTATTGGAATTTTCTAGGTAGGATTTTCCATTTGTATGATAAATGTTTAGAGTGATATGAAAAAGATTCCCCAAGTTGCCTATATGATATATCTATTCTAACTATGGGGTTTCATGAAAATATTATGATTTTACAAGGTAAGCTAATGAGTTTACGTTTAGACTACAAAAAATGCCCATTTTAGAGGGGGTAATTTTTTTGGATTTGAGGGGGTTATAACCTACTCTAAATACATTAAGGGAGGTTATTCATCACTGTCACTAATGTTCATGCCTTATATTGTTAGCGGTGGTTCTCATAAACTGCTGGTAAGGTAAGGTGGAATTATAGGTGCTTAAATTATAGGGGGTTTAAACACCCTCTCATCCCATAAAAAAATTAGAAATATCTAATTTTGGATCCATTTAAAATGACCACTAAATGAGTTTTAAGATCAAATATTGTGAGTGGTTTCCAAAACACCCCTAAAGTTTCTTTTTATAAAATGGAAATCCCTCCTTTTCCCCATCCAAGGGTCCCCCCCCATAAACCCTAATAGTTAACAAATACACACACACTTCCAGCCGAAGAGCCTGGCTAGTCATCTCGACTATGGCCTATGGGGGTTGGCCTCAACCATGCCTGGGTTCCAATAATTCATGATATCACATGAAGGGATAAGTGGGTGTAGGTTCGTGTGCACATGGTCTTGTGGAAGTGAGGGATTACTATATCACATGTCAGTAGGGAAGGAAATATCGGTAAGTGTGGTGGGCTATAGAATGAAGGGAGTGGACCCCATTACTCGCCTCTAGAGGGAGAGGGGTCTCTATTAACTATTCTAGTGTGAAATAACAACCATCCATTCCAATGTGGGATGGGAGAGTCAGGTATTGTTCCAGCCACGATAGAAAATTGGCAATATTTGTTTTTTCAGATAACTAGTGAAACTCAAACTCATAACCTACTGCATACATTGTTGATCCTTTACAACTAAAACAAATTTCACTTCAGGTTTTATATTATACATGTTGATATTTATATATATTCAAATATTTATATAAATCAATATTATTTTTATAAATATATTATATGAGTATAAATATAAATATAAATAAAATATATTTTTATTTATTTATTCATAATATTTATGAATATATAAATGTATATTATATATTAAATATTGAATATTATATATTTATATATTATATATATATATGAATATATATATATATATACACATACACATATACATATTGTATTATACCAATCGGTCAAAACATATATTTTTATATATTACATATTTATATATATACAATTATATATATTATATATTATATATTTATATGTTATCCAAATATATTAATATATTAATATATATATTATTTATATGTGTACAAATAAAACATTATATATTTATATATATTACATATTTGTATGAATAAAAATATTTATTGTATTTTTTATAAATAAATTTATTTATATTTACATATATATATTGTATATTTATATATGTAAACAGTTTAATATATTAATATTATATTATATTTAATTTACATACAATTGATATAATATATGATTAATTTAATTATTATATATACATATAATATAATATAATAATTCTATATAGAAAATTTTTATGTATATTTATATATAAATATATTTTACAAATATAAATATATATCTACATATATTTATATTTATATATATAGTTATATTATGAGTAAAAAAAATAAATTCACTAGGAATGGTAAAAACCCTGGATATAAAATTCACAGTTCTTGAAATTTATTAATAAAAACAATGTACAATGACAAAGAAAGTAGGGGTGGAAATATAAATAGATTTAAACAACTTCACCAAAAAAATAAAGAATGTCACCTTCTTTTATGTCTACCACCTCTCCCCCAGGAGCCACCATGACTTCTAGGGTGTTTTCCTCTATTCCAATTATTTGGATCTTTTATATGTCATCCTTTCTCAATGACTCACCATCTTCGTCATTTAGTTCAGTGCCTCTAATGGAATATTTTTCACTAGAAGCATCATGATCTGAAGAAGCATCATGCAGATCAGAAGTGCTCTTCATCTAAAGAGATTGTGGTTCAACACAACAAGGTTCATAAACCTTGAAAAAAATATTCACAAAAAACATCCTTACTACTTGATTGGTTTAATATCTCACGAAAATAATGTTTACCTGTACCAAATTCTAACAGGGAAAGGTTTCTCTCCTCTGTAGCTGCATTCACATCTAATGAACCACCATGTTGTTCTATTGGATGGTCATCTTACAATGTCACTTCAGGGAGAAAAGGTAAAGTTGTCTCTTTCCCCGTTATCTCTGTAAAATTCAATTCCTGGGTTTCATCATTAGGATCCTACCCATGTGATCCAAAATCAAATATCAACATTCAATGTGAAGGATCAATTGGTTTTCTATAAGCAATCAGCTAGAAGACCTCATCATCTGCCATTTTGGATTTTCATTTCCTATTTGTAATAATAGTTTCTTTTCATATCTCATGATCATCTTTATATTGAATAGCCTCATCATTATCAAAAGGCTTAGATGTGGCCTCATAAACCAGTGCATCATTGACCTTCTTTCATAAATCCTATTTAATGGAGACATTGGAATTCACTGGCTTCACCACCCCATTCTCTTTCAGAGTTGCATCAATTTTTAAAAGGGTAATACCAACTTTTCAAGGATATTATGAAGTCCATTGCACCTGAAAACTAGAAAATACACCCCTCTATACATGCACGTCATCACACTTCATAGACTACAACATATTCCAGTTTTCCTTCACCATATTCCTATTATGTTTTTTTACCACAAATAATAGCACAAAAACATTCCTTAATTGAAATACCAACATCATATCAACCCACGTAGTATTGAGGTTGATTATCATATTCAACAAGTAGATAAAAATCATAAATATGATTAGAGAGAGTTATTGTTTCAATGAGAGTGGTATCGAGGTCCACCTCTACTAGCATTTGAGAAAAATGACTGAGTCACACATGCTCGGTCTCCCTACATGCCCAGCTGAATCGGAACTCCAATCATAGTATAAATGTCTTTGAGTATCTTCGGATGTCATAAGATCTAATTGAGTCTATATATCCAAACTCAAACCGATTAAAATGCATTCTGATTATTTGAAAAATTGAAATCAAGGCTCTAGTCATGATATTTGTGGGTACCTATATTTAAAAACAAGGAACCAAAGCTCTATGCTCACTAATTATAATCATCATAAGGAAACAAACCTTTGAAAAAAAAGTCATATCCAATCAAAACAATTCTATAATTGTAAAACACCAAATTTATGGAAACCATATGAGACAACTCATCAAGTCTCCACAGTTTATCCCCCTTTCGAAGAACAATCCTTAAAATCAATTATTTATTACCCATTATTAACCTCTCGGTTATCGCATCCATATTCACCTAAATAAGAGCCATGGAATCCTTCTTAATTATTATTACTTTGGGTGTTTCTCAAAATGAAGCAAGAGAATGCTTACCTACATCTATGGTCAGCACTTGAAGTTCTCCATGAATTCACCCAAAGATGCATGAAAATCAAGCGATCCATGTCCATCATTATCGAACACAACGTGATTTCCATTGGTGAAAGGCAATCGATTCCAAGCACAGTGATCCCACACACCCTCTTCCATTATTCACACTCAAATATATATTTAATATATTAATTTCAATACTTATCTGTATATTAATATATATATATATATATATATATTTATATATATATAATGAACATATACATTTGTTTATATATTTATTTTTATATATGTAATTTATTTTCATATTTATTTATATAAATATATAATATCACATATTTATTTATAAAATTAAATGGATTAATACTATATATTTGTAAATATATATATATATATAATATATAGATAATCAAATACATTTTTTATATAATACATACATGTTTATTTATATGCATGTGTGAGTAAGTATATATATAATATATTATTATTATTATATAAATTATTGAAACTATAATGGTTTTTATATGATACATTTTTTAAATAAATTGTATTTATGTATATATTTATTATTTAATATCATAAATAATATTATATGAATTACAATTTTATATAAATAAATAAATACTAATGTACAAATTATAAAATTATATTTATGAAAACATATAACTATGATTAAATCCAATCATATAAATTATTTATATAAATATATTTTTATAACATGTTCACATATAATGTATTTAAATACATTTATATATAGTGTTTTAATTATATATTTGTGCGTTATATGGATTTGTTAAAGAAAAATAGCGGGGTTTAACAACCCCATGTAATCTTTTAAATTAGAGGGGTTTTGAAACCTATATAATCTCTCAAATTAGAGGGGGTTTCAACTCCCTATATTTTAATATATTTTATGGGTTGGGAACCACCACTATTTTCTATGAAAATGTTCATCGTGGTGCTGTCATGATTGATTGTGGGGGTTTGAATGTTTCACAATCACTCACATCAGGTTTATTACTTTTTGTTTCACCCTCAAATTCTTGGTGGGGTTGCACTGGAATTTTTTAATGATGAGGGGACAACCATCACGTCAAACACATACACACATGTCCTTTCTGGGTGGTTTCCAATGGGTTTTGTTCGTTGAACTGGAAACACCCAACGGTTTTCAAATACGCGATGACTCATAGACCTTATTTCCAAAGGCAGGAACTCATTGGGAAACTTGGACCATGATACATAAGAACCCACATTGGTTGAGAGCATGGGAGTTCAGGCTCATCTCACCCTTTTGGGGAATTATTTCCTACTATAGTTCCCTCTTAAAGAATTAAGACATGTTCATGAATCCTTCATTAATTCCCAAGTATGACGTATGTAAATATTGAATTAAAAATCAATTATTAGCATGTATGGAACTTAAAATCATATATATATATATATATATATATATATATATATATCAAAGGTTCTTCATCTATGGAGATATATATATTTCTATGAGGTTCTCCATCAATGGTACCCTTTCATGAATAAAGTAGAGATTATTTCTTTGCTTATTTTGTCAATGATATTTTTGAGCCACATAGTGGGGTGCTATGATGTTTGTCATCATCCAGAGTGAAGAGAGTTGTTTTGATGTTAGGATAGGGCCCATGAGAAGATATTTTAGTGTTTAATCATGAAAGTAATCTAAACCCATGTAGTTTAATGCCACTTAAGGGGATACATCATAACTTTTATGTTTATGTGACGAGGACCAAATTTTAAAGTTTAGTGTCATTTGGAAAGGATGTATATGAGAAAGGTTTGGAGTCAATGTATGGTGTGGGAAATATATTGAGACGACCCAATGTACCAAGAACAGATATTGTATCCTACTTTAGATAATATCCTATAGGGAATGTACTCCATAGAGAATATTAGGGTAAATTTGGGCATTGGGTTTAGACCTCATGGAGGCTTCCTATGTATCCCAATTCACTGAGAATCAAATCCCATGTAGTTTGGTAAGATATATAATTTCACCTATGGGGTGATCTCCAAAGTTTATTCATCATGAATATGGACCTTTGAAGATTGATGCATGGTTTCGAGGACCCTGCCTATGGAGTCTCTCCAAATAAAGGTGAGAGGAAGATCCAGAAAAGGACTTTCTTCCAAAACATGCATTTTATTGTGATTTAATTATAATTAAAAACCTATAAGACCAAATGAGTCATGATCTATATGATAAAAAAGAGTTATTTTAATATATATAAAACAACACAATATCTTTTTTCCATTGGTGGAAGAGTCTAGGGATAAGGGAGAAGAAGAGAGGGATTTGATGTACCTATTCCCTCTCCTATTTCATATCAAGGATAACCACATCTGACTACCCATATGAATATGACCCAGGAGGAAAGGAGGAGAAAGAGTGAATCTTCTCGTAATAAAGGCTTGAGGCTTACACCATGATGTATTCCCTTTGATTGGTTTCTAGGGAAGAGAGGGGGATAATAAACTACACCTCAAAGGTAAACGAAAGTGTGATCCTCTACTTACCCACTGGGAAACAGAAGTCCCTGGTCTTAGATATGATAAGTGAAGTACATGGTCTTCATCCCCACATCTGAGATTGTAAAATCATTGAAAATGTCACCAGGTTTGGGGTACTCGTGACTGATGGGATGAAAATCTTTATGCACTTTGAGGACCCTACAAGTTAGGTAGGACAAGTCTGAGACACGTTGAACCAATTTAATGCATATCCTAACAGGATACATTCTAGTGTGTCTCTTTCCATGGTATTTTATGTTTGGAGTCTTTAGTGGAGGCTTTAATTTGGACCCCCTTTGATGGGGTATCCAAATAAAAGGGAGACATGCCACTGGTTTCTTGAAATATGCCTTGGGAGGTGGCTTGCACATGTGAGGGATGGGCGATTCAAGGAGATATTATATAGGGTAGGCCTGGGTGGACTGGAAGGTTTTTTCATAGGTTGGACTACATGAGATAAGGGTGCTTTGGTGACAGATTTCCTAGACAAAAAACATTTGGTTGAGGCCTTTATCTAGGCTCCAAGTGTCACCTCAGGTGTTTTTTGAGGGATCTCATATGGGTCCTGGGTTTGGAAAGGGGCATTCACACTAGTTTTTTATTTAATTTAAGGTACATAGTACCTCACATAGATGATTTGTATTTCATACCCTATAATGAATTTAATTCCATTTCCCCCCCTTAATTCTTTATTTTATCATATTTTGGAGAGCTAACTGATAGGTTTCTGCGGACCTGGGAGAAGAAATAGGGTGATCATAGCTTCGATTATTCTTTGATATTTTTTATCATTCAAAATGAGGATCCCCAAGGATATATATATAGGAAAACATTGGAACCTGTGAAAAGTGGTTAGCTTGCATAGGCATGTCGTTTAGGCTAATGCACAGTTCTATCACACAGGATAATGCGCAGGTGTGTCCTGCACATTTCCACTAGATGAAACGAATTTCAGGGCCTGCATAGTGGCATTGGTTTCAAAATTCAACCATGTGTGTTGATGCTATTTTGGTGGGACTTACATGGATGGGATTTAGTGAAACATATGACCATTGGCATTCATCTTGACTCTTCATTTTTTCTCCTTAAGGTATTTTCCTTTAATATGTTTTCATCCATTTGAAAAAATGGAGTGTCAACCCCCCCCCCCCATGGATTGGATCCAATCAAAAAAAGAGTGAATGGTCTTAATGTAAATGGATGAAAATGTATTTTGGGTCATGAAAGTCATCCATGTAGGTCGTTATGATAATTAGTAGATGCACGCAGACAGCATGCAGAGGTGCCAACATCTATAAATAGAGTGGTTTGTATCAGTATGTTCTATTCTCACTTCTATACCACTACCCTCATTGTAATAGTATTCCTCACAGAACATCCTCTTAATATTCACCGGATAATTAAATGTTCATGTAGGCTAGGCATTCACCTATATGTGCATACGTTTGGGCGAGTGACTCATGTGAGGGTACTTGGATGATGTTACTTTGGTGAGTGACATGTATGAGTCCATGGATTTTAAAAATTTCTAAATTTATGAATTCTGTTTAAATAGAAAGTCTTATTTTGAATGACAATATTGGTTCTTCCTTTTATGTTTTATGGACACTCAAATGATTAACATTTCTGATGAACAAGCTAGAAACTGTGTTAGGGAGATAATAGACACTATTGGGTTATACTATTATAATGTATGTGATACCACTCTACCATACTTGGAAAATAATATCATTGTTTATCTTTATGAGTATCTTGATAGAAACTATATATCACTCTATGGAAATGAACATTTGAAGGAGGTTTTCATGATAAAGATTAAGAATTATACCCCTCTCCTAGTTCCAAAAAATACAGGAACATTACTACTACCAACATCCTATGAATAGGTATATAAATTAATGATGTACCATAATCCATGTCTTGTGTCATGAATCATAATAAGTGTTCTCTATATTTTAAGATGAATTTTCCTGAATCAAATCTGCACTGTTAGTCATCTATCTTCCATGATTCCTAGAAAGACAAGTTAAAGGTATGGAAGGAAGCCTGGGACCTCTTCCTGGGAGGGGGTGTGAGACCCAAGTGGATGTGGGAATACTCATGGAGCTAGACTAATGCTAACTTTAAAATCAATCTGAAATTAGTGGGAATTAATAAAGCTTTTCAGGTAGCCCATACATATATATTCATGAATTTTTATTTCATTCCAAAACTGCTAAGATGATGAATCCCACAAATGAACTCCTTTCACATGATGTACATAGATGTCGACATTAGCCTATGGGAATTCTATAATATTTCCATATCTTAGATCCTCAGAGAGATGTATGAAGAATTCATACCACCAAAATTAATGTGGGAAAATGCTGAAAGGATGCCATTTTTGTCTCATGAGAAGGTGAAGAAAGCTCAAGACATCAATAATGAATACCCCCTCTTGAGGGGGAATATTAATCTTGATACATGTAAACATGATTTTTTTATATCCATAGGGTAATTTCCCCACCTACAAATGTCCTACGGGGTGCCCCACGATGGAGAAGTGGGGAATTCCTGGTAAATTCTATCCTACCACGAAAAAGGGTGAGTACAACCAATGGGGGTAAAAATCCAAGTCTGACATACCCACAAAGATACACTATGATTTATTCTTATCCATGTGGCTAAGTATCTATATTCTTCCTTCCACTACTCTAATGGTGGTGTAAGGTTGGGGGCATTTGTTATAGTATCCAAGCTAGCACAGGGGAGCAACATAGGGTTAAAAAACCCTATACAGGTCATGATTTATCAATGGATACTGCATATTCACAAAGTAAAGGACCCTTTTAGAATCATATGTCTATTATATGTATTTTGGGGCTGGTTCGTATCCCATACTTGATCTAATTTTTCATCCAGTGGTGTTATAGTTCCTGAGGTATGGTTTTGACCATTTTTTCAGCTTGTTTATGGTGCCTATCTCCTATCCCTGAAGCCTGGTGAGACCTTAAAGAAGGTAAACCTATTCAAAGAGTTTTAATTCTTTCCATATAGTGATCAACCTATAGGGACATTCATTGATGATGTAAATTCTGGTGAAAAATGTAGATCATATATGACTACACTTAGAGATAGTGTGTTGGTGACCAAAATTGATGGAGAGGTTATATGTGAGGCATATTCTCCATATAGACTTGCACACTTGTTCATGTTCCAGTAGAAAATAATTGTATCTCCTCTAGTTCATGTTTGATCATAGATACGCCCAATGGTGTCCTGACAGATGTGGATGATCATAGTTGTGGAGATGAATCGAGTGGAAATTAACCTACCTATGATGATTATGTTCATTGGGTTGGCCTCCTAGTATATTGAGGCTTGGATTTCATCATATCCCTAGGGGGTGTTGAAAATAATTGTTCCATGATTTGTGATTTTAATGACTATCGGGCACAAGATGAAATGTTTAAAGGTTGTTCCCCCTCCACAAGGTGCTCTATAACCTTTAGAAGAAGTTGATGATGAGGTCCTAAGAATGATCAGATGATCCTGTGCTTGGTTTAGTCCACTATTCAAGATCAAAAGGTATTTATAAGATACGGTTGAGCCTAGGCGTTCCATCTTTCATCATCAATAGGATATTGGGACCCCATTTATATGTCTTTAGACACTATTTGAGAGAGTCAAGAAGACCATGAAAAAAATTATTTTTCATATAAGCTTCACAATAAGCTAAAAATCCAAACAAATATGCGACCAGAGGTTGTCCAATTTCTGTAGGGAATGCCTTCTAATTCTAAGAACATGTGGTTTCTTCTTCACATTAGGTTGCAGATTCTAGAAATTGGAGATTTTTGAACCCCAACAAATATTCACTTCTAGGATGATCCTATCAAGGTGAGAATATATATCAGGGATCTATATAGGTTTATTTATTCAACAAATAGCCAGATTACCACCGCAAGGTGGGTGGTGTATATGTTGAAATGGGGGGGGGGAGTAGTTGACCACCTATCTTCTAATGAATGGGACGACTATGTTGATCCCAAGGATGTAAGTCCATTTTTTATATATTTTTCAATTTTTTCTTCATTTATTTTAATTTTAATAAATTTTTGTTGGTGAATGAAATGTTACCCTAATTTTTTGTGAGAAGATGGGAAATATTCCAATATCCCATCATCAGAGTATAGCTTGACTAAAACCCCAATCAGAATTGACGAATTGAATCCTAAACCGAGAGAGCTATCATCAGGTCAATAGATAATGGAGAATTAGAAAGAGATAGAATCTCTAATAACTCATCTGATGCCTGTATTTTAGGTAGAGAGTATTAGACTTACCCCATTAAAAAAGAGGGAATGAAGGAGAATAAATACATCGGCTATGTGCCTTTCCAGTGATGGTAAGTATTCACATCGTAATTTATTTTTTCCTTATCCAGAACAAATGTCTTATTAGGTCTATGGTTGTAGAATATCCTCTTATGTACTATCTAAAAGGGCTTGGAAATGAGCCTTTGAGAACTAAGAAGGATGGTCCAAACAAGATGTGGATTCCCATTGATGACTCTGATCCTTTAGAAGAATAAATGTCAAGGGTTGGGGACACATTATCTACTCATATCACTACAGATATGGAGGAGGATTATGTTAATGTCAAGTGTACATCATAAGGTGTCATACGCTGACTTATGAATTTAATTCCTTCTGATATTTCACATTCATCTCATATAATATAGGACCTTGAAATGACCGGTTTTGACCCTGAAACTATCCTCGATGAAGCTGTTTATAGTCTTAGGTCATTAATGGATGGTTTTTTTATGTCTCTCATGCCCAATGTTTCTGGCGTCCCCATGAATGAGACTATAAAAAGTATTGGGGCATTAATACTTTCTATGATAAATCATGACATTAAATTTGAATACATTCTTTCATATATTAATAACCCCACCTCTTTAGAATATTTTGAGGAATTTAATAAATATTTTAATAGATGTGAGTCTTAAAATTCATGAAACCAAATTTTTTTCTTGATGTTTTATTCATGAATTCTTGAATTGTGTAGCATTATCTATGTACACAATTACAACGACAATGCATCAACAAGGCATAAAATTCCATCCATCTCCCACTATTTAAGAAGAACATATTCTAGGAGATCCTAAAGTGGGGGAATATTCATAAGCATCCCATGGAGAGCTTTGGGCAGACTCAGGAGAATGTACCTCTTCAAGAGATTATAGTTCAACATGATAAGGTCAAGAATCTTAGGGAGGAATCCATCCATGCCACTGATCCATAACACGGAAAGCTTCACCAACTTCTTTAATCATCCATTATTCTCCTATATGTTATCATTTTGACATGAAAAATGAGTGTTATCCCTTATCCAGTGCCATAAACTTCAGCGATCGGGCCTCAGGGAGGGGCTTCCATGCTAATTCATCCAACATCAGAAGTCAAAGTCGATACAGTACTGGAGGGAGTAAGGAAGCGTTCCTCATTGATATCACTAATACAAAAGGAAACATATTCCTCTAAAAATTGTTCCAAGTCAGACTTAGAGACATATAATTCCTTTTGCACTAAACATTGTGTCGTCTAGTGGGACATCTAGAAGATAATCTCTATAATGCCTCTGGAGGACCTACCCTCCCGACTCCATCAAATTCCATTCCTGTTCGGCATACTATGGTATGGTGAATTTGATTACTATATAATTCATATAGTTAGGAGGTGATCATTCACCAATGGGAGTGAAAACATAAGATACAATATCACCTCATCAAAGAAAATATCCTCATTAATATTGTTGATCTATGATCTTAATTATCACAAGAAGAGGTTAACCAAGAAAATTAATTGAATGAATATATGTAATATATTAATGAGAAGGCCATCCAAATATCACTCCTTCAGTAAGAAATGTATTTTGAATAAGTGGATCTCAATAAACTTCCTCATTTTTAATAAGAATCTCAAACTAAGGGGTTAACTATCATTGTGATCATATCAGTGGAACTCCGCCTAGATGAGGAGACCAAGGTTGTTTAGTTGGTAGAGATTAGACAGGCTAATGATGGGGCTTGGAAGTCCATAAAATAAATGAAGAGTTATATTGACTGTCTTCTATAAAGTATTATAAAGAGACTGAAATTAGTAGATGCTACTCCAATTTTTTCACCTCATAAATGAAAATTAGTTTTTTATAATCATTTTTGATTTCATCACTATTTTATTTTTGTGATTTTAAAATAAAATTTAATATGGATTGTGTAGAAATAAGTCTTTTCATTGATGATTTATAACCACAATGGTAGGGATGGGGAGACACTCTATTTTTTTCCAAGGCCTTTTGTCCTAGAAATCATAGTTTGACTATTATTAGGGTCACATGGAAAACTCCATGAACATTGTGTATTTTGTGTCATCTCCTCAATTTTTTCCTTTATCTATCATGAGAAGACTTAGTGGGCAAGACTTGGTTTTTACTTAGGCTTCCATTTGTGAGTTTCAACCTGTAATGTTTTTTACCTTTACTTTTTATTACATTATTTTTTCTTAAATAGTGTTGAATGTAGGTGTAACGAGTTGAGACTAGACTTTTACCTAGGGTGTTCCTTGTGGTTTTTCAGCATGAGGATTATTATGTCTATTTTCATAGGTAGTTTAGAGTCTTACAAGTTAGGTTAATGTGACTTTTGATTTACTTCAAATATATTTTACTCTAAATTAGGTAATAATGACCTAAGAATGGATTTTTGGCCAATAATGTTCTGAAATTATCAAGATACCTGAAGGGAAATTTTGATCCATAATATTTTTATTCCTGGATCTAAAACATGATGTGAGATAAGTATGTGAGGTATGGATGTGGACCAAGTTCAGAAATTAGTTTTCAACAAAATATTTTCAGGGATTAGGGGAATAAAGGATGTCTCCATTGAAGATGAATGTGCCACCAGTTGATAAAACCTTTTTATGGGTGTATTTATGCATGAAAAATAAGGGTGTGTTATAACACCATCAAATAACAACCTCCTCTAATTGACAAGCCCATTTGGTGGGTGACTTATGAAAATCCAATTGGGGCATCTTACAAAATAGTCAAACAATGGTGTTATTAGGTATTATACATTCTCTTATGGATAACTAGGGAGTTTTTGAAGATCTGGATTTCCCAAGACCATGAAGGGTGGTTTATAAAGGGAATATATATGAAAATAAAAGGAGTATTTGTGTTGTATATTTAAAAGAATAGGGAAAATTATAATACAAATTTTTTTCTTATGTAAAATAGGGTACATTCTATTAAATGATTAATGTCAAGGGGAAGGACCCTTTCTGATAAGGGTTTTGCATTGGGCAGTTTAATGTCATGAGACTGGGACATGATCTGTGTAGTTTGACATCTTATGATGATGATGTTGAGGGATATAATTAAAGTGCATTTAGATTTGATTGAAATATTAGTATTTGGCCATTCTACAATGATCAGTTTGAGAATGTTCCATTATCTTCAATTATGAAGGGGGGAAGCTGTATGTTGTAATCTGGGAGATTTTAAATTTGAGGAGTGTGATGGGACAAGTATGCAATAAATAACATTGTATTCAAAGATTACTGAGATAGAATATGCTTATCGTAAAGATGTATGTTCCATTGGTTGAAACAAAATTTTGTGGGAAACTTTATACAAATCCAACTAGGGTGTGTTACAACATATTCAAACAAAAAAATCCTCTAGTTAACAAGACTATTTGGTTGGTGACTTTATATAAAGAAAACATGGGTGTGTTACAGAATAATTAAGATAGAGGTGTACTCAAGTATTATACATTGTATTTATGATTAATGATGAAATCTTATGGAGGTTCAATTCTCCCTAGAAATAGATTTTAGTTTGTGTAAAGAAAGTGACTATGTAAAGAAAGATAATTCCATACCAAAATCACCTAAGAATGGAGGGAAATGTTTCCTTATGCAAGTCTAACCCATATATAGGGAAGGGGTATTTTTTATTTCTTTTAGAGAGTCCTGAGTTTTAGTATCCTAGCATCACTACATATCTAATTTGAATATGAATCAAGCCAAATGTTGTTCTTGGGAGACCATGTTGTTTAACATCATGTGGTAAGGATGATAGGGTGCCATGTATTATTGGGTCATATGACTAAGAACATAGAATTATGGAAATGATGAGCAGTATGACCCCTAATCATCCAAGGATGTTCCCACAAACATTAGATGTGAGGGACGGAAATGGTAAACCAAGATCATGGGGGTTCTTGGGTTAGGAGAGGTGATATGAAAATACAACATCAATGTGGCTTACGAAGATAAAATATGATTCTCCTAAAGATAAATGTGACACTGGTTGAAAAACCCATTTTGTTGGTGACATTATTTAAATCCAACTTTGGTGTATTATAGCATAGTAAAAAATGACATCCTCTAGTTAACAGACCTGTATGGTGGGAGAATTTATGAAAATCCAACAAGGGTGTGTTACTACATAGTAAAACAAAGGTTTAATCAGGTATCATAAATTCTATTGTTGATGGCCAAATAAATATTATAGAGATCCAAAATTTCACATATTTAGGAGTATGATGTGTGGAAGGAATATGTCTGAGCACAAAGTAATCATTTCGACCAACATTGGATAGGATGTGTGGAATTTTAGGCATAGATTTGGATCATATATAAGGGGTGACATTTTCATTTCCATAATGGAATCTAGAATGAGGGAATCTGAATTAGGTACATAAAAGAGGAGATATTTTTCTTTACCCCATGGTTAGGCCCAAGACATAATGCATGGGCATCAATACATATCACATTTAAATGATAATCAAGTCACACATAGTTCTTAAGAGGAGGTGTGGTGGGAGACTAACACGAAGAATTTTTATCCACTCAAACATGGACTGAAATGTTACCCGGTTATACATCATTAAACAAGGACATATACTATGTAGTTTTACATCATGTGGTAAGGATGTTTTGGTGTTCCTTTTAAGGTATTTCACCCAGGGCCAAGTTAACCCTATTGTGAACTGATACGCCTTGATCATGTGAGGAATCCATCATAAGAACTCATAATACCACATGAGTTATGCTCAGTTTGTGAAACAAGCAGTGCAAAGGGTGCCTTGTACCATACAGAAGTGATCAATGGAAAGGACTAAGTATTTGGGTCTTGTGGTGGTTGGACCGGGGTGTAGGATCTGAGAATCGCTAAGTATCTCACTAACAATAAAGTCATACCTAGTTCTTGAAAATAGTTCCCCACATCAATTAGGCTTTGAGGTAAGGAAAATGGGACTTTTATTATTTCTAGGATGATGGATGGTCCAAAAAAATAAGGTCAAGGTGTCACTACATATCTCTTTGAGATGAGAACCAAGCCACACATAGTTCTAGAATGGAGGCACTATTAAAAAACCCCAATTTAGTGGCGGTTTTCAAAATTACAGCAAAATGATTTTTTATTTTTTTTATATTTAAAAAAATAAAATTAATAAAATTAATTTTTAGTGGTGTTTTTTTAAAACACCATAAAAAATAATGATGGTTTTTTAAAAATCATCACGAAATAGCTGAAGTTTTAAAAAAACCTCCACTAAATTAAAGGAAAAAAATTAAAAACTAATATTTTTCTTTAAGATTTATTACTTATTATTTACTATCATGTATAGTTTATTAATTATAATTTTGATTAATTATAATATGTTAATTAATAAATACTTATAATTATTATTTATTAATAATTTTATTCTTGAAACACATTTTCAATAAGTCGAAAATCAAACTTTGACATCATGTAACCATAACTTTTAATCTGGAAGTCCGTTTTAACTCCACAACCATTCAAATCAAAGCTTATTAAATGAACTAGAAAATATTAGATTTAAGTTTTTTAATAATTAAAAGAATAAAATTTATTATAGGTTCAATTAAAGTAGGAAATCAAACTTGAACTTCAAACAACCATAACCTTTCATCTCGGTGTCTTTTTAGGCTTTAGCATATATCACATCAAAACCTGTAATGATCTCTATGCCCTAATGACCTAAGAGAACCGTATTCATGGTTTTTAGGCTATAAAAGTTCTAGAAGGCCTCTAAAACTATGTTTTTAGTTAGGATATCCCAATTTGTTAACATTTGATAGAATTTTAGGCATATTTAAAGGCATCTTATTGTATATTTTTTAGTGGGGACAAAATTTATCCCAAGGATTGCATTCATATTGATATTATGTTTTTCTAGTTTTATCATTTTTCACAATGTAGCTTTACTTATGATTAATTATATTCCTATTTTATTATATTTACTCATAATAAATCACCTATATAAATACATATTTACATAGAAATGTATTTTGAAACATATAAACCATATAGAAATTTATATTTTTTATTCATTTCATTTAAAATAAATAATTATATATTTTATTTACATTATAAAAATGCATAAAGTTTTATATATATACCTTTACAAGTAATGTTTATATATAAACATTTGTGTGTTAATAAAAAATCTATATTTATGCACATATTTTAATATATGTAATTTATTATATAAATATATATATGTAAATATATCTATTCTTATTTGAAAAATATAAATATGTAGTTGTGTGTAAATAATATTGTGTGTATACATCATATATAAATATATTTTTATATAAATATATCATTATCATTAAATATAGTATATAAATGAATTTACAATTAAACTATATGAATATATGTATACACATATGTAAATAATGTTTATATATACATATGTGTGTGTATTTATAAAAAGATATATATTTATATTCTAATATATGTAAATAAATATTAATATGTACTATATTTCAATAAATTTAAGTATATATATATATATATCATACACATTCGATAATTTTCCTCTTTGTTTGACAATGTCTTTATATTCATTTTATGATGTTTGTAATTTTATTCCATTGATTTACATTCCTATTGATTTGATTGTTTTTCAATTATTCTGTTTTACCCTCTCTTGGTAATTTATTATCAATTATAGATATCTATTTATATGTAGTTATAAATATTTGTGTATATTTATATACATTTTTAAATATTTATATATGTTTTTGTTTATATATTTTTATATCATATATGTATAAATATATATATATATATATAGATATTTATTTTCATTTGTGTTTATATATATTTATATATTAATATACAATTATATATATGAGTTTGATTATATATAATTATGTAACATAAATGACTGTTTATATATATTTAATTAAATATTTTTATATGTTATATATTTTTAGATATTTATAACAATTTATTATTTTATTATTTTATTATTTATTCAATTATATGTTATTATTTATTACTTATTATTTATGATTTTAATATTTATTTTTTGGATTTATTTTTATTATTAAATTATTTTTAAATATATATTTAATATTTAATATTTTTTTATTTATTATTCATTTATTTTTTTATTCATTTATGGTTTATTAATTCACTATTTATTATTTAATTATTTATTCACTAATTATTATTTATTTATTATTTATTTATCATTTATTTATTTATTATTTATTATTTATTATATATATACTATTTATTTATTTATTTATTTGTGATTTATTTATTTATTCATTTATTTGTTATTTGTTATTTATTATTTATTATATATTATATATTATATATTATTTATTATTTATTTACTTATTATTTAGTGATTGTGTATACAATAATTATTAATTTATTTTTAATTTATGATGATTTTCTAATAATTTACTATTATTTTGTTATTATTTTATTATTAACATCTTTTTTATAATTATTTTATTATTAATTTCATATTATTTTATTATTAATTTATTTTTAACGTCTTTTTAATTATTTATTATTTATTTGTTATTTATTTATTTTTCATTATTATTTCATTATTTATTTTTAATTTTTTTATTTTTTTATTTCTTGTTTGTTATGTATAGATTAATTATCAATTTATTTTCAACTTTTTATTAATTTATTATTAATTTATTATTAACATATTATTAGTTGTTAATTATTAATTATTTAGTTTTTATCTATTTGTTATGTATTATTTATTTTTTCAATCAATATACATATAAGTGTTTTAAATTATATTTATTCACCCCATGAAAAACCTACTAGAGTGGTAAAGTCTTTAGAGAATATGCAAGAGTTAGAGGTTCAAATCTCACACAACGTAGAATTTCTATATAATGCATGTCCATTTGCATGTGAATGTGCATGCTAATAAATATTAAATAAAACACAAATTAATTAAGTTAATTAGAAAATTAACAAAAATAATAAATTAATAATAAATTAATTAATTATGATAATAATAAATAATAAATAATAAATAGATTATGAAAATTTAAAAGTCAAAAAAAATAATTTTTAAAATAAAATAATAATAATAAAAAATAATAAAAAAATACATAAATTAATAATTAATTTTGAGAATAATAAAATAAGAAGATAATAAATTAATAATAGATTAATTATGAGAATTATAAAATATTAAAATATTAAAATAATAATAGTAAAATAAATAGTAATTAATTACGAGAATAATAAAATAATAAAATAATAAATTAATAAATAATAAATTAATTGAGAGAATTATAAAATATTAGAATATTAAAATACTAAAATATTAAAAAAATATGAAAATAAAAAAAATAAAAACTCACCATCAAATGATTTAGCAACAGTTTAAAGCTCCACTAAATGATTCCATTGATTTTCAAAAACAGTCGCTAAATCGTTCTATGACAGTTTTGAAAACCCACCGTTCAATGAATACTGACACACGATTTAGTAGTGATTTTTCAAAATCGTCTCAAAATGATTTAGTGGCCGTTTAAACCACCGCTAAATGAAAAAAACCATCTCTAAACTCTTATTTTGTCATAGTGTGGTGTGGTAGGAGACCAACAGTAAGAATTATTGCCCAATTAAACACAGATCGAAATGCTATGCAGTTTTACATCATGAAATGAAGAGATAAACCATGGGATTTTATGACATACAGTAAGGATGTTTTCGTATAGTTTAACTTCTTGGGGTTTGGATTTTGGGTTATGAAGTTTATAGTCTTACAGATTGGACTTTGGTGAGGTTATAGTTTTAGTTCATACAACTAGAATCCAATTTTGTGTTGGTTATCACAGTGCAATAAGGATAAAGATGCTATGTATCTTAACATTGTGGATCAAAGACGTTTGTCTCATTTATTAGAAAATGAATTTCTTGAGAATCTTTACATTGTTAGGGTCCGTGACAAGATCTCCATCCGTTAAAATCAAGGAATATGCTCCATTAGAGTTGACCTTGTGTATGGCATAAGGTCCCTCCAACTTTGGCTCAATCTTTGGAGGTTTCTTTCCGGGTATCATCGGAGTCCTAAAGTCTTGTATGAGTTCTCCTTGGAGAAATGAGTGGATCCATACATTCTTGTTAAAATATCATGCTATCCAATTTTGATGAACCTATAGTGATGAAAGGTATGCAATATTTTCTCATCAAATCACTCATATTCATCCAACCATTTTTGAGAATACTCATCCTTTGATAGTTAGTTGTAGACAACAACACGAGGAGAGGGTAATTGGACCTACATGGGCATGAATACTTCTATCCAATATACCAATGAATATGGGGTCACTCGCGTGGCGGTTTAGGTTGAAGTCCGGTAAGCCCAAAAGGCATGTAGGATCTTGTCGGGTTAAGAATTTTTATCCTTTTCCTCCATTTTGTAGAGTATATATGATAGGGTCATGTTTAAGGCCTTTATATGACCATTATCCACTACACTATAGTGGGAAGAATGTATGAAGCTGGCATGCACTTGACATGAATGACACATTATGGTGAATTTTGTGTAATACCATGTCATTGAAGGCCAGAAGTATCCAATACTTCATATTTGGTTAGAAAGACTGTACTTTGACTAGAGGGCACCATAGGCTCCCATGTGTAATTATTTAATGATAACAAAAGTCTCTTCTACTTCAATTCATTGGAGAAGGCCTCCATCAAAGCATCATTTATAGAGAAGTTTTTGATGATTTGGGCCATCATAAAGAGTTACGTTTGTTTATCATTATCGGATATGCTCTTTTTTGGATCTATCTGATGAGAGCAATCCAATTTCGAGGTAATATACAATGGGTCCCATCCAACCGATTGTAGGGCCTTCTGGTTTAGGAATCTAATTAACTACATTGATTTATTCCATTCTAGTATGAAAACAATGAGACCTTTCACTATTGCACAATGAAAATGACTATTTTATCCTGATCTGGATATGCTAAATTCATTGATGCATTTCCCAAGGCATCTACCTTGGAATTCTCCGATCGTGGGATGTGAGTCACTCTCAGCTACGACGGAAACTATGAAATTAATCCCCTAGCATAGTCGAGCAAGGGTGTATCTCTTATTTATTGATATCATAATCCCCATTGATCTCCTTGATTACCAAATTCAATTAACCTTTTACCTTCTGGTGTTCTACTGGTATTTGAATTTCTAGTTCTATACCTATAATGGGGGCATGATATTCCATCTCATTGATTGTACAGCCTTCTGAAAACATGAAGGATTAAGGAAAGATGACCTTAGCAGGAGAAATGAGAATGAATCCTCTCCCCATTTTTCTAAGATTAGTGTTTTCCATTCTCTTCCCTCTTATGATTCTAGATGCACCATCAAAATACATTTCTCATTTATGGGGGCCATTTTTAATAGAGAAGATCTTTTTATCATGAAATTCAGCACTTGACAATGTTATTTCTCTAAATGGATGTTTTTTAAGAAAGTCTACCAAAGCCTAGCCTTTTACTACATTATGAGGCATAAAATAAAAGTCAAAATGTTGCAAAATAATGACCCACCATGATAAACATCCTATCAACAAAGGATGACTACAGATGTATTTGAGTGGGTTACTGCAAGATACTTAGTGAAACTCATGGTGCTGCAGGCTGTGCCTCAACTTTTTACCCATGAGGATTAATTCTAGAAAAATCTTATCGATATCTAAATAAAAATTTATAGTATTGATAATTGTTTAAATGAGATAATAATTGTTGTGTTCTGTCTTGAGTTCATTCCTTTTTGCGAGGAAGGAACCCAGTTATCATTCCTAGGTTTTCACATATAGGATGTTCAACTTCCCTTCAATAGGATGAATCAACACTGGTAGACTCAAGATATATTTATTCAGACTATTGAATACATTATAATAGTCTTCAATCCACTGGTAGGTGACACCTTTTTCATCAATCTGGTGAAAGGAAAAAACTTTCCTATTAGGTTTTCTATAATGAATTAAAGGCAGGGAAGCTGTCATTGTAGTCCTATAAAATATTTGAGGACATAAAGAGGTGACATATTAAGGATTTTCTTAGTCCTCTCCGGGTCAAATTTTATGCAACGATGGCACACAAAAAAGATGAGAAACTTTCTTGAGGTCACCACAGAAGCACATTTCAAGGGGTTAATTTTCAGCCTATGCTACCGTAGTTTGTTAAAGATAATCTCAAGATCATCCAGGTGGTCAAAATTCTATTGATAATAATCCACCAAATAATTGATGTTGCATTAGAAAATCATCCCTAAGAAGTTATTGAATATTCGATGCATGACATGTTGGTATGTGGTGCCGGAAATCATCAAGCTAGAGGTCATTGACCGATATAAAAATACTCCCTGGGGGACCTGAAGGCTATGAATTTTTCATATTCTAGGGCCATATGAATTTGGTTGTCCCTAAATATCCATCCATGAAAGAGAGGGATTGATAACCAAACATTGGATCGATTCATAACTCCATTATTGGAACCAATAATTCATATTTCGAACAGTGACAGTTCAGATATCTAAAGTCGATGAAGACCATGATTTTCCTATTCTTCTTCTTTACTGATATTATAATGTTAATTTTTTTTAAATAATTAACTTCTTGAATGAAGTAATCCTTGATAATATTTTCCACTTCATCCTAAATTTCGGTGGTTTGAGTCAAGTATGTCCCTCTAGCTTCATATTTGTAGCCCAAATGGTTTTCTTGCAAGCCCATGTGGGGAGTGGAAACATCAGGATCGAGTTCAATAATTTCTATGTAATTCCATAAAAACACATACAGATGCTGATTCAGAAAAGAGGTATATACCTCTTTTTCTTCAAGAGACATGGATACAATGGTCAATACAGATCATTGTTCCTCCTCTAAATCTAGGTTTATTTTCTTGAGTTCATCAATGGCGGTTGAGACACCTTCCTAAAATGATGGAGATGCATATATACGGCCTTCCTCCTCTTCCACTTCCACCTTTTTTCCTCTTACACTTCAACCATGTTCTTAGGGGAATTATATGATGAATAAAATTTCTCAGAATTCTAAGAGGATTCAATAATTTGATATTTAGAAGGTGAAGCAACTACTTACGACCTGAATGATGATGTACTGCCTCATTGAAGCTCTAAATGGGATATTATGGATAGAGCATGGGTATCTATATTTTTCAGTAATGTGATTATCTATTCTAACCCAACTGATGAGGTATGGATTTTTCAAAGCTAAAGGGGTGGTATGAGGACATATTCATCTGGGATTTCACAACTGCCTCTAGGATCGATGAATCCTTCCCTTCTGCTGGGTTCAGTTATCATGATTAATATCATATAATTAGTTAAATATATTCTTTTCTTTTAACCCATATATTCAATTTTATTGATAGTAAAAACATAATCTACATTGAGTTTCTTGAAGGTGTTGGATGAGGTCATATCCAGACCATTTGAGAAATTTATGTAAGCAACATTGTCAATCATGGGATGTTTCCATTCCCAATGGTAAAATCCTAGATCAATTTATTGTTATTCGTAGGATATAAATAGGGATTTATCACTGTGAAATGTTCCAATTTGACCATTAATTTAATATTTGTGGCACTAGTGGCATGATGAGGGAATATCTACATGATGGTGTAACCAACGCCTTCCCATAAAAAAATTGAATGTGGTATCATGCCGAACAACTAGGAATTCTGTTTTAGATATGAGATCCATGAACTGATTCCCATGTTTTATTTTTCCAATGGTCTTCTACACTCTCTTTTAATAAACCTATAACATTATATAAGTGGGGGAAAAGTGGGACTCATTATAACCTAGTTGATAAAGAGTCCAGAAAAGATTAAGTTTGAATCCTGATCCATTTTCAATAAATAATCATCGGATATCAGTATCATTTAACCTTAGAGACACATACAATGGTCTAATGTTCCCTTATTTAATGGAATCTTTTTCCTAATTTTTGAAAGATATTATCATGTGGAATTCCACCTGATCTTTCTCTACATAATATACTTCAATATCTACAACTTCAACCTCACATTATTGAGGTTTTGACATAACCTATATGAGTGATTCCTAGAGATCCTTTGATTGGATGAAAGCATCCAGTATTTACAAATTATATTTCACTAGGGCCAAATAATTTAAAATTTCATAATTATTGTCCAAAGATCTATGATTCCTAGTTTAAGGACACTCTTTTGTAGGCACATTAGGAACTAAAAAAATTTATATAGGTAGTTAATCCAATGGAATATTAGTTGAAGGCACTTATATCATTAGTGGGTAAGGTCGACTAGGTCTGCCTACACACCAAGGCCAATTAGTAAATGACCTCTCCTCTAGTTGATCTTATAGAATGATCGATTTAGGGAAACATTTTTTCTATGTGTGGGAAAATTCATGCTCATAATGTGATCATTGGAGGTCTCACCCATGAGTTTCAACTTTGTATACAATTTGAGTTTGAATGTGGATGGAGTATTGATTTCTAGCATGAACGTGTATTCCATTGTATCCTTAGCTCTAGTGGTCTCTTCCCTTATTTCCCCAATTAGTTATTGGGAATTTAGATTCATAGTGACACTAATAACATGATTAAGGATCCAATAAGTTTATAACATTACTCGAACCAAATATCAACTCCTCTTTTGATTAGGACTCCATCTTGTGGGATAACTCTTGTTGTACCTGTTAGTTGGGAAGTGACCATTTCTCTGGTACTAAAGCAATGAATTCTGACAGATTCAAAGATAACATTGTCCTTGTTATAGGTTAATATTCATGTCTTCTCTTACTGATCTTCTAGCCATTTATTTTCTGGGAATAATAGATTTCATAGGATTATGGTGTTGATGGGGTCGGTTGTGCTGTAGAAGAAGCGGTCGATGCCATAATTGGCTGTTTAAACTATGATCAGATGATAGAATGAGTCCAATTGATAGTATTTATGATCATATAATCACTTAACTTATTCTTACCTTTGTTTTTACCTTTATTCCATTAATTATACTCCATTTAATTGGATGTAGAAACACATGATACATACGCGGGAGGCTTTCCCAGCTTCACTTACCTGATGTCTACCATTTTATTCATGATTCCTTTAAAAACAAAAAAAATCCTTTATAGTGTGCCGCACTACCTAGTGGAAGGTTAAATAGGTTGGTAGATATTTGAAACCATCTTGGTTTCAATTTATGGGGTTTGGAAACATGATCAAGTTGTTCACTAATGTTAAGATTAAGTAGCCATGGACATGTTCATTTCAGAAAGAATAAAATTTTTTCTCCATCTCCTTAAACTATTTCTTCCTCTACTCCCTTTGCTCATCCTGACGAGGAAGGTATTTTTATTGATGGTCATGAGGGGTATTGGATGGTATGTAATGGTATTTGGATCTTGAGTGGGTATAGGTGTCAAATTAAGTACAATAATGACATCCTTTACTATCATTGTTTCCTTTCCATGAGTTGATGGGATTTCTCAAGACATAGCCTTGTTTTATGCTATAAATTCTTCCGTTCTTTGAGTAATTGAGAAAAGATCAAAAAACCCTTTGGTATATTTCATAGGGATGTGTGGTGTACATAAATATTCATGAATATTCTCTATGCATATGTAAAATATGTATTTTTGGGGAAGATATAGGCTTAAGGAATATGTCATCCCCTTTAACCAAGTAATGAAATCTAGGACCCTCCCATTATATAAGTATTTTTAGTTTGAGAGGTAGATGATTATATTATTCTACAATGTTGAGTTGAATTAGAAGAGAAACATCTGATAAAGATCTTCCCATCCTGTAATTGACCATGCTGAAAAACTAGTTTACCATACAAAGGCTGACCCCTACAGTGTTTCTACGAAGAACCTGAGTTTTCTTCATGTAGTGTAGGGGTCCCCATCATGGGATAACAATGGGACATGAAATATGTCAAATGCTGCTCCAGGATCCCCGGTCCATTGAAAATTGAAAAATTAGGGTTCCCAAAGTTTGGTATGGGAGGATTCATATTAACCCAGTCAAGGTAAGGCTTCCTTTCCAGCTATACCGACACATTCTATTCCTCTATAGGTCACAATCAAGTTATTAGAAACTCAATATTATTGATGATACATTGAGGAATGTCTAGATAAGTAGGAGGTTTTACAGTAGTAAAAATATGTAAGACCAACTATGTTATACTTATAAGTATCTTTCATGGGTATTTTATAGAAGGAGGACTATAATAATGCACTTGGCCCAATTATGGATGTGTACCCAATAGAGGGAACTCCTAATCTTCAGTTGTGGGGGAAAACATATAGGTTTTGTATATACTATGTTGAGAAGAAGTTATGAATCTATTTTAGTTACTACATTGAACCCTCTTTATTAAAGTTCTCTTATTGGGAGTGTGAGTTGAGATTCTATTTATAGAACAAATATAGTAAGAATGTTTCATCAGAGTAGTTCTACACTAATTCATCTCAATTTTTTCGTCTCCTCCTTTTGTAGAGAAAATAATTCCTCAGGTGAAATGGTTTCAACCTATTCAAGAGGTGGGTGGGGTGTAACTTTACTTTTTCCATTTTATTTGGTGGGTTCTCTTTGAGGATGCATTAATATATTTTTTGAGAGAATTACAAATTTTAGGGCAAGACTTTGGTTTTGGGTATGCACATCTTCCTCAATAGTTTCATTGTGGACCATATTAAAAATCGAAACATCCTCCCACTACTCCTATTAATTGGCCTCATGTTCTATAGGGTCTATAGGGGTGGTTTTAATGACATTCTCTAATTCATAACACTTTATAAGATTTTTAGAAATCCCTTTGCGAGACCACCTTTGTTTTTTAAATCAACGAGGACTTGTCCTCTTCCCTACTGGTTCTCTTAGAGATATTTGGTGGAAGGTAATCTAATGGGAATCTCTATAAAAAAAATTCTTGCATGTTCCTAATAAGGATACCATATCATGTGATGAGACAAACTATGATGATTCTTTATGCAGTGTTCCCCCTAATTGGGAGAAGACTAACTTCCACTCAGGAGGATGTTATTGAGGTAAAAAAAACCCCAACCCTATAGAATGGGGATGTTCTTTATTCATTTCCACAACCTTTTGAGCCTGATTTTATAACCTCATAAGATGAGTTAAAAAATCACCCAGCCCTGCATGCTAGGGTTCTTCTTGGATGCTCATGGATACTACTGTCTTTACTACATTTTTTATTTTATTAAGTAATTTCCAAATATATCCTAGGAGGATTATTTGGATTTCACCTGAACTACTTAATTTTGAAGGAATTTGTGCCATTCATGTCATTTTCTCTATTTTTTTTATTGTATTCTATTAGGCATAAGTCTTGCTCATTATTTCGAGATGTCTTATGCAAAATTCTTTTAAAGGTTTTCTCTCCTCTGGACTGATTTCATTGAGATTCATTCAGGTATTGTTTTTTTATTAAATCAGATTTTGTGAATAGAGTCCATTTCATGATGTCATCCTAAAGTTTAGACATTGAAGGATTCCATTTTTGGGGGACTTTGCGTATTAAGGATCGTGGAAATATTAAACGCTCCTTGTTCAACCCATCCTCAAATATGAAAACTGGATGGGGAGTCTATGATCAGCTGATGTAATTATTTTAATGCTCTAATACATGTGTAATGAAAGATTCATTTTTATTACCCCAATTTTGGATGTCGTGTAGTTTGGAGTGCCTCCAAGTTAATTTGGCAGTGTATACCTTATATTACCTTGGCATGTCTTAGTTATTTTTCTAATTATATACCTTTTCTATTAAGTGATGGAGATTATTACATATATTGAGATGGATTTTGGGCACAAAATATCCCAATAATTCCTTTGGAATGATATATTGAGGAGTAGATAAAGGCCAGAATATGACTATTATGTCATTTTTGGACAATTGTTTCCTCATGTTAAACATGTCTTCTTCGTCTTTTTTCCTTAGGATCCTCAACCTGATATGACCAAAGGGTATTCTTATCTATACATTTATTATAAACAACAGGATTGGTTGGGACTTCCTCTATTATATTTCAAGGCAGACGATCAAATGGTGGTTCATAAAATGACCGTCTCCTTGAGATGTATTCTGGTTGAGAAAGGATTTCACTTCTTAGTTACAAGGAATCAGACATGACTAGCCTTATTTTCCCAAGTGCCTTGCAGTAGGAGGACTTTCTCACTATTAACTCGTCAAGGGGAGGGTCCTTTTGATGAAGTGAATCACTACTGTGCGGTGAACCTTTGTAGTGAATGCAATTATGTCTTGATGTCCGACTACAAGGAGAATTATTACAGCATATACCTTGGTGAGGACCTTCAAGATGGACAAAAACAAGGGAAAAACCCTCTTTCTACATGATCTTCAGGCCACATTAAGGGATTTCATGACTCTTATCATAAGATAGACTCTAGAGATCAATCAAATTATGAACATGAAGAAAGTATTTATAATTAAGTGTCTAGAAGGACCTTTGGAATACATACTATTATTCCTTAAATTTGGTAATAGGAGAGTAGGATCTTGAGTTTCCATAGATAAGTGTCTAAGGGATTCAGTAAATCTAATTTTAAGTAGATCAGGATTGTAGATTGACTCTAAATTTTCAAATCATCTCTAGTGAGGCTTTATTTTGGATTACTTCTTACAAGAAACTGTAGACACTTCTTGGGGGATTTAGTTCTTAGGTAGTGAATCTTGTTTGACTATATCCTATATTGCTGGAAGAATTTTTCTAACAGGTTTCTAGAATTTTAGAAGGGTTTTTTGCTTGACTAGTATTGACCATTAGAATAAACTGATTAACTCTAGTCGGAATAGGGGTATAAAACTGATCTAGTTTTCTATACATCATACAATAGTTTTATCTAAGATCCTTCTAGATGGAAGTAGAGGTGTGTGTCTACTCTAGAGTGACATGCTGATCAGTCACCCTAATTGTGGGTATAGAGTTGTGTGTTTACCCCTATACCACTATTGTTTCCATTATGATATCCTAAAAAGTATGTAGGATGTGGGTATGAATTTGTGTCTTCCCCTTCACCATTATAAGGATGTTATTGGTAACTTATGTGACCTAAATGATGATATATTCTCATTCCAAATCTGGAGAAGTGTTGATTTTGTTCTCCTAACCTCAATTTACTACTATTGGATACTAACGGTACTCAGGTGCAGTGGTAGCATTATGGGTCTACCCCCTAATCAACACTAGGACATGCCGACTAATTTCTCTAGATTCTGTTAGAAGAGACTGCTAGTAGACTTGATGAATTCAGGTGGTTTTGTGCTCTTACTCATGGTTTTCTGCCGAATATGACTAGAGAACCTCTTTATATGCTTCCAAATAAGTCTTCTATAAGGATTGGTTGATTTGGAAAATTGTTTGTTCTTGATCACATATTAATGTGGATTTTGTTTTGTGGGATTCAAGATATTTCATTAGATGAGTCTATTGTAAAAAAAATTGGTGAGGGAAATTGTTTGTGTATGCTCTATATTTTCCACAAAAATTTGATTGGTGGTCGTCTTATAAGGGCACAAAGGTGTGGATCTATTTCCAATTGACTGGTCCCTACCCTCATTAGACCATATTATGTGCTTGACTTTTACGACTAAGGCTAGAATCCCAAGGGAATAACCTTCATCATGTTGAGGGTTCACTACCACATGGCAATAGTGGAAACATTTACTTGAAATAGACTATTGAAAGGGCACTTGTTTCTTATGGGTGAAGCTATATAAGGACTCTTGATCCACCTCCCAAAGATATGGGAGGTGCTCATTATTTTGTTCTAAGGATAAACTCCCGAAACAATTAGAGATAGAGATTTGTGTCATTTTCTTCTGCACCACCAGTCATCACCGAGTGGATGAATAGGGAACTTTGTGAGTTGGAGGGCCTATCGATAATCCTATGGGGTTAGTATGATACCTTTTTGGTTTTACTACTAGACTAGTGCATTTGATACCCATCATTGAATACATTGGGTTAGCGATGGTGTCCTCTTCTTAGATTGAGGACCTAGAATAAACAGTGGCTAGGGAATACATCATTTAAAGCTGGTGTGATTCCATTTAAATCGAAGGGAGATATTTTAAAATGTCTTAGAAATATAGGTGAAAACCAAAAACATGAAAAACCTATCAAATCATCATCTTAGTTAATAAACACATGTGAAATTGATTTTCCTTTTTATACATCATTTATTTTGAGAGTGAAACGGGCCTCAAATGAGGATGAAACTGTTATCTTTGTTAAATATTCACCTCAGGTCCACTATTTTTGTTTCCAATGAAAACTTTCATCATGTAACCAACATGATTTATTATTTTTGGGTTGAATATTTCACAATCATTCACATTAGTTTTACCACTTTTTTTCATTCCCAAAAACTAAATAGAGTTATAATGGGATTTTTTGGCGTTGGAGGGACAAATTTCATGTCATAAACATACACCCACATTCTTTTTGGGTGGTTCTCATTGGATTTTTTTACATGGAACCAAAAATAAAGAATTTTTCTCATATCCTTGATGACTCATGGACCTAATTTCCAAAGATAGGCAATCATTGGGTAAATTTTCCCATGATAATTAAGAACTCACATTGATCGAGATGATGAGAGGTTATGATAATCGAACCCTTTTAGGGAGAATTATACCCTACTCTAGGACTCTCTTAAAGATTTAAGATACATTCATGAATTATTCATTAATTCCCAAGTATAATGTAGGTCACTCTTGAATTAAAAATAAATTATTAGCATGTATAGAACTTCAAATAATATGTATATATATGAGATTATTCATTGATGGAGATATTTGTATGTGTGTCAGGTTCTCCATCAATGGTACCCTTACTGGAACAAATTAGATATTATTTTTTCATTTATTATTTTGATGTTAGTTTTGAGCCACACAGTGGGGCGCTATGGAGTTTATTATCATCTTGGGAGATGAGTGTTGTTTTGATTTTAGGATCGTGACCATGATATGGGATTCTGATGTATCCTCATGAAAAGAATAAGAACCCATGTAGTTCTATTCCACTTAATGAGACACATCATACCTTTTATTATCATGTGATGAGGATTAAAAGTGCACTTTAGCATCACGTGGTAATAACGTCCAAGAAAAAGGTTTCTAGTCAATTTTTGGCATGTAATTTACATCGAGATGGCCCAAGGGACCTAGAAGGGATATTGGATCGAAGTTTATACAAGAACCTATAGAGAATTTATCCTATAAAGAATATTATCTTGAATTTGGGTGTTGGGTTTGGACCTCAAGGTGGCATCCTGCGTATATTAATTTATCGGGAATCAATTCCCTTTGTAGTTCATTAATATTGGGGATTATACTTAAGGAGGATTCCCATAGTATGATTCATCCGGAATATGGACCTTTGAAGGATGATTCATGGTTTTGAGGACCCACTCCTATGAAGGCCCTCTGATGGAAGGTGAGAGGAAGATCTGAAAAAATATTCTCAATCGGAACTTGAATTTGATCAGGTGGATGTCATTATCGTTACTAACCTCAAAACCCACACGAGTCATTCTTTGTGTGAGAAACCAATATAATTCTAATATCTAAAAAACTAGACAATATATTTCATCCACTGGTGAATGATGTGGGGGATACTGGAGATTAAGAAAGGGCTTTGATGTTCTTATTCCCTCCCCCATTTTGTATATAGGATAGTCACATCAGACTACCCATATGAATATGACCTATAAGGTAAAGAGGATAAAGAGTGGAACCTAACATAAGAAAGTCTAGGGGTTTACTCCAGGATATATTTTCTTTGAATGGTTCTTGGGTAAGATAGGAGGATAAGACACTATAACTTAAATGGAAAGGAAAGTGTGATCCACTCTCTCCCCACTGGGAACTAGAGGTCCCTGGTCTTAGAGACAAAGAGGGATGTACATGGTCCTAGCTCTCTCATATATTACTATGAAATCCATGATAATTACCCCATGGTTAGGGTCCTCATGACCGATGGGATATATATATGCATGCACCCTGATGACCCTACCCATCAGGTAGGATAATTGAAAAAAACCTCTGGCCAATAAAATTCATATCCAAATGGGAGACATGCTAGTGTGTCTCTTTCCATGGTCTTGCAAGTCCGTAGGTTTTAGTGGAGGATTAAAAAATTTCCCCTATAGAATATATATCCAAAGAAATCTGAGTAGTGCCATTGGTGGCTTGAAAGAGGGCTTGGGAGGTGGATCATGCAGGTGAAGGCTTTGAGATTCTAGGAGATCTCACACAAGGTAGGTCTGGATGAACATGAAGGGATTTGTGTAGATAGGACTATGTGAGCTAAGAGTTTCTTAGATATAGAACCCCGGTGAAAGAAAACGTGGGAGAGTCCAGACACTAAGATCCAAGGGTCTTCTTAGGTATTCCAGAAATGATCTAAAACATGTCTTGGGTTTGAAAAGGGGTATTGGCGCTAGTTCTTGTCAACTAGGGGGTTAGGGTCCCTCACAATGGTGTTTTGTATTTCAGAACCTGAAATTACTTTAATTCTACTATACCCCTTAATTCCCTCTTCTCTAATATTTTGGAGAGCCACTTGGATGGTTTTTGAGGGCCTGGGTGAAGCACTTGGGTGAGCATACCATCAGGGATTTTTTAGTATTTTCCGTCGTTCTAAATTAGGATCCCCAAGGTCCAATTTATAAGAAATCATAGGACCCTCAGTGATGATGTTGGATCATGAATGTATGTTGTGTAGGATAATGTGTAGTTCTGGCATATAGGATAATGCATATGGGTGTCTTACACAATACCATTGGATGACCAGGCTATCTGGGCCTACACAGCCCCACTGGATGCGCAGGTCAACCCTAGGTGCTAATTTTATTCTAGTGGGACATAAACAGAGGGGATTTGTCTAAACATATGACCCTTGGAATTCTTCACGTATCTTCCTTTTTTATCCTTTAGGTATTTTCCTTTAATATCATTTCATCCATGTGAAAAAACTGAGTGTCAATCACCACTAATCTCAATGATTAGTATTATTTATGAACCCCCACAATCTTCTTAAAAAAATTACATATAATATATATACATATATATAACACCAATAAAATCAAATAGAATATATATATATATAGAACCATTAATTATTAAATTAGTGATCATTTTTCCATAACAGCCTAAAAAATAAAACCAAATATTAAAACAATAATGATAAAAAAAATTAGGGGGTTTTGAACCCCCACTAAATTCAATGATTAATGAGGGTAGTGAATAACCCCTATAATTTATATAGAAATTGAATTTATAGGGGTTTTTTCATAACCCCTTCTAAATAACTGCCTCTAATAGGTTTCTTTTTATTATTATAGGTAATTTTATGCTACTTAATAAGGGTGAAATGTATCACTTTTATTGAGTTTTTAATTATTTTCAAGAAATGTCTATGAGTTTTCATTTTTTCCTTTAAGATCTCTTGTGATTTTTTATGAAATTATTTTTATAGAGAAGCTAAGGTACTGTGTAGGAAAATTTTTATTTTAGTCCTAATGTTTATTTTGAAAAGGGAATAATTTTATGAGTATTCATATAATAATAAGTTTATTTTTTCTTTTTATATATTCTTCACTAAGATTTTTATGCTCATCCCATATTTTTAAATATTTTTTCTAGGTTTTAAGGATGAGTTGGGAAAAGGATGAGGCTAAGATAAAAATTATGAAGATATTTCAGGAAAAAATACTTCTTCTATATTAAAAGTTATATAAGGTGGAAAATGGATACTAAGTGGTAGTGTCAACTTTGTGATGTTATATATATTTATGTAAGGGTGATGGCATAATTATTTAAAACACTAAACCTAAAATATTTCTAAGAATGTGAGGAAATAAATTCTTGTATAAAGAATCACTTTTATAGATTGCTTAAGGCTGGGTCCTTATACCTTTCTCTTTTTCAGGTTATACAAAGAAACCTAAGCTTTTATAAGGAATATCACTAACCTATCACTCTGCCTTTCACAGGTGAAGAAAAAACATAGTATATTCTGTAGGTTATACTAAACCTATGTGATTAACTATTTATTAGGTGAGCATAATAAGAAAACTACCTGTAATTTCCCTGACCTCCCCAATCCATTACTTTGTGAAAATGTGGTGTCAGAGGTGTTTTGGGAGGTCAAGGTGACTTATCCCCAACACTTGGCCAAAATTTCCATTCCGGTGAATAGTTCCAACAGTAGAAAATTGTGAACTGTAACATCACGTTATGTTTTCAGGTACTTTTTATGTTTCTAACTACCTTTGGTTTGGAGTAGTGACTTGGGGGTGAATTTTGGTGGACTTTTAAGGAAAACTAAAGGGCAATAGATTTCTCAGGGGTGGCACATAGTTTGTCTAAACCATGTGGCCAAACTGTGCGTAGTTGGTCTTGGAGGTAGTATCTTCTACACAGGAGGTGCACGATTTGTCTAACCATGTGAAAAAACTATGTGAGAGGTGTGGCCAAGGCAGTAGCTAACACACGGTTAGTACATGGGTTGTTAAACCGTGTGATCTAACTGTGCGACCACTTAAATGAGATCCTATAAAGGTGGATCTCATGCGTTTTTTGCTTCTAAGTGGATCTTTTTTCCTCCTAAGTGACCCTAACTCGGGATTTTTCTTCTCCTAAGGTCAACGAGGTTTCTCCCTTCGTTCTTGAGGTGATTCAAAGGCTTCTCTTGGAAAATAAAATCCATATTCTTGAAGTATGTGATCATTATTCTTTGTTCTTGATCGGTTTCTTAGATCTACTTGGATCTACTTCTCTTATTCTCTCGGTTTCATAGACCTATGTTCATTATGGGTAGATCTAAGTGTGCCGACAACAAATATGATGATATTTGGTCTTGATCATTCTAGGATAAGAGATATAAGGTGGGTTTTTGGATAATTGACCCGGGTTTCTTGAGCGTTCTTCGACCGTTGTAGTTTTCGTCAAAATCCTTTGAGGTATGGGATTCATTGCTTTGCTTTCTTTTACATGCAACTGTAATGTTATCATGTTTTATCCCACTAGATGACAATGGAATTGACATAATAAATATTTGACTGGGATACATAAATTGATATAGATCATATGTTGTTGCCTCTTATTTTTATAGATAATGTGATATCTATTCTTGTTCTTGATGAAAATTGGTAAAGAAAGTAAACTGAGATTAATTGATATTTGTTAGGCTAAAGATAAATTTTCATGTGAACAAATCTGGTTCTTGTTGTAATTTTATGTTAATCAAATTGGCGTATTAAGAATGTTTAATCATTTCTGATATCTTACTGGTTAGGTTTTCGGATTTTGGAACCAACAAATTATAAATCTGTTAATTCATGATGGATTAAAGAATTGATTTTTTGATAATTCCTTGAAGTGTTCTGTGTTACCCTCTTGATTGTTAAAGGTCCAATAGACCAAGTGATGTGATTTTTTTTCCTACTTCTTGTTTTGAGACATGATCATGGATGGGTTTTGTGATATATGGGGCATGGAGGCCTTTTGGTTGTGGCAACAGATGATGCCTAGAGTGGTGAGATGCATCGGTTTATGAATTTGGGTGTGAGGGAGGACATCAGGGATGATGGAGTGGGATTAATGTGATTGTTGGATGCTTTCTAGTTCTTTGGTTATTTATCTGCTTTACATTTCCCCACTTCTCAAGGCAGTTGGTCTTGCTTACCCGTCTTCCGAAAGAGGTGAAGACGCATGGGGTATGCCACGTGCTTTTCGTGTTTATCTTCTCCAGGGAGGATGAGTCTATGCTCTTTCTATAGGAGGAAAAGACTCGACGGGTAGTAAATTTACTCACCATGTTGAGCCCCCTTGTGATAGTAGCATAGAATTCTTTTCTATAATGCCTGGGAATATGGTGATGTAATTCTGTAATGAATATTTGAATAAATGGCGTCAACCCATGGGGTTGGAGTTTGCTGGAACATAATGACGAGGTTGTAATTTTATAGGGACAGTGGACTTTGGGTGTGATGCTAATTAAGTCTAATGTGGAATGTTTGATAGTTAATTAATGTTTAATGAATTAATTAATGTAAAGTGGAACTGATAAAAAGGAAATGAAGTAATCTAATAAAGTTCTTTAAATGGTTGTATGCTTATAGGATACCTAGTCTTCGAAGTGGCAGCCTAGAGTTCGAGAGGCATTAGCTGCAGTTGAGTCTAAGATTAGTTTATGCCCATAGTGTGGTTGTGAGATGTAGTATATTTTGTACTTTTTGTGTTTCTATATGCTACTCCACCCTGTCATTAAGGGAAACAGACACCCCAAGGATTCTGAGCCCTAGGGGGGGTGTCTTCCCAAACATTCCGGTGGGAGGAAGAATGGATGACTAACCTATTTGGTCCCGCTCTCTTATCTTGGTAGATATTTGTTCTTGTAGGCACAATAATTAGTTTTCCCCATGTATGTGTGTAGAGGGCTATAATGGATTGTGGTTATTCACACACATATATTCTGGATACAGTATCATATGGACTACTATAGGTGTAACGTGTATAGGATGTGATGGCTTGAGGATCCTTACATGGTGTGTGGACTGTAATGGCTTGAGGTATAATACCTGACATATGATACACGTTATGAGAGCTGTGGTGTATCCCAGAAACTACCTGGTTAATTCACTGTGTGGAAGTGGTGGTTTTATTGCACGAGGTGCATATTTTGGTGCTTCACCCAGGTGTCTGTGGGAAATCCTTTTTGGAGACAGATGCTTAGGACGTGCGACATTGGGGAAAATCAGAAAACCAGTGGGGAAGTAGTAGTGGGGTACCCTTGATATTCTTTACTATATGCTATATTCTTGTATGCGTTACTTGGTGGGAGTAGCCACAGTGAGGTTGGGAAATTTTTATACCTGTTTAGGTGACGAGTTAGTTTCACTTGTTGTTCACTATTCTTTAGAATCCTCTCTTTACTTTTGCACAAGAGGCCTTGGGGAGGATCCTACCGAGTATACTGTTATACTCACCCTATGTATGTTTAAACTATTTTCAGGTCACTTGGAGCAGGTTGGAGATCAAGCTGGTTTCAACTAGTTTGGAGTTGCAGGAGCTGTTCGAGCTTGTGGTTGCTGCGGTTTTATTTTTCTTTTGGGTACTTGCTGTTTTCCCTTCTAGTTGTATTACTTTTTCATGACATTTCATATGTGCACTTTTGTTTTATTTTATATTCCAGTTCTGAGTTGGAGTTGGTTGGTTTCTATCTTATCTCTCCCTTCCGCATGTGTTCTCTTAGAGGGTAATGCCTCCCATTTTTGTGTATACTATACCCTCGGGGCTAGTCGCCAACCTGGGGCCTATTGGAGGCGGGACTCAGGGGTCATTATCTACCTTCCCACATTTCCGGACCAGGAGGGGTACACTTTGTGGGGAGGGGGTCGTGACAGAGTGGTATCTGAGGTCTAGTTGAGGTATATGATGGAGTTTAGAGTTAGGAACATGTGAGGTTGCATGGGTTGGTAGGGAAATGGTGTCATTCATGTTTAGAAAGTGAGGTAAACATTGGAGACTGGATGAGACATAAGAATTTAGGGATCCCTATGATCTGATGTATGGACCTTTAAGTTTACAATGACCACTAAACATGGTGATACTAGTTGCAAGGTAGAGACCTAAGAAAGGATCATGCATCATTCTTCTTTGTGCCTGAGTTTGAATGGGCAGACCTTGGGATTGGTTAACCTAAAATGAATAAAGGAAAATAATTAATTAATTAATGTTGAGTCTTCCATATTCCAGGTTTAGGAGCTCTAAAGGTTTTTTATTTTACAGGTATGGCTCCAGGTCGACGTCCTCGTTAGGATTTCGCAGAAAATGTCCAGCAGGTTGTTCCAGCAGGTCGCCGCATGGTAGAGGTTGACGACAAAGACACTTGGAGGAAGACAGTCCGAGAGTTTCAATACTAGAGTCTAAAGAAGTATGAGAGATCCGTTTCAGATGCAGTCAGGAAAGACTGGTTAGAGGAGGTCGAGATAGCCTTCAGTTCTATCCGTGCTCGAAAAGAGAACTGGGTGTCCTTAGTTGTGACGATGCTATGTGGGGCAGCAAGGTAGTGGTGGTTATTGTTCCTCGGGGATCATGTGGAGTCAGCGATATCATGGGAGGAGTTCCAAGACAAGTTTAGAGTCGAGTTCCTTTCTTTGACTGGGAAGGCATCCAGTTGCAAGGAGATTCTTAACCTTCGATAGGGGAGCTCTACTATTAGAGAGTTTGGAATCTGTTTCAGGAACCTTTAATGATATGATTCAGACCTATTACCAGATAAGGAGGCCAGGGTGAGGAATTTTTAGGAGGCTTTGCATCCATAGATCCAGCGTCAGGTCACCCCATTTATTCTAAAGACATATCTTGAGGTGCTAGTAAGGGCATAGGTTGTTGAGAGGACTTTGGTCAGGACTGTATCATCACGAGAGGGGAATCGTCATGATTCCTCATGAAGCAGAGCTGTGGTCTGGGGTTCTTGGTTTTTAGGGAAGAAGAGTTTTCTTTCAGCTGGGGGTAGGCCTCATCCCTTCACATCTCATTTCCCCAGAGGCAGAAACTCTCAGGCCTATGCCAAAGGACCAGGCACTTGTTTTTCTTGTGGTGGTCATGGTCATCACCAGCAGGAGTGCCCGGCCATTCAGAGCAGTCATCGTGCACCAGGAACTACTCTCCAGGTTCCTCCTTTAAGACAGTTCCAGACGAGGCAGCAGAAGCATCAGGTTGCACCAGCTTTAGATCATCAGAGGGTAGATGGGGCAGGTAGAGGACATCCCAATGATGCTCCCCGTCCACAGAGAGCAGAGTGCGTCCATGGTGGTGGTCGTCATCTGGGTCAGAGAGGCCGCGGAGGAGGTCGTGGTCAGCTTCATGCTCTAGCGTTGCCAGCTCCGGGCGAGCCAGATGTTGTTCGAGGTACCCTTTGATTGTTTTCTACCTTGGTGTATTCCTTGTTTGATTCAGAAGCAACACACTCCTTCATATCACTTACCATTTCCCATGCTTTAGTACTTGAGGTAGAAAGGCTTCCAGTGCCCTTTGCATTGACTACGCCGGTTGGAGGTCAAGTTGACTTGTTTGAAGTATGTAGAGACTGTGATCTAGTGTTGGGGTAACACCTCTCTTGGGGAGATTTCCTGTGTTTATGAATACAACCATATGATGTCGTCCTCGGCATGGATTGGTTGTATTTGTTGCAGGCTATCATGGATTGCTTTAGGAAGAAGGTTGTTTTCTTTGGTGCGGATGGAGAGAAAGTGGTATTTTTTGGTTAGTGATATCCTCGGAGGGGTCATAGGTGTGTTCCATCCTTATCTCCCATGGTGGCTGAGATGATGCTGAGTACTTCAGAGGTTCAGCAGTTGGGATTTCCTAGGGTCGTAGAGGTGTACCCTGATGTCTTCCTAGAAGAGGTTGTAGAATTACCACCTCGACGAGAGATCGAGTTTTGGATTGAGCTACAGCCAGGAGCATCTCCTATCTCTATGTCTCCATATAGGATGTCCCCTTCTGAGTTACGAGAGCTACGTATACAGCTTGATGGTCGGTTAAAGTGCGGTTTTGTTCAGCCAAGTGTGTTACCGTGGGGTGCACCAGTTTTGTTCGTGAAGAAGGCTGATGATAGTTTGCGGTTGTGTGCGGATTATCGTCACTTAAAAAAGTGACAATAAATAATCTCTATCCTCTTCCGCAGATTGCTGATTTATTCGATCAACTGAAGGGTGTAGGCCAGTTCTCAAAGATCGACTTGCGGTCAGGATATCATCAAATGCATGTGAAGGACGAGGATATCCCAAAGACTGCTTTCTGTTGTCGTCATGGGAATTATGAGTTCATGGTAATGCCGTTTGGCATAAAGAATGCTCTAGCTGTATTCATGGGATTGATGAACACTGTGTTCTGTGAGTTCCTAGACAAGTTTTTGGTAGTTTTCATCGACGACATCCTTGTGTACTCTACGTCTGAGTAGGAGCATGAAGAGTATCTACACGCCGTTTTGGGAGTCCTTCATCAACATCAGCTACTTGGGAAGTTGTTGAGGTGTGAGTTTTGGGCTCGAGAAGTCCGTTTCTTGGGGAATGTTGTGTCCCAACATGGATTAGCTATCGATCCATCAAAGATAGAAGCAGTTGTATCTTGGGCAGCCCCCAAGACAGTGTCAGAGGTGAAAAGTTTCCTTGGTCTCGTAGGCTACTACAGGAGGTTCATAGCCAATTTCTCATGAGTTGTGACTCCTCTAACAGATTTGACTAGGAAGGATCAGGAATTCATATGGATTGATCAGTTCCAGGAAGCCTTCGAGTATCTAAAAGAGAAGTTAGTAAGTGCTCCAGTCATTTGTCTTCCAGCTGAGGGAGTTCAGTTTGATGTTTTCTATGATGATTCACATCTGGGGTTAGGCTGTGTTCTCATGCAATAGAGTTATGTTGTTTTTTATGGGTCTCAGTAGTTGTGTCCCCATGAATGTAAAAATTCCACCCATGATCTTGAGCTGGTAGTCATGGTGTTTTCTCTGAAGTTATGGAGACATTACCTCATTGGTGAGCGATTTATGGTTTTCACCGATCATAAGAGTTTGAGGTATGTTTTCTCCCAGTGTGACTTAAACTTACGACAGTGTCTGTGGGTGGAGTTATTACAGGAATACGACTTAGAAATATCGTATACACCTTGAAAAGGGAATTTTGTAGCTGATGTGCTATGTTGAAAGTCACGTATTGATGTTGTCCGTGAATCCGGTGATTCCTGGAGAGTAATGGAAGAACTGTCAGCATTAAATCTTGTTATGGGAGAAGTTGGGGGTAGAGGATATCTTTTTCAGATGACGGTACATTCATAACTGATATAGAATGTAGAAGATTCCCAGTTGGGAGATCTAGATGTGGAGTTCTGGAGAGACCGAGTTGTTTATGGTGAGGCCCATGATGGTTGGTCCGAGGATGAACAACACATAGTGTTGTATCAAGGAAGGATTTTTGTTCCTTTTATGATGCGCGATACGGTCCTCAGAGAGTTCCATAGTTCACCTTTACTGGTATATCCTGGCATGAAAAAGATGTACCGAGCCTTGAGGAGTCAGTTTTGGTGGCCTGGGCTGAAATGTGCGGTTGCGGAGTTTGTGTCTCGATGTTTAGTCTGTCAGAAGGTGAAGGTCGAACACCTTGTTCCTGGTGGTCTTCTCCAGCCATTATAGATTCCGCATTGGAAGTGGGAGAGAATCTCAATGGACTTTGTTACTGGTCTACCTCGATCTCTGGTAGGACACGATGCTATTTGGGTGGTAGTGGATCGTTTAAAAAAATTGGGCCACTTTATAGCAATCAAGGAGTCAAGCTCAGTGGAAGTTTTGTCGAGGCAGTATCTTGAGGAGGTGGTGAGACTTCATAGAGTCCCTAGGATGATAATTTCTGATCGAGATCCTCATTTTACCTTTAGAGTGTGAAGAGGTCTCTAACATGCTTTCGGTTCTCAACTATGCCTTAACACTGCTTTTCATCCTCAAAAGGATGGTCAGACAGAGCGAAAAATCTAGACTCTTGAAGACATGTTACACTCTTGTGTTCTTGATTTTAGAGGTTCATGGATGAGGCACTTACCCTTGGTGGAGTTTTCTTACAATAATAATTTTCACTCCACTATCAGTATGGCGCCGTTTGAATCTTTGTATGGCCGGCCTTTCCATTCTCTGTTGTGCTGGACTGGGGTCGGAGAGTTAGTAATTCTTGGATTGGAACTAGTGCAGAATACAACGAAGATGGTTTAGGTGATTCGTGAGAGGATGGAGATAGCGCAAGATCATCATAAATTATATGCCGATCAAAGAAGGAGACCTTTAGAGTTTAATGTTTGGGATCATGTGTTTCTGAAGGTGACTCCCCATCATGGGAAGTGAAGGTTTGTTCATGGAAGTATGATTTCTCCCTTGTTTTTTGGGCCTTTCTACGTGTTAGCTCGTGTTGGAGCTGTGGCATATGGAGTAGCACTTCCCCCACAGATGAGTCAGATACATGATTTTTTCCATGTATCACAGCTCTGTCGTTATCTTCACGACGACTCTCACATCATCAATTGGGGAGATATTGATGTTGATGATGATGCGACATTTCAGGAGCGACCTGTGGAGATCCAAGACCACAAGGATAAGGTGTTGCACAAGCGTTCTATTCCTTTACTTCATGTCTTGTGGTGACACGGTGGCTTGGAGGAGAGAACCTAGGAACGTGAGTCATAGATACGTTCTAAGTACCCAGAGTTGTTTTATGTTTAACTCTTTTCATGTATCGATGTAACTTATGTGGTTATGAAACTTTCATGTTTAAGAGATGGATCCCTTTGTTGCTTTTAAGGCTTGATCTTTTTTGAGAGGTATCTCGATGGGTGGTTGTTCAGACCCTGTTTTGTTTTCACTTTAGGTGGGTTTTGGATTCTCTAGGACTAGAATGTTTTGAGACGAATCTAATTTAATGGACCGGACATCTCTAGTCCATTAATTTGTGAAAATGTGGTGTTATAGGTGTTCTAGGAGGTCAAGGTGACTTATCCGCAACACTTTGCCTAAATTTCCATTCCGGTGAACAGTTCCAATGGTAGACAATTGTGAACTGTAACGCCACATTATTTTTTTAGGTACTTTTGATGTTTCTAACTACCTTTGGTATGGAGTAGTGACATGGGGTTGGAGTTTGCTGGAACATAATGATGAGGTTGTAATTTTATAGGGACAGTGGACTTTGGGTGTGATGCTAATTAAGTCTAATGTGGAATGTTTGATAGTTAATTAATGTTTAATGAATTAATTAATGTAAAGTGGAACTGATAAAAAGGAAATGAAGTAATCTAATAAAGTTCTTTAAATGGTTGTATGCTTATAGGATACCTAGTCTTCGAAGTGGCAGCCTAGAGTTCGAGAGGCATTAGCTGCAGTTGAGTCTAAGATTAGTTTATGCCCATAGTGTGGTTGTGAGATGTAGAATATTTTGTACTTTTTGTGTTTCTATACGCTACTCCACCCTGTCATTAAGGGAAACAGACACCCCAAGGATTCTGAGCCCTAGGGGGGGTGTCTTCCCAAACATTCCGGTGGGAGGAAGAATGGATGACTAACCTCTTTGGTCCTGCTCTCTTATCTTGGTAGATACTTGTTCTTGTAGGCACAATAATTAGTTTTCCCCATGTATGTGTGTAGAGGGCTATAATGGCTTGTGGTTATTCACACACATATATTCTGGATACAGTATCATATGGACTACTATAGGTGTAACGTGTATAGGATGTGATGGCTTGAGGATCCTTACATGGTGTGTGGACTGTAATGGCTTGAGGTATAATACCTGACATATGATACACGTTATGAGAGCTGTGTTGTATCCCAGAAACTACCTGGTTAATTCACTGTGTGGAAGTGGTGGTTTTATTGCACGAGGTGCATATTGTGGTGCTTCACCCAGGTGTCTGTGGGAAATCCTTTTTGGAGACAGATGCTTAGGACGTGCGACATTGGGGAAAATCAAAAAACCAGTGGGGAAGTAGTAGTGGGGTACCCTTGATATTCTTTACTATATGCTATATTCTTGTATGCGTTACTTGGTGGGAGTAGCCACAGTGAGGTTGGGAAATTTTTATACCTGTTTAGGTGACGAGTTAGTTTCACTTGTTGTTCACTATTCTTTAGAATCCTCTCTTTACTTTTGCACAAGAGGCCTTGGGGAGGATCCTACCGAGTATACTGTTATACTCACCCTATGTATGTTTAAACTGTTTTCAGGTCACTTGGAGCAGGTTGGAGATCAAGCTGGTTTCAACTAGTTTGGAGTTGCAGGAGCTGTTCGGGCTTGTGGTTGCTGCAGTTTTATTTTTCTTTTGGGTACTTGCTGTTTTCCCTTCTAGTTGTATTACTTTTTCATGACATTTCATATGTGCACTTTTGTTTTGTTTTATATTCCAGTTCTGAGTTGGAGTTGGTTGGCTTCTATCTTATCTCTCCCTTCCGCATGTGTTCTCTTAGAGGGTAATGCCTCCCATTTTTGTGTATACTATACCCTCGGGGCTAGTCGCCAACCTGGGGCCTACTGGAGGCGGGACTCAGGGGTCATTATCTACCTTCCCACATTTTCGGACCAGGAGGGGTACACTTTGTGGGGAGGGGGTCGTGACAGAGTGGTATCTTAGGTCTAGTTGAGGTATATGATGGAGTTTAGAGTTAGGAACATGTGAGGTTGCATGGGTTGGTAGGGAAATGGTGTCATTCATGTTTAGAAAGTGAGGTAAACACTGGAGACTGGATGAGACATAAGAATTTAGGGATCCCTATGATCTGATGTATGGACCTTTAAGTTTACAATGACCACTAAACATGGTGATACTAGTTGCAAGGTAGAGACCTAAGAAAGGATCATGCATCATTCTTCTTTGTGCCTGAGTTTGAATGGGCAGACCTTGGGATTGGTTAACCTAAAATGAATAAAGGAAAATAATTAATTAATTAATGTTGAGTCTTCCATATTCCAGGTTTAGGAGCTCTAAAGGTTTTTTATTTTACAGGTATGGCTCCAGGTCGACGTCCTCGTTAGGATTTCGCAGAAAATGTCCAGCAGGCTGTTCCAGCAGGTCGCCGCATGGTAGAGGTTGACGACAAAGACACTTGGAGGAAGACAGTCCAAGAGTTTCAATGCTAGAGTCTAAAGAAGTATGAGAGATCCGTTTCAGATGCAGTCAGGAAAGACTGGTTAGAGGAGGTCGAGATAGCCTTCAGTTCTATCCGTGCTCGAAAAGAGAACTGGGTGTCCTTAGTTGTGACGATGCTATGTGGGGCAGCAAGGTAGTGGTGGTTATTGTTCCTCGGGGATCATGTGGAGTCAGCGATATCATGGGAGGAGTTCCAAGACAAGTTTAGAGTCGAGTTCCTTTCTTTGACTAGGAAGGCATCCAGTTGCAAGGAGATTCTTAACCTTCGATAGGGGAGCTCTACTATTAGAGAGTTTGGAATCTGTTTCAGGAACCTTTAATGATATGCTTCAGACCTATTACCAGATAAGGAGGCCAGGGTGAGGAATTTTTAGGAGGCTTTGCATCCATAGATCCAGCGTCAGGTCACCCCATTTATTCTAAAGACATATCTTGAGGTGCTAGCAAGGGCATAGGTTGTTGAGAGGACTTTGGTCAGGAATGTATCATCACAAGAGGGGAATCGTCATGATTCCTCATGAAGCAGAGCTGTGGTATGGGGTTCTTGGTTTTTAGGGAAGAAGAGTTTTCTTTCAGCTGGGGGTAGGCCTCATCCCTTCACATCTCATTTCCCCAGAGGCAGAAACTCTCAGGCCTATGCCAAAGGACCAGGCACTTGTTCTTCTTGTGGTGGTCATGGTCATCACCAGCAGGAGTGCCCGACCATTCAGAGCAGTCATCGTGCACCAGGAACTACTCTCCAGGTTCCTCCTTTAAGACAGTTCCAGACGAGGCAGCAGAAGCATCAGGTTGCACCAGCTTTAGATCATCAGAGGGTAGATGGGGCAGGTAGAGGACATCCCAATGATGCTCCCCGTCCACAGAGAGCAGAGTGCGTCCATGGTGGTGGTCGTCATCTGGGTCAGAGAGGCCGCGGAGGAGGTCGTGGTCAGCTTCATGCTCTAGCGTTGCCAGCTCCGGGCGAGCCAGATGTTGTTCGAGGTACCCTTTGATTGTTTTCTACCTTGGTGTATTCCTTGTTTGATTCAGAAGCAACACACTCCTTTATATCACTTACCATTTCCCATGCTTTAGTACTTGAGGTAGAAAGGCTTCCAGTGCCCTTTGCATTGACTACGCCGGTTGGAGGTCAAGTTGACTTGTTTGAAGTATGTAGAGACTGTGATCTAGTGTTGGGGTAACACCTCTCTTGGGGAGATTTCCTGTGTTTATGAATTCAACCATATGATGTCGTCCTCGGCATGGATTAGTTGTATTTTTTGCAGGATATCATGGATTGCTTTAGGAAGAAGGTTGTTTTCTTTGGTGCGGATGGAGAGAGAGTGGTATTTTTTGGTTAGTGATATCCTCGGAGGGGTCATAGGTGTGTTCCATCCTTATCTCCCATGGTGGCTGAGATGATGCTGAGTACTTCAGAGGTTCAGCAGTTGGGATTTCCTAGGGTCGTAGAGGTGTACCCTGATGTCTTCCTAGAAGAGGTTGTAGAATTACCACCTCGACGAGAGATCGAGTTTTGGATTGAGCTACAGCCAGGAGCATCTCCTATCTCTATGTCTCCATATAGGATGTCCCCTTCTGAGTTACGAGAGCTACGTATACAGCTTGATGGTCGGTTAAAGTGCGGTTTTGTTCAGCCAAGTGTGTTACCGTGGGGTGCACCAGTTTTGTTCGTGAAGAAGGCTGATGATAGTTTGCGGTTGTGTGCGGATTATCGTCACTTAAACAAAGTGACAATAAATAATCTCTATCCTCTTCCGCAGATTGCTGATTTATTCGATCAACTGAAGGGTGTAGGCCAGTTCTCAAAGATCGACTTGCGGTCAGGATATCATCAAATGCATGTGAAGGACGAGGATATCCCAAAGACTGCTTTCTGTTGTCGTCATGGGAATTATGAGTTCATGGTAATGCCGTTTGGCATAAAGAATGCTCTAGCTGTATTCATGGGATTGATGAACACTGTGTTCTGTGAGTTCCTAGACAAGTTTTTGGTAGTTTTCATCGACGACATCCTTGTGTACTCTACGTCTGAGTAGGAGCATGAAGAGTATCTACACGCCGTTTTGGGAGTCCTTCATCAACATCAGCTACTTGGGAAGTTGTTGAGGTGTGAGTTTTGGGCTTGAGAAGTCCGTTTCTTGGGGAATGTTGTGTCCCAACATGGATTAGCTATCGATCCATCAAAGATAGAAGCAGTTGTATCTTGGGCAGCCCCCAAGACAGTGTCAGAGGTGAAAAGTTTCCTTGGTCTCGTAGGCTACTACAGGAGGTTCATAGCCAATTTCTCATGAGTTGTGACTCCTCTAACAGATTTGACTAGGAAGGATCAGGAATTCATATGGATTGATCAGTTCCAGGAAGCCTTCGAGTATCTAAAAGAGAAGTTAGTAAGTGCTTCAGTCATTTGTCTTCCAGCTGAGGGAGTTCAGTTTGATGTTTTCTATGATGATTCACATCTGGGGTTAGGCTGTGTTCTCATGCAATAGAGTTATGTTGTTTTTTATGGGTCTCAGTAGTTGTGTCCCCATGAATGTAAAAATTCCACCCATGATCTTGAGCTGGTAGTCATGGTGTTTTCTCTGAAGTTATGGAGACATTACCTCATTGGTGAGCGATTTATGGTTTTCACCGATCATAAGAGTTTGAGGTATGTTTTCTCCCAGTGTGACTTAAACTTACGACAGTGTCTGTGGGTGGAGTTATTACAGGAATACGACTTAGAAATATCGTATACACCTTGAAAAGGGAATTTTGTAGCTGATGTGCTATGTTGAAAGTCACGTATTGATGTTGTCTGTGAATCCGGTGATTCCTGGAGGGTAATGGAAGAACTGTCAGCATTAAATCTTGTTATGGGAGAAGTTGGGGGTAGAGTATATCTTTTTCGGATGACGGTACATTCATAACTGATGTAGAATGTAGAAGATTCCCAGTTGGGAGATCTAGATGTGGAGTTCTGGAGAGACCGAGTTGTTTATGGTGAGGCCCATGATGGTTGGTCCGAGGATGAACAACACATAGTGTTGTATCAAGGAAGGATTTTTGTTCCTTTTATGATGCGTGATACGGTCCTCAGAGAGTTCCATAGTTCACCTTTACTGATACATCCTGGCATGAAAAAGATGTACCGAGCCTTGAGGAGTCAGTTTTGGTGGCCTGGGCTGAAATGTGCGGTTGCGGAGTTTGTGTCTCGATGTTTAGTCTGTCAGAAGGTGAAGGTCGAACACCTTGTTCCTGGTGGTCTTCTCCAGCCATTATAGATTCCTCAGTGGAAGTGGGAGAGAATCTCAATGGACTTTGTTACTGGTCTACCTCGAGCTCTGGTAGGACACGATGCTATTTGGGTGGTAGTGGATCGTTTAACAAAATTGGGCCACTTTATAGCAATCAAGGAGTTAAGCTCAGTGGAAGTTTTGTCGAGGCAGTATCTTGAGGAGGTGGTGAGACTTCATAGAGTCCCTAGGATGATAATTTCTGATCGAGATCCTCATTTTACCTTTAGAGTGTGAAGAGGTCTCTAACATGCTTTCGGTTCTCAACTATGCCTTAACACTGCTTTTCATCCTCAAAAGGATGGTCAGACAGAGCGAAAAATCTAGACTCTTGAAGACATGTTACACTCTTGTGTTCTTGATTTTAGAGGTTCATGGATGAGGCACTTACCCTTGGTGGAGTTTGCTTACAATAATAATTTTCACTCCACTATCAGTATGGCGCCGTTTGAATCTTTGTATGGCCGGCCTTTCCATTCTCTGTTGTGCTGGACTGGGGTCGGAGAGTTAGTAATTCTTGGATTGGAACTAGTGCAGAATACAACGAAGATGGTTTAGGTGATTCGTGAGAGGATGGAGATAGCGCAAGATCATCATAAATTATATGCCGATCAAAGAAGGAGACCTTTAGAGTTTAATGTTGGGGATCATGTGTTTCTGAAGGTGACTCCCCATCATGGGAAGTGAAGGTTTGGTCATGGAAGTATGATTTCTCCCTTGTTTTTTGGGCCTTTCTAGGTGTTAGCTCGTGTTGGAGCTGTGGCATATGGAGTAGCACTTCCCCCACAGATGAGTCAGATACATGATTTTTTCCATGTATCACAGCTCTGTCGTTATCTTCACGACGACTCTCACATCATCAATTGGGGAGATATTGATGTTGATGATGATGCGACATTTCAGGAGCGACCTGTGGAGATCCAAGACCACAAGGATAAGGTGTTGCACAAGCGTTCTATTCCTTTACTTCATGTCTTGTGGTGACACGGTGGCTTGGAGGAGAGAACCTAGGAACGTGAGTCATAGATACGTTCTAAGTACCCAGAGTTGTTTTATGTTTAACTCTTTTCATGTATCGATGTAACTTATGTGGTTATGAAACTTTCATGTTTAAGAGATGGATCCCTTTGTTGCTTTTATGGCTTGATCTTTTTTGAGAGGTATCTCGATGGGTGGTTGTTCAGACCCTGTTTTGTTTTCACTTTAGGTGGGTTTTGGATTCTCTAGGACTAGAATGTTTTGAGACGAATCTAATTTAATGGACCGGACATCTCTAGTCCATTAATTTGTGAAAATGTGGTGTTATAGGTGTTCTAGGAGGTCAAGGTGACTTATCCGCAACACTTTGCCTAAATTTCCATTCCGGTGAACAGTTCCAATGGTAGACAATTGTGAACTGTAACGTCACATTATTTTTTTAGGTACTTTTGATGTTTCTAACTACCTTTGGTATGGATTAGTGACTTGGGGGTGCATTTGGGTGGACTTTTAATGAAAACTAAAGAGAAATATCTTTCTCATGGGCGGCACATAGTTTGTCTAAACCGTGCAGCCAAACCATGCGTAGTTGGTCATGGAGGTAGTAGCTTCCGCATGGGTGGCACACGGTTTGTCTAACCGTGTAGCCAAACCATGAGAGAGGGGTGGACAAGGAAATATCTAACACACGGTTAACCGAAGGTTTGTTAAACTGAGTGAACTAACTGTCTGACCACTTAAACAAGATCCTATAACGGTGGATCTCACGTTTTTCTTCCACTAAGTAGATCTTTTTTCCTCCTAAGCGACCCTAACTCGATATTTTTCTTCTCTTAAGGTCAAGGAGGTTTCTCCCTTCGTTCTGTAGGCGATCTGAAGGATTATCTTAGCAAATCAAAGCCAGATTCTTGAGGTATGTTATCGTTCTTCTTCATTCTTGATCGGTTTCTTAGATCCACTAAGATATACTTCTCCTCTTCTCTCAGTTTCTTAGACCTATGTATGTTATGGGTAGATCTAAGTGTTTCGATGCCAAATATGACGAGCTTTGGTCTGGATCTTGCTAAGAGAAGAGATCTAAGGCGGGTTTTTTGAGAATTGACCTGTGTTTCTTGAGCGTTCTTCGACCTTTGTGGTTTTCGTCAAAAACCTTTGAGGTAGGGGATTCATTTCTTCTCTTTCATTTACGTGCAACTGTAATGTTAGCATGTTTTATCCCACTGGATGAAAATGTAATTAAAATAATAAATATTTGAACTAGATAAATAAATTGATATCGATCGTATGTTGTTACCTCTTGTTTTGATAGATAGTGTGATACATATGCTTGTTCTTGATGAAAATTGGTAAAGAACGTAAACCAAGATTAATTGATATTTGTTTGGATAAAGATAAAGAGGCTTGAGAATGAATATGGTTCTTGTTGTAATTTTATGTTAATAAAATTGGCATAGTAAGCATGTTTAATCATTTTTGATAGCTTACTGGTTAGGTTTCCTAATTTTGGAACCAACGAATTATAATTCTGTAAATTCAAGATGGATTAAAGAATTGATTGTTTTATAATTCCATGAAGGGTTCTGAGTTACCCTCATTATTGTTAAAGTTATAATATCCCAAGTGATGTGATGTTTGTTTTTCCTACTGCTTGTGTTGAGAAGTGATCCTGGATGGGTGTTGTGATATGTGGGGGCATGGAGGTCATTTGGTTATGGCAGCAGATGACGCCTAGTGTGCCGAGATGCATTAGTTTATGCATGTGGGTGTCAGGGAGGACACCAGGGATGATGGAGTGGGATGAATGTGTTTGTTGGATTCTTTCTATTTCTTTGGTTGTTTATCTTATTTACATTTCCCCACTGCTTAAGGCAGCTGGTCTTGCTCACCCTTCTTCCGAAATAGGTGAAGACGCGCGGGGTATGCCACTTGCTTTCCGTGTTTAGCTTCTCCAGGGAGGATGGTTCTACGCTCTTGCTATAGGTGGAAAAGACTCGACGGGTAGTACATCTACTCTTCGTGTTGACCCCCCTTGTGTTAGTAGCATTGAATGATTTTCTATAATGGCTGCGAATATTATAAAGTAATCCTGTAATGAATATTTGAATAAATGGTGTTAACCCATGGGGTTGGGGTTTGCTGGAACGTAATGATGAGGTAGTAATTTTAAAGGGATAGTGGAATTTGGGTGTGATGCTCATGATGTCTAATGTGGAATGGTTCATGGTTAATTAATGTTTAATGAATTAATTAACGTAAAGTGGAACTGATAAAAAGGGAATGAAGTAATCTAATAATGTTATTTAAATGGTTGTATGCTTATAGGATACCTAGTCTTAGAAGTGGAAGCCCAGATTCTAAGAGGTGTTAGCTGCATTTTTGTCTAAGATTAGGTTATGCCCATAGTGTGGTTATGAGATATAGTATATTCTGTACCTTTTGTGTTTCTATACGCTACTCCACCCTGCCAGTAAGGGCAACTGAAACCCTGAGGATTCTGAGCCCTGTGGGGGGGGGGGGGGTTTACCCAACATTTCGGTGGGAGGATGAATGGCTGACTACCCCCTTTGGACCCTCTCTCTTCTCTTGATAGATACTTGTGCTGGTAGGCACAACAGTTAGTTTTCCCCATGTATGTGTGTAGAGGGATGTAATGGCTTGTGGTTATTCACAGACATATATTCTGGATATAGTATCCTATGGACTACTATAGGTGTAACGTGTATAGGCTGTGATGTCTTGAGGATACTTACTCAGTGTGTGGGCTGTAATGGATTGAGGTATAATACCCAACGTATGATACATGTTATGCGAGCTGTGGTGGCTCCCAGAAACTACCTGGTTACTTTGGTGTGTGGACGTGGTGGTTTTGTTGAATGAGGTTCATATTGTGGTGCTTCACCCAGGTGTCTGTGGAAAAGTCTTTTTGGAGAGAGATGCTCAGGACGTGCAATGTTGGGGAAAAGGGCAAACCAGTGGGGAAGTAGTAGTGGGGTACCCTTGATATTCTTTACTATATGCTATATTCTTGTATGAATTACTTGGTGAGAGTATCCATGGTGAGGTTTGGGACTTTGTATACCAGTTTAGGTGATGAGTTAGTTTCACTTATTGTTCACTGTGATTTAGCATGATCTACTTACTTTTCCACAAGAGGCTTCGGGGAGGATCATACTGAGTATGCTGTTATACTCACCTTATGTATGTATAAACTATTTTTCAGGTCACTTGGAGCTGATTGTAGATCAAGCTGGTTTCTATTAGATTGGGGTTGCAGGAGGTGTTTGGGCTTGTGGTTGCAGCTGTTTTATTTTTCATTTGGGTACTTACTGTTTTCCTTTCTAGTTGTAGTACTTTTTCATGACATTTCATATGTGCACTTGGGTTTTCTTTTATATTCCTTTTCTGAGTTGGAGTTGGTTGGTGTCTATCTTATCTCTCTCTTCTGTATGTGTTCTCTTAGAGGGTAATGCCTCCCATTTGTGTGTTTACTATACCCTCAGTGCTAGTCGCCAACCCGGGGCCTACTGAAGGTGGGACTCGGGGGTAATTATCTCCCTTCTCACATTGTTGTCCTAGGAGGGGTACACTTTTGGGGAGGGGGTCATGACGCTACCTTTTTAATGGTGGTATATTCATGTGTGAAATATGAATTTCAACTCTTCCATTGAAAAATAAAACTAAATAGACAATTAAAAGATGTCAATATAGAAAGATAGTGTGGAGCAGTGATCTTATACCCTTAAATAATTGATGAAGAATAATGAAAATTAGGGAGAGAATCAATGCTTAAGTAATTAAAAAACAATGATTCAATGTAGTTCTCATTTTTTTTCAATTTAATTATTTTAACTTTAATTATATAATAAAATTAATGACTACTATTATTCAAAATAAATATCATGAAATATTCTCTACATGGGTGTTTCGTAATTCTTCATGACCAATGGTAATTTCCATGTAGATGTCTAATAATTTCATGAAGCAATACAAATTAAAATTTTAATTTTTATAAACAAGAAATATGAAAACAATTTTGAATATTTCCTAATCCATATAAAATAATTCCCGTGCTATTTCATATTGCATAAAACACTTTAAAACAACTTTTAATATAATCATTATCATTTAAGAGCATTTGTAAAAATATAAAATAATTAGAATAAAATAAGAAAAACATAAAATATATAGAAATATAAAAATATTGTTAAAGAGTGTATATTTTGAATTTCAGTTGATATGTTTGAAAATGAATATAAATTTAAATCTTCATTCAGAAAAAATTTTATATATATTACATAATATTTAAATCTAATTTAGAAATAAATAAAATACATAAAATGTTCTTGGGACATCATAAACTATCAAAACAATACCCAAATAGAGAACGTTGTTATTATTTTAGAAAAATAATTAAAAATTAACTGTTTTTATAATTGTAGAAATAAAATAACTAGGTACAATGAGAAAAATTATTGGTGATGGTATCATAAAATATAACAAATAGTCGTAATTATAAGTAATAAATAAATATAAACACATATAAATTAAAAAATCATTAATATGTATATAATATAAATAAATATAAATAAATAATAATTAAAAAATCATCAATATGTATAAGATATCCATAAATATAAATTAATAATAATACATATTAATTAAATAATCATAAAACTAATAACATTGATCATGATAGAAGGGATCTCTTCACATTATATTCTGATCTTTTTGGATATTTTTCCCCTTATTAGCCTTTATGGATGATGGTAAATAGAATTATGGAAGGCTAAGAGAACCAAGGAGGGGAGGAGATGGAGGGAAAGAATTCTAGTGCCACTGGATTCAAATAGTTTGGAGGATAGGAAGCCATGATAAACCTACAACAGTGATAGAAGAGGTAACATAATTAAACAGTTAGTGATTTTCTTTCTTCTGGTTTTTTGATTCAATCTCTTTTAACTAATAAATATGTAGATAAAATCTCGTTCTTGAAAAGACTGCTAATCACGAACTCAGTTTTTTGAGGTGATTGAAAATTTTTATCTACTTGAAATTGTTACTTGATAAAACATGTTTTATTTTGGTTATATGATAAGATCTATTAATTGACAAATGATATATTTTTTATACCATATTATTTGAGTTTTTTTAGCGACACATAACATATAAGCCTATATGTGTTTATCAAAAATGGTAAAGAAAGGGGAACTACAAAGCTACAAAGAAACTTTCACAGACACAAATATGTTTATAGGATATATAAAATATGAATATATGTTTAATTTTTACATTATCAAACATATGTTTATATATGTATCTATGAAAATAAAAAACACTAATGTTTAGTAAACATGAATTATAGATATTAATAGAATATATATAAGTACTGTTAACATTATATATATACAACATCATTGTTAATATAATATATTCAATGACTCCACTAATTTAAAAGGGCGGTGAAAAACTCCTCAAACTTCCATAATTTTATCTCATATTGGAGGCATTTGAACCTTAAATTCCTCCAGTGAAGATTGTGAACTAGTATAAATTGTTTCTTTCAATATTTTTATGTGGCTTCTCAAAATTGGCCAAATGAAAAAATTTCATACATCTCATATTGTGGTTTTTCTGATCTTCAATCATAATCACATAATCTTCACAAATATCAATTATTCATTCATATTCTTCTTTATGAAAAAAAAATTTCAACAAAGATTCATGTTCCCTGATCTTCTATGATTTTACATCCAATTTGAAATAGTTTAGATCAATAACAATTTTCAAGATTTCATCAAGTTCATGTATCATTTAGTCTAGTCTTTTTGAATTCAAATTAAGTAATATTATTAATATTTTTTAATGAAATTAAGAATATTATTTATTATATATATATAGATAATAATACTAAGTATTATTATGAATATCTGAATCGAAATTATTGATTTTGGTAGATAATATGATAACAGTAAGGAACTTAATAGAAAAATGAAGAAAACTCTATAAATTATAACAGTAAGGCATATATGACATGTATCATAAATGTAATATCAACCTAATCTGTTCATGTGGCTTGGATGATCCTCTATCCCACAGTCAGGCGTATAATAGATGCATACATGACATGTACATCTATGTCTCCACTCTGGTGTACACAGCTCCTGTATATCATCATTGGTATCCACCTCTACATCCTCCTGTGTGACATGCGGTGGATGTACAGTCTTAACACCTATACCATATCCTGCCTCTAAGGAAAGTGGATTCTGTCTGAAACTCTCACCAACATTTGAAGAAGATGGATGATGTGATGCAGATGTTTTCATAGGGGGAGTAATAAAACATCTAGTTGAGCCCAGTCAATATCTATATTTTCCTCTGGCTGAGACTGAGAAGATGGAGGAGCATCTGACTGATCATGTTGAACACCCTCCTTCTATGGAACAACAATATCTTGCTGATCATGATGAACTCCCTCCTCAAATGGAACAAAAACATCCATATCAGGGTCTTTAACAATTGGTACATATAGATCAGGATTTTCAGGCTCTGCAACCTCAACATCATGTTATGGATCAAAGAAAATGCCATGATAAATCTCGTTCATCGAAGGAAGCAACTCTACGAAAGCACTGTGAAATTATGTCTGGTCAAATAAACCTCTCTCTACTATACTAGACATGTGAAGTAGATGAATCATATGAGTATCCTAAAAAAATAAATTATAACATTAATTTTTTTTAATAAATATATTATTGAATAGTTGTCGGAATAATATATACCAACTCATGAAAGCCCCATCTATGTCATGTTAGAGATCTGATAGGGGACCTGAAGTACCAGGACGCATAATCTGCTTGATCAAAAAAATGAAAACATATTGTCCCCACCACTCATAAGCAGAACTCATATTGTCTGTCATATAGATCAATATATATGGCATGGTATCTCCTCCAACTAATGTTCCTCTTGCCTAACATCTTCAGGGAATGCAGTGAAGAAACCTGAATGGTCGGGTCACGAATAGGTTGAAAGAATCTGAACTGCCTCATAACTCTGTTGATCTGATGCCTTTCAACTATATTAAAATGAATCAATGGAACCATGCAGAAGCCGTTAGTAAGAATCACCGTACAATATGGTGAAAGACTCTGGATGATATCATATGTATATGGAATCTTTGAAATCTAAAAGAAAAAAAGAATAATCATTTAGTAAATGAAAATATGTATAGTAAAGAATAAATATTTAACAATATAAATAATAATAACTTACAACCTCTCATCGAAGGCTATCCAATATATGTATATAGGTGTGAATGCCATGTCTAGTAGAATCTAAGTGTCGATGTGTCTGAATCAACCTGTAGATAACATTTTTATAGTTACATTTCATAACAGAACGATATACAATTAAGTTAGACATTAGAATTAAGGAATAACATACCATCGTCCATGCAGAGCCTCTTCTACAGTATCAATAGGCAATGGTGCATGAGCATGTGGAGCTAAATGAGGGATGTGCTCCTATACCAACATCTGTATAAGAACAATGCATCATGTGATCTACATCTTATCGATGCGACATGCGCTTCATATCACCCTCTATATATATACTAGACAAGAAGACCCATAATTATACTTGTATGCCTAGTCCAAGTCATCCATAAGTGGTAAATACATTAGATGTAAAAAAGTAGTGGAGTATTCAACAAAATCATGCCACCGATCAGCCTCAAAATATATGAAAATGCAAATCACAACACAGTGATCTCATCAATATCCTCTAATAGATGTGTGATGTGATGGTCTAACCATGGAATGTATAATCTACCTCTGATGACAGACCTACCAACACTCTGAACCTTTATGCCCAGTAATCTATGAACAACCTTGAACCAATCTGCTCCAACTTGGCCAGTCAGAGATGCATCATCGATGGGGAGGCCCAACATAATGGATACATCTAGAAGGGTAATAGTCATCTCCCCTTCTCTAAAATGGAATTTCTATGACTCTGGATTCCATATCCCAACAATCAAAACAATGAGATAATGATCAAAAAAGGTGAAGCCACACATTTCTACATCATAGAATGGAGAACGCCAATGATGGGGGATGATAGTGGGAGGTGGTGAGGCATGATGGAAATGAAGAGATCTACATACACTCAGAGGAGGCACATGACGTCCCTCTAAAACCAACCATAATAAATGAGTAGCCTATGTTGTGAGCAATGGAAAATATTCCTTATGCACAAATGATATCATCATTAATTTTTATATTTAATTCAATAAAAATTTTAAACATTTATTAAAAAAATATACAACAAGAAAAATAAGGTACAAAATATATGTGGTCTGTGTTGTTGGTTTAACTTATGAATTTCTTTTTTTATTAATCTCTAATGAAGTTTAATTTATTCTAAATTTTTTATATAACATAAAAGTGATGAAAACCCCTCTTTGAGCATGTAGAAGCATGATATATTCATTTTCATTGTATGTTTATATTTTAATAGTTATAGTATCGAAAAAAATCATTATGATATAATCCATATATGAGACAAACCAAACATGAAACATGTCCTAAATGGAGAAATTCATAAATAAAAGGATTCATTACTAAAACTTACACATAAAGAAATATACACATTCATGATAAAATAGAAGGACTTGATCATGGATAATGGGATGTGGAGATCTATCCTGCCACTTGGGGACATCTCTTACTAGTATGTCCTTCTACATGACAAATACTACATCATGTTCCCCCTTCACATTGTCGAGGCCAATCCATCTCATTTCTGATTCAAGTAGACTTTGGTCTTCCTCAGGGTTGTAACCTAGTAGTATGGAGACCATAATTTAAAATATGATCAAAATTTAAAAAAAACACCAATAAAACAAAATCGACTTACGAAACCTAGAAATATCAAGGATGATAGTCGGCTGATCATCAGGAAATGAGATAGAATGAAAGTCACCAACATGCATCCAAGGTGCACTATAACCGATAACCAAAGTTCTCATATGATATATCAGGTCAACATTGGGCTCCCATGATATATTTACTAAAGAACAAGTTTCAATAACGTGTGCACATCGATATTTCAATGCTTGAAAGTTGTCACAATCATAGTACCTGTTATCCAAAATCACCAAAATCACTCGACCACTGGTTAATTTAGCTCAGTCATAGCACTATCTTACCTAAAATCTCATATTTTCCCCACCAAAGGCTACAATGCTCAATCTTGAATCCTCATTCAGTATCTGATCAATATCACTTTAGAAATGATGAGTAAAATGCATACTATTTTCCATCCTTTGATAGGGTTTTTGGGACTGATCAAAAAAGTAGTGAACACATCTATAAAAAGTATCTTTCACTAATCCTTTGATCAAGAGTTTGCGCACACCCTTGATGAACCCATTTATGCACTCCACAGTATTAGTGGTTATATGGTCATATCTCCTGCCACCATGATATGCTAATAACCATTTTTATTTAGAAATATGCATCATATATTCATACACATCTTTGTTAGCACTTTGAATCACTTCAATACATCGATCAAACTTTTCTTATTAGGGATTATATGATGAAAACATAATAGAATAATGTATTAAAAAGGATATTAGGTTTTATGTAAATAAAATTATGTTTAGAAAAACATACACAACTTGTTGATTGCCTTATTTATTACCTCATTTATGAAATTATGGCGAACATTCCTTGAAATATGTCTAATGAAATATCAATGATAATCATTCAACTCTGCCCCTGAAACCCCATCACTCTATACCACCTCTATAATTGCTCGATGGTGTTCAGATATTAGACACATTCCCTAGTTTTGAGTCAAATGAATGTGTATACATGCTAAAAACCAAATCCAGCATTAAAAATTCTCTATTTCAATAATAGAGAATTTAAGTTGTAGAGGAGCACAATTTCCATCATGAGTGGTAGCAATGATTAAAACACTTTTATACTTTCTATAAAGGAAAGTTCCATTGATCTGAATAAATTGTTTACAATAGGGAAAATTAGAAAAGCATGGCCATAATGTTCATAAAATACCATTGAACTTCATCTTCGATCGATCCACTCAGTGATTGGGGGACACACACTCAATAGTGTCCAAATGATTAACAATCTGATTATTGAGAGACAAAAAATCCATAAGTTTTGGAAACATTGCATAAGATTCATCATAATCAACATAAACTTTTAAAGTTTCGTACTGTTTTTCATTCCAATCTTTGTTGTTGGATATCTTATAGTGATAAAAATATGGATTCTTTATTGAACAAGGGAAATGGGAACATCCTGAAATGTTCATATCATCTCAAAAATAACTATTGATATAAACCCTGAATCAAGTGAAGAGTGATCTTGCTATAAGATTGGATGCACACAAGTCTGTGGGCCTTCTAATTTGGTAATCTTCTTACATGAAATAAATTTATCATATATTGAACTCAATCGAAATTTAAATTCTACCCCATATTTTTCACAACGAATAATATATTTTATCTTATTTGACTCATCAACCACAAATGTGAAATGCCACTCTATATGGTATTGCTTTATCACATTTTTCATGGAAGGTTTACTTTCAAACTCTTGGCCGATATAGATGGTGTTATCATTTGAAGAAGATCTATTCCCTATAATGATAGGGGATTTAAAAGCTCGTGTAATGACATTATAATCAAACTATTGTTCAAGAGACATTCCTTCAACCAAGGAACTCAATACCGAAGGATGAGTATAGCCAACTAGTGGATGCCTGGGATGCCTGGCTCTCAAAGGAACTTCAGAAGGATCATTCACCCTAACCCATGTTGTGTATGCCAGTCTCTCAAAGGAACCTCATAAGGTTTATTCCCCACATCACCCTGCCATGGAAGCCTTTCTCTTAAAGGAACCTCAGAAGGTTTATTCCCCACATCACCCTCACCCAAATCATCTTCTAATGACTCAGCATATTATTCTTCCCCAAATAATTTTTCATTCACTATATCAGAAATACACAAAGGGATTTCATCTACATTTCTTTCCAAATTCTGATCATATTTTTTTTTAATTTGGTTCTATCACAAGAGTCATGTTAGAAATATGTAATGAGTAAGACTGTTGTGAATGATCTAATTCTACAGAGCTCACAAAACATGGTTATGTTGTAATCGGTTACACCACATCAATATCACAAATCAACACATACAATTCCACCAAACCATTAGAACAATTGTTTCTAAATAATAAATATGCATCCATCCAATCCTCATCATCAACCAGAGGGTACTCGGTGTTCCAAAAACGTTTAGGATGTTTCATATGTCGATATGTTATTGAATCAATGGATTGATCAGTACTCAATTTTAACTAACTATGAATATTATTTAGAGCTTCATCTAATGTCAGAAAATCAGGAATATTTTACACTCTTACAGGTGGAAAACTATAGCTAAAACCATGCTTGGTATAAATTTCCTCACCATTGCAATAAATTTGCATAGACATGGCTGCCTAGAAAAAATTAATTAATTAAATATGGTATTCTACATCAGAATTTTTAAGTATTTAAATTGTTTATGATTGAATAATTGACTTCTTATTGATATATTTTGTTTTTATTGGTTTATCATTATTGAGGTATAATGATGTTGATATTATTACCAATGAAAATTTAATATAATAATATATATTTTTATACCACTTATCAAAATTTTCATAAATTTTAATTACTTATGAATAAATAACCATGACTTGATATTGAGACTTACTATGGATTAGTTTATAATTATTTGATAAACTATCAAAAACCTATGGGTGGAATCTTAGTGCTTCTATTATAAAATATTACCGCAACCATCAGCCTCCTTTCAAATAGAAATGCCTCTAGTTGAATGCATGTTCTTGAATGCCTCTTCGAGGATGCCTCTTCACAAACGTCGCTTGTGGATCACCTTTTAATTAAAAATTTACTCACATGCATGTGAGGGGGTCTTGGGGTATCAAATAAATATTTTTTTATGAAGACACACAAGTCCTTACAAACTTTGTTAAAGATGACTCACAGGTCATAAATGAGGAAAATAAAATGAAATTATTAAAAATTTTGATAACCACATACACAAAAAAATACAAGCAATTTCCATTATGCATTGGTCAATCATCTCAAGATTAGTCATCACACAATACTCCTAACTTGTTTTTGATATACTTATTATGCTATTAATATTATATAAACCTATTACTAGATGAAATATATATTAAATAACAACACATATTTTTCCAAAAAATCAACTTATAAATTTGCATGTATGTGTATATATATATATGCTTTTCTTTTTTACTGAAATTAATGTCAATTTTAAATAAAAAAACACATTTTGAGTCATAAAAGTCAGACCATGCATCATATTGTGGTACAATTGACACCTACACGTCGCAAATGAATCATAAAATATTTTCCTAAATTATCAAAATAATCTGAATGCATTTTCACATTTTTCAGTATGTGACATGTTTTTTTTACTAAAACCAAAGTCAATTTTAAATAAAATGATAATTTGAGTTATATCGTACACACCATTCATTATATTGATGTGTGAATGATTCTTACATGTCAAAAATTACTTATAGATCATTTTCCCAAAGTATCAAAATAAGATGAATGAATTTTCGCAGTTTTCAATATCCTAGTTGTATTTTTTTTACAAAAATTTCATTTCAAACTCGAAACATGAATTTTGAGTCATAAAAATCGCATCATGCGTCAGTTTAATGTGATAATGCTTCATATACATCACTAATGGACTATGAATCCCCGTCCTAAACTATTAATACATTCAAAGTGAATTTGGTGGGATTTTAGTGAGTGATAAGTTTTAAACTAAAATGTTAATTTAAAAATAACAACTAACACTTTTATTCATATCGATAACATTATGAATCATATTGAGGTGTGGTTTATTCATACAAATCAAAAAATGACTCATGGATCATTTTCCTAAAGTATCAAAATAATCCAAATGCATTTTCTCTGTTTTCATTATGTCACGTATTAGTTTTACAAAAATTAACGTCAATTTTAAATAAATTGACACACTTGGAATTATACCGGTCAAACAATGCATTATATTTAGGTGCGGTTGATTATTACACGTAAAAAATTATTTATGAATTGTTTTCCTAATGTATTAAATAAATCAGAATTTATTTTCTCTTTCTTTAGTATGTCACTTGTTCTTTTTACTATAATTAATTGCAATTTTAAATAAAAAGACACATTTAGAGTGATAGCGGTTACACATGCATTCGATTGAGGTGCAGAAAATTCCTACACATCAAAAATAACATATATATAATTTTACTAAAGTATTAAAATAATATGATTCATTTTCTAGATTTTCATTATGTCACTTGTTCCTTTTACTAAAATTAATGTCGATTTTAAAGAAACCGACACACCTAGAATTATACTGATCACACCATGCATAATATTGAGGTTCGGTTGATTCTTACATGTAAAAAATGATTTATGGATAGTTATCCCAAAGTATCAAAACAATCTGAATTTATTTTATTAGCTATCATTATCTCACATGTTCTTTTTTACTAATATTAATGTCAATTATTAATAAAAAGAGACACTTAGAGTTATAGTGGTCACACCGTGTATCTGATTGAGGTGAGGTTTATTAATACACATTAAAAATGACTTATGGATCATTTTCCAAAAGTATAAAAATAATATGAATGAATTTTCTTGTTTTTCAGTATGTCACTTGTTCTTTTTACTAAAATTAATCTAAATTTTTAATAAATAGACATAGTTTGAATTATAACTTTCACACCGTGCATCATATTGAGGCAGAGTTAATTATTACATGTAAAAAAATTATTTATGGATTATTTTACCAATGTATCAAAACAATCCAAATTTATTTCCTTATATTTCTATATATCACTTGTTCTTTTTATAAAAATTAATGTAAATTTAAAAAAAAAAAGACACACTTGGAGTTATAGTTGTCACAAAGTGTGTCTGATTGAGGTGAGGTAGATTTCGACACATCACAAATTATTTTTGGATCATTTTCCTTATGTATCAAAATAATATAAATCGTTTTCTTAGTTTCAAGTATGTCCCTTGTTTTTTAACTAAAATTAATGTCAATTTTAAATAAATTTAAACAATTGGAATTATAATGCTAACACATTGCATCATATTGAGGCTCGTTTTATTCCTACATGTCACAAATTATTTATGGATTGTTTTCATAAAGAATCAAAATAATCTGAACTTATTTTCCTTGATTTTAAAATGTCACTTGTACTTTTTACTAAAACTAATGTCAATTATAAATTAAAAGACCCAAATAGAGTAATAGCAGTCACACCATGCATCCTATTGAGGTGTAGTTGATTCCTACACATCAAAAATGATTAATGTATCATTTTCCCAAAGTATCAAAACAATCTAAATATGTCTTATCAGTTTTCATTAGGTTATTTATTATTTTTACTAAAATTAATGTCAATTTTAAATAAAAAGAGACACTTTAAGTCATAGTAGGAACATAATGTATCAGAGTGAGCTCTGGAAGATTATTACATGTCACAAATGACATATGGAACTTTTTATTAAAATATCAAAATAATATGAATATGTTTACTCGGTTTTGAGTATGTCAGTTATGTTTTCAACTAAAATCTATGTCAATTTTAAATAGAAACAAGCACTTGGAGTTATAAATATCACACCGGGTGTTTGATTTAGGTGTGGCTGATTCCTCTTATAACATACTGAGTTTTCATAAAGAAACACTATGTTCAATAGCATACATGATACACAACATTGAGCTTAAACGAACAACTAAATATTATTATTTAAATGTTACTATTATAATTTAGCCGTAAGAATGGAGGGAATGAACAATATTTACTAAATTATGTAAATATGGTTTACCCATATTTATATAATGATTCATTGATTACCGAATTTATTATAAATGGAAATAAAAACCAATTAAATATAAAAGATGTGTTTTTATAAAAACCCAAATAAATGAGAATAATTTTGTTTATAAAATCATATCACTCTTGTTGGATTATATTAATGAAATATAAACTAAATTTTATGTTTAAAACTCATATAATATATTTTTTAGACAAGATATAAGAACAAAATCAATTATAGGAATAAAAAAGTATTTTTCAAAAAAGGCATTTTTACCACCTTTTGATGGAGAACCCATTTTAAATATAATTTTTGATACTTTTATAAGTTATATTTGAAAAAATATACTTATTCATTGGAAGAGGTATATAAAAATTATTTTGGTAGAAAATATTTGTATTTTTATGATAAAATTAATATTTTAATGAATATTTAAAAATACTGCATTTTAATTCAAAAGTCTTTTTCTTCTAAGTTATTTATATTTTAGATTATCTATTTAACTAGTTTAAAATTATAATAAGATTAATTTTTTATCATTTAATCTAATTTTGGTCATTTTAATTAATTTCATATTGAAATTAAACATAAAAAAAGATCAATCTTTTGATAGTTTTTATTTTTTAAAAACACATTTTCTCGTTTTGACAATAAGGATTAATTTTAAATTAATTACTAAAACTTTTGGGTTTTGAATTTGAAAAAAGGGTTCCATATTTTGAAGCAGAAGATCCAAATTATGTTAATAGTTCCCTTTTATTTTTGGACATTATGAATAGTAATTTTAGTAATTATTTTTATTTACCAAGGTTATAGGGTAAATAAGTTAAATAAGGATAAAATAATGTTATAATAATATAAAACTTCCCTAGCACTCGTCCTGATCCTATTTTTTGAGATATATCCAACCAAAAAAACCTTTGGGATGATAATTTGTCCTTTATAAGTCACATGGGTGTGATTATGACACTTATAACTTTTAATTTGAAGTAAAGGGAAATATGATATAAACATATATCTTCTTACTAAAACAACTTTAATATGAGTTTATATAATTGATCAGTTAAACTATAAATAGTCATCAAAAATATAAAAATTTTAACAAAATCATGGTATTTTATATATAATTTTTATACATTAAATAATTAAATGTAATTATGACACAATGATGATGGAAAGATTGCCTTATTAATAAAAGAATAAAATAAATTAAACTATAAAAATTAAAATAAATATAATTAGACATAATTTATATCATACACTATTTTTATAGATGAATATGACATGTTATAAGACTATTAAATATTTTTTTTGAAGTTATATCTCTATTTATGTTTTCTTTATATTTAATAAAATGAACAGTTTAAAAATTAACATAATTGATGTATGATAAAAATAGTATTTTATTAAATTATTTAAAAATCCTAAAAATATTTGAAAATCATGAAGAGGCTATTATAAGGTATAAAAGTTCATTAAGTTTCCAATTATGTGAATGTTATGCCATATAAGTAAAATTAATAGCCACTTAATAATTAAAAGTTTGTTACCACAATTAAAATTAAAAGAGAATGATTAAGTGTAACCCAAAAAGATAAGGTTTAAAATAAAATAGATACATGTGTAAAAAAAATTAGGATATTATTTCAAACATTCCTAGTCTTACCTTAAACACATCTCAAGTTGGAGATATTTGAATTAAAAAATTAATTTATATTAATTTAATAATTTAAGAGTTTCCAAGGGTTCCCCTTCCCTCTCCTATAAAAAGGTACTCTATATTATCAAATAATCACACTTAAAGAACCCTTTGGTTCTTCCAATATCTGACCAAAAATATTAGTAGAGTCCATACCCTCATCTTAGAAGCCTTGATTATAGAAGAAATCCTCCCAATATATAATTTTGGAATAAACCTAAGAAGTTACCAGATTAAGAGGTAACACCTTCTCTCATGTTTTTTTAGTTTCATTTCCATTCTCCACTCCCTTAACATTTATTTTTCTATGATTACATAACATCACCAATATAATAAATATACTAGGTTTTTTTTTATTATAAGGTTTTGATCTACAATTACACACACCTCCATTTAATGGATAATAAACATATTGTTTCTTGGTATGGTGAACTACTTCCTTACAAAAGGATTATTGTTTAATTTTCTCCTACCACCTATTAGAGTGGAAATTATAATGGAAAATATTTTTTTAAATATTATATATATTATATTTATACTTTCTATATAATTTTATAATTTTTATTTAGAAAATATATTTATGCTTTCCATTTTCTGTAAATATGTTAATTTTGTTTCAGGAAGTGAGGACTAGCGCCCCTAAAAGTGTTGTGACTCATTCTCGCTATGCATAGAACGTATAAAGGATAATTTTATTAAATATATAAAAATTATATGACATTAATATAATAATTTTATTATAATATAAATTTTTTATCATTTAATTATTATTATTTCAATATGATAAATAAATGAAAGTAGCATTCATTTATATGTACAACCTACCTTCTTCATGAATGGTGCATTTCATTTCTTATCTCCAAATATTATGGATTGTTATAAAATAATATATAATTGATATATATGATATTTAAATAATTAATTTTTTCTTTAGATGATGTAATTTTGACCACATGAATAATTTATATCAAAACAAGTTCATATTTTACTCAAGTACTGAATATCGACAAAATATCCAATATGAAATTAATTAGTTATATAATTTTTATAACATGGTAATAAGTGATATAAAATTAATAATCAACTTGAAAAATGTTCTCAATAAATTAAAAATCAACCTAAGTTTATTATTTAGGAAAGTAAAGAATGTACGAGACCAGTCTGACTCAAGGTAAGAGAAATCTTAACTCAATATCCATTCATTGTGTTAAATATACATGTCATTGGGTTTTTTCCTAGAATATGTGTAAATGACCTATGATTTTTTTAAACTGAATATACACTTATATTGGGTGTATTTATGTTTGTAACACATAATTATGTCATTGATATATCCTTAATATAATGATACGATATTTGTAAGGGAATTCATCTCAATCTCATTTCATTGAGGCATACATTGATAATATATAGCTCCTTTTATATAGTGTATAATCAACCCTATTAATTTTAATTTTATTCAAAAAAATCCAAAAGGAAATATTTGTTTTGTATGAAACGTTTTACTAAATGAAAAAGGAATGTTTTTAACATATGCAGTGATAATGACTTCTCCTCCACCGTAACTATTATTTGATATTTGTATTCCTCTATAAGCCTTGTTATTTTTAAGTAAAAATAATACCTTATTCCCTTTTTGGGTATTTTTGTTTTGAAAATGGATTTAAGAATGGGTTTATCATATCAATATCTTGTAATTATTCTTGGCGATTGAAGATTTTATGAGTGAAATGTTAATAATTGAAATCATTTTTGTATTATGATTATATAATGGTACTTGAATATTTGATGGGTTGTTATGTGATAAACCAAATATGGGTGGTGACGTGATAAACTGATGATGGGTGGTTTCGTGATAAACCAGGGATGAGTGGTTACATTATAACCTTCAATGCATTGGGTATGGAAGTTGGTCATATGTATATTTTATTAAGTGATGTGTGTGGATGTTTATCGTATGGTTATTCAATTTAAGTATGATTATGTCCCAAGTTATATTTATATGTTATATGTTGATTTCTATGATTTTTAATGTAATATTTTGATTAAAAAAAGGGTAATCAATGATCTTATATTCAGTTAAGTGTACTTACTACTTTTTAAAGGTGAAAAGTTTTAATTTATGATAAAGTATTCATGGTTTACATATTTTCTCAAGGATAACATTTTTTTTCTTTATGTATCCATTAACGAGCTCTTTATTATCATCCCATGTTTTGAAATTTTTTTCATAGGATTTAAAGAATAATAGAGTCAAGGATAAATCAAGGAAAATTTTTGAAGCTTACACATGAAACAAAACCATGTTTCTTTTAAAACATTTTTGTATGAAAAAATATATAGTAAGTAGAAGTGTTTACTTTTTAATATTTAATTTGTTATGTATGATTTATAACCTAATTACCCGATGCTCTAAACCTGAAAATATCCTCGATGTAAATAAAAGTCAAATTATTAACTTAACTTAAAATTAAGTAATGTTTAAATATGGGGCTTTATCATTGGCATAAATGGGACGGTTTAGACAACTTTGGATATTAGGATGTTTTTTTTAAGAGTTAGGGATATCATCATGGGTTTATGATTCTAAGGCTGATCATAAGTTCAATATCTTAGAAATCCCTTTTAGAATTTATATTCTGAAATATTATGGTGACTATTGGTATTTTTGGAGACATTCACCTTTGAGTAAATTATGGGTTATTAGTTTTTGGAATGTAAAATGCAAGGTATAAAATAACCTTTAAGTTTAAAAAATATTATGGTTATTTTTGAGGAATTTATAATAATTTTGGAATATTATAATAATTATACAGTTTTAGAAAAAGGAAAAACAGTAGGATGGGTGATAAACCATCATGTTCGGTAAGGACGTGGGAATTGAACCCACCACCGAAGGGAAACACAGATGAATCCCCAACCATTGGCCTACATGAAGTCCCTGGTTAGTAAATTTTTTTCTTTTTAGTTAAACTAGTTTCTGGAATAAGATAAAGTTTATTTTGTGTACTTACCTTTTATCAAATGGATATCTTTTGTATTTGAAAATGAAATGGGGATTGAGTGATACATGTTATTTCAGAATACATTCTCTTTTTTGGGAACCATATATGCCAATGGAAAATAGAATACTATGATATTTTATATTATAATTAATGGTTGAATTATATTTTGGATGAATCTATATTTTTATAAAGGACTTATGGTGATTTGGATTATTTATGGAAGTGATTAACCTATCTTGAAGAAAATGTGATTAGGTTAATTAATTTTTGGTATGAAACATTAAGAGTGTTTGATGTTATTTGGAGATAAATGTTAAAATTTAAATTGGAATACTATGTTATAAAATCATTCTAATTTTTTGGTTTCAATTTTAGTTTGAATTATTTTGAGTAATTTTAAGGAAAATTATTTATCAAATGTCCTTTGTTGAACTTTGGATATTACCGTTTAATTTTGGAGATTAAAAGTAGTTTTTCATAATACAATGGTTTATTCTTTTGGGATAATTATCTGATTTTATCCTAAACTTTTTTGTTTTGGTATTTCAAGATAGGATGAATCAATAGTTAATATTTTATGTATTATATAATTCTCAGGAAGTTGATTCTATTGCTTAAGGTGTGACCAAGTCGTCTTGAATACTCATCATTTGGAGAAAATATGAGTTTGTGGTTGAAATTTATTAAACGATGAAACTATACATCACTAGTAAGTATGTTTCTTTATGTTATTAGTCAATCTAGTAAATAAATTACTCAAATTTTGAAAACAATCTTAAAATAGAAACATTTTCCATTTACTTTTCCTACTATTAAATCAAAGACCGTTTAACCCATAACAAGTTTGTAGTTTTATGAATGTTAAATTTATTCTAATCATGTTTTCTATCACACACCATTTGAATTTGACCATTAGTTTTTTTTCATATCCAGGTTTTTCTACATGGAATCTTAGTATGTGTTATCTCGGGTGACCTTTGTACCTCTCTTTCAATATTTTAAAGTGGTAGTTTTATTAACCCTTTTTATGATGTAGGATTGCAATAAATGTATTTTTAAAAAGTCATACCCTATTTATTAACCCTATATTCAAATTACGAGAACAAAATTTATTAAAGGGGAGGAGGATGTATGATGTTGAGTTTTCAAAAATAAACTATATGTTTAATAGAGTACATGATATGCTACATCAAAGCTTAAACAGAAAACTAAATATTATTATTTAAATATTACAGTTATAACATATCCATTGGAATGAAGGGAAAGAAAAATATTACCGAAATTATGAAAATATGGTTTAAAACTATTTATATAATGATTCATTGGTTAGAAAATTTAATAGAAATGGAAATAAAAACCAATTGAATATAAAGGACGTGTTTTTATGAAAACCAATTTAAATGAGAATAATTATTTTTATAAAATAATATCAATATTGTTGGATTATATTAGTGAAATATAAATTCAATTTTATTTTTAAAATCCATATTTAATGTTTTCTAGACAATATATAAGAACAAAATCAATTTTAAGCATAAAAGATGTATTAAAAAAAGACATTTTTACCGCCTTTTGATGGAGAACCCATTTTAAATCTAGTTTTTGACACTTTTATAAGTTCTATTTGAATAAAAAAAACTTCTTATTTGGAATAGGTATATAAAATTTTACATTGGTTTAAATTTTGGTATTTTTTTGATAACATTCATATTTTTATGAATAGTGAGAAATACTGTATTTTAATTCAAAACTGCTTTTTATTCTAAGTTATTTATATTGTTATATTATATATTTAATTGTTTTAAAAGTATAATTATATTATTTTTCATCATTTAATACAATTTTGTTAATTTTAAGTAATTTCACATTGAATTAGATATAAACTCACATTAATCTTTTGATGGCTTTTACTTTTTAAAAACTCGTTTTCTCGTTTTGGCAATGAGGATTAATTTTAAATTAATTACTGAAACTTATGTGTTTTGAATTTGGAAAAATAGATTCCATATTTGGTATCAAAAGGTCCAAAGTTTCATAATATGTCCCCTTTATTTTTGGACATTATGAATAGCAACTTTAGTAATTATTTTTATTTATCACGATTAAAGGGAAAATAAGGTAAATAAAAGTAAAAATAATAATATTATTATATAAAACTACCATAAAAAATGTACTAATCCTATTGTAAAAGATATTTAAAACCAATATAACCCTTGGGATGAAAATATGGCCTTTAGAATCCACTTGGGTGTGATTATGATGCTTATAACTTTTTATTTAAAGTAAAGGGAAATATGTTATATAAATATATCCTCTTACTAAAAAAATTTAATATGGGTTTATATAAGTTATATCTTAGAGTATAAATAGTAATTAGAAATATAATATTATTTCCTATATGTTCGTATTATATATATATATTTTTTAGACAATAAATAATTAAATTTAATTATGATACAACGATAATGCAGTGATTGACTTATTAATGAAATAATCAAATAAATAATATTATAAATATTAAAATAAAAATTATTTTAGAATATTTTTTTCATCCATGATTTTTATTGGTGAATATGATATATTATAATATTATTAAATGTTTTGTTTCGAATTTATATATCTGTTTATATTTTATTTAAATTCAATAAAATTAAGGGTGTAAAATTGACATAATTGATGTTTTATTGAAATAATAGTTTATTAAATTATTTAAAAATACTAAAAAATATTTTAAAATAACAAAGACACTATGATAAGGTATAAAAGTTTATTAAGTTTCTAATTATTTTAAATTAACTCCATATAAGTAAAATTAATAGCCTCTTAATAATTATAATCTTGTTACCACAATTAAAATTAAAAGTGGATAATTGAGGGTAAACTGAAAATATAAGGTTTAAAATAAAATCGATACATGTCTAAAAATTAGTGTATGAGAGGATTTAAAACTAACCTCATATTATATTAGAAATATCTCATGTTGGTTCTATTTTAATTAAAAAAATTGATTTATATTAATTTAATAATTTAATAGTTTCCAAGGGTGCCCATTCCCTCTTCTATAAAAAGGTGTCATCCCTTCTTTAATACAAAAAATTCAAGAAACCTTTTATTCCACAAGGCCCTAAAAAAACCTATTCATATAATCCATTACATTATTATAGAAGCCTCCCTTAGGATAAAAATCCTCCCAAGGAATCATTTTGGTATAAACTAAAACAAGTTACTCGATTAAAATGAAACACCTTCTCTCATGTTTTTTAGTTTCATTTCCATTCTCGAATACCTAAACTATTATTTTTCTATGATTACATAAAAACACCAATATCATAAATATATTAGTATTTTTTACTATAAGTTTCTATCTACACTTACACACACCTCCTTTAATGGGTAACGAACATACTGTTTCCTTATAAGGTAAACTATAACCTCACAAAATGCTTATTCTTCAATTTTCCCCTACCACCTCTCATGGTGGCCACTATAATGGAAAATATTTTTTTATATATGATTTAAATACCCAAAATTACATGTATTTTTTTTAAATTATTTGGGATTATTATGAGTCTGTGAAAATTGACGACATGTGATTCCGAGGCTTGGTGTGCCCGGAATGAATTTATGAATTTTTTTTAATTTATGCTTAGTAAATGTGAGGATGACGTTTTCTATCTTTTGAACCAATTATTGGAATTGAAATATGATAGAACTATTGAATTCTAAGTGATGATATTCGCTTAAGGGAAGAATCACTTTAACCGCAGTTGGTCGGGAGAAAAAGATAGTTTTTAGACTTTTAAAGAATAATTAAATAACAATTTTATTGTTATTTTACCTTTATTTTCTTGAACGAATGAGTGGAATTGGTGGGACCGATGATATGTCAATCCATTAAGTGTTATGACTCATCAATTGTGTAATCACACCATTTTGAATTAAATGAGGTTAATTAATTTCTAATTTAATGAACCTCATTAAATTATTTCATGTGTTACTAACCCTTCCCCCCTCCTATATATATGAGGATCAGGGATGAGTTTTGACATGGCTTCACCAAGTGAGGAAACTCTGGAAATGTACCGTGATGCCATCCAACAATGGTGGATGGAAGCTTGGGCGGAAATGATCAGAGATCGATGAATGCTGACAACTCCATCCAATTAGGACGCTCCTCCCGCCGCATAACCTCGAATGTGGAAGTACCACCATCCGAAGTGGTCACCAAAAAACATTGAGGTAGGGGGTTTATTTTAAAGTTTTATTTGATTAATTAAATTCTCTCCCACTTTTTATCATGTAACACAGAGGGTACATGCCAAACGAACAAGGCCAGGACCCTCCACCATTTTGTTCTTGATGGGAACTTCAGGGGACAATTTCAACTCCATGTTCACATGAAATAGTGGGTCACGCTATGACGGTGACATCCTGGAAGAGCTGTAGGTGCAAACAACACAATGAATAGACCACTAGAGCATGTCTGGTGGCGCGTAGAAAGAACCACCGGCCCACCATGCCTGGGGGTGGGGACTGTCCAGGGGGTGCGGGGATGTCCAGGGGGTGGCACCTAGGGGGGATTGAGGGGATGTCCAGGTGGTGGGGGGATGTCCAGGGGGTGGGGGTGTCCATGGGGTTCCAGGGGTGGGGTGGTGTTCAAGGGGGGGGGGGGATGGAGCTGTCTAGGGGGGTTTGGGGGTGTCCAAGGGGATAGGGTGTGTTCGGGGGGGTTGTCTATAGGGGTGGGGTGTCCAAGGGGGTAGGGGGTATCCGAGGGGGTGTCTAGGGGTGTCTATGGGGGTTGGGGTGTCTTGAGGGTGGGTGGTTTTCTAGTTGGTGGTGTGGTTCCCAGGAGGGATGGAGGGGCTATCCAGGGGGTTGGGGGGCTGTCTAAGGAGGTAGGGGGTGTCGGGGTGGAGGGGGTGTCCAGGGGGTGGGTGTGTCTCAGGGTGTGGGGGTGGGGTGGTGTCCAGGGGGTGGGGGATGTCCAGGGGGGTTGGGGGTGTCCAGGGGGTGGGGGTGTTTAGGTGGGGTGGGTGGGCTATCCATGGGGGTGTGGGGCTATCGAAGGAGGTAGGGGGTGTTCAGGGGGTGGGGGTGTCTAGGAGGTGGGGGTGTCTAGGGGGATGGGGTGGTGTCCATGGGGTGGGGTGTGGGGAGGGGGCTGTTCAGGTGGATGGGGGTGTACAAGGGGTTTTAGGGGGGAGGGGAGGGGTTGTACAAGGGGGTAGGGGCTATCTAGGGGGTTGGTGAGGCTGTCTCGGGGGGGGGGGGGTATCCATGGGGGTGGGGGTGTCTAGGGGGTGGGGTTTCTAGAGGATGGGGTGGTGTCCAGGGAGTGTGGGTGTGGGGAGAGGTTCTTTTTTAGGGGATGTGGGTGTCTAGGGGTGGGGGTGTCCAAGGGGGTGGGGGTGTCCAGGGGGTGTGGTGGTGTCCAGGGGGTGGGGTGTGGGGAGGGGGCTGTCCGGGAGGATGGGACTGTCCATTGGGTTGGGGGGGGGAGGGGGTGTTCCAGGGGGGTAAGAGGTGTCCAGGGGGTAGGGGTGTCCAGGGGAGGGGTTAATCAGTCACAAAAATCATCAATTATTGTTTTATTATTTATAGATAAAGAAATAAAAATAATGTGACCTACCTAATCACACATACATTCAAGCACAACAAATAATCAAACATCAAATGTCAGTAATATCAGTAAAAAATGTAACGGATCAATATGTCCCTCATCACCATCACTATCATCTCTGTTATCATAAGCCTTACCCCCGTCCTCATCATCTTCCCCATCGAATTCCATGTCCTCTTCAATGCCCTCCTCCTCGCCCTTGTACTCTACCTCGGCCTCTCCCTCAACCTCCTACTCCTCGACCTCCTCCTCGCCTTCCTCCACACCCACCTTGCCCTTTTCCTCTCCATTATCTTAACCACCACTAGAACTGCCACCAGGTGAAATATATATAGAATTCATAAATGACATATATTTATCAGAAGTTGTGTTGTCCTCTGGTGGATGTGTTGAACATAAAACTTCCATCAGTTTCATAAATGCAGTGTTTTCCCAACAAGACTATTCTGCCATCTATGTGGCCCTTTTTTCATCCTGTTCCACCTATTCATGAAACTTATGGAACTCAGTGGCACTACAACTCATACTTGAGGAGGTCCAATAACTCATCGGGACTATACTCTTCCCAAGTCAGCAGTGTACTCTTCCAGGGTGCTCATCTCTCAACACTTGATGTAAACGATCGTTTTGGCCAAAATTTTCAGGTTCCTGGAAATCAAGGGCCTCTAAAGAAGCCTATTACAAATATAAATAAATTATTTAGTCAGAAACTAGATATTAGAGTTTGAAATCAATAAAGTAAAACTTACAATCTGCTGTTGAGTCGGTTCATTAGTCACACTTCCATCTTTCTTCCTTCTACTTGAGAAAAATAGTTTTTCTCAAGGAACACGTCCTTTAATATTCAATTTTTGCCTCTATAATGACATGGAAGGTAGGAAATCATAATTAAAAATTAGTTACCATTAATTTCATACCTAAAATTATATAAACAACTGTCATACCAGCTTCTTCCCATGATCTGGCATCGTAGTACATCCTAATGTGTGGTGTTATTTTTTTGCATCAATATTTTTTTATTTATTCCAAAGGATTAATATATAAAATTTAATAATAAAAAAGTTAATATTGACGCAAAACATGAAAATTTTCATTTAAATATCTCAAATTTGATTAATACCTTTAAATGGGTAGTCATCCAATGAGTAATCATCTTCCGATACTGTTCTAATAGACAATAATCAATGAAAAGGACCACCCCAAACTCTATTCCAATTCTAGCATGCCATCCAATACTCAAATCATGCTTATAGGCTCTCCAAATCTCACTTAAATCCTTTAGATGTGCTGTCCATGCACCCTCACCATCGGGGAAATTAAACCAAAGCTGACACCAAAATATTAATTCATATAAAAAAATATATTTCATTAAATACAACATATTTTTTTACCAATATCTCTACCCAAGAATTACCATTGACCTTATTTAGAAACTTCCTCCATGATAGCGGGCTGACATGAATGATTTTGAAGTATTTGGAAAGCGTCGTCAAAAAACTCTGACATTGCTGCCCTATTTTTTCAATCATTTGACTATCTTCATTATAGTCTACCATCAACTCCGTGCAGCTGTTCCACACCGCACACATGTGTGTATGAACCCACCCCCACCTTCTATTAGTAGATGTATCTATTATGAATGAAAAAAATATTTTATCAATACATGTTATAATGAAAATAAATAATGGAATAAATCTTTTTAGGGTTGTATAAATACATCAGCGACAGTCTGATCAATGGGCACCACTGGATCCGCAAAAACTGAAGAAACACCCTGTATAGGTGAAGTGGGTCCTAATGTATGCTCTGTAGGTAAAGAATCTAGTTGAGAAGGAGTTGAAGAAGATGTAATATAAAATCTTGGAGAGAAGGAAGCAGAAGTAAAAGAAACTAACACTGATGGCTAACTGAATATAGGATGGGGAGTGGGAATCATCATTATATATGGTAAAGACAGGTGAGGAGGCTTAGCTGTAAAGGGTGGTGAAAACATGGGAGGCCTAAATATCCCGTGTGTTCCTAACGACACACCAGGATTAGAATGTGGGATAGATGGTAAGTCAGTGGGAGGGGCATGGTCTAATCAGGTACACCGACCAGATCGACTAGCTCACGTACGACCCCCTCATACCACCCCCTCATACGAACACCCTGAGTACCGGGACCACTACTAGGCTTCTCATCAAATAATTTCCTCATAAGAGGTGGATCCTACAAAAATGTTTCAGAAAAAATTAATCACATGATATTATATATTATTTAAATATATATATTTGAAATAAAATACTCACTATAGGCACTAATGGTGCAATTCTTATCTCATTCATGCGATGATTGTTATCCATCATCTTTTTCCATCACCTCTCTTCAATTGGTTGTATTTCCTGAATTTGAAAAAAAATATGGGAGTAATTAGAAAAGGATAACTATCGTGTAACCCAAAAAACAAAATATATGAGAGGGAATAGGGTGATTCATGGACAATTTAACCATCCATTGTTTTAGGTGAGCTTGAATGGATTTATAAGAATTCAGTAAATCATACAAGATATAATAACAAAATTTAATTTTGAGTAGGATGGTTATTTACTATGTGTCATTAGTCTATATATTATAAATGATTAAACCCTTAAGATAGTTTGAAATTATGATATAAACACATGAACAAGGATAAGATATCTACTAGATTCATATGGGGTAAAACACTTGTCAAAATTATAGAAAAAATTAATTTCTTTAGCCCAGGTAGATGATGTAGGTTTCAATACATGTTTTGCAGAAGAAGACAAATAATCATATCATTATCTATTGAAATGTTAAAGGGAGGCCTTAGAGTTATACTAATTTTATACTTGGTCAAAAAAGCATTGAAATCTTCACCATGTTAGAAATGTTGGTTTCGTTTGGTTGAATACAATTCAATTCCAAGTTAGAAAATAAAATTCAAATAAAATTGCAACCAATAAACATTGAAAATTTAAATAATGGTCAAGATGGATACATCATATTTGTAATCAATGTTAAATTAATCTGAATAGTACCTTAAATACCAAAGCCTAGAGAAACCAAAAGAATTGAGAAGATGGATGGATTATTCTATATATTTCCGACAACAACTTCAAGTTCACAATCAACTCTAACAATTGATCTATTGGATTCATCAAAAGTAATAAATGGATTGTTTCTAATGGGTGTAGGGTATGGTGTTAATTCCATCATCAAAAATATGTCTTGGAATTACTTTAACAAGGACACCAAATTCAGGTCGAAGATGGTCTTTGACATAAAAAACATGTTTCGCCATTGATGATAATATATATGTTTCATCGGTAGAAAGAGTATGAGTCATAAATGTGCCCTGCCTCATCATCAAAGAAAACCACTGGAATTTCATCGTCATGACTCGTCTATGAGAGTAATAATCCAATATTATTATTATTTCAACAAATCCATAATAACCTATATTTTCAAATTGTGGTATACTATCTGATGCACTAGTATAATAGTCTATAGTGGAAGTAACCATAACACCATCATGTTGGGTTCTCATTTTCTTTGCTCATTCAGTGATAATAAATCTGTACCCATTGATAACAATTGATTTACAGTCACGAACCACGATATTAAGACCAAAATCCAAAGATCTTATTTCATCATAGACAGAGTCAGCATGCAAACTCAACACCTTCAATATAAATGAATATTAAACTTAGTTAAATATTTTTAATTATTTTAAAAAATTATATTATTATCTTCAATTTTAACGAAGAAGAAAACTCTTTGCTATGAAAATACTTCCTCCTTCTCAAAGATAAAGAACGATGATTTATATTTATCATCTATTTATACTCCCTGTAGATAGAAATTATAATAGTTTAACAGATATATATATATATATAAGATATATATATATTCAATTTACTTACAAGATGTTGTCATCGAACAGTTCACAGTTGAACCAAACTGTTCGATGTGACAACTCTCATTCTTCAAGGATTAATGTCGTAAATGTATATGATCTAGGAATACTTCCTGTAGGAGGAAGTGATGGAAAACTAGGATCAATTTTCTCATAATTTTCTTCTTCATTTCTCATTGGTATGTTCATTATTGTAGTAAGACCAAACAAATACATAGAGCATAAATCCATACATTCTTGGGCCAAGTAACCGTTCATGATAGAACCTTCGATATGATTCCTGTTTCTGACATAAGACTTTAATTCGTACATATTTATTTCAGTTGGATACATCCAATGAAAATAAGTAGGTCATCTGAGAAGTATTATAGTTATAATATGGACATTCAGATGCAGCATGCATGTGAAAAATGATGGAGGAAAATTTTTCTCTAACTCACACAAAATTAATGGGGAATCTATCAACATTTTTTGCAAGAAATACTTGGAAAACTTCTTAGCACAAGGATATCTAAACAAATGGCACAACTGAATAACATCCACCCTTACATTATTGGAAAAAAGTTGACAGATTTCTATTGGAATCAAATCATGTAGAAGGATATGATAATCATGAGTCATAAAAGTTTTTAGGTTTAACTCTCTTATGTTGACCCGTTTAGATATGTTTCTTGAATAGATATGAGGAACATTAATAGTCTCTAGTAATTACAGAAATTGATTTTTTATGTAGGTGACATCACTTAAGAAGAACATGAAACATTCCATTTATTTTCACTGATACACATAGGATGCAATTCTAGTCTGATGCCCCAATCCACCAAGTCACACCAAGACTGTAAATCATCTTTTGTTTTTCCCTTAACATTTAAATGAATTGAAACCAACATTTCACATACATTTTTTCCAATGTGCATTATGTCTAATAAATGACGTAACAAATTGGTCGACCAATAAGGCAAATCAATAAAGATACTTCTCTTTTTCCAATTGTAATTGGTTTCAGTGGAAACATTCTTTCTCTTTCCATATTTAATTTGACCCTTCCCGAATGAAAAACTGAAATCTTTCAATTCATTAAGCGCATTGTTCCAGACATACACTGAGGTGGATCATCGATCTCCATGGTATTTTCAAATCTCCATCAATTTTTTCTATATGGATGGTCCATTGGCAAGAATCGTCGATGTCCTATAAAAATAAAACTACAACAATGTTTTAGTCTTCTGGATCGTGTATTATTTATACAAACTAGACATGATATTTTCGCTTCATGTTCCATCCAGACATCATTGCTTTAGTAGGAAAGTCATTGATATTCCGCATAATCACAACAAACATATTAAATATGTCTTTCGAACATGAATCATATGTGCACACACCCACCTCCCAAAGAAGTTTCAACTCTTTTATTAAAGGTTGCATGTATATGTCTATATCATTACTAGGACCAGAAGGGCCATATATGAGTATACTCATGAAAGTGAAAGGTTTTTTCATACACAACCTTGGGGGAAGGATATAAATGACTATAAAAACCATCCATGTGCTATGCGAAGTAAGCATCTACCCAAACAGATTAAAACTGTCACATGAAAGACCCAACCTCACATTACATATATCAGCTATAAAATTAGGATATCGAGCATAAAATCTTTCCCATGAAAATCCATTTTCAGGGTGAACCAACTTATCATTAGTCTTCTTTCTCTCGGTATCATTCCGCCACATTTTTATTGATATTTAATTAGATATAATAAATTCTGGAGTCTGGGGATCAATGGAAAGTGCCACATTACTTTATGTGGCACACGAGATGGTGTTCCTTCATATTTTTTCTTCCATTAGGATGTTCCACATTCTATACATTCATTTCATTCAGCAGTTTCCTCCCAGAATAAACTACAATATTTTGGGCAGGCCTGAATTTTGTTTCTTGAAAATCCAAGTTCCTCAACCAACTTCCATGCCATATAGGTGTTTGAGGGAATATCTACATCATCTGAAAGTATGAACTTTAATAAGGTAAGAATTTAATCGATGGTAGTATTAGAAATATCATACATAGTTTTCCCATGAAACAATAAGATTAAAAATTCTAGCTTTTTCATTTTACCGCATTGTTGATATACCGGAGTCATAGAAGCATCATTCAATTTTTTCACTCGAACAACATCATCATTTTCATTAGACACATCATGTGTGCTCATATAGAAGTTTTCTTAGTTCGGAATCCATTCATTTTCATGATGAAGAATAAATAGAAATCGTTCATATAACAAATTCTCAAATCTAGTTCTCCCATTTGGATAATCAACAATTTGAGATTTGATTTTCTCCCCATTATGATAACACATAGAGTAGTTTGCTTGAAAACCATATTTGGTTTTGTGGTAGCTAACTGCTTCACAACTCAACCAAGGTATTCCAACACAATTTTAATAGGGGAAATGTATGTGGCCACTATCTAAAGCATTGTGAAATATAAAATCTAAAAATCTCTCCAAATTGTATAAAAAATCGCTCGAGATCCCATCGGTTTCATACATCCAAATTCTATCCATTCTGTATAAAAAATTTTATAAGTCATTTAATCAAAATAAATTCAATAAGATTGATGTTTCATTGAAGACATATTTAAGTAAACAAGAATTGTTCACTTTATATGAAACCATAATTGACACACTACTCTATATGAGAATCATAATATAAAAGATAAAAAAACTATATTTATAACAAAATATCATTGAATAACTACACATGAGTGTACAAGATCATGTACACTTGTGGAAGAGAATTATTTAAGAGTTGAGTAAATTTTTGATCAATGAAATTTTATATTTTAGTAGATTATTTGAGTGGTCACATACACTACTCAAGGGGGTGGGGGTGTCCAGGGGGGTGGGGGGGATTTCAATGAGGGTGGGGGTGTCCACCCCCAAAATAGGGTCATTGAATCCAATATCTATCCAATTGTTCCATGATTTCAAGCCTATTATAGATGACTGAGAAGACTGTTGGTGTGAACCATGAATGTAATACATATAAATCACAACACACATAATTGTAAACACACATCCAAATATCATATGTAGATCAGATTTTATCTTCCACTCTAAATATCATACATGAATTCTAAAAAACACACCAAATTGTAAACACACCTCAAAATTTTGAGCTAGGTATGTGGATTATTGATGCCTTGAGAGGCTATCTGAGAGATAATTCCAGGTTGTGATACAAGGTGTATGTTTACAAAATTTTGTGTGTGTGTCAAATATGATCTTATGTATGTTGTTTAGGAATATTATCCAAGTTTCGATGCGAAACTAATCATGGGAGTATGAGACTTTTTATATCATTAGGTGATATGGAGTTGTATGAATGTTAAATTTGTATGAGATCAATATAAATAGTGGATAAAAACCTGAATGAGATTTCTTTGCAGATATTACTTCTTCATGGAAGGGTAAGAGTGTGTGTTGGTAAGGAACTTCAAGAAAAGTATTAACATGTTAAAGAAACTATACATTGGTTAAATGTAATTACTATTTTTTGTAGAGTATCCGAGTGGAAAACCCACCCCCTCCCTGGATAGCCCACACCCCTTGATAGCCCACACCTACACCCCAACCTAGACAACCCATCCACCACCAATTGGACATCCCCCCCCCTCAACCTGGACAACCCACACCCCCTCCCCTGCAGCCCCCTACCCCCCCTGCAGCCCCCCTGGCTAGCCCCCCCACCTGGACAGCCCCGCTCCACCTAGACAACCCCCACCCCCACCCCCCAAATGGACACCCCAACTTGGACAGTCCACCCCCACATGGATATCCCCCACCCCCAACTTGAAAGGCCCCACCCCCAACTAGAAAACCCACCCCCACCCCCACCTGGATATCCCACACCCCCGCCTCCACCTAGATATCCCACCCACCACCCCCTGGATAGCCCCCCTCCCACCTGGAGCACCCACACCCCCTCCCCTGTAGCCCCCAAACCAACCCCCACCTGAACATCCCCCTCCTTGGACATCCCATACCCCCACCCAGATAGCCCACCCGCCTCCCTGGACAACCCACCCTCCTCCCTGGACAAACCACACTGCCCCTACGGTTCCCTACCCCTTTGGAAACCACCCCCCACCCACATAGACAGCCCCACAACCTTGATAGCCCCCCCCCACCAACCTAGACAACCCCCCACCTGGACAGCCCTCCCGCCCCCACCTGGACATCCCTTCTACCCCCACCTGGATAGCCCCCCCACCCACTCCACTAACCTAGACAGCCCCCCACCTGGACATCCCACACCCCTCCCCCACATGGACATCCCACCCCCACCCCCTTGACATCCCCCTCCCCCACCTAGATACCCCACCCCACCCCCATGGACATCCCATCACCCCAAGATAGCTTACACCCCTCCCCCACAAAGACACCTCACCCTGACCCCCGGGATAGCCCACACCCCTCCATGGGTAGCGCATACCCCCCTTAGGGTAATTTTATTTAAAACAATTTTATTTATTAAACAAGGAAAACAATCATGAATTATCCATTTCATTCTAAAAAACCCATTCAATTTATCAAAACATGACAAATTCAATTTATCAAAAATGAAAAATTCAATTTATAAAAACATGAAAAATTCAATTTATAAGGCTCAATGGGTCACTTTAAAATTTTCATTGGGAAAAGGGGAAATCAAATAAATTATTAATTCCAATTTAAAAACTGGGCCAAGTACTCAGGAGGTGTAGTGGTTTCCATGAGGTGCGGTGGTGTCCAGGGGGCTGTCTAAGGGGGTGTGGGGCTGTCCAAGGGGGTGGAGGGTGTCTAGGGGGTGGGGGTGTCTATGGGGAGTGGGGGTGTAAAGGGGGAGGGGTGGGGGGCTCTCCACGAGGGTATCTAGGGGGTGGGGTGGGGGGCTTGTCCATGGGGGTTAGTGGTGTATAGGGGGGTGGGGGTGGGGGTGTTCAGGGGGGTGGGGGTGGAGTGCAGGGGGTTGGGGGCTGTCCAGGGGGAGTTTCTAGGGGGTTGGGGGGTGTCCAGGGGGTAGGGGCTGTCCATGGGTGGTGGGGGTGTGGGGGGGGTGGTGGGGGATGTCTAATGGGGGGTGTCCAGGGAGGCAGGGGTTTTCCAGGGGGTGGTTGTGTCCAGGTGGGGGAGGGGGGGGGTTGTTCATGGGTTGAAAAACCCATATAATACCATAAAAATTACCTATACCCAATCCTACCAACATTACAATTCTAATCCATCACCCAAACAACACCCAATTCATCATCAATACCAATACCCATCGCATTATTCATTGAACAAAAACTATGAATACAAATTCCAAATCCAATTTTCAACTAAACTAAAGTCTATAGAAACAACCATATCACCTCACTAAAAAATGGAAAACCACCTACACCACTTTTCAAACCGTCCCCAATCACTTCACATGGGCCATCCTTAAATATATTACCCACATCAATACTGAATTACTAATAAAACCCTTTACCATCATTGAAGTGTAGAACAAAAAACCAAAAACAAATCAAATTGTTCCATATGCCACAGACTGTAGGAACTCTGATTTAGCCCAAATCAAAATAGAAAACAGAAAAAAATGAAGAACATTAAAACTAAAGTGACACTTTCTAATTTTAAGTGTAGAAATATGAAAATTCTTTATTTAATATATATCTATATGTGGAGGAAGGTTTGTGGCCTATGGTAAAGAGAGAACTTCGATATGAGCTTCGAATTAGGGTCTGTAATTGGGCAGAGTGGGAGGTGGGCTGTTGTGTATTCGGGGGAAAATTTCCCAATGGTTTTTAAAAACCATTGGGAAATATTATATATACCAAAATTTTATTAAAACTATTGGTATATGTTAGATGAATTACATATTTCCCAAAAGTTTGAGTAAACCATTGAGAAATGTTAATTATTATAACACATTACCAACGGTTTGTTCAAACCGTTGGTAATACTGCCATTTTTTAGAGTATACCAATAGTTTCTTCAAACCGTTGGTAAAATTCCATTGGTAAAACCTCCATTTCCAGTAGTGACATGGACAATTTACATCAAAAACAGTTCATTTTATACTCAAGTTCCAAATATCGACAAAACATTCGATATGGACTTTATTAGTTATCTAATTTTTATAATATGGTAATAAGTGATGTAAAAGGAATAATAAACATTATAAAGTTTCTCAAGAAAGTATAAATTAACCTATGTTTATTATTCAGATAACTAATGAACATACAAGATAATTCAGACCCAACGTAAGATAAATCCTAACTTAATCTCCATTTATTGAGTTAAATTTCCATGTCATTAGTTTTGTTTTTCCAAGAATATGTGTGAATGATCTATGATTATTTTATAATTAATATCCACTTATATTGGGTGTATTTATATTTCTCACACATAATCATGTCATCGATTGATCCTTAATCTAATGATATGATCTTTGTAATGGACTTCGTCTCATTATACTTTCATTGAGGCATATTTTGATAATATACACCTCTTTATTTTATACAGTGTATAATCCACCCTTTTAATTTTAATTTGATTCAATAATTATCAAAATGAAATCTTTTTTATATGAAATGTTTCTCTAAATGAAAAAAGGAATGTTTTTAATGTATGTGGTGAAAATGACTTCTCTGCCACCGTAACCATTATTTTATATTTAGATTCCTTTATAAGCTTTAATATTTTTAAGTAAAACAAAATAACTTATTATGTTTTTGGGTATTTTGGTATTGGAAATGGTTTTATGAATTGTTTTAATTTATCAATATCTTGTAATGATTCCTCTTGATTGTAAATTTTATGATTGAATTGTTGAAAATTTCAATATTTTATATGTTATAATTATATAATGGCACTTAAAAAATTGAACGGTGGTTAAATGATTAACCAAATATTGTTGGTTATGTGATAAAACAAATAAGGGTGGTTACATGATAAAACAAGTACGGGTGGTTACGTTATAACATCCAATACATTAGGTATGTAAGTCATCCGTATGACTATTCCATTTAGTGATATGTGATAAATTCGACCGTATGGTTATTCCATTTAAGTATGATTATGTCTCAAGTGACCTTTATATGTTATATTTTGATTTATATGATTTTTAGCTAATATTATGATTATAAAAAGGATAAGAAATGATCTTATATTTAGTGAAGTGTAATTACTACTTCTTAAAGGTAAAAATGTATTTATTTATGATAAAGTATTAATGGTTTACAAGTTTTCTCAAGGATAATATATTTCTTTCTTTTTTGTATCCCTTACTGAGTTTTTTATTCTCATCCCATGTTTTGATATGTTTTTCATAGGATTTAAAGAAGAATATAGTCAACGACGGATCAAGGAAAAGTTATGAAGTTTAGACATGAAACGAAACCATGTTTATTTTTAAATGTTTTTTGTTTTAGGAAAAAATGGATAGAAATTAGAAGTGTATAATTTGTAATATTTAAGTTGGTATGTATGAGTTATGTATTAATTATCCAAATCTATACACCTAAAAAGATCCTCAATGTAAATGAAATTAAAATTATTGACTTAACTCAATATTAAGTAATGTTTAAGGTTGGATCCTTATACTTACACATCCCAAAGTTTTGAAGAAACCCTTAACTTCCAATGTCATCATGATTTACATTTTATTTCTTTGTCAAACTGTCAACACTACATATTGACTTGACTTTCTTAGCTAAAAACCCTTCTCATTTTTGGGAACCATGAGAGTGGAGGAAGGTCATGTGTCCATTATATCACAAGAAGTCACTGCAATGAGAACATGAGATTCCTGTAATATTTTTGTTTTCAATGAGAATTGTTTTTCTTTTAAATAACATCGACTCTATCCAGTGTTGGCATCTTGAAAAAGAGAAGCAATGGAAAGTGTAAATATTTTTGAAAAAACTATATGTTACATAAAAATGATATGGAAATTAACTTACAAATAGAAGATAAAATGTTGAAAAAATTAATTAAATAAGTAGTTTTAATTCACCTTTTCCTGATGGTTGTATAAATTCTTGACCTATTTATTTGTTGTCATTTTCTCAGTTGCAGCCTCAAAGTCTAATCTCCCACGAGCTTGAGCATCTTTGAACAAATCACCCCCACTCGAATAAAGGAATCTAGCTATATAAGAAAATAATTCTTATGTGAGTAATACCAAAAAGAAATAAATTAAACATAATTATGAAACAATCCATTACTTCTATGTAAGTCACATCTTCATGCTATTTGTGTACATTCTGTCATTAGGTATACTACCTATTCGTTTCTAAGAAAATATAAATCATCTTGTGAATATGAGTCTTTTTGACAATCATAGTAGTACTGGAAAAATATAAACACAAAAATTATTAATATATTTTTTAAATTAAATAGTAATTATCTTCAAAAATACCTCTTAGGGATGCTAGTTTGTTCATGTAATGTGATCTCTCTAATAAATTTACAGACCTAATAACCACAATATTTTTCATTTTTTTTGACACAACAGAAACATTGATAAAAATAAGTAATTTTTTTTTATATGTGTTTGGATAGTGAAATATTATTATATATAACACAATACATTTCTAGTTGTAGAAATTTTCTACATCCTTATTCTTATCCCCTAACATCATCCCTTATTTTTCAAGATATTGATGCACCACCCTATCATAACAAAATGCTTATAAAAAATTATATAAATTGTATAACTTGATATTTAGTTCTAAAATGTTGGATGTATTTTATTACTTATTAGAAAACTTCATTATGTATGCTTGGTTTGTTGGGTATCCATGTAGTGAATAATGGAAATAAATATTTAGAGTATCTAAATTGACTGCAATGGGAATCCAATGTTTCCTAAAACAAAAAAGGAATAATAAATGAAAGAAATGAATGCATATGTGATATAATTAAATTTTAGTGTTTTACCCCTACAACATTTATATTAAGATATTATTTCATCTAAAAGATTTATTTCAAATGATTTGACTAGGTTTTCCACTATATCATCCATTTTTTGGATTCCATTTTTTCTTATTCTGTTGAGGTTGCGTGAGGAAAAATGAGTCCAATTTTTTTTCACGGGGAAATCCCATCAATTGGGGTTCATAAACATTCATAACTAAAATATAGAATATATTTATTCATAATTAACATAGTATATCAGCTTTTGGAAAACAAAATAATGAAAACATTCCCCATGTATTCATTTACAACTGAGGCACCCAGCCAGTTATATTAGATGATTTCATTAAATTTCTCATCACTAATATAGTCTTCACCTTCCTCTCCATACACATTTTCCTCAAAATCAACTATGTGACTACTACCATTTTGTAACTTTGTATCCATATGAACCATCAATGTTAGTAAATGTAGATATGGAATGGGTTGGATAAATGTGATTTTGGTAGATCTTTTTGATCAGTTGGTCTATCATTTAGATGGGTTTGAGTCGGTTTTTAATTTCACCCCTTCTCTTCATCTTTTTGTAATAACATTCATCAGTTCATAAGTTTTTTCATTAATTGTTAATGGTTTATCTTGAAAAATAAATTTTAAATGAATATCTCATTATCAAAAAGTCTTTTTATAATATGGGATGGCCATATGATGAATATTCATACAGCTCGGTTGAATGTAAAGATATCATCCACTTCAAGTGGAATTGGTAGCTCGACACTCATCACATGAGCTACACTAATCCCCACTCTCACATGACTTGTTGGAAGTGTTCTGTTGTGTAGACCTGTTATCTTGGATATTGAACACTGTAAACCTTGCTACAATGTAATGTGTGGGTTTGGATAGATTTAAATCATAGTAATTTCCACCCCATAGAATATTAGTATAAGAAATATATCAGTGTCGGTCTAATTCACATTTCATTGAAACAATTATTAGAATATTTATTACCATGAATAAGACAACACTTTTATGGGAATGACTTTCCTCAAAGCTGGTGGGGTGGGGTGGGATCTTCACACAATGGTTTCTCTTGAGTTGTTACTTCTCTTTTATCCCCCCATAAAAGTTTCTAGCATTTCTCTCTGCCAATGTAATTTTTTTTCATGGGTAGATAGTATTTATTTAATATATTTCATTTTTTTATCTTTATACTCATCTTTCTTTTCAAAATATTTTCATGGTGTCACACCAAAACCCACACCACTGATTCGACCATACTATTCTGGCTACTTCAAGTCCATAAATAGTAGGTGTTCATCTGGTACAGGTGTTGCGGATTCCTATGATTATTTCAGAAATAAAATATTGTAAAATAAGTAATCATTGTTATGCAATATTGATTTAAATAAAAACAAATTTTTATTATGTCAAACTTATACATGTTTCCCACACTTTATATGTGTTTTCATCTATTAGTAGCCCATCTTTATTTACACATGCCTCCTTCCATAGAACATGGTGTGGTATGGAAGTGGCTTTGGATTTTGATTCATCAATCTGCATATAAACAAAGGAACATAATTATCCTATAGTTTCATGTCACATAAAAGTATTATGTTAGACATAAAATACTTACCAATGTTTTTTAAGTGAAGCATACCCCATATTTTCTTTAAGGTAGGGTTATGTTGGTTTTGATGTTCCTTATTATTTTCAGTACTCAATTGTTGTTTCATAAATAAAATATATTCAATTGAATTGATGAATACACATATCTTCAAACAATATATTACTAGACACAATGTATGCTTCATGGGTTATCAAGTCTGTATACATAAGAAGTTGATGTAAGTTTATTTTCCCTTCAGTATCTTTAAGATGATGTCTCATTAGTGTTATGTGAACGCCTCTATGAATCATTCCAGCAAACATTAATACATATTTCTTGTGGTATTTATCTACTATAAATGAACCCTGAAAGGGATGATGAAGAGTAATCCAATGTTTCTTTATTTTTATTTTTTAGTAAAATAATGAAATGATACAATAATGTTACCATAATCTCTTCCCACATCAGTGTCTTAAGCATGGGCATAACATGGTTCCAAAAATCTACATCAATCGTAAAACATTGTTAAGTGACAATTCTAATGTAACTACTAAACATGGCCTTGTTGAAGTTAACATATTGGTCCCACGTATTCCATCTAACCTCATATTTTATGCCTTTGATTTTCACTTTAATTGTTTTTACTAACACCATCAAACTACGATGCTCATGTTTTTTCTACTTGATTATCCTTTTCTGCCTACAATTTCCTTAGATTCAACATCATCAATATGTTTTTTCTCTACAGTGGTAGCACCGTCATGTGCATATGGTCATTGTACCTATGAATTGGGAGTAACAATAGGTTGAGAAACCTATTGTTCCTCAGGATTGGGAGCACCAGCATGTGCAGAAGGTTTTTGTTCCTCTGTACTGTGAGAAACAACTGGTTGATAGACCTATTATTCCTCAGGATTAGAAGCACCAACATATGTATAAGTCATTATCTGTAGAACTAGTTTAACATTTAATTTAGATAATATAAATACAGTAGTGAATAGAAATTAACATGATGTAACATAATGTATATTACAAAAAAATATAACCTGATTATTGAACTCTTTTTTTAAACGATGAAGTGATTTGAACCCTCTACCTACTATCCAAATACCTTCATTATGGACTCATATGAAATAAAAAATTACATTTACATTGGGACCACTATGAAATGATTGTGACATCCCAATGAAAGGGCCATCCTCAGTTGAATTTTCATCTGACCCTTTAGTGATTTTTCTCGATAATATAACAATTGAACACTTTCAGTTTATTGGATCTGGTACATAAGATACTTATATATCCTGTGATGATATTATAAATTATTTCTCTTTGTACCCTTACTGAAATAAACTTTCAAAATTCCTAATTCATCTATTTTAACAGCACTCTTGTTATCAACCCACGTGCATTGAAAAATTAAAACATGGAATATTGTATAATCCAACTACCATATTTGTTCGATGAATCCAAAGTATGACATATTCACAAAAATTATATTTCTATCATTAGTACCAGAAACAAGAATCATTTCATCCATAAGTGTAACTCCACTATTTTTCATGGGACTGCCTTCATCATGTTTATTTTTATAGAACATATAACCATTAATTACATAACCATTGTAAGATAATACATACACACTTGGTCCTCTAGCTATCCATCAAAGTCATCTGAAAATTGAATTTAAATTTTTATCTAAATCCTTAAATATATGGTTTGAAAACCATCCTATAAACTATTGACTAGGTGTATTTCATATCCATCATTCATCCCTTGATGGATTTAAATTCCTAAGAATTTTTTTAGGGGTTTCAACATATGATACAACCTCCAAACTATTATAAAAACATAAATGTGGGTCTGCTCCCAATATTTAATATTTATTTTGACAGTATCTCTTCCAGAAATTACTTCACCCACAAGCCACCTAGTGCAATTATATTTTTGTACACCAATGATTTCCAAACCATACATGTCTTTGGTGTATGATTCAATGGATTCCTCAATAATATATAGCTCCTAAATAAAACCCTCTGGGTGACTTTGATTTCTAACGTACCCTTTCAAAATATTTATATACCGTTCAATGGGGTGCATCCATCTATAATATATGGGACCACATAGTTGAATATATATCACCAAGTGAACCATAAAATGGACTGTATTATCAAAGAATGTTAGTGGGAAGAACATTTCTAATTCACATAATATGATGTAAATCTCTCTATCCTTAGTCAGAAATTTTGTAAGTTTCATAACTTTGCTGCATATAGATTTGAAGAAAAAACATATCTTTGTTAATGTATAACAAATATTCATGGAAAAAATGAAACATAAATCTATAGGAATTATATCTTACATCAAAACATAGAATTTATCTAAATTCAAACCCTTTAACAATAAATCGGTCATTGACGTGATATTATTACTATTTGATGAATACCAGTTTAGAACCTTTACGTCATAAAATATGTTGAAAAACTGATATCTATCCTACCAAGAAAGAGTATAAGGAACTGGAGGAAGAAAAGTTCATTTTTCACCCTTCATTGGCGGAAACCCCTCTCCTATTCCCGTGTAAACCATGTCCAAACTAAACTTAATTCTATAATTTGTTTTGGTAGGTAAATTTATCAATGTAATGATGACAATATCACATAAATTTTTTCATGATATATAACATCAAGAAAATGTTTGACGTATAGAAAATTTCATTATAGTAATTCAAAAAAAATTATCTCTTTTTTCAACCAGTTTTTGTAAGGTTTTTAAAAATGGTTTACCTAATGTAGTGTCCACTTGTTTTACTTTCTAAAAAAGTTTATCACCTATTAGTGGAGACAATGTTTTACGTTCTTCTAAAATTCCATCAAACAATGTCATCCAAGATCGGTACTTATGTCATCGAAGTAGAAATCTGTGATGTCCTAGAAACACAGTCTTCGATGAATGTTTCATCCTAATTGACTGTGTACCTTGTTCACAAACAAGACAACCTTGGTTCCTTTAATGATATATCCTAAAAAATTTCCATAAGAAAGAAAGTCATTTATCATTCCATACAACATGGCTCTCAATGTAAAATCTTTATTCCTGTAAGCATCATAAAACGTAACACTTGAATCCCATAAAAATTTCTAATCCTTGATCAATGGATCCAAATAAACATCAATATCAGTACCTAGTTTTTTTGGTCCTGATATAATCATAGATAACAAGATATATTTTTATTTCATGCATAACCACTATGACAAGTTATAATTTACCAAAATAACCAGCCATGTACTGTGAGTTCTGCTTTCAAAACCAAAATGATTCACTCTATCTGTAGATTACACAAGATGAATGTTTCTCTGCTTGTTTCCAAATTTAGGATAATAATGATCAATTTTATTCCATTGAGAAGATTCTTCCAAGTGATGTAATATACCATATTTATATCTTGCATCTATGTGCCAGGTCAATTTACCTATAGTCTCTTCACATCCATATAGGCGCCTAAACATTGGAATGATTGGAAAGTACCATACAACTTTTATAGAACTGGATTAATCTTTCTTGTATCAAGAATCACCACACTTTGTGAATTCTTTATGTGATTTTCAGTACTTGAAAAAAATTATAAAGTCATTCGAAAATACATGTATTCTTATTGAGATCATACCCACCGAGTGTAGCATTCGTTTGGAATCATATGTTCGACTATGAAGATCAATATCTTCTAGGAGCATATCATTCAAGAGAGAAATTAGTTCCATAAAATTTTCACCACTCCATAAATTTCATACTTTTAAATTATACACCTTTATTATGACTGATAATGTTGTATATTTAGCACAACCAGCATACAATGATGTCTTTTCACAACTCTTTAACTTCTGAAACAATTTTGGACAATCACGAAGTTCATCTTCAATCATACTTATAATTTCTTCAATATGATCTTCATCATCATTCACATATGTAATAATATTCTCGATATGACCTTATTTATTGTCCACACTTCTAATCATCTCAGATGATCCATAAAATGTAGTGCTATCTAAGCCACTATCTACATTCAAATTTTCCCCATGTTTATTCTAAAATTTATAACTTTGATCTATTCTATGATAGATCAAGTGTTCTTTAAACTCATGTGGACTAATTAATAATTAATAAACACATTATAAATTGGGAAAAAGGACTTGGTAAGGGTCATATTTATGATCTTTTGCAGACTTGATGAACTTCTTCACTCCATCTTCATACTCTTCTATCATACAATTGGAATCCATCAATTATTTATCCATATCCTTCTTATTTGTTTTAGTAATATTAATATTTAACAAAATAAATACACACAATGGGCCTTTCAAATAATGGAAACTCAAAATTTAAATGATATTTATTTTTTTATTTTTTTTCTTAAGACTCATCCCCTTAGAAGCCAACACCAAACCAGAAAGAACATGTAAATGTAGAGAACTCCCCTAATTTAAACTAAATAGGTGATGTTTGATTCAATGTCAGTTTAAGAATTTCAATGGGGTTAAATATTAATTCCCATTTTTTGGGAGTAATGTAATGATGGATATCCTATGGGTTGGATAGAGTTAGTGACATACCCTTTCCATGGTGTTATTATCAATCAACTTGTATTCCTTAAATATTGTAATGGTTTTCCTAATTCTATTAAAATAAAAGATTAAATTATTATGGAAAAACTACATTTCAGATATCATTTGAAAACTATTTATAAAATCACACTTGAAATCTCATTTTAAAAACCAACTATTTACACAAATTCCTCTTTAAAATAACACCCCCATTTTAAAATTAACTAATCAGTTCCAAGAACTCTTTCAAAAACAAACAATTCATTTTTTTAAAAATATTCAAGGAAAATTCATGACCCAATAGTCTCAATAATTTAAAATGCGCAGAAAAACTTTATATTTTAAAAAATATCATTTAAAACATCACATAACCCTTGTTAAAATGAAACAAGAATTAAATGCCCCTTAAAAACATTCACATTCCTTTATGAAATCCAATCAGGTGAGTTGACAAACACTTGGCATGTAACCTAAGTCCATGCCAAGTTTTTAAATCATTTTAAAGATATTTAAAACAAAATAGGTATTTTGAACACATATAATTTTTTAAGGAAAATATCAAAACACTTGAATAATTTTAAAAGAACCACTTATGAATTTTCACAAAGATATAAATCTCAAGAGAGGCACTTTATAAAAGATACACGAATAAAAAATATCAATCATTTTATAATATATAAAGCTATAAAAATATTACACATGATCCAATATATAAAGGTAAACCAAAAAATAAATTTACTTGGAAGAGAGGAAATTTATAGTAAATATATTAGAATAACAAAAAAATTAATATTATCTCTTTATCCTATATAGTGAACTCTATATCCCATTATCATTATATCATTAACAAGTGACTACCGAACACCACTATAAAGAGTGACCCTTTCATTTTACATGCATTAAAGAAAAATAAGTCTATACATGCACTAATGTGTATATGTATGGTGTGAGTAAAGATACCAGTAGGATATTGTCAAAGAATTTATACCATTCATTTTTTAAGAGAAACAAAAAAATTCTAGTTTTAAGAAAATTAATGAAAATAATTTTATTACATAGGGTTGAGTAAATAAAACTAACAAAACATATATTTTTATTTTAAAAAATATATACTTTAGTAATATAAAACCATAAGATAAAATAATAATTAAAAATCAATCATGAACAATTATTAGTACCTACCAAAGGCCTAAGGATATAATTTAAGTGAAAAAACTAAGGGAATCATCACACTAGAATATTGTTGAAAAAAATGTGATGCAATCAACTCACCATTAGTGGCCTCATCGAGAGGGAAATTCTAGTAGCTGGTGTGAGACCTAAGATAGGGGAACTATAAATTTGTGACCATAATATTATAACTCATGTCTCTATAATTCTCACATCTCTACCTAAATATTCCCTTGGTGTTTTTCTAAAATCCCAACACTAATAATCAATGAAACACATTTATAAAACAATCATGTAAACATGGTATAATATCCATTTAATCATCCAATTAAACATTAACAACAATAATTAAACATGATAAAATTTCAACTCTATATTAAAAATAAATAAGTTCCTGAAAAAGAATATGTAAATAAAATAATGAATTTTTTTAATTCAATAAGAAAAAATTAATTATGTTATGAAAAAATAAATTAAACCATTATTTTTTTCAAATCAATAATAAATAATACCATTGATATAAGTCCCATTATTTCTCAGTGTATTGAAGGCAATTAACCATTATAGTCTATGTCAAATAGTGGAAAGATTATAAAATCACCAATATTGGACAAGTTAGATTGAAACACTTCCTTCAAATAAAGGTAAATAAGAAAAGATAGGGACTTCATACACCCAAGACACCAAAAACTCCATGTTTTAGAATATAATTAACCATTTATTTGAATACCATGTCTATTTAGAGAAATAAAAACAAGGAAAAGGATAGATTAAGAAGAAAAAGAATATACCTTATATTTGGAGGTTTGATTGCAGTAGTGGTCTGGTTCCACAAGAGCTTGAGCACAAGTGATGGTAGGGTATTGATAGGGTTTCTTTTATAATAGAACAAAAGTCCTTTATTAAAACCTTTTGGAAAGAACTGATAAAGGGATGTTTTATCAATGCTAAAATAAAAAGGGATGATAAGACCTACCTTTATAAGTGCCAAAAGAATGTAGATAAATGATATCTTTACTAGTGCTAAAATTATTGCACTAATAAATACAATTTATCTACACTGATAAATTTCTATCTTTAACAGTGCCAAAAAAGAACTGATAAAGATAAAATGTTAAAATATATATATTAATAAAATAATTTCAAAATCATAATTAATATATTTATTATATTTTTAATTATATATAATAAATGTATTAATTATATATATTTATATAATTATAAATAAACTATAGATATTTATTATAAATATAAATATATAAATTTATAGTTATAATTATAAATAAACATCTATATTATTTTTATAATTATATAAATATATATTATTTATTTATTTATTATAATTTTATAATTATTTAAATATATCTATATTTATTTATAACTATAAGTATATATAAATATTTTTTTATTTAAATAATTATAAAATTATAATAAATATCAATATTATATTTATAATTATAAAAATATATATAATTAATATATTTATTATAAATTTATAATTATTTAAATATATCTAAATTTATTATATAAATATATTTATTATCATTTTATAAGTATTTACGAGAACATCACATGTTCATGGGTATAACATGAATGAATCATATAAGTATCAATTTATAAATGAACATTCATAATGTTTAATACATAACATATGCATGTGCATATCATTATAATGTAGGTAATCTTACTATTAAGAACATAACTCATAATCGCGTCCACAAATAAACTTTATGATCATATATGATCAATTATACTCACAATCAATATCATCCTTATCACGTGATATATATATATATATTCATTAAAGACATAATAATTTATTTATAATTATAATTATAAATAAATATATTTAAAAAGTATTTATATATAATTATAAATATAATAAATATATTTATCATTTAAAAAAATTATTATAATTCAATATTTTTTTAAATATATATCAATTTATTTATAAATTTATAAATAATTTTTTAAACATTATATATATATATATATTTGAATTATTAAAAAAATATATATTATAATATATCATATTTATATTAATTATAAACATGTGTTTTTTAATTACTGTATATAAATAAAAAAAATTTAAAATATAAATATAATACTTGTATATAAATTAATAATATTTTTTATTAAATTTTTTTATCAGTGCTAAAATTAGCACTGATAAATATATTCTTTATTAGCGCTAAAAAAGATTTGATAAAGGGTGCACCTTTATCAACACTTTTTCTTATAACTTATAAAAGTGACGTTTATCAGTGCTTTTATCTAGCGTTGATAAAGGTGTGTCTTTTATGAGTGCTTTATACTTAGCAGTGATAAAATTCAGTGCATACCTTGCCCATACTTGTCGAATTGAGAATGTATATAAAATAATATATGGGACAAAAGAAGTTAAATCAAATATTCATTAAAAAGACAAATACTATTGATATTAAAAATTAAATATAATTATTCTAAATAAAAATGAAAACAAGTAATAAAATTTCAAAAAATTAAACATTTAATACCAGTAAAAAATAAATAAAATAATATAAAACATAGTTTATAGTTTTTAATTCATTTAACAAATGAGAGGATTTTTAATTTATCTAAGGAAAAATTATAAACCAAGTTCAAACACCAATCATCTTACCATTTTTTTTAAATTACAAACCTGATAATTTTAGAAATTTCAAAATATTTTTTCACAACACTTTTCAAAATTTCTCTCCCCCTTTTAAAATTTATCAAAAAGAAGACGAAAATAAAAAATATATAAACTCCAAAAAAAATTCATATTTTTGAAAAATAAAAAAGGCAATTTCCCCCCTAATTTAAAACTTAATTAATTGTTTTGAAATATACTTATATTATTCAGGTAAAATAGTTTCCTATAATTTATTTGAAGAATAAAGATAAACATTTATGCTACCAACATTCTGTGTTCAAACTTTAATATATAAAAAATTGTAGCATCTACTGGTTTAGTGATTATGTCATTTCATTACTTCATTGTGGAAAAAAATTATAAGAGAATGCCTAATTTATTACCTTGATCTCAAAGTGAATGAAATCTTATATCTATATGATTTTTTTTAGAATGTTGTAATGGTTTTTGAGAAATTTAAATAGTGAGAGTATTATCCAAATAAATTGAAGATTCATCAAAATAAACATCAAAATCACATAATATTTTCTGAATCCGAAGATTTTAAGCCCAAAATCAAGTATTGGTTCTATAATCAGCCTTAAATATATACAAATATGCTGAAATTTTTTTCTTTAAACTCTGTGAAATTAAATTTTTACCAAGGAAATGACATATACCTGATATTCTTTTCCTACCAATCCTACTACCTCCAAATTCAGAATCAGAGTATCTAAATAAATTAAATAATTTTTTTTAAAAAAATAAAAAAAACTAGAATTTTTATTTACTTTTATGTATCTTATAATAATGTTTATCCACTTTAAGATGAATCTCTTTAGAATTAGTCTGATACCATGAACATAAACACACACATAACATTAAATGACGCCTAATATAAGTTGAGTAAAGGAAACTAACTATCACTCCTATATATTATTTAACATCAATAGGTTTCTTAGATTCATTACTATAAACTTTTTAATAAGTAATAATAGGGTTTCTCATACTCTTACAAGAATCCAAACCAAACATCTTAATTTTCTCTCAAGTATATTTAGATTGATTACAATATATCCAATCTTTCCTATGAAGAATACGAATACTTAGAAAACAAATAACTCTCCCATAAATCTCATATCGAAATCATTTTTCATAATAATTTAAAACTCATTATGTATCACTATGATGTTTTAAAATAACACGATGTTGGATAATATATATACCAAAAACACATATATTAGACAAATTAAAACTTATTATTAAAGTATTATTATTTAAATATGAATATAAAAACATAACTATAAAATTATGAATTATGAATAATATCAACTACTTTTTGAAATATCTATAAAGGCTTTAATCAAAAAAATTGATTTATAAATGCCTCAAAAATAATCACTAAATTTTTAATAAAATTATTTATTTCAAAAATGTATTATCACTTTTTGTGAGAAAATATTATAAATAATTTTTGGACCGTTTATTAATTTTACATTATAAAATTAGAATAATTATTGAAATTATGATATCAATATTTACAAAGTGAGAAATTTTGGGATTTTTTAGAAAATATTGATTTTTCCATGAATAGTGAAAAATACTAATTTATGTAAAACTGTCATTTCTTATAATAAATTAAGTTATTTAAAATTCACAATATTATTTTAATTTTATCTTAAAGTAACATAATTATACTTTATTAATATATAATCCAATAAATTAAATTTAAATCAACTTTATACTATTTTTTAGTATAATATTATCATTAGGCTTAAAATTTTAATTTTCTTTAAACTCTTATAAGTGATTAATATTAGCCAATTTTAAATAATTTCAAAAACCATAATGAGGAATTTTTTAAATTTTTTGATGTTTTTGGATCTTGTTTTTTAATTTTGGACCGTTGGAGCATGATTTGATCTCTTACGTCGTTGAAGTCATGTTTCTTGGTTTCTCACTTTTTCCTTAGAAGTGTTTACTTAATAAAAAAGTTAATTTTCAATAATTTAAATTAAATTTATATTATATATATATATATTAATTTAAATTCATATAATAATTATTTATTCTCATATAGTTAATATAAGATCTTATTTTACATAAAAAATGCATTTTTTGGAAAACCTATATTCATCTTGCTTATGGGTTTTGATTTGAATTGATTTATACTAATTTTGGTTTTTGAATTTGGTAAAATGGATTACATATTTTTAATCATAATATTAATAATTATTTAATAAGGTCAACTTCATTTTCATTCATAATGAATAGTAAAACAATACAAAACTTGTTATCATGGTGAAAAATTAATATGGTAAAAGTTAGTAACCTCAATGGTAAATAGAATAAAATATTAAAACATGCTTATTTGTGAATGGTGGAGGTTTTTATTGACCATATCACCCTAAAAACCATTATTTAACAATTTTTGAGGCACTTTTCCTGAGAGTGACTTCCTGTTATTGAATAGTTTTTGATATTTACAAAAATCCACTCCTCCTCAATTATAAAAGGGCACCCCATACCCTCACTAATTTACACCTAAAATTCCATTTGAATCAACAAAAACCTGAAAAATTATCCCCCCAACATCATTATACACATTCTAAAGCTTTTTTTATTCCCAAAAGACTAACCTTTTGGTCCTTCATAAGAGACCCAAATGAGGTTCTTCTCTACAAAGATAATCATCTTCACAAAGCTCTTTGTTTTTAATTATACTTTTTACACCTTTGATTATGAACAAAATATTATAATATAATAAAAATAGTATCTCCTATACACTATTATGTTATTATGTTTATGTAATAATATTTATCCGTATTCTCTTCCATTAAACGTGAAATGAAACTATCGTTCCAATGTATGGTAGACTACCTCCACATGAAAAGATGTGACTCATTTTCCATCATCACCTCTCACAAATATTAAAGACTATGGATTTAATTATTATATAATACATTCATGAAATATTAATCATAATGTAAAATTAACATATAATATATCTTTTTACCTTACCATCCATTGAAAAAAGATAACATCATTCATGTGTACGACAAACTACCACCACGCGAAGAGATGTGGTTCTTTTGTATTACTGAATCATATGGATGGTGCATGTCAGTTTATATAAAGAAATAATATGATATTTATGAATTAATTACCACTATTTAAATCTATAATAACACTTACCTTATTCCCATTATGATATTTGAATAATAGAAACGTTCCACATGCATACGTACAACCAACCGTCTCTATGATTATAATGTAGTTCATTTTCAAAACCTTAATACATGGTTATTTTTAAAAATATAATTTATTTATAGAAATAATAATTATTCAACTAATATTATTTTAGAGATTATCTAAAAATTAATCCTTTAACCATGTCTAGCCCATTGATTTTGTTTTCAAATCATGAACTAAGCATTCTCAAAATACCTGACATGTACATAATTGATTAAGTAATTAAATACATAATTAAAATAAATGAAGTAAATGGTTTAATTATAAGTTATTAAACCTATAAATTTTCTCAATAAAACAAATATGTGATATAAGTTTATTATATAGGTGATAATATATATACATGATAAGACTGGGCTCAAGGTAAGGGTTTTGATCTCAAAATTTCCTTCTTTAAGACATATGTTCTTTTATACTCCAAATTTATTTTATAAGGTATATATACTTACTATTTAAATATTATATCATTAATAATTCATACTTAATGGAATTTTATATCACTATTAATTAATTTCATTAATGCGGGATATGATTCAAAACTTACAAAGGAGGTAAGGGTTTATGCTCTAATCTCATTTTAATCTGGATTTTTTATGCTTGAATTTCAATTAAAGGACATTATTTGATCATTAATTATTAGAAACATATAATTTTTTACTCATATGGTTATTAATTATATTTTCATGTAATAATACTATTCTTCGCTATTTGGTACTTAAAATGATTTGTAAAATATTTTTAAAGAAAATTTACTTTATTTATCTCTTCGGTCCAAAACACTTTCTCTCTAAAGAAAATATTTTATTTAATTTATTTGATTATTTTAATATTTTTCTATTATTTTTTTAAATTAATTTTTACCCATTTTAAGTATTTACAAAATGGATTAAAATAAATCTCTTAATCATTTTCCAAAAGATGAACTTTTTTAATTTCTACCAAAGTGTGAAAGTAATGTTTTTAAACTTATACGACATATACATAAGTTACCTACCACCAAGAACATTATTTTCATTGAATAAACCTTTATAATTTTACAAGGTTATTTTAAAATAAGATTATTTCCATGATATTTTTGGAATTTTAATTTTTTTGAAATTGATTTTCAAAGTGGAATGGTTATTTTTATAAATATTGTTTTTAATCTTTTAAAAAGTTTTTTTATTAATTAACGAAAAACAAATAATGTTATGGAATGATTATAAATTCTATAAGAATATCTATTAAATATATAATTATCCCACTCTCCCTTCCTCTAATGAGGTAATACATTCATTATGACCATTTGTCAAATTCCTTCTTTAAGAAATCTATTTTGATTATGATATGAGGAAAGATTACGAAACCCATTTTCTTTCCATGGGTAATTCTTATATTTATGAATTATGATGAATATAATTATTTGGAACACATATAAATGTACATGAAATTAATATGACCTGTGGTTCTATAATTGTACCTCCATCATATGATTTGGGTAATGTTTTTGTCTAATAATATGTCATTTATGAGATTAAGGAGTGAACTTAATCCATTACAAGACTCTATCAACCATGTGAGATTATTTGGGATGTTATACTTGACTAATGTTTATGTCATGTTTTATGTTTCTTTCAAATGTACTATTTTAATGAATAATATTTTCCATATATTATTTTTTTAAATGTATATATTATTTTAGAGATTAGGTGCTGAGACATCTTGAGATTCCGAGGCCTGGTGTACACAGAATAAATGTTTTGAAACGTATTAAATATATTAAATAACACACATTGATAGTGTTCTTGAAAAGGTGGAATAAATTATAAATGGGGTCCCAAATCATAAATCAAAGAGCACTGTTGAATTTAGAACGTGAGGTTTACCCTATGCATGGCATAACCATTGTCGGTGTGGGGAGTTTGTGGAAAAGTCATCATGGATGTTAGATGAATAAAATAATTAATTATTTTATTTTATTTTATTTCAATAGAATAGTGACATAAACTCTTCTATAAATAAATGGTTATGTGGAACTCATAGTTCTATCTCGTAAAACCTATAGATCTAGGGGACCGTTAGGGAGCCATTGAATTATATTTTATTGGTGGAAAACAACTGGATCAAAGATCGATTGTTGATGCAAGATGAATTTAGAGGATCTTGCTAACGAAAATGGAACAGATCGATTATTCATTATTGAACAATACACATCGAGATAGGACATTGTTTGATTTTTTTTCTTCACCGTTTTTTATATCTACAATGAACAAAGATCAACCAACTATTAGATTAATTCAGGGAACGCGCATATTGCAGAATGAGATTATTTCTATGGGAATTCAAAAGGGAGTTTTATTTATTTATTAGAGTTTTGTATTCATCATTATAACAACAATGAATCAAGTCAAACTAAACATGTCCAAGGTTCATTATTATTTTTCATGTCTAATGGTTTTCTACCATTATTCTATATGCGTGCATCGCTTGGGATTCGTTTTCCCGGTGATTCAACCCAATTGCAAAGGGGTAAAATGTTGTGCACCTATTTATTAGAACAATTATAAAATAATGTAGATATGTACTCAGTTTTTAATAAGATCATGTAAAAATGATAGTGGTGATAAGATCAAGAATAAGTTGGCATACACAAGTGCGGTTCTTGGATGCATGACAATGATAGAGGTTTGGGATGATTCTCAAACAATTTAATCCACGATGAATCAACTTTCCAGTGATGATTGGTCTCAATCGACCTAGATCTGAGTTCTAAGGTCATGATTTGTGGCAACAGTGGTATATCTGAGAATTAGATGAATGGAAAAAACTGCGTGAATTTAGATCTGGAAATTTGATGTTTTCTAAACAACACGATGTGTAACATGGATCCACATACCATGTGGGCCCCTCTTAGTGGAAGATAGGGTTTCAAAAGAAGATAAGTATCACATGACATGTGACACTATCACACAGTATGTGACCTCTCCCTAGTGGTTCAGGATGCACCTCATAGGGTACATGGACATGGGATAGAGTACATGGGCACAAGCATGCCATGTACTCCCTCACAAATAGGTCTTACCCTAGTTTACATGGGCATACCCATGTACTGGTACATGGGTAGAGTATAAGGGAAACTGACATGTCATGTACTATTACATAGACACTAACATGGGACATGATCAATTTACACGGGCATGACCTGGGGTCGAAGGTTCACGATGTATAACCTTTATACACACTGTGTACACCTTAAAAATGGATTGGATCACTTTTCCTCTTTATTTTGGACAATTTTCATTCGAGTATGTTCCTCCTATCCATTCTCTAAGGGTTAGTATGGAAGTGCCTCTTACACATAGGGCAACAATCCCTTTAGTGGGTCTTCTGGGATAGATTTGTTCGAATCCATCCATGAGGCATAAAATGGGATTCTCTATTTATCTTTGTTCCCTAGGTAGTGTTCTGGGTATTATCCTAACCGGCACTACGTGGTTACTGATCCTATACTTTGTAGATTTATCCAGATTGAGTTGTTGTTATAATTAATAGCCTTGGGGGTGATTCTCATCTGTGTATCATTTCTCTTCTTACATTTGTCATGTACTCCCTATAGAATGACCTGACAAGAATTATATATCAGATGGATTTCATCAGTGCTTTTAGACTCAGGAGTGTGTCCTCCCAGACGAGTTCTACTTGGAACCTTCAAACAAGGATCCAAGTCTTAAATTACGGCTATGAATTACCTTTAGAATGTGTATCTTATTGACTATAACTAGATATTTTGGTTATTTGTGTTGTAGACATATACCTATGTAGAGATAACTATATTCATTTTTTGTATGATTTTTGGTTTCATGGTGTCATACTGGGTATTGTTATACTCACCATTGCACATGATTTTCCCGTATGTTTCATTTCTTGTCCAGACAATCGAACTTTTGATAGAGTCCTAGATGGACCAGAACTAGATGGTGATCAGTGATATTAGATAGACTGAGTTATGTTCATGTAGTATCTTGACAACAGTACCTAGTATTAATTTTAGGTTAGAATTTTTTTAGATGACTTGCGGTGGGATTGTATTTGGACCTGTATACTTTCCTTTACTTTATGTCATACTCTAGTTGTGGGATTTATATGTATGCCTACATGTTTATTCAGTTATTTTTACATTTCAACATTGTATGGGCTTGGAGATGTGTGTGTGTGTGTACAGGTACATAGGATAAGACATCCCATGTTAGTTATATGCCTACTAGGTTATAGTCATCATCCCCTGGACTACTAGAGGTGGGATTATGGATTCAAGGCATAAAACCCATTGGTATGGTTCATGATAGAGTGGTACCAAAGCTGTCTGTTTTACCTTAGTAACAGAGTCTTTGAGATTGGTTTGAATAAACATTATTAAGTGTTTTGAGTTTAGATTTCAGGTTAGGGACTCCACTGTTGGGGTGGAGGAAGACATATCCATAAAATAGGACTCTGACCACATTATTTTTGACTCAGTACTTGAGAACATTGGTTGCAATGAAAACAATGGTACATGCATCATATTGGAAAGGGTTGTGGTTTCCATGACATTTTTGAGTCAACTCTCTATATATACCCATTTACCATTGTATATCTTGTTTATTTCATGATGAACTCATGATGTATTCCAGTTGGGATTCAACATCATTATCATGAGGATTATCCTTGCAGTGATGATTTATTGATACAGGGACCAATTCTAGAGATGTTATCTCCAGATGGTGCACCAAATGTACCACCACATGTAGAGACTCACATGGTACCTGAAATACCATCAGATGAGGTGTGTAAGGTGAGTATAATTCATGAGGTTCATCGACAGAGACCCCCCAAGTTCCAAGATGAGCCTGACCCCCTAGGTAGTTAAGGTCTGGCTTGGGGTGGTGACCTAATTTTTCCTTCTAGTCAAGACACCAGAAGATTTGATGCTGGTCCTTGTGGTGAGCCTTCTCAATGGCTCAGCAAGACGATGGTGGGGTTTGGTGACCTAGTCTTATAACTATGTGAATCGACAATTTTCAGAGTTTGAGGGTCTCTTTAGAGAGTTGTTCTATCAAGTTACACTAAGGTATTTACATGTTGAGGAGTTTCTGCAGCTCAAGTTGGGTGACACGACAATAATTGAGTATTCATCGAGGTTTACCAACCTCTCTTGGTACATAAAGTATATGGTTTGTGTCTAGTTCTTCAGGGACCAGACCTTTGAGTCAATAACTGGTAGTGACATATGAGCTAGATTTACCCCTATATTCATTCCTACTTATACTGGGAGTACCAGATCGATCTTTAGTGGTTGAGAGTTTCTTAGATGATCACATACAACCAATGGATGCTTAAAGTGTTCAAGTAGAAGAAGATGCCTCAACATAAGGTAGTCGATGATTGTATCAGGTCCCTATACATGTAAGATGTTTCAAGATGAGGTTCCAAGAAATAGGGTCTGTAGTTTAGGTCTCACATGATGGTTCCAATCAGCCCAGGGATAGGTGGTGTTTCTTATGTAACCGCAGGGGACATCAGAAGTGACATTGTCTGACCAACATACAACTGACAAAGAAACCATGGATCGGCCACAGAGGTAGATTTAGTTGTAGGAGTAGATATTTTCGTAGGTATGTGGACATGGTAGAGGATATGAGGGAGTAGTGTGAAGTGGTATATGCTTTGACTTGTTACCACCACTACCCCCAGGTTTTCCATTCTAGTCTCAAGGAGCTTGAGGATCAGGGATGGGAAAACTACCGCCAGTCAAAGATTATGTATCAGAGGCTCTGGGAATTATTCAAGGTACGATATGTGTCTTTTCTAACATAGCTATAGTATTGATAGACATAAGTTCTAGTCATTCCTTTCTTTCCAAAAAATCTTATTAGAGACTTAGAGATTTCGATTGATCCCTTGTCTTAACCATTACACTTGGAGACTCCCACTAGAGAGGACTCACCAATCACACACTTGTGACGATAGTGTGACCTAACTCTTATAGGAGAGAGTTTCTATTGGAAGATCTTTGTATCAGTGATGATTCCTTATGATTTTATCTTTGATATTAATTGGTTATCTATAGTTCATGCCCAAATTGATTATTTTAGGAATAGGATGCATTGTGTCTGTATTGAATAGAATAGGTTATCCATTTTCGGTGAAAAGGAAACCCATTTAGCATAGGATGAACTCATGAAAAGGAGTGTGTAGTAGATTACTCACTAGTCGACCAGCATGAGCCTTGGTTCAGTGGATGTTATGAGTTCCCATTTTCCTGCAATAGTGGTAGAGTATGAACACTTCTTACCTGAGGATGTTCCAAGCTTAACTCCCCACCGAGAGGTAGATTTATGTATTTATCTATACCCAAATATGGAATCGATATCTCTTCCAACGTATCAGATAGATTTCATAGATATTCTTGAACAGAGAGTGCATTTAGAGGACTTATAGAGAAATGGAATCATTAGACCCAGTGTTTTACCCTAGTAAACCCTATTTTTTTTTACAAAAAAGGCATATCAGAGATTTAGGTTATATGTGGACTACTAGAACTTGAATCAGGTGACTATAAAGAGAAAGGTTCCTCTATTGAGGATAGATGACTTCTTCAAAAATTTGAGGGGGGTGGTGGTTCTTGAAGGTTGACCTCAGATTAGGCTATCATTAGTTTTGAGTACGGAATGAGGATATACTGAAGATGACATTCAGATGTCTCTACGATCACTATGAGTACATGGTTATGTCCTTCATCATGAAGAACTCTCTAGAAGATTTAATGGGACTCAAAAACCATATTTTTATCTTTTCTTAGACCAGTTCATGGTATTCTTCATCGACGACATCCTTATGCACTCAAAATATTAGGAGGATCCCACAAGGCACTTGAGGATAGTTCTAGATGTACTTTGAGAGAAAAAGATTTATTAGAATCTCTTGAAGTGATAGTTATGGATTCAGGTAGTCCTATTTTTGAGACATATTATCTTATTAGAAAGAGTGGAAATGGACTCAGCTAAGGTCAAGGAAGTGTTATCTTGGGATCCACCAAAGAGTTTGAAAGGGGTGTAAAGCTTCCTTGGTTTGGTAGGATATTACCAAATATTCATACCTAATTTCTCTAGGATATTAACTCCCATGACACTTTTTAATAGAAAGGGGAATCTATTTGTATGGATGGAGATGTTTGAAATTGTTTTTCTGTAGTTGAGTTGGAAATTGAGGAGCACTCCCATCCCTAGATTTCTATAGGGGGTGTCAAGTATGTAGTGTTTTGCAATTCATTAGGATTCGAGGTTGGGTTTTTTTTATAAAGAGGAAGGGGTAATTTACTATGATTCATCTTAGTTGAGACAACATCAGAAAAACTACATGACCCAAGTTCTTGAGTTTTCAGTGGTAGTCATCACATTAAAGATGTGGTGACACTACCTGGTGGATGATCAATTTATCATCTATTCTATTCAAAATAGTCTCAAGTACATCTTATATCAGAAGGATGTTGACATGAGATAGTGGAAATGGATATAATTCTACCAAGATTATGAAATTGAAATTTTCTATACATATGGGAATGAGAACATTGTAGAAGATTCTCTCAGTAAGAGATATTGTTCATAGTTTATAAATGATGCATCATAGTGGTTGGCCCTATTGTAGTTATCTTTTATGGATAGATATGTAGCATCTTACCTCCATTTGATGGTTGTTACCCCTCCTATATTGTAATGAGTCGGGGAGCCACAACATGGGGATGCCGACTATGAGGCCCTACTTAGTAATATATCCACTGGACATGCTCCTGATAGTATTTCAAAAGATGTAGAGAATATCATTCTTTTTAGAGGATGAACGATGGTACCAGTGACATTGAAGGAGGATTTTATAAGAGAGTTTCATAAATCTACTATGTTGGTACATACTCGTGTGAAAAATATCTACCAATACCTATGATGTTAGTTTTGGTGGCTAGGGTCAAGGAAGGGATTTACAGAGTTTATCCCTCGATTCTTGTCTTGTCAGTCAGGGAAGGTTGAGCACCAAGTTCCAGCACATTTAGCTCAACCCCATAAGGTTCCATAGTAGAAGTGGGATGGGATATCCATGTACTTTGTGATTGGATTACCATGTACATATAGGGGACATGATTACATCTGGTTGATTGTATATAGAATCACCAATTTGGTCCACTTCTTAACTATTCAGGAGCATAGTTTAGTAAAGAGCTTGTGATTCCTCTTCATGAAGAAGATATTCTGACTCTCTGGAGTTCCATCAAAAATAATTTCTGAACATGATTATCTTTTCAAATATCACTTATAGTAGGGTTTCTCATAGGATTTAGGAACTCCGTTATTCTTGAGCTTAGTGTTTCACCCCCATACTGACGACAAGACTGAGTAGACCATTTGGGTTCTGTAGGACATGCTACAAGATTTCATGTTTGACTTTGGTCATATTTAGAAGGATCACCTAACAATAATTAAATTTTTGGGACAACAAAAGATACCATTCCAACATAGGTATTACACCATTTGATGCTTTGTATGGGTGACCATACAGGTCAACACTTTTCAGGACTAACACAAGAGAGTCAGAAATCATGGGCCCAATGTGTGTGTGAACAACTACAGAGAAGATGGAGACCATCTAGGAGTGGATGGGGATTGCATAGAGTTGTCATAAGTCTTAGGTAGATAGAAGAAAAAGTACTTTTTAGTTTAAAGAGGGATACCATGTGGTCCTATGAGTTCCATCTTAATGTGGATTACATAGATTTGGCTGGGGCAGCAACCTATCTCTAAGATTCATTGTGACTTTCCTGATACTATGTAGAGTTGGCGAGGTAGACTACCACTTAGCTCTACTATTTAAGTTAGATCGAGTACTCAATTCCTTTTACGTGCCACAGTTAAAGAGGTACGTGCGTGAACCATCACATGTTATCGATTGGGGAGAGCTGGAAATCAGGGATGGAGCAAAAATTTTTAAGTACCCAGTTGAGATCGAGAATCGATCGGAGAGGATACATTGTGGGTGATCAATACATGTAGTGCATGTCTGATGAAAGCATGAGAATCTTTAGGATAAAATATGGGATTAGGAAGCTCATATTCATGCTCATCACCCACATCTCTTTTTATAGCCTCTTGTTTTGATTTTTTGGGGATGTAAAGCCCCATGGTGGGGAGAATATAATGAATTCTATTTTCTGTGTATGATTTTTGAATATTTAATGGATTATTTTCAAGAAAAGACACTAATATGAGGGAGATTCCATGGCCCAATGTGACCAGAATAAATATTTGAAATATATTAAATATATTAAAGAGCATGTGAGCACAGTTTTCTTGAAAAGTGGAATAACATCAAAATGGGGCCCAGGATCAGAAATATGAGGGAAATATTGAGCTCATAACATGGGGTTTACCCAAGGCATGACATAAACTTTTTACACTCATGGTGTTTGTGGAAACGTAGTGGAGGACATTAAATAAATAAACTAATTAATTAAATTATTTAATTTTATTTTTTGATGCAATGACCTAACCTGTTCTGTAAATAAATGGATAGGTGTAAATTCCTAAAATCATTATAAACTATCATAAAGGATTTGAATATATTAAAACAAAGAATGAACTAGGATAAACCTAAGGTTTCATTTATTGAAAAGAATGTGATATGATTAAAAAATCCTATACATTATTTTTCATTATTATGTGATTTACCACTATGATTAATATTGGTCATACTATGATTTGTGTTTTTATTCAATGGTTAGAACCATTATGAATCATGTTAACACTAAATGTGATGGAAAATTCAATGATTATGAGAAATCAAATTGGATGATGACTGAAGAGAAAGATTTTGTGATGGTTCTTGATCAGCTATCATGATATATGATTAATAATAAAAACTTCACTGAGATTCCTAACGGGTAAAATATAAGTAAGATGGAATTTTATTAAAGTTGGTGTGGTAATGAACATAGAGTAAATAAGATTAAGATTTCTACATGTCAAGAACAAGAGAATAAGCTCATAAAATTATATCTCAAATGGAGTGGAAGTTGTTTTCTATGTTTAAATAGTGGTTGTAGATAAACAAATTGCCATGTAATTTAACAAATTATATTTGTGGAACTTGGGACTTATCCAATCTAGTGCCCTAAACTAAGGGTTATACCACAAACTAAGGAAGGAATTATATTATAAAAAAATAGAAGTAAAATGGTTGAATTAATTATATATTTGGATTCACGAATTATTCTTTACAATTATTTTTTCTAATGGTATTTTTGTTATAATAATCATGAATCATATAAATATTTTGTAAATTTTGGAAGAATATATTTCTTCATAAAATATTAACATAATATTTGTGGATACGATCATTATTTATGAGTTTAAGGTTAATCATAAGTTCAATGTCTCAGACACCACTTTTAGGTTCTATGTTATGGGATTTTAAAGTGATTAATTATTTTTTAGGAATCTATTTTCTGGGTTAATATACATATAACATTTAGGTTTAATGTAAAGTATTATTTGGTAAGAATGATATTTTTTTCTAGATGCAAGTTAAAGGTTAAGAGATATCCATTAAATATAAAACCTTCTTTAGGTTGGTGTTATTGAAGTTACATGGGATATAGGGTTATTTATTTAAGGAGGGATATATATTAAACTTTGATTATATTATTGAATTCTGGAGATTAATATATTCATATTAATTTTGGGTATTATCCTAATTTGTGATAAACATTTTGGTTTTAACAAAGAAATGAGGAATATCTTGCTAATATTTTATGGATATTATGATCCATTAATAGTTAATTTTAGTGATTCATGAATAAATTTTATTTATTGGATATTCATTACTTAAAGTAAGAGGTGAAGTGTAAATTGATTGAAGAACAATAAAAGGAAAAATTTCTTTTAATGAAATACAATGGCCTAAAGTAAGTAATTTTTTTTCTATTCTCTCTCTTTATAGTAACTTAATCCCTCAAATATAGGAAAAGGTTCTTAAAATAAAATTATTATCTTATTACCTTCATATTTGATGAATCAATGGTTGTTTAATTCATCACAAATTTATGGTTTTGTGGTTTTTAACTTTCACTTCATAATTTAACTTATTATGTTCAATGACCTCTATCACTCTCCATAATTATTTATTCTTTTATTCCTTGACCATATTTTCCATTCCCACAAATTTTATCCATCATGGAAACCCATTCTTTTGTTATTCCAAATGATCTTCGTATTTCACTTTCTCTCTTTTAATAGGATGTATTATAAAATCGTTTTATGATGTGGGATTTCCCCAAAGTGAATTTTCAAATTTATAACCATTTATTATTGAGATAATGTTCAAATTTAAATGAAATAATTTATTTATGGGGGTGTAATGTGATACCTCAATATTTTAAATGACTATGATTATGAAATAAACACTCAAATTAAAAAAACATTTATATAAAAAATTATTTTTATCTCTTCTTGTGAAAAAATATTATAATTTATAATTGAATATTTTCAAAAAAAAATTTATAATTTTTTTTAAAATAAAGTTATTGATATTAACGTAGCGTAAAATTTTGGTATTTTTCAGAAAATATTGATTTTTCAGTTAATATTAAAAAATACAGATTTTTTTAAAACTATCATTTATTTTTAATAAATGAATTAATATACAAGTCAAATTATAAATTTAATTTTTTGAAACTTATTTTATATTTATATATAATCAAATTAATTACATTTAAATCACATTTATATGGTATTTTAGTATATTTTTGTTTTTAGGTGTAAAAATTCATTTTTTCTGAAAACAGTTTTATGTGCATAATGTTCTTACATTCGAATTAATTAAAATAACCTCAAATGAGGAATTATTTAATTTAAATTTTTATATTATATATATTATTGAATTTAAATTCATAAAATGACTTTTTCTATTCATATAATTAATATAAAGTCATATTATCCGAAAAATTTATTTTTTTGGAAAATCACTTTTCATCACACTAGTAGGTTTTATTTTAAATTGATTTATACCACTTCTATATTTTTAATTTGATAAAATGGATTCCATATTCTAAATCATATTATTTAATAATATTAAATAATTTCAACATAATTTTTTATCATAATGAAAAGTAAAAAAGTAAAAAACTAGTTACCATGGTGAACAATTAAAATGGTAAAAGTGAGTAAACTTAGAGGTAAATGAAATAAAATGTTTTAAAAATATTAATTTTTGAATTTTAGAGGTGCAGATCTACCATATCATCCCTCCACTACTTTATTTATTAAGGTTGGAGGTACATTTCTTAAGAGTTACTTCCCATTATTGAATAGTTTTGGGTATTAACAAAAATGCCACTCCTCCTCAATTATAAAGGGAAAGTCCCTCCCTTCACTTCTAAACACCTATAAATCCATTTTTTCTTTGACAAACACTGAAAAAATATTTCCAAAAATCCTTGGGATTCCCAAAATACCAACCTTATGGTCTTTAATAAGATATCTGAAGGAGGTTCTTCTAAGAGAGGGTAATCGTCTTCACGAAGCTCCTTCTTTTTAATTATTCATTTTACAAATGAAATTATGTAATAAAAATTAAATATAATAAAAATATTATATAATATATAGTGGTATTTTATTATATAGAGGTTATAATGTTTTTTTATCTCCTCTTCAATCAAATAGAAAACTAAATCATCAATCTAGTGTATGATGGACTACCACCAAATGAACCGATGTAAATAATTTTCCATAATTAAATATCATGGATATTCATGATGATGGATTTAATATTCATATATTATATTCATGAAATATTAATAATTATATAAAATTATCATACCATATACCTTATTACTTTACCATTCATTGTAAAAAAGATAACATCATTCGTGTGTACAACAGACTACCGCCTTACGAAGCGTTGTGATTAATTTTTATTACCAAATAAAATGGATGGTATATTTAAGTATATTTAAATAAATAATATGATATTTATGATATAATTAAAATTATTAAAATATAAAATAACTCTTAGCTTATTTCTATCATTATTGTTGAAAAATGGAAATGTTAAACATGCATACACACGATCCACCGTCTCCATGATTGTAATATAGTTCATTTTTCATAACTGTAATTCATTGTTATTTTTAAAAGATTAATTTTTTTACGAAAAGGATAATAATATAATTATTCTTATTCTAGATATAATTGATCAGTGACCCCATTGAACATGTTGAACACACCAATGTAATTTTTTAATAATGAACCGAGCGACTTTAAAACACCTGATGTCAAAATAACTGATTAAGTAACAAAATATGTCATTAAAATAAATGAATCAAATGTTTCAAGTATAAGTTATTAATAATAGAAAATGTTATTTATAAAAATAATAATTTATATATTTTTATTATACAATATATAAAACACATACAAGATATGTCTAGGCTCAAGGTAATGGTTTATGTCTCAAAACATCCTTCTTTGAGACACATATTCTTTTATAAACCTAATTTATTTTATATAGTTTATAAAAATCCTATATACATATTATATCATGAATAATTTTTAAATCAATGTATTTTATGTATTGATTTACTTACTTCATTCATGGGGGCTATGATTGAAAAGTTACAAAGTAGGTAAGTATTTTTTCATTAATATTATTTTAATCATGATTATTTATGCTTGAATTTCAAATGAAGGAAATTATTTAATAATTTTATCTTAAAACACTTATATTTTTTCTTACATGGGTTTTAATTGAATTTTAATTTAATATTACCATTTTCATTTCTTTGGTACTTAAAATGATTGTGAAATTTGTTTTATGTAAAACCAAATGTACTTCTCTCTTCGGTCGAAAACCCTTTCTCATCCACGTATAAGTTTTATTTAAAATGTTTTGATTTTTCAAAATATTATTATATGATTTTTAAAGTAATTTTTACACATTTTTATCTTTTTACAAAATGGTTTAAAAGTAAGATTCTCTTCATTTTCTAAACGAGGAACTTTTTAACTATTTACTAAAGTCTGAAAAAAAATGTTTTTTAACTTCTAAGGAATGTATATAATTACCTACCTTCATAGAAATTATTTTATTTCAATATTTATTTATAGGTTTCCAAGTTTATTTCCAATTAAAAGTATGTCCATAATATTTTTTGATCTTCTATTTGTTCAAAAATGATTTTCAGTGGAAAGGTTATTTTCCTAATGATCATTTTTAATCCTTTTAAAAGTATTTCTATTCGTGAATAAAAATAACCATTAATGTTATGGAGTAATTATAAATTCTACATATATTTCTATTATATATATACCTATCTCACTCTCCATCACATTTATGGGGTAATAGATACCTTATGATCATTTCTCAATTTCCTTATTAAAGAAAGGTTTTTTGATTATTATACATGGAAATATTATGAAACCCATTTCATATCAATGGTTAATTCTTATATTTTTTACAATGATTGATTTACTTATATGGAAGAAATATTCATGCCAAGAAATGAATGTGATAGGTGGAACAAGAATTATACAACCAACAGATATATTGGTTATTTTTTTAGTCTCCTGAGACATCATGTATTGGATTAGGGAGTGAACCTAATCCATCCTGGGATTATATCCACCATGTGATTTTTTGTAGGTGGTTAGACTTAACTTATGTTTATGTAATGTTTTATGATTCTACCACATTTTGTATGAAACTGTGATCTTATGATACTGTGTTCATTATATTATTCTTCCATTTTATTAATCATGTACCTTCTATTTTTTGATATTATATGATACCAGGGACTCACATGTTATATATCCTTATCATTCTTTTTCCATTACTAGGATTTTTATCTCACCCATTTTTTCTATGTATTCCCCTAGTTATCCCATATGGTTTAGGAGATCGGAATGATTTAGGACCCCATTATAGAGAATAAAATGAAAAAATTTATTTTAGCATCACTTTGATGTATTGTAAACCTAGTATTCTAAATACATTGGGCCTCACAATATTTTTTCGTCATTAATTCAGGTTTACATTAAAAATCATGTAATAATATGTGTAAAATGATTGGGTTTTTATACATTACACATGTATTTACATGTAGATCCAAACACTATATAATCAAAAAAAAATATGGACCATAAAAATATCATTATAAATTATTAATTAATAATTTTGGAAAAAAATTCCTTTATCAATACAATTTTCTATTAAAAACATATTTATTCTTTCATAAGAAGCTATTAGAGGATGATTAAAACAATACAATGTTTTATTAAGTTTATACATATGATAGGGGATTATTCATTTTAAAATCTAAGGGGTTGATGTACATATAAATCCTACAAAACCACACCAACAAGGAATGAACTTTTTATATCCATTTGAAATAATTAAAAATATTGAGATCAATCATAATATAATGAAATACTAATAAAATCAATTCTAGATATTTGAGAAAAAGAATATTTTAAATATATTCCTTGTTCTTTTTTATATCCTTGAGCTAAATCCTATATTTTTTTAATTATCTAACTTGATTTATATAACTAATTATAGAAAACCAATTTAGTTTTTATAACTTATTTCTCTTTATGGAGATTCACTATATTCCAAAAATTATTCCTAAAAAATTGATTATGCAGTTCTTCCATTTCCACAATTAAATAAACATGTTTGAAAGCTTTATCAATACTATTAGGTACTATCTTAGATACAAAAGAATTATTTGAGCATAAATTTAAAACTTACTTTCTATTTCTTAACCAAGAATCAAAATTTCTAATTACATTATCAAAGGGATTATCCTTTTGGGACCTCTAATGTTTAGGTTCAGATATATTAGGGATATACTTCCATAAATTTTTTTATAATTATAATTTGATTCAACTTCAAAAAAGTTAAAATCACTAAATTATTCTTCAATAGTTTCAAGATCTGTACTCTGTTTATCATTATTTTCATCAAACATTACTTACACAAATAATTATATTGTCAATATTATTTTATTATATACTCTATAAACTTTATTATAGATCTGATATCCTAAAACAATACCTTCATTGATAATAAAATTTCTCAAAGGTATATTTAGTATTTAAAATGAAAACTTTACACCCAAACACTTTAAAGTAACACACTTTAGGATATATTTCAATAAGAAATTCATATGGTGTTTTATTCCACAAAGGTATAAGAAAGACACTATTCATAATAAAACATGTTGTGTAAATAGATTCATACCACAATAATTTAGTATATTATATTCATTTAGCATTGTTTGATCCATTTAACAAATTACTTTATTCTCTCATTCTACAAAAAAAAATTTGTTGTGGTGTTTTAAAAGATAAAAAATTATGAGAGTATCCATTTTATTCAATAATATTTTCAAAATCTAGATTTTAAAACTAACCACCTTTATTTATAATAATTGAAATAATTATTCACCCCTTTTTATTTTTAATTAATTTGCAAAAAACAATAAACTTATAAAAAGTTTCATGCTAGTGATCCATAAAGTAGAACAATGTAAACCTTCTATAGTAATAAATAGTCACACACAAAAATACTTTTTACCTCCTAAAATTTTAATTATAATGGGTCAAAACAAATAAATTTTTAATAAAATATATGTCTAAAAGTAATATTATTATTAATATTTCAAAATTTTACGTTATGTTGGTTTCCATATAAACATGAATTAGATACAAAATATTTATTTAGATTTAACATGGGAAGATCTTGAACCTATACATGATTATATGATCATTGCAGAAATTTATTATAACAATGACAAAGTCTCTTATACTGTAAAATATCATCATTTTATATTTCATTTAAACACTTGAAATTTTTCTTGGTTAGATCAAAAAAATTAATTTTATAAATTCTATCTTTTCTATTCACATAAAATAAAACAATTTATAATTAAATATAACAATTCAATTATAATAAATCATGAAATTTATTCCATCATCGAAAATCTATAACATAATAATTATTATTTTTTAATTCCTTTAACATATAAAAAATTAGATATTATAATAGATTCATAAATACCTACTTATTCATAACATTTAGCCTTTTCATTACGATTATCTCCAAAAGTGATAGCTAATCCATCACATTGATCGAAAGATTGAAATACTGATGGATATTGAGTAATATGATTTGAAAATGTATTGTATAACACCCTATTTTTTAAAAAAAAATTCAAATGAATTCAATATTTCTAATATTTTTCATTATATGAAACTCTATGTTTATCAATTAGTAAATGCAACACCGAGTTTAAAAAAACATTACATACTATTAAAATATTATTATTTAATATTATAGTTATTACATAACTATTGGAATAGCGGTTATGAATATGATTAAAACAATTATGAAAATATTAGTTTTAAAAAATTATATATAATAAATTCATTGGTGACTAATTAATTAGAAAAAAAAAATATGATTTGAAAATAAAGGAAACATTCTTTTGAAAAATAATGTTTTTGTAAACAAACATGTTTTTACTTAGAAAATTAAATAAATAACTTTTATTTTTTTTATTTTAATCAGATTTATATATAATATATTCAATCAAAGATTTATCATTCATCTTATATGTTTTCTGAAAAAGAGATAAGAATATGTACAATTTTACGCTTAAACCTGTATTTTTCTAAAAGTATGTTTTTTCACCTATGACATAGTTATTTTAAAGTTAATTTAATTTCACTTTTATAAAATTAATTTGATAAAATAAAAATAATTTTGGAATAATCATTTAAAAATTATATTATGGTAATTTTGTTCTTCAAAAAGATTATTTTTTTGATGAATAGTGAAAACACCATATTAAAATTGAAAAATACATTTTTATTTAAATATTTTATAATTTTTAATTATATTTTAAATTGGTTTCAAAGTAAAATTATTTAAAATTTATATAAATTAATACAATTTTGGTCATAGGTATAATTGTTTTATCGAATTTTCATATAAAATCTTCATAAGATTTTGAATATTTTCTCTTTAAAAACATGCTTTCTCATCATGTCTAGGGGATTAATTTTAAATTAATGTTTTCCACTTATGTGATTTAAATTTTTAAAAATGAATTTAATATTTGGAATAATAATAAATTATAAATTATAATATCCTCAACTTAATTTTTTACCAAAATGAGTAGTGAAAACATTAAAAATCAATTACCATATGTATGGAAAACATTGATTTTCTGAGGGGTTAAATTAAGAAGATAAGGGCTAAAAATTCCCTAATTTTTTTTTCCAAAACCCATTTTCTATAAATATTTAGAAACCATCTATTATATTATTTATAATTTTCTATTTTGGAGTCTTTTTTCCTAACAAAAACATGAGTATTATTGAATCTTTTCAAAAAATTACAATCATGCCACTCACCTCACTTATAATATCCCACCCCCTATCCTCTATTCTTCACACATTCAAAACCTTTTTTTATACTCAATACCCAAAAATACCTTAAAAACTTTCCTCCTCTCATCTTATAATCCTCATTTTTTATATAAATCTAACCAAGGAATTATTTTGGTTCAATTTTAAGGAGGAAACCCGAAGAAGATGTAACCTTCAACAATGTGTGTTTTTGTATTATTTATTACCTCACCTAATTAAATTAATTTTATACCAATATGATGGAATAGATTATGTGTATTAAATAAATATGTATTTTTTTTATTTTGTGTTAATGAAAAATAACCATATAAACTTCCACCAAATGTGTTATGAAATCATCGTTCGTGTGTACGATGGACTACCGCTCCGCGAATTGATGACATTTGTTTTTCCATTACCACCTCTCACAGTCGGGTATATTAATAGATATAAAGTATATATATATATATATATGATATTTATAAAATTATTATAATAAATTAGTAATTATATCATATATAACCCTTTTTTACCATTCATTTCATAGCGAATATGATAACATCACTCATGTGTGCGACAGACTACCACCTTGCAAAGAGATGTGATTCATTTTTAACTATCTTTTTACATGGAAGATAATAAGGATACATATATGTGATATAAATGATATAATTGTGATATTAATGATATATTTATCATTATTAAATTATAATATAACATTTTTTTCTTACCTTTTCACTCATTTAAAGATGATAATATTGTTAATGTATGTGTGGATTGTCACCTTAATTAAGCAGTGTGACTCTCTCTTTTCATCACCACTGAACATGGATGATATGTATAAGTTTGATTAAATAAATAATATTGTATTAAATATATTATTATAATTATTTAAATATGATATATTTATTACCACCTTTCAAAAATTATCATTGAAAAAATGGAAACGTTACTCATCCGTACGTACGACCTATCGTCTCCATGATCATAACAGACTTCACTTCACAAAAAAATATATTTCATTATTAGTCTAAAAAGTATAATTGATGTATAAATATAATAACTATTTAATGGATATTATTTTTTATATTATTTAACCATGATAAAATTAGTAGGACAAAAAATAACAAATCAAAACATATATGAAAAACAATGTGGTTATTACCTGAAATGTGATTTTAATAAAGAATTTTTTAAAAATGGGTAATAAAAGGTTAAAAGTAAATAATATATGGAATGATATATTATATTATATTACTTCAGTATAAGTATAATGAAATTATATTTATTAAATAGGAGGTTTGAACATTTATGGTGGAATTCAAGGCTTACAATAAGGGATTTTTGTCTCACTCTTTTGCTTATGTGAGACACATGTTGTATTCCCCACATATATCTTTTATGTAGTGTGTATATTTCACTTGAATTTATTTTAGGATTATTATAATTAAAATTATTTTTATTTACATATCCATTTTAGGATCTCTCTTTCATGGGTTTTATGGTTAAAATGTTACCAAATAGGTAAGGTATTTTTGTATCAATTTTCCTTCTTCGAGACATATGTTATGAACATGTTATCTTTTATTATGTGCATATAAATTCCATTTGAAATTTTATATCATGAATTTATTTATTTTTATTTAATTTTAGGTTTCATTTTATGTTATTTTTCATGGGGCTTATGGTTTAATGTTACCAATGTGGTAATGATTTTATTTTATAAGCTCATCATTTATCAGGTTTGTTTATGATTATGTTTCTGATGATAGAATATTATGATACATATCACAACCCTTCTCTTTATTTAAAATTCAAACATGATTTATTACATAAAATTAAACACAACGGAACTCAGAATATCAAGAGTACTACTGTCTTTGGAAAATTTAGTACATTACATAATAACATAAAATATTAAAAAATGATATCTTTATTTAAAACTTCCTTAACATGATCAAAATTCTCCTTCATACATAACACTTCTTGGGATAAACTGAGGACATACATAAGAAAGGGATTGGCTATAAAGATCAGTAAGGTAATATACAAGGCATAAAATGAAGAATAAAATACATATTAGATAATAGGCATATCAATGGAGAATAAAGAGAAAATGAATAATAAGGTATTAATTAACATGATAATCATAACATAAGAAATGTGGAAACAACTTAAAGCACTACATCATAAACATAGGTCAAGGATAAACCTACCAAGAAATCATGGCCGAAAATTTCAATTATGGAATCAGGTAAATCCCCTATCACAATGTGATGTATCATGATACTAACCATTACCAAATACACTGGGTTGCTATATAATTATAAGCACACTCGTCACATTCATTTCTTTCTCATGCTAAAGTGTGCCATATAGATCAATCAAAATGGATTCATTCACCATAATAATTTATTCCATGATCATGTATTATAGATTATATATATGTAAGACCCCAATAAAATAATTATATCTGTATAAAGACGAATACCTGTGATAGAAAATGGACATGGTATTCACTACACAATTGTTTTGGAATGAAAAATTGTGGTGTAATTTCGGAAGCATGATGACATCACATAGAAAGTCATAAAATTGGTTTATTAAAGATAAAGTAGAATCTAATAATCTATATATGAAATGTATAGTAATATGGAAACAGAGATATATGTCCCAAAATTAGGAATTGGAAAAAGAAGGCGTAACATAATAAAGACACTCGAAGAAAGAGGAGAAAAAAAACTGTTACTTGAATGTGTGATTTTGAAGGCTTGTAAGGGGATTTTTGAAATCTTGGGGAACCTTGGGAGGAATATAGGGATTGGATGGTATAGTTTGGATGTGCTACAATGAATTTTAGAAATGATTAATGAGTTATTTTATAGGTTTATATAGGAAAGGATGGAAATTTCTTTATTATTTAGGTTTCGGAATATATATAATAAAATATCCAAAATTACAAACCATCACATGGGTTTTGACCATGGTTTATGAAAAATGGTAGTGGTTAAAATTATTTTATATGAACAATGTCATAACATATTAAAATATTACCATTGGTGATGTCGAGGTGAGACACACTTTTAAGGAATGATTTTAAAATCATAAAATATGTTATAACATTTTGAGGATTCATAATTTCTTTACAAAATAAATCAAATAAACATAAAATCACATTATTTTTAAGGCAAAACATATATTTGGTCATGGATCATATTTATATTACTAATTACATCACTTTTGGTTAATTATGATGTTATAAAACACAAAGTATTTTTATATGGTATTTAAATTTTACTTGAAAATTCACAATTCTCTGAAAATTATGAAACATTTACCATTAGGTAATTTTGATATCATGATTCCAAAAATAATATTCATTTTATCTAAATAATTTTTTAAATAATTAAATTTTCACTTTCAAAATAAAAACCAACAATTATTGAAAATGACGAGTTTTTCACAATATCATTTTCTTTGAACCCATATGAAAATTTACATAAAACTTCATAAAAATTATATGATAATTTATATTTGATAAAAAATATTTAATAATATTATTTTATTAAAATATAATTTATTTAAAAAATCCATTAATTCAAATATTTAGTAATTAAATTTGAATATTAACCAAAAATACAATTTGTGCTTTAAAAATCATTTACAAAGAAACAATAATTGGATAAAAATATATTCATTATTTTAAAAATAAATGTATATATTTATATTTCTAGTGTATTGTTATATATTAATTTAATACACCGGTATACTCTATAAAAATGAGGTGGGTGATGGTGGGGATTTCATGGGGTTGTTCGACGAACATGGTTTAGGTCATGATTATGATGATCTTGAACATATCCCGTAAACCATTTGGATAGTACTTAAGTTGTTGAATCTGATATTGGTATTGGTCAAGGGAAAATACTAGAAATTATACTTTCTTCAGAAGAACCGATAAATGGGCTTCATAGGGCATGATCCTACTGGTTGAGGCTTTCACTTCCTTTGTATGTGTCAAAAGGATTTCTTAAAAACTCTATATTTATACAAGTCATGTGATCACTATTTAGAAACTATATTATCAATGGTAATGTTACTTAATGATTATGTAAATACAATTGGATATAATAAAACAAAAGGAGTGTATGTGTTTTTAATAACAATAAAACAGTTAATTAAGCCAAAATGGGAATTTTATTTATAATAGTGTGGGTAGTTACAATATTCCCCCTTTAGAAATTTTACTTTCGATTTTTTTCCACACTAAAACAGATGAGGGTAACCTTGCTTCATCACCACATCTGGTTCCCACACTTCTTCTTCAAACTTGTGGTTTCTCTACAACACATTGAAGAGATGCATTGTCTTATTTCATAGAATTTTATCTATGATCTAATAACTTCACCAACTACTATTCATAGGAAATATCATTATACAATGGTACAAACTCTATATTTAGTACATGTGAGGGGTCTAGTATGTACTTTATAAATAGAGATACATGGAATACATTATTTACTTGAGATAGGTTCAGTGGGTGTGCTAGTAGATAGGCTACTTCTATGATGTGATCAAGGATCTAAAAAAGTTCAATTTACCTTGGATTAAGCTTTTACATATTCCCAAATATCACCACTTTCTTTCATAGAGTTATGAAGAATAATACCATGTATCCAACATCAAAATCTAGTTCTCATCGATGATTGTCAGTATAGATCTATTATTGACTATGAGGAGCCTTGATGTGATAATGAATGCTCTTATCCTTCTCCACCATTTACTAATCCATTTAAAGACATAAAAGTTTTTTCCCCATAATCAATCCAACATGTCAGTGTTCTAAACTTCTTCCCATAAAGGGCTTTATAGGGATCCATTTGGATGATTGAGTGGAAACTTTTGTTGTAAGAGTACTCAACTAAAGGAAGATGTTAGTCTCATCATCCCTTGAAGTCAACTGAGCATTCTATAAACACTTACACGAGTTTTTGTATAGTATTATCAGATTGGACATCAATTTGAGGGTGATAAGCCATAATGAAGTTTAGCACAGTGTTTAGATCATGATGGAGAATTTTCCAAAACATAGAGGTGAATCTTGGATTTTGATCAGAAACAATCGATAGTGGTACTCAATTCATCCTCACCACTTCTATGATGTATATCCATGACATTTTATCCAATGATAAATCATCTAAAATTACAATTAAGAATGCTGTATTTTTAAGATAGTCCAAAAAAACCAAGATATCATTATTTCCTTTAGACGTCTTCGGATGTATGGTGACAAAGTCCATGATGAGGTTTTCCCATTACCATGCCAGTATGGGTAATGGTTGAATCATCCCCTTGGACTTATTTTTTTCCACATTCACTTACTGATATACCTGTTAATTTGATTTATATTCAATGATCTCTTTCTTCATTTTGTGCCACCAATTATGCTCTCAGAGATGGTGATACATCTTTGTGTTTCCTGGGTGAATAATAAAAGTTGGATTATGTGCATCATCCAATAGTTCCTTATCTAACATATTATTTTATGAAACACATAGTCTTGAACCAAATTTCACAATTCTATCTTCATTAACATTGAACTTCATGGTTTTTCCTTTCCTTATAGTTTCTACTCTCTTAGGAATCCCATGTTATCTTTTTGTTCATTATTTAACCATTCCAAAAGAGATAGTTTAGGAATAATTTGTGAATGGATTGATTGTGTTACATTCATTATGATTCCCATGTACATCATCTTAAAATCCAATAATATAAAATCCTTATCAATTCCAACCAATGATTGAATTACTAGTTCCTTTATACTTAAATCATCTGCCACTGTATTTGCTTTATCAGGATGGTAGTGGACTAAGCAGTCGTAATCCTTGATGATCTCTAACCATCTTCACTGGATCATATTAATAACTTTCTATGTGAATATATATTTGAGGTTATTGTGATCAGTATATATCTCACACTTCTCCCTATATAGATAATACTGCAATATTTTCAATGTAAATATCCAAACTACGAACTTTAGATCATGCGTGGGATAGTTTTCCTAATGATTTTTTAACTACCTTGAGGAATAGGAGGTGACTATCACTTTGCATCAACACACAACAAAATACCTTTTTCGAAGAATCACTAAAAATTAGGAAAAGTTCCCCACTTGCGTGTAGTGTGTGCACAAGTTCAGTGATAAGTCTCCTTTTAAACTCCATAAAGATTTCTTTACATTCATCATTCTAAAAAAACTTGACTCCATTCCAATTTATCTTGGTAAGAGGGTTTTTAAATCATGAGAAATTTCTCACAAATTGTTGATAATACCCAGGTAACCCAAGGACACTACAGATATCTGTCATGGATGTTGGACACATCTATCCTTCAATGGATTTTCTCTTTCATGGGTATAAATATATCCCATTGATTTCGATGATATATCCCAAGAATGAGACTTAATTCAACCATAAATCACACTTTTTGTACTTTCAATAGAGATTATCCTTTTGAAAAGTCTTTAGCATAGTTCCCAGATTCACCTCATGGTCCTCCTTGGTTTTAGAGTATATTAAAATATAATATATAAAGACTACCAAGACTTTTTCAAGTTAATCTATAAATAATATATTCATCAAGTCCATTAATCTTTATTTAGAATTAGTGAGTCTGAATGGCATTACTATGAACCCATAGTGACCAAACCTTGTACGAAAAGTTTTCTTGGGGATATCATCCTTATTCAGCCTTACTTGTTAATACCCCAACCGAAAATCCACCTTGGAGAATTATTGTCCTCCACATATATAATAAAAAAATTCATCAATATGTGGTAAAGGATACTTATTCTATATCATGATCTTGTTCATATCAAGATAATAATTGCAAATGTGCATTAACCTATCCTTATTCTTAATGAAGATTACTAGTGAACCCCATTTGAAGAACTTGGGCATATGAACCCTTTATCCAGATTCTCTTATAGTTGTTTCTTCAAATCCTCAAGTTTCACATCAGCCATTATAAAAATATTCTTGGATATTTGAAACTCTTTAGGTATAAAAAAAATGGAAAACTCAACCTATCAGTTAAGAAGAAGACTAGGAAATTCCTCAGGAAAAACATCATCATATTCAGTCATAGTAGGCATGTCTTATTGGATGGTTCTTTCCTTAAACTCAATCATTTGAGCTTGATATTATTGCTCATAGGGAAATATTATCTATGCTTGAGATGATGGTTCAAAATAAGATTCATACTCCTCATATCACTTGTACTAAATCAGGAGTTGATTCACCATATGGAGAGTGATTTTATTCTCATGACCAATTATGTTATCTCTATATAGGGAATCCAATCAACATAAATAATTTCAAAAAATTCCCCCAAAGGGAGTAGGAAAAATTTCACCATGAATTTCATCCGTTAAATGTTAACATGGGAGGAGTTATATACATTGGAGGTAATAATTGCCCCATTTTTTTTACCGATATCTCTACTTCCATGCTTTATGGTGGTGTTTTAATAGTTTTACTAAACTTTTTTAATATGGAGGAATGTTTAGAACTAGAATAAAAAATTATGTTCACTATTATTGAATGAATAACTACTGTACCTATCACCACTTCATTTTCAAGATCCACCTCCACCGCCTTGATAGAAAAATCTCTCCCTTACTACCACAGAGGTTGTTGGTTTCCTTCAAAAACCCATGTCTTAGTGAACTGGTTCGCAAAGTACCCTTTTTTATTGAAGTTGAAGCAGTGAACAATGTGTTGAGGGTTGAATGGAGCATTCCTTTACTCTGTCACATTAAGGGGTTTCTCATATCGATAATCATTAGGTAGGTTCCTTTCTCTTCCACACCTAATGCATTTCCATGCCCCCCTTAGGCAATTTATGGGGTGCTTCTTTCTGCAACTTTGAAAAGTGGGATGCAGAAATTTATTAGCATTATTGGATTTTTTCATTAGACCGCCATCATTAAACTCTACTTTCCACTTATCATCCCCATAATACCCTTATAATTCTCTGATCTCTATTTCAACTTTTAGGGCACATCGGAAAATTTCCTCATAGCTATCAAATATTCAGATCTCCAAATATTTTCATAAAATAGGATTTAGCCTACTAAATAAGTGGTCAAACTTATATTCAGGGGTAATGAAAAAATCGAAGGCATATCACACATGTATTTTGATGTTTTACTCATACACCCTGATATATTCATTATCTTTTTTCTTAAGTTCTTGGAAATATCTTTCCATTTTAATATAGTGAGTGTGAGGAAAATATTTATGAAAAAACATTTTTAGAATCCTATTAACTCTATTATTAGAATCTCTTCCTCATGATTCGTATTCTTGATAAATTGAAACCACTAATCATCTTCTCCCTCCATATGATAAACATCTAGAAAAACATTATATCATTTGGAACATTGAAATATCAAGAAGATCTTATCAATGGAGTTGATCCATTATTCTATGATTAAGAGATCAGATGATCCATTGAAAGTAGGAGGCCTTTGTCACATAAAGCTCTCGATCACAACTTATTCTCTATTAGGGGGTTTGGGTGCTCCTCTTGATCCATGTTTCTATTCATAATTTGAGTCAGCCAAGAGAGTATTGTGGCAAAGTTTGTAATTCCCACTCCCATCGGGTTGGGAATCTTGTTGGGACAATCATCACATTTCCCTTCACATATGTTGTTAAATCAATTCCTCCTATTACCAGCCATTTCTGAGAATAAAAGAAAAACTAGGGATGATTATTTTAAAATATTAAACACACGAAGGGATATCCAATGACAATGGATGGATAATTTATAAATTACATTTATCTCCTTAACATATGAGTTTCTAGTCTTCAATCTATTTTATCCATGATGTATTTCTTAACACACATTCTAATGGTAATTTTCATTCGTGTAATTATTGTTCATAATGAGATTATGTATTAACCAAAGCATATCCCATGTGAGTGTCAAACTAGGTGTGTAGTAAGGCTTGTTATTAGGAACCAGATCACACCGAGTCAAGCCCTGAACATCTTGTCGGAGTTGTTACCCTTAGGTACATCCATACAAGAACTACGAACAATTATAGTATCCAGAAGGGATGTATTTTATTGATAAAACACTTACACTATATTAACAAAAATTTAGGGATGTTTTCATATAATCAGCCTTATCCCTAAGTCTATCACTAAAGTTTTATAATCTGAATCACAAAAATTACTAAACCTATCCTCTTATACCAACTATAACAATCCTTCTCTTTATTTTACTTTTAAACATGATTTATTACATAAAAATACAATTAATTGAACCTAGAAGATTAATATATCTAGTTACATTAAATAAAAACTCAAAAAATGAAAAAATGACATCTTTATTGAAAACTTCTTTAACATGATCAAAACGTTCCTTCATACTTAACACTACATGAGATAACCTGAGGATATACATAAGAAATGGGTGTGATATAAATCCCAGTAAGATATGGGATTGGTGTTTACATCGGGCCAATATTTAGTCATGTTTTTATCAGTTTTTACGATTTCAATTTTTTTTGGTAAAAACATTTGTAGTATTGATTGGTTTAGTTAAATTTTTAATTAATTTTATTTAGGGTGATGAAAAATGATGTTATTTTAATGAATTTATTAACATTAAATTTTTCAATATAATCAAAAATAACTTATGATCATATTTTTCTATGAAATATTTATATATTTTGTATTTAAATATGGTGATATGTGGTATAATGAAAAATCAATGGAATCATTGACTATCATTATATTACATAAGATGATATCAAATATAAATTTACACATCATGGAGGATAAATTATATTTTTATTTAAAAAAATAAAATAACATTACATTATAGAGAAGTAAAGACAATTATTTATCTATAAAAAATCACCAATATAAAAAAATTTGGTATTTTATAGTGGTTTATGATCCTTAACATTACATAATTCATTATATACATTAACTAGTTATACACATAATGAAATTAAATTAGAAGTGGGTAAATGTTTTTTTATAATAGATATATTATATAATTCAAAATGAATAATGTTATATTGAAATCTATGTGAATTATAATTTACCCTTTACTAGGATAGTGTAATATTGTTCATTTTGATTATTTATTTATATATTAATATATATGATAAAATTGAAAAAATGTGTTATTGAATATTATTCTCAGTACAATAAGCTTGAATTTACAATTTACAATTCATATGATGTTTATTTAGAAATTATACTACATTGAATTAGTATTTTTTTTCCTCAAACATTATTTTGAAAATTTTCATTTATAAAAAAATAAAAATCCTTTAATATATATATTATCAATTAAATTTAAATCCTTGTCAAATTGGATAGGTATAATATGTTTAATATCATGTTTTGAGGTCATATACATATAATGATATGGGAATTCCACTATTGGTTCTTTAAGAAGGAAACCATAAGAAGAATTGGATAATGATTAACATGATCAATTGCCTCAAATGTCTTTATTCTCAATCAACGTATTTACATGTATAAGGATAATGGCTGAATTTTTATAAAATATTAAACAACCACATTATCATCAATTTATTTCATTAATTATGGTCAATGCTTATATTCAAGTTCACATATCTATACTAGTATGATGAATGATAGAGAATAGATATATGGTTTAAAAATTGATGTTATTTCCCATTAGTGATTAAATATATTTCTTTGTATTTTATCATATTTTTTAGATAAATTTTTTTCGGCATACATATTTTGTTATTGGCAGTTTTCCATTGTTTAACTAATATATTCAATTTTTTCAGTGATAGTTTTCATGCACAAAGATGATATATGGCACAAATTTATTTTTATAGATCTGTCTTACTTGTTATAAGGTATCAAATTAACTTCAATGAATATAATATTATGAACACATCATAATGAATAATTCAATGGGAATAATATTAGTTTCCATGTATGTTTAAATGTTATTTTGAAAATTCTAAAATGTAAGATATTCATTTTACTATTTCATTACGTGAAAAATAAAGTTAAAAATCATCCTTAAATTTAAAAAACAATATTATTTGAGGATATACAGATGTTTTCTATTGGAATTATTCTGAGATGTTGTGGGGTAAAAAATAACATTCAACCAAATAATTATGTATGTATTACATATTTTAATTTATATATGTTATTATTTAATGGGTACTCAGTTTAACTTTATTATATCATATTCTCCAAAGTGTAATATCTTATTTAAGTATTGTATAAAAATATTTTTAGATATGTTACTCACATGAATCATTGAGTATTACTACACATGTGAATATTATATAGATATATATAGGTTTGTATTGAAAAATATCGACTACAATTCCATTTATATGGCTCTTTCTAAGGAATTATAAAAAATATTTATACCGATCACCATCAAATTTTATTTAATATGGTTATATAACCATTTTTATTGTTTACATGTTACAAAAAGCATGTAATTGGTTTCAGCTAATTATTATGAAAGTAAATATAGATTGATATGTTTATATGTATGATAGTAATTAATGATGTAAATATTTTAATGTTTTTCTTAACGATTATTATTATTATCTTATACCATGTTTGGCGGGATATATGTGAATGGGTATGAAATAAAAATGGGGTTTTCATGTCTTCTGTTTATTTGAGATTATGTAGTTAATTGGAGAGTTCTAATTGCACATGGAGATATCCCAAAAATGTATTTGGAAAGTAAAAGTAATTTTTATTGTAGTTAGGGAAACATAAACTAGATTTATCACATGCACATCATTTTTTTGATATTTAATATGATTCAAACACAATATTTATTATGTGGAAGGGTTTTTTATGTATTATTATAATAAGATCTTATAGAAGAGTGTTTTCTCCATTAACATGTTATGTGGTAACATGGACTTATGCACATCAATAAGTGGAGTTTAAAAGATGAAATGTGTTCCCAGAATCATTATTTATTCATTGGATACAATCACTAACCCATAGGGATAAGAAGAATTATAATGGGCTTTTTTTTGTTCGAGTTGATGTTTTTAAGGTATGATTTTGAATTTATATTTTGGACTTATAAAATGATATATTTATCATAAATTAAATAATAGGATTATTAAAGTATGTAAAAATAATTAAGTGGTTATGATAATATAGTGACATGTACATGGGCCCTACTTAAACAACTTATGGTAAATAGAAGCATCTAAATGTCCTAAATACTGAAATAACCTATTTACTATATATTAGTTTATAAATTTAATACTGATGGGACTAGAAACAGAAGAAAATATTTTTTTTAAAAACAAATTTAATTTTATGTGATGTTTTTGTACAAAATTTCTCTCTTATTTGATAGATATCTTATAAGATATTTTTTGCAATTTCATAATAAAATTTTGATCTATCGAAGATATTATAAATAGAAATATAAGCTATTTAATTTGAATATAAATTAAATTATATTATAATTTTATGTGGTAAAATATTATAATACATAAATATCAACATTTTATGAATTATTTGAATAATTGTAGTTTTAGAGAAATTAAGCCCATATTCATGTTTTGGATTATGTGATAAACTTGTGGAATTTTTACACTATGATGTAATTAAAAAACTGTTAAACACAGATATATATATATATATATATATCATGAATAAATATGTGATTTATAAAATAATATGGATAAAATTTAAGGATAAATAAATTCAAAAAATGATTTGAAAATATTTTTTCTATTTTAGAAATTTCTATAATACATTTTAAAATAAATTTAAATTTAACATTTAAGATGAGTGAAATGTTTTATAAAATATAATTATATAATTAAAAAATTTATGTTCTTCTAATAGTGGATTTAATAATTTTTTTTACTTGTATGAAAATTATATTTATAGTATAAAATATTTCTTGAAATAATTTATAGATATGATTTAGTTTCATAATAATAATATGTGAAATTGAATAAATTATTTTAAATGAGAAGAAGAAAAAAAATATTTATTATTAATTTCTAGAAATATAATTTTCTACATTATAATATAATTGTTTTTATATGACACTCATTGGAATGATTTAGATTAAATTGTGTTTTTAAGAAATAAACATGTGGTTATTTATGAAAAATAAGAAATTTTTTATTAATTTTTGTATTTTCTAATTTTTATTTATTATTAAAATGTAAGAGATTATTTATTAAAAATATATATAAATATTTCTTTTAAAAAAACTAGTTTAATTAATATGTAGTATTTTAAAAAATATTTTTTAGGGAAATTCAATAATCATGATTATATGTAATATGTTAATGTATATGTTTTAATTTATTAATAATTTTTAATCATTAATTTATTTTAAATATATTTATCTTAAATGATTAATAATAAAACATTAATTTATAGGTAAATAATATTAAAATTTAAAAAAATTAAAAATAAATCATTACTATATGGTCATTTTACATATATATAGAAAATGTAACAAGGTAGATGATCTCCCATCGATATAAAACAATTCATAATTTTATTCATCTATGTTTATGGCATGACATGCTTCATGTTTTTTTAAATTCCAGCATTTATTCTACCTAAACATTCCCAAATTCTCAACAAATAATGGGAGGCACTCATTAAGCCACAAAGAACCTTCAAAAAAATATTGTTGAGATTTTTCAAATTTTAGAAATATAAAATGAATTAAAAATATAAAAATGGGTCCTTCACTAAACACAACATTAAAATTTATTCTAAATTTCCTGACCCATATTTTCGTGCCATAACCCTAGAATCCTAGATCTGGTGTATTGTTTTATTACATTGGCATTATTTCAAGAAATAAAATCCATAAGGACCAATTCATTTACCATTATATGAAATCTATACTACTTATATGATTCCTATAATACATTGGGAGATATAAAACACAGACATGATGCATAAAAAATGAAATAAACTGAATCCTTGATAGCATATTCAAAGAGTTCATCTTCATAACATGGGGAAATGAAACATAATTAGGATGAAATCAAATGATACATATAGGTAATTATAGATGAAAAAATAATGAATAAATGAGAATAAATTAACATTTAAATGTAAACAACTGATAACACATTCCATTAAAATAACTAAATAAGGAAAAACCAATATGGATCGGTATGAGACTGTAGCACATGAGATTTTATCAATGAATTGAAATGAAATGTATCCATAGGTATGTCCATGAAAAATCTCACTGATGAATAATAAATGAAACTAAATGTGGGCAATGCATTCTTAATAGAAGAAATGCTTGAAGAACATGAAAACCAACATCATCAAGACCTTTGACAAGACTATGTAAAACTACGGATAGAGAGTTACTTAATTTGAAAAACATATTTGTCTTTTGATAACCTGTCGATGCATCAAGGGGCTATATAAATTCCATGTCCGACCATTCATTTCTAGTTCAACGAATTATTTACATAGAATAATAAATTTATATAATATTCCTTATCAAATAACTATTTTGAATAATAAGTTTTGAATTATCAAAATTTCCCCAATTAATAAAATAATTATCAAATTAGACACCATATGTAAAATGGTATACATTTCAGATAATATTGATATCTGTGATAAATGAATTGGATAAATTGGATAAATTTAATGTTTGATGACCATATGAGATTAAATATTCAAATAAGACTAACAAATGAATCCAGTGAATGTGAATAATATCCTTGACCAAATCAATATTAAAATATCCTGAGGAATATTAAGAATACATCAATATAAAAAACCCACGAGGATTAAAAATAAAGGGTTTTTGTTGTTGATTAATAGATATACTATAAAACTATATTTTAAAAAAATCCTGGGAAAATATTCTTTTGTTTTGAAAATTATCGTGAAGAACCTTTTCTTTGAAATTCACATTTTAATTTTTTTATAAATTTATCCTTTTAAAAATGGAAATAAAGATTAAATGAAATCATGACAAGTAAATCCACACATGTCATGTGAGGTAAATAGAATATTCCTTTTTTCATGGTAAAAAGGATATAAAATTCATAATTTGGACAACGATGAGAAAATTACTTTGATAACAACGTTAAAAGAAAAAAATTATGAACATGTATTTATCAAATAATTTTGTAAAACATTTTAAAACATCATTGTTTTTAGAAAAAAATTGTTTCTTTGACTAAAGAGAGAAATAATGTTAGGTTTTCTTAAAACTCGTTCCTAAAACACATTGAATACTAAAGAGTGTAAAACTGGTATTAAAACACAAAAATTGTATTAAATAACCTGATTAGAATTATATTTTTTATTTAAAAAATTGTATATAATTACCTTTAATAGAAATACCATTAAAATATCATTTTTATTATTCTTGAGGAAAATAATATTTAAACATCCAAAAGTGTCCAATAACACATTAAAAATTTTAAATTATTATCCTCATGAAGGAATAATATTGAATTAATGTTTTAGATACCACTATGATAAAACAATTCATGATATAATAAATCAAAATCATTAGTAAATACACCAGAAAAAATAAGTAAATGGTGAAATTGATGTTTATATCCAAGATGTGAAAAGTGAGATGAAATATCATTACCAATGTTGAAACAAATGAATCAGAAATCAAAAATGCAATAATAAACAAATAAAAATTTGTATACCATAAAGATAATATTATTCATGATATTAAATGTCAATTTGGATGTATGTACTTTATATATAATAAACTAGGATTACAATAATAAATCATGCCTCACTGTCACGCCCCGCCCACGGACACCCATGTTTTTTTCTTTTCTCTGTCCTGCGACGTTGGGAAGAGTTGTGTTGGGTCCAAGTTGGAACTTTCTTTGAAGCGTTGACGTTTTCGGTGGGTTTCAGGATAGTGCGCAGTCACCCCACTGCTAGAGGTCACTACGCATTCGGTCCGGGTGGGCGCGCGGTCACCGCACCTCTATCGGCGGTTGTGCGTTCGGACCTGGTGAGTGCACGGTTGCTCAACAGTTTAAATAAATAATAAAATTTAAAGAGTAAATTAAATTAAAAATAATTTTATAAAATGTTTAATAATAATAATGACAATAATTTATAATGTTGTTTTTGTTGTTATTATTATTATTATTAAGATTAAGATTACTATTATTATTATTATTATCATTTAATTTTATTTTATATTTATTTATTTATTTATTTATTTATTTTATTCTTTATTTCTCTTTCTTCCTATTTCTTCTTCACATTTTTTTCTTCTCCCTTTTGCTCTTCCAAGCGGTGATGTCCCCGCTGTCCAGTGCGCGACCCGCTCCCCTGCCTCTCTTCTCTCTCTTTTTTAATTTTGCACGCTGCACTTGCAACACTACTCTTCCCCACACAGCAGCCCTGTCGCCCTTCTACAGCAGCAGCCCCGTCGCCCAACGGTCTCCCTCCTTGGCCGCTGCTGCCCGTCGCCTCAGCTCGACTCCTCTCCTCCCAGCCAGCCCGCAGCCATCCTCCTCCCAGAAGCCCTACACGGCGCCCTACTCCGACACGCCCCCCCCCCCCCCCTATTGAGCCGCACCCTAGCCGCCAGGTCCCAGCGCCCCGCTAGCACTGCGCCACCCTCCTGCTCCTCGAACGGCAGCCCGCGCAGGCCTCTGCTCCTGCTTGTTGTCCTTGTCTAGCGCGCCTGCTACCCGACAGCCCAACGGCGCTGTCTTGCCGCGTCCAGGCCTCGCCAAGTCCCTCAACCCTCCTCCTACTCCGCTGTCCGTGCCACGAGCCCCACTTCCTGGCCCTCCTTCATCTGGTGCGAGGCACCCCACCTTCCTCTCCTGTTTCCACCGCACAACAGTCGTGCATGCGGCCCGCCATCCCTCTTGCTCCCGCTCCTTATAGCGCACCCTGGCTTCCCCTTGTAGTGGCTCCCGCAGAAGCCCCCTGCTCCCTCCTCTCTTCTTCACATATCAGCAACCTATAACCCAGTTGGATCCCTTCCTACTCGCCGTACGCTCAGTCTGCCACCACACACATCACCCGTCCTCCGCCAGCCTCGCTGCCCCGGTCGCCCGCCAGCCGTGCCGACCGCAACTCACTGTCCCAACCTCCTCCACATGCACACCCACTTCCCATAGCTGGCTCCTGCCTCCCGCTATCCGATCGCCAGCCACGTCCTCCTCCGGCAGTGCCTCCGCCCAGTAGCTCCGACACTCTTTGAACGTCGTTGCTCCCTCTTTCGTCTCCTCCTGTCGCGGCAGCTAGCAGCCCTTCCCCTTTGTAGCGTCGCCTTGCACCACAGCTGCCCGACACCCTGGCTCATGTATGCCTCACCCACGTGCTGCCGACACGCTGCTTTCTATTTTCTGGCAGCCCTCGCCGCACCCCCTGGTCGGACCGTGTCCAGCCACGCGGGCACCTTCCGCTGTTCCGGCGCGATGCCCTCCGACAGTTCGTTTCCTGTTGCGACCCTCCCCGTTGGTACCCCTATTATTTTATGCCAGTTTGATATTTATATTTGATTTACACATATATATATATATGACTTGGGTTGATTAGAGTTTTTATTAATTAATTTTTATTTGGGTCGGTTTGACATTCTAGGACCCGCGCGGGGCGTTTCTGAGTGAGCGCCATTGTCGCACTTTGTTTTTGAGGTTGCGTCGTCGTCGCGCCTGTTTCCGAGTGAGCACCGTTGTCGCGCCTGTTTCCTAGTGAGCGTCGTCGTCGCGCCTGGTTTCCAAGCTTGCGTCGTCGTCACGCCTGGGTCTTGAGGTAGGTCCCCCACTGCACTCACCTTTAGATTTAGAATTTATTAACTACTTGGTGTTTTATTAATTTTAATAAATAGAAAATAATATAAGATAATTGATTTTTAAATGACTATTTGGTGTAAAAAAGCGCCGTTTATTTTATACACGTCTCTTGAAATATTTTCTTGACGAGTGGACACCCAATAGTAAAAGAATGCCAGTTTGGCCTTTAAACATAATTCACGGAATTTCAAATGTGGTTCTAGTTTTAAAGATAAATGGTTTCTTATGAACAAGAGTTTCGGGTTTTCTTGAGAAACAAGGTTTTTATTTAAAGTTGGTGAAGGCCCGTTTGGCACTTTAATAAAATAAATTATTTTTGGAAAAAACTCACTTTGGGGTTAGTAAGGGGTGTTCTTTGGTGTGCGTTGACTGCGTGAGTTGTGTGTGATATTTGTGCATCATGACTGATTGATTTACATTGCGGACGCACCCCTTTTATTGCTTGTGTTGACATAGGAACCTGGCATATTGAGTGAATCTTCTGAGAACGATTGCTGCACTAGTTTAGATTACGCACTGGATAGTGGCCCCATAGCAGGGGAATACTGAGTTATTGCTGCTATGTGGATTGGGCCCCTTGGTTAGGCCATGCAGGGCTATGCCGAGCGTTAGGGGGTTATGACGTCATCGAGTTAGGGAATGCCTTCAGGATGAGTCAGATGTATAGTGCGTTCTGGATTGTTCACGATCTCATAGGTTTGACCCATGTTTCTTGTAGTGTTTTTTTAATATGTGGTGGACGGTTGAGAGGTCTAGTTCGGTTGCTGGCCCCTGTGTGCCACTTTTTCCATTTCCCTTGGTGTGTGTTGTGTATTATGTGTGGTTTTTCCTTTTTTGCTAATAACTGAAGTTTGGATTTCTAAATGGTTCGCAGAAAATGATTTGAAAATAAATATACCTATTTATTTCAAACATTAAACTTTTTTTTAAATTAAAAAGGGCAATGGACTGATACTTGATTTAGAAATGGAAGTGCATGTGTGTGAAAGAAAATATTTTTGTATTTTAGTTCAAACCTGTAATTGGTAAATTTATTATTTAGAGGTAGTGCGTTGGGAATAGATATCGAGCTAGCCTACTGATTTTTAATACTCACGCCTATAGTTCTTTTCTATTTTTAGTGTTTGTGCAGGTTACAGCTTGGGTGCCTTCGCCTTGGGTGACGTTTGGTCGTGAGTTGGAGAGTGACCCGCGAGGTCACACGGAGATAGTGTTTGTCTCTTTTGGTTAGTTTTATTTTCTTTTGTTCATGTTAGTTACTTTACTTTGTTTATTTATTTTGCGCTGGTCTATTTATTTTCTGCTACTTTAATTATTTATTTTTATTGGTTGAAATCGTTCCCACTTGCTCTCTGTTGATGCCCTGGCGCTTCTCGCCAGCCCGGGAGGATCGGGAACGCCTCTCGGGTCATGTCGCAGACCGGCTTGGGTGACCGGTTCAGGGTTGAACCGGGTTGGTTCATGAAAAAATGGTATCAGAGGAGGTCGTCCCTTAGGGGACCTCACTTTTCAGAGTGCCCTTTGTTATTTGGGATATCTGGTAGAAGGATATTAGGACTTTCGGATCTCAGGAGGTAGGTTACGGGTCGGTGCCTGATCACCACCGCTTGTAATGAGACCTCAGTTACTAGGGTTAGTCCAGGATTTGAGTCTCTTATCTTTGGTTGATTTGGATTGATGGATGAGAATGGAGGCGAATCGGTTCACTTTGTGGCCTCACATGGGGTGGTGACCCATGTGGAGTCCAAGTTCTCGGTTTAAGGTCCTCATAGTGTTATGCCTTACTTAATGCATGGATCACCACCATGTCGCTGGGTCAGACATATGCACTAGTTTCGCATTCTAGTGGGTTATTGCTACTTGTGTTTTGTTTTAGTATCAGTTGATTTGAGTGTGAGTTAAAAGTGAAATTGGTTTTGAAATGGAAAAGGTGTTTCTTCCAAAATGCTTTTGAAATTTATAAAGTGGATTTCTAAAGAGAAAGTGTATCAGTTTGAAAAAAAAACAAGGTATGTGTTTGGATTTGGTAAGAAAAAGAATTGTTTGAACCTTGGAACTCTATATGGAGGGTCACACATGCGTGGGTATGTATGGAAAGTGTGTGGGGGCACTTGGTCACAGATGATGTGAGCGGGATTGAATAAACACACATGTGACGGTTCATAAGGTTCCACGGGTGAGTTTTTAAAATTGTAAAGAGATAATGGTTTTGGAAAAGTGATTTCCCCTTGTGTTGTATATGTTTGGATTATGGGCCTATTGCCATTGGCTTGTGTTGTTGACTTGATTGAGTTTTGGATTGATGCCGGTTTCGATGGTTTTTTTTCATGTTGTTATGAGTATGCCGCCCAGAAAGCCTCCAAAAGTTATCAATGAGTTATGTTCAGTTCTAAGTTCCTTTTTTTAGTGTGTTGCTTGCTTTTCGTGGTAATCAAATTCTTTTAGAGGTAGTTGTATAGTTCTGAAAGATAGTGTGTCTTCAGGTTGTTGGGAACTCCCAGGACAGTTAAGGTTCGTACTGCCCTAGAGTTATTTTAGGGTTCAGTTTTAGACTAGTAAAGATGAAAAGTCTCATCGTAGTTAGAGTTTTGGGTGTGATTAACGGTGGTCGACTTCCGCAAAGTTTCCTCATCTGGAAAGGAGTGCGGGCCGGTGGAACCTGTCTCCAAGAAACTATCATCATCGGTACCGGCTCCTAGTTCATCGGACCGCTCTCTTGTGCGCCACCAGTATGGCCTGTCTGGACATTCTAAGTCGTTATGTTGCATCCCTTTGAAATGTATAACCATCGTGGTTGTTGTAACCATCGAACGAAAGAAGGAGTTAGAAACCAGGAGATGAAAATGCATGACTGTGAGTCAGAAGATGCTTCAACCATCAGGGCCCCAGCCACAGGTCTCAGGGTGAAGCTCGCGCGCAGTTAGGAGTTGCCGAGGGTGTGTGGAACCTCGATCTAGATAATGTCTTTGGCTTTGGAATAGAAATATCCAAAATTTCCCTTTTTCTATTCTCGTCGTTGTCGTTAGCGCATCCTTTGTGGCGGTGGCGTGATGAGCTCTTTTCCCCACAATCCAAGCGGTCTTGTCTACTCTCAGTGTGGTTTTTAAGTTGTTTGGTCTCTTTGAATGGTGTGGGCCCATGAATAAACAGACATGTTCTAATTTTGAGTTGGTCTCAGGTGTGTCTGTTAGGGAGATGTTCATTTCTTGAATTTGTTGGGAGGTTTTGAGTGAATTTCTCATCCTCAAGTTGCTCGATTGTTCTGTGACAAGCTTTTCATCAAGTCTCAGGTTTGTTGTTCGGTACATGTGGGAAAAATGAATGAGTTTGGTTTGGGAGTTCCCATGTTGCCCCCATAGGGGATGGTTTGTTCGAGTTTCAAGGTTTTTTGTATTAGTGAATTCTTATGGTGGGGAGAACCCCCTCACGTTCTCCCCTCAATCTCAGGAGGTGGTTTTTCTTGATTTAGTCGGGTGTGAAGTTTGTTGGGAATGGTTACCCCAAAGCTCTCGGTCCTCTATGATTTTGTCTGGGAATGAATGCAAGTTGTGTCAACTGTTGTCTTGATAACTTTCTGGGGGCTGAAAGTGTCTGTGGTGGGGAGAATTGTCACACCCCACCCACAGACACCCATGTTTTTTTCTTTTCTCGGTCCTACGACATTGGGTAGAGTTGTGTTGGGTCCAAGTTGAAACTTTCTTTGAAGCGTTGACGTTTTAGGTGGGTTTCAGGATAGTGCGCAGTCACCCCACTTCTAGCGGTCACTGCGCATTCGGTCCGGGTGGGTGCGCGGTCACTGCACCTCTAGCGGCGGTCATGCGTTCGGACCCGGTGAGTGCACGGTTGCTCAACAGTTTAAATAAATAATAAAATTTAAAGAGTAAATTAAATTAAAAAGAGTTTTATAAAATTTTTAATAATAATAATGACAATAATTTATAATGTTGTTGTTGTTATTATTATTATTATTATTAAGATTATTATTATTATTATTATTATTATCATTTACTTTTATTTTATTTTTATTTATTTATTTATTTATTTATTTTTTATTCTTTATTTCTCTTTCTTCCTCTTTATTCTTCACTTTTTTTTCTTCTCCCTTTTCCTCTTCAACGCAGTGTTGTCCCCCCTGTCCAGCGCGCGACCCGCTCCCCTGCCTCTCTTCTCTCTTTTTTTTATTTTGCACACTGCACTTGCAGCACCGTTCTTCCCCGCATAGCAGCCCGTCGCCCTTCTGCTGCAGTAGCCCCATCGCCCGCCGGTCTCCCTCCTTGGTCACTGCTGCCCGACGCCTCAGCCCGGCTCCTCTCCTCCCAGCCAGCCCGCAGCCATCCTCCGCCCAGCAGCCCTGCACCTCGCCCTGCTCCGACACGCCCCCCCCTGTTGAGCCGCACCCCAGTCGCCGGCTCCCAGCGCCGCACCACCCTCCTGCTCCTCGCGCGGTAGCCCGCACAGGCCCCTGCTCCTGCTTGTTTTCCTTGTCCAGCGTGCCTACTACCCGACATCCCAACGGCGTTATCTTGTCGCGTCCAGGCCTTGCCGAGTCCCTCAACCCTCGTCCTGCTCCGCTGTCCGCGCCGCAAGCCCTGCTACCCGGCCCTCCTTCATCCAGTGCGAGGCACCCCTTCTTCCTCTCCTGTTTCCACCGCACAACAGTTGTGCATGCGGCCCACCATCCCTCCTGCTCCCGCTCCTTGTAGAGCACCCTGGATTCCCCTTTCAGTGGCTCCCGTGGAAGCCCCCTGCTCCCTCGTCTCTTATTCACGCACTAGCAACCTACAACCTAGTTGGATCCCTTCCTGCTCGCTGCGCGCTCAGTCCGCCACCGCACACAGCACCCGTCCTCCGCCAGCCTCGCTGCCCCGATCGCCCGCCAGTCGTGCCAACCGCAGCTCGCCATCCCAGTCTCCTCCACATGCACAGCCACCTCCCGTAACTGGATCCTGCCTCCGGCTACCCGATCGCCAGCCGCGTCCTCCTCCGGCAGTGCCTCCGCCCAGCAGCTCTGACACTCTTTGCATGTCGTTTCTCCCCCTTTCGTCTCCTCCTGTCACGGCAGCCAGCAGCCCTCCCCCTTTATAGTGTCACCTTGCATCGCAGCTGCCCGAAACCATGGCTCTTGTCTACCTCACCCGCGTGCTGCCGACATGCTGCTTGCTGCTGTCCGGCGGCCCTCGCCGCACCCCCTGGTTGGACCGTGTCCAGCCGCGCGGACGCCTTCCGTTGTTCCGACGCAACGCCCTCCGGCATTTTGTTTCCTGTCACGACCCTCCCCGTTGGTACCCCTATTATTTTATGCCTGTTTGATATTTATATTTGATATACATATATATATATTCCTTGGGTTGATTAGAGTTTTTATTAATTAATTTTTATTTGGGTCGGCTTGACATTCTAGGACTCGCGCGGGGTGTTTCTGAGTGAAGGCCATCGCCGCGCTTTGTTTCTGAGGTTGTGTCGTTGTCGTGCCTGTTTCCGAGTGAGCGCCGTCGTCACGCCTGTTTCCGAGTGAGCGTCGTCGTCACGCCTGGTTTCCAATCTTGTGTTGTCGTCACACCTGGGTCTTGAGGTAGGTCTCCCACTACACTCACCTTTAGATTTAGAATTTATTAACTGCTTGGTGTTTTATTAATTTTAATAAATAGAAACTAATATAAGATAATTGATTTTTAAATGACTATTTGGTGTAAAAAAGAGCCGTTTATTTTATACATGTCTCTTGAAATATTTTCTTAACGAGCGGACACCCAGTAGTGAAAGAATTCCAGTTTGGCCTTTAAACATAATTCACGGAATTTCAAATGTGGTTCTGGTTTTAAAGATAAATGGTTTCTTCTGAACAAGAGTATCATGTTTTCTTGAGAAACGAGGTTTTTCTTTAAAGTTGTTGAAGGCCCATTTGGCACTTTAATAAAATAAATTATTTTTGGGAAAAACTCACTTTGGGGTTAGTAAGGGGTGTTCTTTGGTGTGCTTTTATTGCGTGAGTTGTGTGTGATATTTGTGCATCGTGACTGATTGATTTACATTGTGGACGCACCCCTTTTTATTGCTTGTGTTGAAATGGGAACCTGGCATATTTAGTGAATCTTCTGAGAACGATTGCTGCACTAGTTTAGATTACGCACTGGTTAGTGGCCCCAGAGCAGGGGAATACTGAGTTATTGCTGCTATGGGGATTGGGCCCCTCGGTTAGGCCATGCAGGGCTATACCGAGCGTTAGGGCATTATGACATCATCGAGTTAGGGCATGCCTTCAGGATGAGTCAAATGTATAGTACGTTCTGGATTTTTCATGATCTCCTAGGTTTGACCCATGTTTCTTTTAGTGTTTTTTTAATATGTGGCGAACGGTTGAGAGGTCTAGTTCGGTTGCTGGCCCCTATGTGCCACTTTTTCCATTTCCCTTGGTGTGTGTTGTGTATTATGTGTGGTTTTTCCTTTTTGGATAATAACTGAAGTTTTGATTTCTAAATGGTTTGTAGAAAATGATTTGAAAATAAATATACCTATTCATTTCAAACATTAAACGTTTTTTTAAATTAAAAAGGTCAATGGACTGATACTTGATTTAGAAATGGAAGTGTGTGTGTGTGAAAACCAATATTTTTTTATATTTAGTTAAAACCTGTAATTGGTAAATTTCTTATTTAAAGGTAGTGCATTGGGAATAGATATCGGGCTAGCCTACTGAGTTTTAATACTCACTCTTATAGTTCTTTTCTGTTTTTAGTGTTTGTGCAGGTTACATCTTGGGTGTGTTCGCCTTGGGTGATGTTTGGTCGTGAGTTGGAGAGTGACCCGTGAGGTCACACGGAGATAGTGTTTTTCTATTTCGGTTAGTTTTATTTTCTTTTGTTCTTGTTAGTTACTTTACTTTGTTTATTTATTTTGTGCTGCTCTGTTTATTTTCTGCTACTTTAATTATTTATTTTTATTGGGAAAAATCGTTCCCACTTGCTCTCTGTTGATGCCCTGGCGCTTGTCGCCAGCCTGGGAGGATCGGGAATGCCTCTCGGGTCATGTCGCAGACCGGCTCAGGTGACCGGTTCAGGGTAGACCTTGGTTGGTTCGTGACACTCACAGAAATAAGAGTTAGTCAAGAATCCCTTGCCTTGAGTTTCCTTTAAAGTAAACATCCTTTAACTTCTTATATAATAAACCTATGAAAATTTTATACATTCTTCAGAACATATTTCTTTTTTATCATTACTTTTATTTCACTAATTTCCATGTTGAAAAAAACTACAAAAAAACCATTAAATTTAAATTGAGTTTTCTGATCAAATTTAGTTTTTGTGACAAAAAATCTTTGGTAGGTCACTATGGTCAAAGGGGTTGTTATATAACTTTTATTGAATGAAAATATTGAAATAATTAATATATTTAAACTTCAATTATACTTTTAAAACCAACCATTAAATATGTTTATTAAAAATGATCCAATGTTACAATCATAGAGACGGTAGTTCATACGTATGCATGAGTAACGTTCCCATTTTTCAATGATTGTTGTAGAATAAATGTATTTAAATAAAATCAATCATGACTGATACTTATATAATATGTACCATATTATTTAATCATATAATATTACATATACAATTCTGTGATGTAAAAGTAATCACATCGTGTTAGGGAGGTGATAGTTCACACATCCATGAACGAGGTTATCGATTTGTAAGTGTGTGAAAGGGAAATAAAGAAAATGATATATATTATATTTAATGAAATATTATTATGTCATTTATATCATATATATATATATATTATGTTACATATTTTTAATTTAAATTAATATTAATACATTCCTTGTATTTTGTGAAATAATGGCATCACTTCGAAGGGGCTGTAGACCGCACGTCCACAATCTATGTTGTCATTGTTACAAAAAAATAAAAGTTTAAAGATATTTGTTTTGAAATAATTAAATAAAATTAAATACATAATAAAATTAATTTATAATAGATATATTGATATTTTTCAATATAATTTCCACCATGAGAGGCAGTAAAGGAAGAATGAACAATAATTGTTTCGTGTGGTGATAGTCCACTGTACTCATAAAAAGTGTGTTTGTAAACCGTTATATGGATATGTGTTCTGGTGAAACTAAAAAATAATAACATAATATCATACTATTATATTTAGGATAATTTTTTTTATATATTAAGATGGAATAAATATAATTGAGGAAGTGGATAATGGAAATAAACTAAAAGAGTGTTAGGAAAGATGTTACCTCTTAATCGGGTAACTCCTTTTGGTTTCCTCCAAAAGACATACTTGGATTTATTTATGAACAATTTCATGCTTCTAATATAAATTGAGGTTTTTTGGAGATCTATTTTGAAATAAGTTTTCAGGAATTAAGTTGCTTTAGAGGTGGGATAAGGTGGGATGAATGAAATCCTTTTATAATAGAGGCGGAGTAGCAGTTATATAATATTTTAAAAGAAAGGATCACCACCTAAGTTTTTTATTTCATGTGGATAAATAATGGTCCATTGTCAATAAGATGTAGTATTGGGTCTAAATATGGCCACTTAATAGGTTTTGGGAAATCTTATAGGTCATTTTAGGCCTTCAGTTTAAGGTTTAGCCACTTGTTAAGATTAATTTATCATTAATTGTTCTAATTAATTTTAATTACTATCTCTAATATTTTTCGTAAAAAAAATTTGAACATATTAGATATTATAAATTATTATTATCCAAAATATTTAATTAATTTTTTAAAATTCCCATCATAGAAAAGGAGGAAATTAATTTATATTTAATCACGCATAAGGGACAACAATGCAAGTTTTGAAAGTAAAAACAACAAAAATATTGTTATGTTTTTATTCTCAGTTTCAAATTGAAATTGATTAAAATTAAATAAATTGGATTAATTGATAAAATGATAATCTAATTAAGACATAAAACCATTCCAAAAGATAGTTTATTCTTATAAATAATTTGTATGAACAAGAAGTTTTAATTTGAATATCTGTATTTTTTTGTATTAATTAAAAAAATAAATCTTCACAAAATAAAAGAAATCATTTACAAAAAGATAATTTATATGTTTCTATTTTAATTATTTAATTTATTATTATATATAAGATTAATAAAACTATAAAAATTTAGATTTAAAATAGGTTATCGATTAAAGAACGGTAAAAATGCCTTTAAAAAAATACAGGTTCTACATGTAATATTGAGTTTATTCTTATCTTATATATTTAAGATCTATTGTATGATTATAAAGAAATATTTTAATGTATATATAACATATATATATAATATCATTGACTAATTATAATTAATTCAGTCTATTAAGATAAAACACCATTATGGTCATAAAAATAATAATTTTTTTCTTTATATTCAATTGGTTAATATTTTCATTTATAATTAATTGGTGAACCATTAATTCATTTTATATTTAATTAAACTATATATTTCTCTAATTTATAAAATAATATTCATAACTGTTAATTTTAATTTCTATGTTATGTATTATTATATTATATAATCTCATTTTACTAATACAATGCTTTTATGCGAAACACAGTCTTTCATGTAATGAAGGATATAAAGGAAAGTATTTTTTCATGTGATAATAGATAACTCAGTTTTGTGTTGATTAAAAGCTATAAATTTTTTTTTAAAAATATTATATATATTACATATTATTAGGTTTTATATTCTTTTATGAGGATTTTGTTGCGTGTCATAGATGTTATTGAATTCTATATTTTTACTGTAGAATTTCATTATGTAACATTATCCCCACCTTAATTAAATGTTATCCTCGCACTTTATAATTAATCATCACAATAAATTGTTTGATATTTCTTATGTGGATATCCAACATCAGTATAAAGGTTATTATTGAATCCTCTTGAATAGAAAGACTTGTAAGTGAAAGGGTCACATGGAATAACATATTTATAAGACTCTTAGTATGAGAACATCAGTGGAATATAGAGATACATACTTGAAGGAAAAAGATTAATATTTATAGGGGAAATTATGGTCATTAATCACCAAAAAAAGAATGACAAATTGAAATTATAGGTCCCCAATGCCATAAATCTATTTTGATTAGTATAATATTGGTTCGACAAAATTTAAGGTATTAGGATGACCCAATATTTATCATTTCCTTAATGTTGAGTAATTATTTTACTACCTAAATATATAAGTAATTATAATTTCATGACACATTTCAATTTCATAATAACAATTTCATCTTTATTTGTGCTTTGATCAAATTATAATTCACCCGTTAACTCATGAAATGGATATAAAAAAATTAAATTTTACCCCTAAAGCACTAAAACATTTAACGGCTCATAATGCCCATAAAAGAGTGAAAATTCTAAATATTTATCTCAAACTATTCTATAAACTAAATGTGGTTAATATATTTATCTCTAAATAAAAAAAGTATTATTAATAGTTAATCATTAATATTTATTACATAAATTGTTTAAATAAATAAACCTAAACCAGGATGTCTTGTAGGCCATGGTTAGGTGCAAAACCATTATCGTCCTTTGGTCATAGGTTCGAAACCTAGTGACATTCTAGACATGGTAGCTTTTCACCCAAAATACACATTATCCTTTTGTAAAACAATATTAATAGAACATCAAAAATAAATATAATGGACATCATTGAAATTTAATCATTAAATAACCTATAAACAATGGTTTTCAATACACACTCAATATATATATATATATATATTTCATCCATTTATTTTCAACATACATCCTACCATTATACAAGGTTTATCGTTTATGATTGGGAATTGACTAGGGTAATTCCCAGGTTTCCCATATTTAAGGCAACAAACTAAAAATGGATCCCTAAGATTAGTTTCATTTCTTTCCATCATAATATTCTTTTTTCTTTATAAATCCTTTGATTTATATCATTATTTCTCACACATAAATTACTTTCTTATTCTAATGAGACTCTTTCTTATCTGTCTCCTTCCACACTTCTCATATTTCAAAAATTGAGCTATCATTTCTTTACAATTTCCACCACTCGAGTCCTCATAAACCTCAATCGTTCTATTTTTTGGTGTGTTCAGAAGTTTATAATGGTATATACTGTTAATAATATTTCAGGAAAACTGATTTGGATTAAATGTGATGTCTTTAACTCCTTTCAACACCACATTTGGTTTCTCATTTTAACCACCATTCCCTTTTATGTTTGATGTTAATTTGAATCCTTCGGGTTCTATCCATTGACTAAAGCTATAGATAATTATGTACGAAACAATAGTTATATAAATAAAAGTATATAATCATTTAAAATATATCTTAATGATGGCACTTTATTTTTAAATCAAATATATCTTTGGGTTAACCTTGAAAATTATTCGTCATTATCTATTCAAATTATTCATAATGGGTTGTAAATAAAACATGAATTGTATTAACCATATTTTCCAAGAGTGTTAAACTAGGTGTCCAATAAGGCACATTGTTGAGTACTAAGATACCATGAGTTATGCCAAATATACCTTGTCAAAGTTGTTATTCCTAGGAACATCTATGCCAGAACCCAGTCCCCTTGTAGTATCCGTACATGGATTTATTTAAAGGATTATCTACATAATCACTTCCTTACCAAAATTATATAATTTTCCTATATACTTATCCTAAATTTTTATATTAGGGTTGTGATCCATAAACTATTGTTTTTCTAATTCTAGTTTACAAGGTTGCTGTTAAACTTTTTCTGATACCAAATGTCGAGCCCCCACCTAAGAAGCATGGATCCAATGAATTATTGTATTAAATTATCATGATTATATAGAATCCAATACAGAATGGCCAATTATTTTAGTATTATTGGAAATCTAGATTACATACATGATTCCATTAATACATTGGGAAATATAAATCACAATCATGATACATAATAAATGAAATAAATTCCATCCATGAAAGCTTATTCAACTGTTTACTCTTCAATGCATGGAGAAATGAAACATAATAATTGTGAGCTCAAATGCTCAGTAAGGGTAAGTAAAGTGTAAGTGATAATGAATAAAAATAAAATATCATGGCATGGTAAATAAATGATAACACATGCCAATGAAATAACAAGATAAGGGAAAATCAATATTTCATGGTATGAAACTAAAACACATTTCATTTAATCAATGAACTAAAATAAAATGTTTCCATAGATATGTTGATGCAAAATAATATTGATGATTAATAAATGAAAACAAATGAGTACAATTATTTCTAAATGGATCTCAATTTTGAGGCACATGAAATCCAATACCATTAATACCTCTCACAAGATGGGTTAAAACTAGGTATAGAAACCCATTTAATGGTAATAACATATTTTTTACATAAGAACCTGTCAAGGCATCAAGGGGTAATATACTGTTTTGGCCCCTCCCATCACTACCAGTCCAAATGATTCCTCATATTGAATAATCAATGTAAATTGTATGCCTTATCAAAAAACGGTATTCAATAAGAAATATAGAATTGTCAATATTTTCCTAAACAATCAAATAACATCAAAGTATCCACCTTACATAAAATGGTATATAGTTTAAGAAATAGAAATATTCATGATAAATGAAATTGGTATTTGGGGTAAATTAAGTGTTTGATTATCATAAGAGATTAAATATTTCAATAAGAATAACAAATGAATCATGGAATTTAATATGAATATTATACTTGTACAGAACAATAATAAACCATATATAGGAATAGTAAGGATGGTATCAACAAAAAAAATCTCAAGTGGATTAAAAATAAAGGTTTTGTGTTGTTAATGAATAGAAATACCAAAAACAATTCATTAAAAATCATGAGTAAAATATCATTTTATAACCAATTTGATAAACATTATATTAAAAAATTAATCTTTAAAAACTTTTTTGTTAAAAAATTATCCTTTTAAACTTATAAAATAATATTTAAATAAATAATGTTGAGGAAATCTATACATGTTATACTATATAAATAGAATATTTTTTTTCATAGAAAAAAGGTTATAAAATGACTCATTATGAAAGTGACAAGATGATTCTTTTAAAATAATTGATAAAAGGTAAAAAGTATAATAATATAATTTCCAAATCATTTTTATAACATTATAATAAAACATGGTTTCTATTACAAAACTTGTTCTATGACTAAAGAGATAAATAATATCTAGTTTTCTTAAAAACATTTTCTAAAACACATTGTGTAAAAAAGATTGGGGAAATGATATTAATACTTAGAAATGATCAAGAATATCTAGAAGAAAATTATAGGGTTTATTGAGCAATGTTCATATAATTTCTATTAATATAAATACTATTGAATGATCATTAGTTATAGTATTGAGGTAAATAATATTTAAAGATCTAATCGTATCCCAGAACACTTTGAAACATTTTAAATAATAAACTTCATGAATTAATAGTATTGAATTATAGTATGTCATAAAATGAAAGTAAAATAATTCATGATATAATATATCATAATGGGAAGTAGATATACCCCACAAAATAAGTAAATAGTGAACAAGGAATTTATCTCATAGATGTAAAAATTTAGATCTAAAATCCTTAAAAATGTAGCAACAAATGAATTGGAAAAAAATTGGTAGTAATAATTAAATATAACATTTAAATAACATGAATATAATAGGATTCATGATATTATATTTCAATGTCACGGTATTTAAATAATAAATAATAAATTGGGTTCACAACCCTAAAACGTGACTCATAGAATAAAGAGTTTGACAAGAATCTCTTTTGTTGACCATTGATGTACAAAAATATGATAGACAAGAAAATATAAGGATAATCAGTAAAAAATAATTTCCTTGAACAATGGTCCCTATGAAATAATACTAAAAGGAAAACATGGAATTAATGTAACATACCCCAGTGAAAACTACCTCCACTAAAAAATAAATATGTATAGTTTTTCCATCCTTCCATATGGTCTTCACTATGTGATAAATTTTATAAATATGTTCAAAAAATCCAATTTATATTTCATTAAAATTATCCAAGAAAAATCCATTTCATTTCATACGAAAATTTTGTAAAAACATTATTTAATGTTATCTACACTGCCTTCATGCATCAAAAACCATTTCCATTTGACAGCTAAATTTGGTAAATATTATCAAACACACTGTGGGTATAAAACATTTTAAAAAAAATACCATTGTAGAATCATTCCATATCCATATAATTTAGAATTCACCTCTTCATGATATAAATTCATCAAAATCATAAATTCAAACAAAAAAAATCATAAGAAAACAAGTTTTCCAAGGGATAAAGTGGAGTATATATACAATTACAGTAAGAGAAAATTATTATTATTGGATTTTACACAGGTTATGTGGAATGTATTGATATTGAACTCATTATCCCAAATCTATATCGATAAATACAAAGAAAAAGGGATACAAAAAATGTTTTTTCTAGAAAAAAATATATAATCAAAAACCATTCATGGATCATGATAGATTTAGAATTGAAGACAATGTAGAGAGAAAATTGTTTAATATAAGGAAAAAAGTAATGGTATTCTCTAAAACACCATAGTAAGGTAATATGTGGATGAAGTAACCACCCATTGAAGATTATGTACCATTCATGTATTTAAATATATAAAAATGCCAACTCCAATAGCCTAGTGATTCCCTCGGCAATGTGGTCCCTTCACTTATGAGAATGTCTAGGAGAAATGAACACCACCTATTGTTGAAAACAAATATGTTTTTACCAACCATATAATTCTCCATGTTCATGGTAAGGTCCTTATATCCTTGGATGATAAGGGAGCCCCAATGGTGATATACCTCAGAACATACCCAGAGCTATCAATTTTTCCCTGGACATATTATATATGATTTGAAAGGCATAAAATTACCATGATGATCTACTATTTGAAAAAAAAATTATATCAGTTTTTACACCTCCTTGATCCACCTACTCTTTTAAAATTTAAATGATAATTTTGAGATAGGCTTTGTACCTGATTCCATATATAGTGTTTCAATAATTATCCCCACCATAAAATATTTATAACCTTAAAAATGCTTAGGATTGTTAACCAAAAATATTATAAGGTCATTTAATCATCACCAATACCACATTCTCCCATATATAATGGTTTTCCCTATAACACTACTCATTTCCTCCAACCAATGGAATGGACTTGGCCTAAAACACTTATTCTTAGCTGTATGTATTTTTAACTAGTCTTTCACCAAATGAGTTTTAATGTTCAATCTCAACATCCTCACGCTCAATCATGTGGTATATATATTTTTATATTTCATTAGATATAAAATAGAAAATACATCATGGATAGAGGAAAATCAGGTATGCCTAATCAATAATCCATATTCTCTATTTTTTCACAATATCAAATGGTCTGACATTACGTGGTGATAACATATCATACCTCTATAAAAACATATGTACAATCTAAGGTGAAACTATTAGAAAAACCTGATCACATACCTCATACTCTATCATATTATGATGTCGATTGATAGATGATTTCATGAGAATTTTTACTATCACTAAACTTTTATTAATCAATTTTAGAACATCTATTATACTTTTAATATTCTTGGTCCATCCAAGAATGATTATCTAATCTATTCCCAACAAAGAGGCAATATATAAGGCCGCACATAAAATTAATCAAACAATCTTATCCCATTCAGATTATGATGATTATTGTTATTGGAAAAATCAAATAAGGGTAAGACATTCTCTATTGTGAACCTACGTCAAGAACACCAACCTGAACCAATTTTTTAACCTAGATAGCATGATAAGTCCAGAAATCTTCTTGGGGATGAAAATTGAAAATCAAGTTCAACTAAAAACCCATATTTACCTTAAATTCACTCCAAAAATAATATTTCATATAACGGTCCCGAACTAAAACAATATCTAACGGCACACCATGGATTCTAAAAATCTCCCTCATAAAAAAGTGGCTTATATTTTCTACATTTTTGGACTTCTTGATAGGTAGGTAATTCACTATTTCATGAATCTATAAAATATCTTCCACATCACATCTATAACACTATGGTTTCAAGGTAGAAAAATATTAAAGCCAATTTATCTCTCAACCCATTAACATGTTATAATGAGTAATGGTGGTAAAAAACCAAAATCCATATGATGTTCTGCCCTAATTATTTTAAAAATAAGGCAATATGAAACAATTGTTGAAATCAATCACATAATTCCTAGAAACTAGTAATGATTTCTCATTTTATGAAGCATATTAGTAGCTGCATGCATCACATCCCAAAATTATCAGTGTCCATTATCCATCAATTCCTATATTAGATTCATTAAAACACTAATTTGACTGTGAAATTAGAAAACTCCATTGGGACATCAAGACTAATTAGACGTGGTATCCCTACCATAATGATTTCTACTAAAGCATTAACACTCCACATCCACCACATTCCAAATTTAGATCATTCATCCATAAATTAACCCACCCGAGAGAAAAATAACACTTTTTTCATCTCCCCTTATATTCATGTAAAGCAAAGAAAATAATTCCATCAGAAAATAATCTTCTATTTATTTATTCACTTCCAAAGTTATTAATTTTCTTCTTAAAATCTAGAATAAAATTTCCACTTATGGGGGTGTAAAATAATTCATCCTCAGTTAACTATTGTTTATAAACTTAACATCTATATCTCAAATTCAATTATCTATTATTGATGATTTAAATATTATTATTATTGTATTAATACACTAAAAAACACTCTATAAATAGGAAATGACCTAAATTCTTATGAATGTACTTCACTTTTGCCCACACAGTGTCATGAATGGGTTAATTCATTTCATGAGGGTATAATTGATGATAGATATAAGACACCGCCCATCTTACCTAAATCATAGCACATCCCCAAACCATACATGAGGTGTTTCAATAAATATCATATCAAAAAACATGACTAATAATGAATGAAGACTAAAGCCAATTTCAACCTAACATTGAACTCCTCAAAAGACCTCTTGAACCGATCAGTTTAAAACAATCACACCCTTATGGGTAAACACTATCACATGAGATGAAATCTTGGATATGTTAAAAAAATCACCTTTAATTAATATCTTACCCTTAAAAATTTAACATATCATACACATTTCTATAGTTTAACAATGACTCCATGACCTGATTCATTTATGAATCCACTAAGTCCCCTTTCTCAAAAGGTATATGGACCTAACAATTCACAGTCTAAGTCTAGATTCGACATGAGTATAGCCTTTAATATGGATTATATCCATCCAATATCCAAATAGGAATATTAAAATGGTAATTAAGATACAATTTTGACCTAAAATAAACTAGGATATTATATAAAAAAACTATAAAGAATGAATCAAATATCTAGTGGAAGATTATATTCATCAAAGACATATACATCATAAGTGAATTGACAATCCCAAAAGGTAATAAGGTTTTTTCACAAAGCCTGTAGCTATTATTTAATGTTATGTAAGGAATTTCATCTTATTTAAACCTCACATAATGGTACCCCAATATCAAAACAATTCTAAAAAACCATGAAGCTTTTATGAGATTAGAGAAAATTTAATCAATCCTTATTAATGGACATGTTTTCATAAGTGTTACCAAAAGTGTATCTAGTAGTCAATACACTATTAGACATGCTCATCTACCTTATCATCCGAGAGTAATGATGATGCTCAGAGTAAATCATAAGGATGAATAAATTCTACATACTTAATATCCTCAAGTTTAACCATTAATTAGTTAAATTCTGTTGATTTCAAACAATATGATTGTGAGCATATGTGCCTTATCCTTGAAGAAAGTATATTGGATACTTGGGATCCTTATGAGGAGGAAACCTGGAGACATAATCTGTAGATACTTTTATAACACTAAATCAATAATATGGGAAGAGGGGAACCATGATATAAAAATTCCATAGTAAGAATCATCTTTTGAAATTATCTTGACAACAAGTAATCAATATGGATAACATGAAAAAATCTCCTTGATATAATATATCACTCACCCTAAAATACACGAGTGTATCCATAATATTAAATAAAATTAACACGATGAAGGTATAATATCAATCTGTGATTTATATTTAGTCATCCAATATATTCTAATAAGGAGATCACTGATGTCGATATCAAGAACTACAGAATAACATACAATTTAGCAATCAACAATTTTTACCAAACACTTGGAACATCTAAAACCAGGGTCCAACATATTTTTTAAAATGGATTAGAAATATTTATAACAAAATTAATATGATCTAATAAAATTAACAACACAAACATAACATTGGATGATATAAATTAATCATTTTTATATGAGATAAAAAAATCCATCACCAAATAAGATGAAATAAACATCATATAACTCATAGTATATAGTCTTTCGTCTAACTAATATTATGACCACTCTACTACATACTAAAATTAAGCATAAACATTCCAATTATTCGTAACCTGAATATCACCCATGGAATGATGTTGAGAACCCTATACTTTTTTTCATCAGATCTAAACTGACAACCATTGGTAATAGTGGATCCAACTTTACTACACTAGGACGTCCTCTCATAGAAATTTTTTAGAAAACCAAATTTTCATCACACATGATATACACTATGTTCTACTTTTTATATAGGCATGAGTGTTGAGAATGATGTTTCATTTAGTGTAAATATAATTTTAATAAGGTTTCAATTGAAAATATGTGTATGGAAAAGTGGTGGTGGTGATGATTGAATATGAGAAGTTCTTCCAAAGATTATGTCCCTTGGAGAATCTGTAAGAAATGAAATTGGATTTCATGCTTGTACATTCTCTATATCATATCAGATGATTATTGAACTGGTACTAAGTTCCTTGACATGTATCAAGGTGATACATTCTTACAATACATTAATAAGTCATTGAAATACTCAATTTCATGAGAATGGAAGTAAAGATCCATCCAAAAGTCACTAAGGGGATGAATAGTTGAAGATACATCTAATGAATTCTAATTGGATGATGGTTGTGAATGAAATCCTATGATTTATTGCGATTATATTCAAGGACTAAGACATGTGTTAAGGAAACAATATTGTTCACTGCAATGTTTCCATGTATTGTGTTTCAATGCATGAGGAGTTGAAGAAGAGTTCCATCCACGGTTGGAAGAAGAAAGATGACTAATGTGTTTCGGGATTCATGTTCCAAAAAGAAATGAAGAGGAGTAAAAGAGAAGGAATTGTGTATGGGAATGGTATTTGAATAAGTGAACATGAATGACATAGTATGGTGGATATGCATTACGATTTTTTTCGTTAACAAAGTTCTTACATGGCTTACGCAAAAATATTGGGTCAACCATGTAAGGAAACTGACTAGCCTCAACCTCAGGCGTATATGAGACACATGGTCAACCATGCCTAAGAGTGGTCTACTAAGTTTTCCCACAAGAGGTATGCATGCGGGCCATGTATAAACCTGACAGTGCATGCACAATGGCCAACCCATTCATTAAAGGTGCAAAGTGGGTGCTAGGAGAATCCCCGAGGAGCGGGGATTGGGTGCAAAGTGCTCCCGCAGAAATCTTGTACGGGGAGGTACTAGTGGAGGGAGAAGAGATGATATTATCAAGATGCTTCCACGAGGTGATACTTAAACTGATATCATCCTATGTCATCATTTCGAAGTGGGACTAGTTTTTAAAAACACAGACACAATCTCATTCGTCCATCAGATCTCTCAAAATATCTCATCTGCACGTAATATCCCTTGCTCCATGATATAATTTCCATTGTCCATGATTGATCCGTGTCAATTCAACGGCCGAGGAGAGGCACCAAAGTTTTCTTCAACATTTGGACTCCCAATCTTCTCCTGCAAACTGGGGCTCAAACCAGAACACCCATCTCACCCCTCCAGTCATCTTTTGAGCCACTAGAGTTCTTGTCTGAATCATCTCAGCATAATGAAGTCCAAGCATGAAATTCCATTTTTATGCACTCATGAAACCGATGACCCCACATGGATGATGTAACAGAAGGTGCAAGGCCACTTCATTCCACTCGAGACCTCAAAGAAAATCCTTGTGTGCATTTATAAACACATGCATGTGATGTTTTCGTGTGAAGGAACAAATTTGTATTGAAGAGAAAAGAACATAAAGATATGTGAGATTTATCTATCCAACATTTAATATACTCAAACCTGAAGATCACGGGATTTCAAATCTTTTAATTCCATGAATTTGAATGTGGAGATACTCGTAGTTTCTCTATAATAAAAGTATAGGAATCAAGGGAAAAAAAATTCTGCCATTATCATATCTTCGAGAGTTCATGATTCTCTTTGATAGAGCACCTCATATTTTGTTTTCTATGTGAAGGAGAAGAGGTTTCTGCGCAGCCTAGGTACGCGAATAAAAGGTGCATCACATCTCTTGTACGATGGAGTTTTGTGCATCCCTTGCAGGAAGAAGAACTGCGAACCTTCATGCCTCATGATAGAACATGCACCCTTTGTACGAAGAGAAACCATGAGCACGCCATAGGTTCTTTCAAACCCTCATTGTTCTTACATTTTTAGTATATAACAATAACACAAAAGGTGCAGGCACCCTTGTGATACTCTAAGAAGGTACCCGAGATGAGAATTAGTACCTTATTTCACAAAGAAGAGGAACCCATGCATACACCACTCACATACCCATTTAGGTTGTGTGTGCTTTATTTGAAAAAGAAGAAATCTGAGGCCCTTATAGAAGAAAAAAACCCAAGATTTTGGGCATGTACATAAGAGGAAGAAGGGATTTCAAGAGTTACATGCATACAAATGTATGATTTGATACAATCTTCATGCAAAGAAAAAAAGAAAAAAAGTGTGAGCACATGTGAAAGAGGATGAAGAAATAACAATGAACACACATAAATATGATCACTCATTTGGATTTGAAGACATACACCTATATTGAACCTAAATTAAATGATAAGTGTGTGGGTACAGTAACCAAATGAAAGAAAGTGTGTGTGATATTAAATGAGGAAAAAAATAGTAAGTGTATATTCTTGAAGAATTATACCCATTGGGGTTTTCACACAAGCAAAATGGGAGAAGATTGTGCATGCATGAATACACATGAAAACGTGAAGACACTCAAAAAGAAGAATCATGATTGTTAGTACATGTTTGTGATCAAGAATATGAAATTACATGCAACTCATGCATGAATCATAATCAATTGAGATGATTCAAAGTGAGCTAATCCTGAGTGTTAGATTAATCACATAAGCGTATGTGATTCTTTCCAATAAAACTAGAAGAATTTTTAGTGCCCTTAGTTATTTCACTAGAGAATAATAAATCAAGATATCCCAATACAATGGGTATTTGATCCCATGAAATCCATGCATGATGTAAGTGAGTTTTGAGATAATATCCAGATAAAATTAAAGAAGTTATTCTATATGAGTTTTCAGTAATCTGGACTCCAAGAAGGCAGACATAGCTGATATTGTAATGAATCACTCTTGAATTCCTGAAGAGGATGTGTGAACCACATGAAAACATATTAGTGAGTCCCATTCTTCATTAGAAGATGAAATAATTTCTTGAGCATTGTGAGAATTAGGACTAATTAGAAAAGTAATCAGAGTTATTGAGAATGTCTAATAGACCTTATCAAAGGTTGTTGAATATTTTAGAATAGATTCATGAGGATGTATTATTCAACTTGATCATGATGGAAGATCATATAATCCATCCATAATGAATCATGAAGCATCTATTATGAAGGTTAAGAGGAAGAAGTATTCAATGGGACATTGAAGCAAGCCAGTGGGACTCTGGTAACACTGTGGCAAGAAGTATAAATAACCTCTTGTGGGACTCATGAGAGATACAATGTGACTCTATATTGTCCATTGTAATTACTCATCTGATTATATTGGAGAATCTATGTTGGGGATCATAACCAAAGCAACAAGGATAAGTTATTTGAACCGATCCTTGTAAATCCTTGTGTCCAGTGCCTTTACATTTATAGCATCATTTGATGTAAGACTGAGAGACATAAGAAGAGTGAATCTAGACTTTAACCAACCATAAATTATTACGTGAAAAGAATCGTTATTAAAAATATTTAAAGGGGCCACCAATTATCCACCTCCCCCTCTCAGTGATTCACATTGATCTAGGCACTTCCATGAGTATTAGAGGATAGTTACCTCTAGAAGATTCAAGAGATTCTTTATGACATACAAATTTGAGGAGATGAGGGAACAACCAAAAATAGATATATATTTTAAGACTCGAAAGAACAGAAATAAGAAACAGATAAGGAATATGAAGAAGAATCTTACTACTAATGGGGATATACCTTCTACTTAAGGTAACGAGAAAGGTACAATATGTGATAATACTTATTATTCTTTAGATGGAGCATGGTCAAGTTGTGATGATGATAGATCAATTTTTGATCTTCAGACGGCACTCAAATATTATATGAAGAAAGTCCCTTTAAATATTTTTAAGTGTTTTATTGATATATATTTATAGTTTTCATGTATATATCAAAATTTCATGATTTCTATGAATAGTGATTTTGAAAAATGTTATTTTTTAGTATAAATGATACTTAAATTACTTATTAAACGATTATTATTATGAAATGAAATTTTTATAAGAAAGAGTTAACAAACTTTTTGTTGAGTTATATTATAAATTGGGTTTTTAAAGTAAAGAAAAGTAAATTTATTGAATAAATCCTCATTTTAATATATTAAACTGATTATTATTTTCCTATATAGATAACTTATTATAAAATGGGATATTTTAATTAATTTTGAATTTTTTATAATTTAAATTTATGGATTCATTTCATTTAGGGGAAGTTTTATTTGGAATAAAAAGGTTTTAAGGATTTTCAAGCAGTTTTTTTTTGTTTCAATGTTTTTTTGGGAAATAAATGAGTTGTCTTATATTTTAAGAGACAAATGTTATTTTTCTTGACCCATTTTAGGTGTAATTTCTTGTTTGGGTGAGTAGATATATTTTTTAAATCATTTTATGATATTATTATTTCAAAATCATTTTATTTTTGGTTAATATATTTGGTTTGTGATTTTTTTGGTTATATAAAAATGGTTTTTGTTATTATTTAATTCATTAGGAAAGTGTTTGGGTTTGGTGATAATTTTTCTTAGGTATTTTAAAGCTTTGAGTTAGAATTTTTTGGGTTATTTAATTTATTATGGAATTTCTTATATTAAATAAGTTATATGATGTTTGAGGGGTATAGATTGGTTAAAATGTAATATAGATTTAAAACTAATAATTCAGGTTTAGACCATGTATAATATTCTTAAATGGGCATATTGGGTATCATTTTGATTGATTTCACTTGGAATTTTTGAAATGTAATATCTGTTGGTGAATTACCATGATTTTTAAGATGTTTTTTAAAGAAACAAGTGATAAAATGAGTAAAAGTCATTAAAACATGTTTTGAGAAGATAAAATACACCTCTAATAGGTGGGTTTTATTATTTAAAGTGTCTTAGGAATGTTTAATGTCATAATTAAAAAATACAGGAATCAACTGGGTATTTATTGTAGATGTATAGGCTTCTAGAAAAAATAATGTTTAGTTTAAATTAATTATTCTAATTAAACCATGTATGAAATATTATTATTATTTTGATCTATTTTTTATCATTAGTAATGTATTTAGTGTTACCCATAAAAAGTTCTAACTTAAAACACATTTATCTTGGATGCATACATGATTAAAAGGTAGTGGAGTAATTTATAAAGTTTATTATAATATTCCCTAACCATACACATGGTATGGATTTTATTAATAGTGAGAATACTTTTTTGGATATACCTATGATGTTTTTTACTACAAGATGTGGGAGATAACAAATAGTGATTTGTGACATTATTAGAGGTGGAATCAGAACGTTTTGGGTCTTAATTATGTGAAATCCATACTAACCTAGTCTTTTTTGGAATGTTTATTAACAGAAAGTATATTTTGTGTTTTTAAGAAACTTTAATAAAGGATTTATATATTTTATGATATGTGAAATATACCTATGATTGATAACTCCACTATTTTTGAAATAGGGGTTCATTAGTGGGTTATTGTAAAAATATAACTACTGGTTTTCTGATAATACATGGTCTATAATGCTCTATATAAAAAGAGAGTAACATGGAATACAAATTCACTTTTTTTACCAATAACAGTTTCATCCATTTATTTCATGAAATTCCAATCTTCTTAACCTGGTTTTAAAATCCAGTGATTACACAATCTTGTATGTTCTGGGGATAGTTAGTTTTACACAAATTTAGAAATAGAAATCATAATTACATGGAAATAAAGTACACGAATTTCCAATGGATTTATTCTATACAATAATAAATAAATATTCTTCAACAACATATTTATTACCACCTTTTTTTCCCACACAACATCAAAATAGTAACATGTACCAATGACCACGTGTTTACCCTAGGTTGTTTCTTTTCATGTCACCATTTTCTAAAATGATAACTTCTTAGAAATCATAGCTGATAACATTCAAATGTTGGACTAAACATAAGGTAAAATTGATGGTTCACATAGAATGACATGATTCTATGGTTTATGGATCATTTGATATGAGTACCGATGTAAATTATTATGGAGATTGTATAAAAGAAATTACAATGTAAATTGAGGATGACCTTCATGATTTTCCAAAGTTGTTTTGAGAAATTAAATAGTAGTGATAAGATACCATTGTATTCTAATTGTAATAAATACACAAAATTTTTAGATATATTGAAGATAAATAATTTAAAATGGGGTAGCAGATAGAGTGATAATAGGTTTACATAACTACTTGGTCTTCTTAATGACATTTAACTAGAAGAAAATGAACTTCCTTATCAAACCTATAATGCTAAAAAAGTTCTATATTCAGTGGGAATGATCTATAAAAAATACATTTTTGTCCAAATGATTTTGTATTGTTACATAAGGACTATGAATCACTTATAAAATTAACTAAATGTGGAAGAAAATGATAAAATAAGGATGAATCAAGTCCTTCAGAAGATGTATGGTAATTTCTTATCATTACATAGTTTAGAAGAAAATATTGATATTAGGAAACTGTGAGAAAATTGACATGGAGCACATATACAAGAATTAAATATGAGAAATAATTTCATCTAGTATACTCTCTTAAATGAAATAAAATTGATTATGAGTATCTTGAATTTTAAAATGAGCAGAGAAACATCCATCTTACATTATAAATAGATAGAATATTTTCTTTTGGTCTATATACTCAAAGTACATGGCCATTTATGTTGGTAAATTATAAATTTCTACCATGGTAATGTATGAAGCACAAATACATTATGTTTTATCTACTAATATTTAGAAAAAACACATCAATGATACTGATGTCTGTTAGGATCCATTGATCGAAGATATGAAATTGATGTGGGAAACATGTTTTAAAATGTATGACGCCCATAGAAGTGAATACTTTCCATTGTGTTACATGTTGTATGAGGTGATAAATGAATTTCTTAATTATGGAAATATTTCAATATATATCATTAATGAATTGTTGGGGTGTCTCATTTTTAAATAATTCACATACTCAGTTTGGTTGAAACATTTCTCAAAAGATTTGTTTTTAGGACATCAAATTTTTTTACCTTGATTAAATAAATTCTGATCTTAGATGATAAAATTGAATAGTAATACCAAAAAAGGTGCAAAATAATCTTCAATAATGGGTGATATAATTTTTGATAAAGTAAAATACATTGAAAATATTTTTTGTGAACCATTTTCAAAAAACCATACAAAATATTTTTAGAAAAATAGAAAATTTTTATTCAAGATTCCATACTGAAATTGTTTCTACTTCAGAAATTTTCTTGATGTCATGCATGTATAAAAAATGTATTTAATATTTTTATTGTCATGTTACTAAATATTCCTAGAAAAAAATAATGATTCAAGGATAGGATGGACATGATTTACATGGTGATTAGGGAAGATTTTTCACCGATGAAGGGTAAAAGTCATACTTTTCTTCCTCCATTAGAATACAATCTATCCAGACAAGAAAATAACAATTTTTTATTTTATTTAATGGTGTAAAAGTTCTAGATAGGTATTCATAAAATATCAATAATTTCATGTAAATGAATAATTTAATGTTATAAGGACTAAAATCACACAACTTCCATGTTTTGATGCAAGATTTAATGTCTATCACTTTACACTACATTTTGACAAAAAATGTATAACATGTATCAACTAAAATATTGTTCTTTTTAAAATCAAGATAAATTAATGTTATACGCCTGGTGAAGTTTTCAATCCTGAATACATAGGTTGCAATTATATTATGTGAATTAGAGTTGTTCTTCTCACTATCATTGTTTGATATAAATGATTTCCTAATCGTTTACTTCGTTAGAGAGGTTAAACTATGTGATACTATCCATTATAGATAGAAGTACCCTAATTGAATTGTATAGGAAGATTTTGAAAGAGTACGTCAATAATTGAAGTCATAAATAAGGTTGTACTATATAATGATATATTTTTGAATATGCTGTGGAATTATATATCGATTACTTATCAAATATAGATAGTATTGGTATCCTAACGTTTCGTCACAATGGATGCCTTTTAGGAGAAGGTATTTCCATAAAATATTTGGTTACAATTACCATCATAGAGTAGTAGCAATACAACCTTTAAATTTTACATAATAGTAAAGATTTTGATTCATATGTTGAATACCACAAATAAATTCTAAGTGATTTCAATCCATTAATGGTTGAAGGGTAGATATCAAATACCTATAATCAATAGTTTATATTATGGTTCTGAGATCAAATTTAAAAGAATTTATATGAATATCTGAATTCAAGTGTCAAATGACTTCACTAGCTATCCAGGGGGGCAAATAAAATTTTGATATCTTACACTGGTTTTTTAATTAATGGTTATACATTCTATACAAAAGAACATAATAACCACAGTATGATGCGAAACAGTGAAGTTATGATTATTCCAGAATCTATTCACATATCTAGTTCTAATTATAGAAATCCAATTTACAAAAATATGTCATATTTTGGCATCATCAAACAAATATATGAGTTGGATTATACAATATTTAAAGTGTTGATAATCCGTTGAAATGTTTTTGAAAACAAGAGTGCAGTGAAAGTTGATGAAACAATATTTTTTATGGAGAATTTCAGTGTGGGCGGGGAAAAGTACAATTTTTTCATAATATAATCACAAGTAGTGTAAGTGTTTTAGGTCTCAGATCTAGAAAACAATAATTGGTCAATTATCCTATTCGTGACAAAAAAAATATTGGGTTAGATGAAAATTAATTCGAGGATAACCCTTTCATTGGGAGATCATAATCATTTCATGGTGATCCTAATGTGGAAAGTGTCTATTACATTATAATGGAACACAAATATGGGATTTGGTTTCCTAATTGAGGATCCAAATCCCATCATCCTTTAAATAAAATAAAGGGAGTTCCTTGAGCAAGTTAATGTGTTTTTTAATATACTATGCTATTCCTCATAATTTTATGTGTTATATATTGTACTAACATAATCTAAATTAAATTTTTGACTAATCATGTAGATAAAGAATTATACACATGTTGATGTTACTAATATCTAGTAAGAATTGGAACTTGATGCTCAAATTAAAAAATTATTAGTGGAACAATAACATGTTAATGAAAAAACAATAATGGCATTGCATCACTATGTTGACTAAAACTATCAAGGAAATAAGAAAGGGTATAAAACATGAGGTTGCCTAGAATCAACAAGACCAACCAGTAGACCCCAATAATTCAATTTCCATTAGTTATTCTGGGGTCACAATGAGAAGAAATTTTCCAATTGATATAGATTCAGGACACCATGTCTTTTCTATAATTAAGGAACCCTTTGGGAATATATTAAGGTAATGTTAGGATATACATTATCTATTCTATTGAAAATTTATATAATGGAACATTGATTGAATTTTCATTATTCATTTCCAAGTTCATTTATTTTTGATGATTTATATAATAAATATGTCTTAATGTACACTGTAAAATCCCATAACGGATTATAGATAGTTCTTAATATGTTTCATATTAGGGATGTTGACAAGAAAGTAAATACCCACATACCAGTTGCTTATGGACACATTATTATAAAGGAAATATGGAATTATTTCGCCCATCATAAAAAAATAATTTTAAGTTCATTATTGTTGATAATATATTATTTGAGATTATTTATTTTATCCAATTTGATTCAAAGAAATTAATTTATAAAACATAAAAGGAGTGATGAAAATAAACAACATGTATAAAAAACAATGTACCCCTATCGTAAAGTAAGGATGGGTTACACTTTACTAGAGTAGAAAATGGCATGTATTTTAATTCAAGAATGAAAGTTTCATGTGATTTGAAATAACATGTGTTCCTTTATTTTTATAAAAATTGATGAATCAAAATTATAAGACACATCCATACCACATATTATGCTTTAAAAGGGGGTTTTGTAAATAAAGAGGATAAACTAGTTTATGAAAACATAAAAGTAGTATAGAAAATATATGTAAGTATTAAATTATAGTAATTTGTTATGATTTATAATATTATTGCATAAAAATATATATTTATATAATAATTTTTTATATGGTTTAGACACAAGAATCAACAATGAATGTACTAGAAGAAAAATGACTCTCTGTAGTTTTGAAGTAGTCAGAACAATATGGAAGCATTAGAGGTGTAGATTTTTGAGTGTCTCCTCAAATATATTTTGAGAATAATAAACAGCAAGAAGATACATATATAGTGAAGGATGTATTTTATGCACAAATAGATGATTTTTAAGATATTATTGTCTATTTTGGTTTGGAAGACCAATATATGTGAAACGATCAAATTGAACCAGAAGTGGAACAAAGATCAAAACATGAACAACCCAATGATCCCACTAGATTTAAGGCTAATCATTCCTCTCAACCACCTACCTTACCTAAGTTAATCAATTTTTTCATTACCCTTTATTTTAAATTTGAATCAAATGACTTACTATAACTTTATATTTCTAAAATTTTGCAGGTTAAAGTTATATGTGATTTCTATCTATCAAAATACATTCACCCCCTTATTGTGAGGGTTATGGTAAATAATATCCCAGGAGACATGATACATAACAAAGAACTCCCAAAATATCACATGAGAGTGCATATTGAAGTAGCTCAAGAGATTAGAGTTACACTGCTTATTCCACTTAATGATACGAATATTAAAATGATCAATGATTCTATTGTAACTTTTGTAGCATGACTATCTAATCTTATAAAGATACAAGAGGTATATCCTTAATTTTTTTCAAATGAAGAACGTGTAAAATTTAATGGAAAAAATGTTTTGAAGTTAGGTACGGTATTACAAATATATAGAACAACAGGGAAACGAAATGTTAGATCAAAGAAAAATATGGTAAATCAAGAAAGAAAACAAAAAAGTCCTTTCGAGAGTACATTCTCACCTATAATTCCATTACAACATATATTATCATTACAACTTCATGAATCCACCACACTCAATGATGGATATGGTTCACACACCCAATACTAAGAATAAATATTTGGAACTTTCATTACATACAATGTTGGTATTGAGAGTATAAATGAGATTCTTATGTTTGAATAGCTAGGAGTATCAGTTGTGAACACATTCATAAGGTAATTTTTCATAATACAACTATCCAAAATAAGATCAGCTATATTCATTAAAGTTAATAACTATTAATATTCTATAAAGGTGTTTCTATTACTACCATATAAATGGAAAACTTTTCAAAGCATGATTTGGAATCATTAATCCATGTATTGTTTCTATGGATTAATGTTATTTGGAGTTCAAAGAAATTGATAATAAAAAATATGATATAATCCAAGTGTTTGAGGAAAAAATAATATATGATAGGATCTTTTTATGCCTACAATTCAGGGGTAAAACTCTGTAATATAATCATATAAATAAATTTTTATTTTTTTCATTACTTATTTGTTTTTGTTTTTAGGAAGCACTGGACGTTGATCGTAATGAATTTGGGTACCCCAAATATTTAATTTTTTTGGATCAAATGCATGAATTCCCATCAAACCAACCACACATGATGTGTATTATAAATTTTTAATGAACTAAAATCAAATTATTAAATATAAATTCCGAATTATATGTTTTAGTTTTTGTTTTAATGGGAATTTTTTTATGATATGGTGATTTGTAAATATAGGCTAAGTCATGGCATGAGGTCGGTGACTGAAAATAAGAATCCTATGGATTACTTCAAATGGAAACAGATTATGGTATATATAGAAATATTTAACTATAAAAACATATTTAAAAAACAATTTACTAATTTTGACCAATGTTTATATAGTGTTTGAAGAAAGATAACTACAATGATTATTGATATTATGTTTGAAATTTTCTGAAATGTATCATATACTAGAAAAATAATATCATCCCTAAATAAATAATTTCTAAATATTATTACAATTTCATTTAAAATTATTCATAATTGTTTTTCTATCTATATTTTCATAGTACTACCAATATTTCCAAAATCTATGTACTCGAAAGAAGAAATACATTTTTATATAGATGATTGGGCAGCATACTTGGTGTTGGAATTTTTTCTGATATCAAATTCAAGTGATTAACTACGTTTTGTGATCTTTTATAGTCTATGACCTTAGATACACTCTTTGGATGTGAATCATTAGTATCAAAAATATTATAAATTATTTTTGATCAATTTCTCAAAGAGAAGTGTAATGGAGGGAATTAATTTATTCATAAATGATTAAGTTTCATACATTGTATTAGAATGTATCCAAGCATCATGAATAAGTGACTTCTTACTACTTATTTAGTTAATTTTCTCATCATTTTATCTAATTTTTTAGTTAATTTATTTTTAATTTTTATATGATATTTATTTTATTAAAATTACACATTAGTTCAAAATACACATCACATGGTCGAAACCAAGAAAAAAGATCATTTTATTTTGATACTTTAGTATAAAGATCCATAAGTCGTTTTTGATGTGTGGGAATTTACCACATATTAATCCAAAACCCAATTTAGTCAGTATGAATCAAAGTGTGTGATTTCAATGAAAAAGTATCATTTTAGATTAAAACATGTGTCACATCACAAAATCAGGAAAATGAGATCAGATTGTTTTCAATCTTTATGATAATGATTCATAACACATTTGTGATGTGTAGGAATTGACTTCACCTCAACCTAACACTTGATGTAGTAAATATGACTCAAAGTGTATGTTTTCAATATATAAGTGTCATTTTAGTTTTGAACACATGTTACATGCTCAAAACTGATTAAAATATCTTAGATTGGTTTAAGACATTAGTACAAAAAACCATAATTTTTTTCACATATAGGAATTGAACTCACTCTAATCTGACACATGATGTTGTTAGTATAGATCGATGCACGTGTTTTTAATATAATTTTCATTTTAGTTTAAAATGTGTGTTAGTTCACCAAATCTACAAAAATAAGAAATTTTTATTTCAAAATTTAGTAAAATTAACTATCATTTATTTTTGACATGTAGGAATCGACCAAACGTTAATATGACACCCAAAATGGTCGATATGACTCTATGTGTGTGTTCCCAATATAAAAGTATTATTTTAGTTTAAAATTCACATAAAATGTTCAAAATAGAGTAAATGAGATCATATTATTTTAAAATTTTTTGAAAATTTACCATAATTGATCTGTGATGTATAGGAATCAATTGCATGTCAATATGATAGATGATGTGGTCGGTATGACTCAAAGTGTATATTTTTAATATAAATTACATTTCAGTTTAAAACTTGTATCACATATCCAAAACTAAGAAAAAAATATTGGGTTATTTTAAATCATTGTGAAAATGATCCATAATTCATTTATGATGTGTAAGAATCACCGCAGGTCAATCTGACACATGATGTGGTCAGTATGGCTCAAAATATGTGTTTTCAATATAAAAGTATAACTTCAGTTTAAAACATGATTCAATTAACCAAATATGATAAAAAATTCAAGGATTATTTTAAAACTTTAGGATAGAGATCCATAATTCATTTTGGACATGTAGGAATCGAAAACATATCATTTTGACATATGATGTGGTCGGTATAACTCGATGTGAATTTTTTCAATAGAGAAGATCTATTTTAGTTTAAAATGTGCAGCACATACCTGAAACTGAGAAAACAAGATATTATTGTTTTAAAATATTTGGAAAATGATCTATAATATGTTTTTGATATGTAGTAATTGACGGGATGTCAATTCGACACATGATGTAGTCTGTATGACTCAAAGTGTATGTTTTCAATATTAGTTTCATTTTAGTTTAAATCCATCTTCATATATCCAAAATCAAGAAACCAATCTTTCATTTTTTGAAACATTATTACAATGATCCATTTTTTATTTTATTATTTTAAGAATTGATCACACATAAATCCGATAAATGATTTGGTCGGTATGACTTATGTGTGTTTTCAAATAAAAGTGTATTTTAGTTTAAAACACTTATCACATATAAAAAACAATTAAAATGATATCTGATTGATCTAATGTTTTATGAATATGATCCATAATATATTTTTGATGTGTAAGAATCGACCACAAATCAATCTGACACATGATGTGATCGTTATGACTCTAATCTCATGTTTTCAATATAAGATCCATCTTAGTATAAAATGCACCTCACATAACCAAAAAAAGGTCTTATTATTATAAAAAATAATAAAACTAATCATAATATATTTATGAAATGTTGGAATCAACTATATATCAATCCGACACACTATGTGGTGGGTATTACTCAAAGTGTCTGTTTCCAATATAAGTGTCTTCTTAGTTTAAAATGAACCATGCATAAACCAAACCAAAAAACAATGTTGTATTATTTTAAAATAATTGGAAAAATATTCATCATTTATTTTTGACATGTAAGAATTGACCGCATTTCAATCCCAGAAATGATGTGGTCAGTAGGACATGAAGTGTGTGTTGTCAAAATAAGTTTCATTTTATTTTAACATTGGATTTATTTATAGGAAAAAAATTATACAAAGGTTAATCATTGTAAAAAGTATTTTAGTTTTTATTTTGAATATGGGTTGTAATTTTTTTGGTTAATTTAAAATATGAAATTAATTTAAATTTTTGGTATTTAAATTTTTGATTTAAATGATAGTGTAATGTGTTATTGTAATTATAATCCAGTTTAATATATATTTATATTCCTTTTTATGTATTCTAATTAGGTTTGACATTACAAGGATGTTTCATGACTACTATAGGGATGAAACTGTGTAATAACTGAAATGGATTTTATCAGCAGTAGATGAATCTCAGATAGTGGGTCCCTATATTAGTGATTTATCTAGAACTGATAAATGTTACCTTTTATCAGCACTGATAAAGATACCCTTTATCATTGGTCAATAAAAAATAACTGGTAATGGTACCATTTATCATTTCTAAACAAAAATCTATGATAAATTTACCATTTATCAGTGCTTTTTCTAGTGATGATAAAGGTTGAGAGAATTTAACATCGCTTAGATTTGTATCGCTTTTAAGCACTAACAAAGATCCTTTTTAACGATTTTAAGTATTTTTTGTAGTTGTGATACTAGATCAACCTCAGGCTCTAACTCCTTAGAATCCCCACAAATAATATCACCAACCTCCCCTATGATATATTTCTCATCCACGTTCATATCCCACATGTATCAAAGTCTCCCCTAATGGAAATTTTCTTATCCTATAGTAAAATGGACCTCCCAATGAAATTTTCCAAATATAAATAAAATAATTCCCCTACATGAATTTCCAAAGCATAAATAAAATAAAACCCTTCCAAAACATAAATAAAGCTACCCCAATGTATTAAACCAATTCTTGACATCAAAGAAGAATAACCAAGGTTAAAAAAATTCTTAAAATTTCAATCACTATACATACTCAATAATTCCCCCTCACTAGGGTCAACATTTCACTAGAGCACCAATTGGGTCCCTTGGGCCTCTCTATGTAATGAAACCGCATTAGGGTCCCTCAATCCCATCACACCTATTTAGTCAACACTCATCATAAGGGTGATGATTTCAAGTCCATCCATGTAAAAAAACTCTTGGTTGGATAGAACACCCAACCTATCCATTCATACTATAAAGGGCCACTCACCTAGGTCACCTGATCTCCAAGGGGAAAGAAAACCCATCATCTATTCCACTAGCCTGAAGGATAAATGGAATCATGTTGTCTCACATGGACACATCACAGACTAACCAACTTAGTCCGTCACTCATCTCTATCTAGAGGTCTATATGGCTCCCGAGTTAAGGGAATCTATGTTCTCATAGACCGAACACACCCCTTAAAGGGTCCAATCATTAAGACGCATCATTAGTCCAAGCCTCATAAATCGGTGGTTGAGGCATCAGACCAATAGACTTAGTCTATCGTGGCCTAGGAACTTTATTCCTTTAATATCAGTTACTCATGTTAATTTAGAAATTTAACTTAAATTTAAATATTTAAATTAATTTACAAAATTCTATAATAAAAGGGGTTATATCCATACCAGTGACATTGTACATCCCTATGCATATAATCATCATGAATAATTCTATAGGGATAATGCTTGGACCCCCTACATCCTTTGGATCTTTTACTTTTATAATACATAGGGCGATATTTCTGCTAAGCCATATTAAGGATCATCGATTCTTGCCTAAGATCGCATCAAAAATTGAGTACCTATCTTATGAAATATGAACCTAAATAATTAATTATAATAAAATTATAATCAATTAACTAATTTAACCTTATTCACATAATATGGAATATTTTTCATAAATCTCACCCTATCCACTAGTAGAAAAATAGTCTTATCATCGAAAATATGAAATCTTTTTCTTATAAATTGACAGAAAAAATATTTTTGTGACTTTTTTTAATCGGTTTTTAAAGAAAATCGACGCCAAAAACATTATTTTTTTCATTGGTTTTTACAAACAAATATATTCTAATAATAATAAAAGTACTATTTTTTAAGGAATTTCCTCAGCTTTTATTTTACTAGTTTTTTGGAGCTAAAATGGAGTTACGAATTAAATGTTTTGGCCATTGAAAGTTAGACTTCTATAAGAAATGTTTGCAGAAACTTTTTGTTGTCGAGTTTGTTTAAATCTAACACCAAATAGGATTTACATTATTTTTGTTTTGCATTTTTTTGTACCAAAAATTCTAAAAATACCCATCAGGATCATTTTTGGCACTGGTTATTAAAGATATTGATGCCAAACAGTTAAAAAAATATATCTTTTTCTTCAATTATTTTAAAAACCAAAGCCACAAAATTTAAAAAAATTATTCTTGGATTTTTTTTTTACAATAACTGATCCCAATAATAAAAAAAATACTAAATTTTATATCATTTTCTAAAATTTGATTTGACTGGTTGTAGAACTAAAATAGAGTTACAGATTAAAAGTTATGGCCTTCGAAAGTTGAACTTCTCGAAGAGAAGTCTTAAAGAATTCCAAATTTTGAAGGCCATAACTATTAACCCATAACTATGTTTTTGATCTGAGACCATTCAAATCAAATCTTAGTAAATGCAATAAAACACTATAATTTATTTTTGATTTTTGGAATCAATTTTTGTAAAAACCGATGCAAAAAATATTTTTTTTATGTTTTTGGTATTGGTTTCTTTAAAAACTAATGTAAAAAATGATACCAATGGGTATTTCTCACATTGTGTTTTCAAAAAACCAAAAAATAAAAACTAATGTAAAACCAGTTTTGAGTCAGTTTTAAACAAAATAGATTCCAAAAAGTATGCACAAATATGTGTGATCGTATTTCATATTTTTCACAACGCACATTTCGCTTTTTAAAATCACATCTAAATTTTAAAACAACATCAATAAAAATATTTTTGTTCACTATCTATAAATCCATTTTCTATTTTATATATCATTTTTAACTTCTTTGATTCAATCAAATTTTCAATGTGGCTTCAATCGGTTATTTGAACACAGTAACTATTATAATCATTTATTTTATTTATTATTATTTTCCTTCAATGGTAAATATCTCAATAATCTTAATTGTAAGGATAATTTATTCTTATGACTGAGTTAAAAATATAAAACATCCACATGAGATTTACCAAATGAGATTAAAAAATTCATTATCGATCACCATTTTCATTTTTGCGTGAGTTCAATCCTAATACTATTTGATATAATGATAAATAAAATATCTTTTTGAAAAAAAGTACTAAATAATTGAATTATCTTCAAGGCCTTAATTATATTTTATTTCATTTGGTTTATGTAATTTTCATTAATGTTTCTCATTATTTCTTTTAAATGACTTTTATTTATTAAAAATTGGAGAATTATAACTTCTAACGGCCATAACTTTTGATTTGTAAATCTGTTTTAGCTCCACAACCAGTGAAACAAAATATTATGAAATGATCTAAGATAAAGTGATTTTATTTCATTATTGGTTTCTTTTTTTGTAAAAAAAATTCTAACATTTGTTTTTAAATTTTTTTTTGGGCATCAGTTTTTTCTAAAAATGACATCAAAAGAATTTTTTTTAACTTTTTGAAATTAGTTTCTTTAAAAACGACGCAAAAAATGATATCTATGGGTATTTTTAGCATAGTTTTTGTAAAACTACCAATGTGAAAAACAAATGTAAATCCTTTTGGCATCCGTTTATAAAAACTGGCACCAAAAGTACTATTTTTTTACAATAGAGCTTCAACATCGATTAAAAACGATATTAAAATTAAAAACAATTGATGTTAAAGACTATTTTTCTTTTAGTGGTCATCATATCACACTAGAACCAATGAAAACTACCTAAGGGTCTTCCATAGTAGACCATTGGAACTAACATAGGACTCAAACCTAATATTTAGAACCATTTACACCATTAATTTAATTAAATTTAAACCAAAATCCTTTAATAAATCAATGACATGATGTAACATTGGCGATTCATCAGATTAAGGTAGAAAAACATCATCAAGGAATTCCTTATAACTATAAAGCGTTAAATTTTTAAAGATTTTAGGTGATTTGAACATTAAATGGTGAAATCACCATTTCAAACCTAAACTAAACATCACTTGAATCAGCTAGGTGAAGTAGGAATAAGAGAGAAAGTATATGAGAAATCATATACCTTTTATGCACTGAAAAAATGCATCAATATACCAACAAAAAAAGGGGAAGTGAAGGGAGGAATAGGGGTGTACATACAAACTATGCGTGATCAAATAAGAGAGGAATAGGTGGTTTTCCCCTCTTAAAACTCAAGGGGGAAGATGTATTTTCCCCTTTAAATCCTATTTACTAGAAAGTATTTTGTTGAAAGCAAGGCTGCAACAACCACCCAAACCTCTCTCGGGCTCTCTATATCCCTAGAGACTCCCCTAACCCTCATTCCTCATCAAAAACATGGTTTTGACACTTCTAAACTTCTGAAAATCTATTCTGAATCCAAATTCTCAAAAAGTTAGGTCTGGTAATTATAATTTTTCAAATTCCCTTTGAAACATAAACACCAAAATAAATATGGGGTATTCCATGTGTCATGAAAAACGACATCTGCATATGCAGCAAAGTGAACATGTTAGGGGTGAGTATAAAACCCATAAGTAAATCCACCCAAATATTACCACACAAACAACTATGTTCAGGAAAAGTTAACATAGATTATTGCATGATCGCGTATCATTGGGCATGGGCGAAAAACTAAAATTTATAACCTACTTACTACTTATAATAGTGGAAAGACAGGGTTGAACCATAGGGAGGCCTCAAATTGTGTTTGGCGATCTAAAAAAATAAACTAAACAAAAACACACACAAGGACAAGAAAAAATATTTGTTGGGGGTGAAGTAGACTGAGTGAGGAAAAGTGTGTGGAGAAGTGAAGGGGAACCAGTGAGTATAAGGAAGCAGAAAATACAGCAAGAGAAATTTTGGTGAAAACAACCAATAGATGATTAGGGTGAGAGAGTTCACTGGCCGATTTCAATATTGCTTACCCTTGTTCCTGCACTGAGATTTAAAGAATTTGGATTTGACTTAAAGTACTATCCAGATTTTTCGTCTGGTCAGTTTGTGATGAAATAACTCTTACAGTCCTACGACTATAAAATTCATTCCATCCAATGGAAATAACAAGTCAGATGTCACTAGACTCAACTTGTCAGTTTAGTTCAGTGTGTCTCTCCCATTATAGAATAATTCACTTGTTTGTGAGTTCCTCAAATTGAAACAGTTTTCATTATGGTACAAACAATATCGGCTTTCACTCGATCTTGTTGTTTTGAAAATAAACTCATCTGTAAAAAATGAGAGAGACAATCCAAAAAAATGATGAAGTGCATGAATAAGACTAAACAAATCAAATCAACCAGCTTATCCACCCCTGAAGGAATTTAGCTGGACATAGCGATTGGTTTCAATAGAAACATAGAGTAAGAAACAATGAAGTTAAAGTTAAAATGAGTTACAGAAAAACGGAGCACAAGTAAAAGAAAATCGGTCATCTCCCTGATGGATATCCTAATTTTTTAGATTCCTCCTTCTCAATGGTGGATGCGATGCTAGAATGCGCTCGATGTCCCGACCTAGGAATCAAGGAGTGAAATTCTCTGATCTGCTGCTCTCAGTACTCTCTGTGATGTTGTACATTCCTCTCACTCTTCTTTCCCACGTCTCGATCGATCAAAGCCTCCCTAACCCCTTGGATCAATGGTCTACCCCTTTATACTCCTTCCCTTTAGTGTTTCTATCATCTCATGCCCGTCACGTATGCTAATGACCCATAAAAGTCTCTATAATCTCACCTGAGGTGTCCCCTGGCCTCCACGGGTACCTTTCACTATGCTGCTCCTCCCGTGCTGGTCACAGGAGTAGTTACTCCTAACTGAATGAAAATAATGTGCATACGTAGCAAACTACAATCTTCCCACTACAACTCAGCAAACCCACGTGGTGCGGTTTTATGTGCACATCACTAGCTTTTTGGTGAACTCTATGTAAGTGCATACAACCCCCTGCAATGAAGCAATAACAAACACACATGAGCCCAATAAAAATTAACTACTAAGTATAACTAAATAAGTTTATACACTATATATTAATATCACTTCTTAAAGTTAATAATAACAAAAAATTATTAATATATATTTATTATAATACCTCACTTATTAGTAATATGTATTTAATAACTATTTTATTTAATTAATACATATATTAGTATAATATATAAAAGCATATATTCTATTTATCATTATGCCTATTATTATTATCATTATATTTTATATGAAATATAATACATAATATATATATATATATTATGTTATAATAAAATAGAATTAAAACTAAAAAGAAGAAAATAAAAAAATAAAAAAATGAAATGAAATGGGAGGTGGGGGTCTGGTTCGTGCGGTGAAAAGGAGGCGAGGAGAGGGGGGTGGTCTCAGTGCAGGGGGTGTGTGGCGAGATTCGGGTTTGGATGGAAAGATGAGGTCGCAGAGAGAAGGGAGAACGGTAAGGAGGAAGGCGAGGGCCCAGGCGCAGGTTAGTGTGATGCTAGTGCGGTTGTGGTAGATGTAGTGTGGCAGGGACTTCGTACTCAGAGCAGGCAGGCAGACGGCCAGCTTGGCGCAAGAGAGTGAGGTCGGAGTGGGCGGAAGAGGGGCGAATGCTTGTTCGAGGGGAGCAAGGGCTGGGGTTTTAGTGTGCAAAGACGACTTCAGAGAGAAGGGCAGGGCTTGGCATTAGCAGCGAGTAGGGGTTCGTGAGGGTCTTCCAGCAGGATGGAGAAAGGTGGTGCTGGTGAGGTCCGGTGGTTTCAGATAGCTTGCCAACGAGAAGGGCGAGGTGTTGACTGGGGGTACGTGAGAGTGGCTAGTGGCCTTGGTGGAGAATAGGGTAGGGTGGCGCCAGTGCGCAGAGGCGAGATGGAGTGGGAAGGACGTCGCGCGGATGAGAGAAACAATGAGATCAGTTCCAGAAACGGTGGCACCATTTATACTGAAAATGGTGAGACAGGTGCTGAAATGGTAGGATGGACACGGTGGCACCGTGTAATGATAAATAGTGGTGCCGTAAAGGATGGAAGCGATGGCTTAAATAGTGGGTGGTGTTCATGGTGAGACCGTGAGGGGTGAAAATGGTGTGAAGTGCCACAATGAGTAGCTGTAAAATAAACAAACCAAACAAATCCAAATAAAATATATTAAAACTATAATAAAATAAAGAAATAAATTCATAATTTAATTAATTAATCTTAATAGAATAAAATTAAAAACTAAATAAAACAAAGCTAGATAACAATATTAATTATGATTTATTTAAAATCATGAATTTATTTGGGTTTAATAATATAATTTAAAACAAATTAAAATAAAATCTGTTACTTTCTTAACTTATTTAACCAATTAATTAACCAATTAATAAATTAAAATAAAGAATAAGAAATATTAATTGAATAAACTTAAATTGTAAAAATTAATTTAATTATTAAAATACTAAAAACCAAAATGGGTTATTCATTTAAAATTTAAATAATAAATAATTAATCAATTAAATTAATGGATCACTAATCTAACTAGAATGAAAAATTGTTAAAATAAAAGAGTAAAAAATAAAAGTCAAATTCAAAAGAATTAAATAAATTAAATAATTATTTAAAAAGACAATAATTAATATTAAAAACAATTTATTTAAACAAAAATTTATTATTTTACGCAGCAAAGTACAAAATCACATTATTTAACAATTATTTAATAAAAAACATTTTAAAATAACAAATTCAATAAAAATATAAAAAGGATGTGGAAAAAAGTGTGAAAACACTGCCACATCAAACTCCCCCACACTTAAAACTTTTTTTGTCCTCAAACAATCACATGCCTTTAAATTTAAACCAGAAAGTTGTTTTGTGAGTTTCAGTTTCAAAAGATTTCATGATTAAACATTAGTACCCAGAGGAGTAGGAACAAACAATGGGTCAGGCTATCCAAAGATGTTCAAAAATGATGTCCTATCTAGCTCCAAAAACTTAGTGGAAGTTAATAGACTCACAAATTCAAACACTATAAAGTATGTCATGCCTCTTATGTGTATTCATTAACTATCCTACTTCACCTTCCGATTCAATTTCAAATTCACGGAGTGATAAAAAGTTAGATGAAGTGGAATTTAAAACTTAACCAGGTGCACCTTCCATTATCACTTCCCCCAGGTTCCAAAAATTATAGTCCCCTAATTTTGTAACTTTATTGATTCAACTCAAACGAATATTAACCAAGTAAATTTCTCCCTTCTTCATCGGGGTTCAAAATTCCCCTCACTTTAATGATTTCATTTTTGACAGGGTCACTTTATATTAATTTTTCCCTGCCAAATTCCATGAATTGAGCACTGTGTATAGCACTTATTAAGATTGAAATTGGATTTCTTTATTCACAAAAATGCACCCAGTGCACCTTGTCTCAGATACCCACCGTGGGATCCCATTTTCCCATTTTACTCCAGTTACAAAGGACTTAATTAAAAATCAATCAAGTTGACTTCTTAATGTTATTGAATATTATTAAATTGTTAAAATTTGTGAGTCCCCTAGGTTCTAGTGAGAACTTCTTGTTACTCCAATTCATGATCATTACTCCAAAAAACCTATTCTATCACACTCCCATCCTCAGTTCCTAAACAGACAGATCCATAGAGACAGTGAACAATTGCACTCAGCAATCATTCATACTTAACAGTTTCTGACTATGTGCCACTCTCAACATCCAGTGAACAATTATCCACTAACATGACATAATTGAAGTACCATTGAACCTCCAATGACCATCATGTGATGAAAGAATTTGAAAAATTTTGAAGGAATTTTGAACCATTTTTTTGAAATAATTTGACCTTTTTTTTAAACAAACTCATGTTCAAGAAGGGGGAATTAAACATGACACTAGAATAAACCCTCTCCCCCACACTTAAAACCCAACATTTTCCCCAATGTTTTATTATAAGGTGGAAGATAGTTTATGTTCAAAACAGATGGAAATTTCAGTTGAAAAGGGGTATGGAGGGGTAGCAATGAGGTTCATAAATTTTTTTTTCCACACAAAAAGAGAGAAAAGAAAACATCATATAAAAACAAATGATTCCAAACCCACCCAACCATCACCAGAAATCAAGTGTATTTCTATTCCTAAAATTTTCATGATTTAAAATTTTAAAGAGCTGACAAAAGATTTTATCAATGTACTTCAAACAGTATCATGATTAATAATAATGTGATGCAGTAACATAATGAAACTGAAATAAGTGGGTGCAAGAATGTTTCAAAAATCAGCTCAAAATAATAATTTTCAACTCTCTAGATACTAGCTGTTGAACACCCATGAAAGAGAACACAATCATTTTTCACAGATTAGGGGGAAGTCTCCCAAACATAATTCATAGTGAAGAATAAGCAGGTAATGAAAAGTGAAAAAAGGTAGAGCAACACTTACCTGAATTATTAGGCCTTTAACAGTGGCTTCCATCAACAGATCCTCATCAGTTGCAGTGGGTTGTTACTCCTCTTCATTAACCTGCTATTTAAAATAAGTAAACTAAGATTTTAGAGTTTTAATTTCAAGATAAGTAACCCAAGGGAGTGAGTATAAATAAATTTTATCCATATATTGCAGTGGATTTCTCCCATGGGTTTTCGGGGACAAGTTTTTAGCAGCAACAACTCTCTCTAAAAATAAACTACAAATCATGAAGCACTATCAAGAAGTTATGAAATTGAACCAGAGAACAAGCAACACGGATTAACTTTATTAACGAACAAAAATAAAAGGGAAACAACTAAGAAACCATGGGTTAGTTCCTAGGAAACACTGAGTTTATAGTCCTCAGTTAGACTTGAATCAGCTCATTCTTCCAACAGAGATATGGCAGCCAAGCCCTTTGGATAACCATCAAATAAGTGATTTTTTCTTTGACCATTGACTAAGAAAGGTCGAATATCTTCTCCAACCAGCTCAACAACTCCATTAACCAAAACTCTAATAATGGTAAAGGGTCCTAACCATTTGGACTTCAACTTTCCTGGAAATAGCTTCAATCTTGAATTGAAAAGAAGGACTCTCTCAGCGACCTTGAAATTCCTATTTTGAATTATTGAGTCATAAAAATCCTTTTTTATTTCTTTGTAAATTGCATCATTCTCATATAACTCTCTTCGAATCTCCTCCATCTCACTCAGCTCTAACAGTCTCCTCTCACCAGCAGACTTAAAATCAATGTTATGAGACTTCACTGCCTAGTACGATCGTTGTTGTAACTCAATAGGTAGATGACATGTTTTCCCAAAGAGTATCCTATATTGTGACATCCCTATAGGAGTCTTATAAGCAGTTCTGTAGTCCCAAATGGGCTTATCCAATTTCCTTGACCAGTCTTTCCTAGAGCTAAACATTGTTTTCTCTAAAATCTATTTGAGTTCTCTATTTGAAACTTCTGCTTTCCCCCTAGACTATGGGTGGAAAGTGGTTCCTGTCCTATGGGAGCACCCATAATTCTCCATAAATACTTTGAACTTAAAATTATTTAAGTGTGTCCCATTATTAGAGATGAATGCTCGAGTCACACCAAATCTGGAAAAGATGTTTCTCTTGATGAATTTCACAACACTGGCAGCTGAATTGTCGGGATGAGCTACTGTCTCAACCCATTTGGACACGTAGTCCACAGAAACCAAAATGTACTCATTCCCATAAGAGGATGGTAATGGTCCCATGAAGTCCAAGCCCCACAAATCAAAACATTCTACCTCTAGAATACCTTTTCGGGGGGAGTTACTGCCTTTTTCCAACATTTCCTAACATTTGACATTTTTCACAACAAATAACCAGACTCCTAGCATCTTTAAACAGTGTTGGCCAGTAAAAGCCAGCTTATAGGACCTTTTGAGTAGTCCTTTCTCCTCCATGGTAACCACCCCAATATTATGAATGGAAGCTATCAAGTATGGTAAAAATATCATCATCAACCACACATCTTCTCAAAATCCCATCAGCACATCTCATAAAGAGAAGAGCATCATCCCAAAAATAATATTTTAGTTCAGATATAAACCTCTTCCTCTAGTTGTGTGAGAGATCCTTGGGAATGACTCTAGATTCCAGAAAGTTGGCATAGTCTACGAACCAAGTAGATTGCTGCACAGAAGTAGTAAACAATTGTTCATCATGGAAATAAGTGTTGATCTCTTTTGGTTCCTTAATTGGGGAATTGGGTAATCAGGACAACTGATATGAAACTACATTCTCAGCCACTTTCTTATCCTTAATCTCTAAATCAAACTCCTGTAACTACAAGTTCCACCTCATGAGTCTGTGATTTGATTCCTTTTTAGCCAGCAAGTACATAAGGGATGAAAGATCTGTGAAAATTGTGATCCTTGATCCTATCAAGTACTGCCTGAACTTTTCCAAAGAAAACATCACAGTAGCCAACTCATTTTCATTGCTAGAATAATTCTTCTAGGCATCATACAACAACTTTCTTGCATAGTAAATAACATGTATTTTTTTATCCTTCATCTTCCCTAACACAGATCCTACTGCAAAGTCACTAGCATCACACATAACCTCAAAAGGAAGATTCTAGTTAGGAGAAGTGATTACAATTGAAGTGTTCAACTTCTCATTGAGCATATTAAAGGCCACTAGACAAGTCTCATCGAAGACAAAGGGTGTATCCTTAACTAGCAGGGAGCACAGGGGTCTAGTAATCTTATAGAAGTCCTTAAAGAACCTCTAGTTGAACCCAACATGACCCAAAAAACTTCTAATTCCTTTGACATTTTTAGGTGGGGGAAACATTTGTATGACCTCAATTTTAGCATTATCGACCTCCAGTCCCTTCTTAGAAACTTTGTGTCCCAAAACTATGTATTCAGTGGCCATAAATTGGCACTTTTCCTAGTTTAAGACTAAGTTGGTCTCTTGTCACCTTTCTAACACTAGTTACAGGTTTTTCAGACAGTTCTCAAAGTTATTTCCCACAACTGAAAAATCATCCAAGAACACTTCAATTATCCTTTCAGTCATGTTAGAAAAAATTGTCATCATGCACCTCTGAAAAGTGGAAGGAGCACTGTACAAGCCAAAGGGAATCTGCCGATAGGAAAATGTCCCAAATGGATAGGTGAATGTGGTTTTCTCTTGGTCCTCAGGTGAAATGGAAATCTGGTTGTAACCAGAATAAAAATCAAGAAATCTAAATAATCCATTGCCTGTCAATCTCTCTAACATTTGATCCACAAATTGCATGGGAAAGTGATCCTTTCTTGTGGTAGCATTCAACTTTATATAGTCTATACAGACTCTCCTTTTATTAACTACACTTGTCTAGATTTTCTCATTATTTTCATTAGTGACCATTGTCACTCCACTTTTTTTGGGTACCACTTTGGCAGGACTGACACAGGGGCTTTCAGAAATTGGAAAAATTATTCTAGCATTGAGAAACCTAATAACTTATTCTCTCACAACTTACTTCATGTTTGGGTTGAGTCTTCTTTGGGCTTTTACTCTAGCCTTACACTCAGGTTCCAAGGGTATTTTATACATACATAAGGCTGGACTTATCCCCTTTATATCAGCAATTGACCAGCCTATGACTGACTTGTATTTATTCAAAAAAACTAAGAATATTTTTCTCTTGACTCACTTCCAGGTTGAATGAAATGATCATAGGAAGGGTGGGATTTTCTCCTAGAAAGGAATATTTGAGATGGTCAGGGAGGGGTTTGAGTACAAGGGTGGGTGGTAACTGGCTTGAGGGAAGACACTTGGGCCTAGGTGGCCCAAGATCTTCATGCTGCCTCTTGAAGAAGGAAGTAGAGAAGTATTTTTCCATAGTACTAGAGCTTTCAAAAGATATATCCTTGAACTTAGACTCCTCTCTCGGGGTAAGAATGTTCTCCAAAACAAACACATTTGTGTTCTCCAAGAATTATCCCTTGTATTCATCAATAATTTCTCTCTCCTTACTTGAGTTGATCCCCATGCAAGAGGCAGTAGGGATTTCGGGTTCAGTATTGATTTCAGCTATCATTCTTAGAAACTATTCTTCCTCCTTATCAACACTACTCTCAGAAACTAACATCTCATATTTGGGGAAGAGAGGGTGGGTGGGTTCATGGATTTTCTTAAACACAATGAATTCTTCTCTCTGTCCACCCAAATTAAAGATCAGTTTCTCCTTGGACACATCTATCAAAGCTCCCCCTGTTTCCAAGAAGGGCCTTCCAAGAATGATAGGAACCTCCTAGTCACACTCCATATCAAGGATAATAAAGACTACAAGAAAAAATAGTTTTCCTACTCCCACTAACAGATCATCGACCCTACCCACTGGATGAGTAATGGACTTATCAGCAAGTTGTAACACAACAGTGGTGGGTTGGGGAAATCTTAATCTTAGGTGTTGAAAAAGTGACAGTGGAATCAGATTAATACTAGCACCCAGATCACACAAACAGATGAACTTACCACTTATATACCTAAAAGTGAAAGGGACGACAAAGCTTCCTGGGTCCTGAAGCTTAGGAGGTATCTTATTCTGCAACACTTCACTACACTCCTCCATTAAGCTATAGGTGGAAAATTCTTCCAATGTATTTTTGTTTGAATGGATTTTCTTGAGTGATTTTAGATATGATGGGATTTGAATCAATTATTCTAAGAATGGGATATCAATGTTTAGCTTTTTAACAACTTTCTAAAATTTCAATAGTTCAGAATCATGAATTGGTTTCTTAATTCTTTATGGGAAAGGGATTGTAGGGGTGAAATTCCTCACAATAGGGGGAATCTGTATATCTTATTCTTCACCAATTTTTTTTCCCTTTATTGTCTTTGTTTTAAAGCCATTTTTTGGGTTTTTGAGTGGGAAAAGAAGGAACTAGAAGTATTGCAGTGGTGCTTTCCATTTTTCCAGATTCAGGTTCTTTCAAATTTGAGTTTCCATCTTCATCCAGTTGTTCATTTTCAGCATTTTGGGGTTCTTTACTAGGCTCTTGGTGAGTTTGGAGACCACTTATAGTTGTCAAAACCATGGAATTATCCCTAGGATTGGCATCAGTGGTATCGGGCAGCCTACCCTTTTCTCTATTACTAGCATCCCTAGCCAGCTGCCACATTTGAATATCCAAGTTCTTCATTCTAGCATCCATTTGAACATTATCATAATCCTTTTTGGTCTTTTTTTATCAAACCTCCCTATAAAATGACAGAACATGTCTCTCGCCTCATCTTTTGATTTGGATGACTCAACTTTAGGTTGGGGTTGAGGTTGGAATTACTGCCTAGGAGGCTGCTGGAATCTAGGAGGTGCAGTAGGTCGGAGGACTCCCTTCTCCCTCCATGATAGGTTTGGATGGTTCCTATAAACCTCATTTTAGGTGTTGGAAAAAGGAACTTCCCAAGGCTGCATCCGAGGTCCATAGCCAGCAAAGCTAGTACTCTCATGAGGCCGGATAGGAAAATCAAAGTTTGGACAACAGGTTTGAGAATGACCATACATTCCACAGTGGTAGAACTACTCCTTAAGTGTTTGATGTGAGTTCTCATTAAAGAACCCAACATCTTGGGCTTCAGCTTGAGGACCAGGGGCAGTTTCCTTTCTCACAATGGTTCTCCTCATAGAGCATTTGTGTTGGGAGTTTTGAGAAAAGGTATTAAAGATTTGTTTGATCTTTTCAAAAGTCCTGTCACTAAAGTATCCTCCAGAAGACTGGCCCACCAAGTTTTGGTGGTAAGGGAAGAGACTATTGTAGAAGTTTTCCATGAGGAATTGAGGTGTACATTTATGGTTTGGACAGTACCTAAGAAAATCGCAAAACCTATCCCATGCTTCATGAAATAGTTCTTATTGATCCTGAAGGAATCCAGTTATTTTGTGCCTAATTTCAGATGTCAAACACCTAGGGTATAATTTCATTGTGAAAGAATTATAAACATGATCCCAGGTGACAAATATTTCTTCTTCTAACTTTTGAAACCAAGACCTAGCATTTCCCTTGAGGCAAAAAGGAAACACACTTAGTTTAAGCTTTCCTCAGTGAGACCCCTAAGTGGTAGCTATTGGACCCTACAGTAGACGGATCTTATGAAGTCAAGAGAGTCTTCAATAGGCATTCCATTGAAAGTGGGAAGCTGACTAAGCATAGATTGCTTGATCTCATAATTCCTGAACCTAAGAGAGTGTCTAATGCATGAAGGGTTACTAAACACTGAAGGTAGCAAGAAGTCTCTCAAACTGTGCCTCTCAGCAATCTCATTCCTAGGTGGGTTCATCATTCATAGTTGGTTCAAATTATCAGGAAGTGGATTGTTCATGTTTTCATTTATGTTATCTTCCATTTTGACATTGTATTTGTTAAATGGCCAATTTCAATATTGCTTACCCTTGTTCATGCACTGAGATTTAAATAATATGGATCTGACTTAAAGTACTGGCCAGATTTGTTGTCTGGTCAGTTTGTAATGAAATAAGTCTTATAGTCCTTCGACTGTAAAAGTCATTCCATCCAATGGCGATAATAAGTCAGATTTCATTGGACTCAACTTGTCAGTTGAGATCAGTGTGTCTCTGTTATTCGAGCATAACTCACTTGTCAATGAGTTCCTCAAATTGAAACAGTTTTCATTATGGTACAAACAATATCAGTTTTCACTCGATCTTGTGGTTTTGAAAATAAACCTGTCTGTAAACAATGAGGGAGACAATCCAAAAAAATTATGCAGCGCATGAATAAGACTAAACAAATCAAATCAACCAGCTTATTCCCCCCAAAGGAATTTAGAAATACATAGTTGTTGGTTTCAATGAAAACATAGAGTAAAAAACAATGATGTTCATGTTAAAATGAGTTGCATAAATACATAGCAGAAGGAAAAGAAAATCACTCGTCTCCCTACTTGATCTTCTAAAGTTCTAAATTCCTGCTGCTCAATGGTGGATGCGATGCTGGAATGCGCTCAATGTCCGGCCCTAGGAATCAAGGTGTGATATTCTCGGATCTGCTGCTCTCAGTACTATCTGTGATGATGTATGTTCCTCTCGCTCTCCTTTCCCCCGTCTCGGTCGATCAAAGCCTCCCTACCCCCTTAGATCAATGGTGCCCCCCCTGCCGCATCCTGCCCTCCGGTGTGTCCATCATCTCATGCCCGTTACGTATTCTAATGACCCGTAGAAGTCTCTGGAATCTCATCTGAGGTGTTCCCTGGCCTCCACGTGCAGCTTTCAATGTGCAGCTCCTCTCGCGCTGGTCACTGGAGCAGTTTCTCCTAACTAAATGAAAATAATGTCCGCGCACATGAAACTACAATCTTCCCTCTACAACTGAGCAAACCCATGTTGCGCAGTTTTATGTGCATGTCACCAGCTTTTTGGTGAACTCTGTAAGTGCATCCAACCCCCTGCAATGAAACAATAACAAACGCATGTGACCCCAATAAAAAGTAACTACTAAGTATAACTAAATTTATTTATACACTATATATTAATATCACTACTTAAAGTTAATATTAATAATAACTTATTAATATATATATATATATATATATATTGTAATACCTCACTTATTAGTAATATATATTTAATAACTATTTTATTTAATTAATACATATATTAATATAATATATAAAATCTTATATACTATTTATTATCATGACTATTATTATTATTATATTTTATATGAAATATAATTCATAATATATATATATATATATATATATATATATATATTATGTTATAATAAAATAGAATTAAAACTAAAAAGAAGAAAATAAAAAAAATGAAAAGAAAAGGGAGGTGGGGTCTGGTTCGTGCGGCGCAAAGGAGGCGAGGAGAGGGGGCGGTCTCAGTGCAGGGGGTGTGCGGAGAGATCTGGGTTTGGATGGAATGGTGAGGCTGTAGTGATAAGGGAGATGAGTTAAGGAGGAAGGCAAGGGCCCAAGCGTGTGTCCGGGGTAGATGTAGTGCGGCGGGGACTTCGTGCTCGAAGCAGGCAGGCAGACGGCCATCTCGACGCAAGAGAGTGAGGCCGGAGTAGGCGGAAGAGGGGCGGCTGCTTGTTCGAGGGGAGCAAGGGCTGGGGTTTCAGTGCGCAATGGAAACTTCAGAGAGAAGGGCAGGGCTCAGCTTTAGCGGCCAGCAGGAGTTCGAGCGGGTGTTCCAGTAGGATGGAGGATGGTGGCGCCGGCGAGGTCCGGCGGCTTCGGGTAACTCGAGAAGGGTGAGGTGCAGACCGGGGGTAACTGAGAGCAGATGGTGGCCTCGGTGGATAAGAGGGCAGGGCGGCACCAGCGCGCAAAGGGGAGGTGAAGTGGGTAGGATATCACGTGGATGAGGGAAACGGTGAGACCGGTTCCAGAAACGATGGCACCGTTTATACTCAAAATGGGGAGACATGTGCTGAAACTGTATGATGGACACGGTGGCATCATGTCATGCTAAATGGTGGCACCCTAAAGGATGGAAGTGGTGGCTAAAATGGTGGGTGGTGTTCACGGTGAGACCGTGAGGGGTGAAAATGGTGGGAAGTGCCACCGTGAGTACCCGCAAAATAAACAGACCAAACAAATCAAAATAAAATAAATTAAAACTACAATAAAACGAAAAAAATAAATCCATAATTTAATTAATTAAATTAAATATAATAAAATTAAAAACTATGTAAAACAACGCTAGATAACAAAATTAATTATGCTTTATTTAAAATCATGAATTTATTTGGGTTTAATAACATAATTTAAAACAAATTAAAATAAAAACGGTTACCTAGATTATTTAACCGATTAGTTAACTAATTAATAAATTAAAATAAAGAATAAAAAATATTAATTGAATAAACTTAAATTATTAAAATTAATTTAACTATTAAAAGACTAAAAACCAAAATGAGTTATTTATTTACAATTTAAAGAATAAAGAATTAATTAATTAAATTAATGAATTACTAAATTAAATAGAATGAAAAATTGTAAAAATAAAAGAGTAAAAAACAAAAGTCAAATTCAAAACAATTAAATAAATTAAATAATTATTTAAAAAGACAATAATTAATATTAAAAACAATTGATTTAAACAGAAATTGATTATATTACACAACAAAGTACAAAATCACATTAATTATCAATTATTTAATGAAAAATAACATTTTAAAATAAAAAAGTCAATAAAAATATAAAAAGGATGTGGAAAAAAGTGTGATAACACAACCACATTAATTATATAAAATAACCAGATATATGAAAATCAGTGAATAAGAGAATTTCATAAGAAAGTAGGAAAAGGAAATATTTAAGTAATTTATTATAGGATCATAATTTTACAAGGATTATAAAACCATTTCATAAAACAAGAATTCTTATAAGCATATAATTCATTTTTTATTCTTAGAATACCCATTTAACATACTCGCACACATGTATACATGCATCCAGGATGACATTCCCAACAATCATGAGTGGTTATTCGTCTTCCATACCAATTCATCACTTGGTGGACCCATGTGCCCATATTGGTACAAGAAATCAAGTTTCAATATAATAAGGTCCTTTGAAATATAATCATGAACCCATTCCAACCCATGTATGAAAAATTCTATCTCCAAACATATATATTTTTTAAACAATTTCCCTTTTATGCATTAAATAAAACATGTTTTGTGTATCCTTATAAAACCATATAACCATGAGGTATTCCAACAATATTTCATCAATTTTATTCTAAAAAAATATAATTAAGAGTGATAGAAATCCAAAACCACAAAGTTATAGAAGTATAGAGAGAGAGAGGGAATCTACCTACCTCATAATGAAAACCATTCTTGAAGAAAGTCACAAGGATCTAGTCAGATTCAGGTTCTTTCTTTCCTTTCATTCAAAAATTCTAAAAAAACAACATAAAACATGTCATAAGCTATAGATCATAGAAAAATAGTTTCAATATTCTGTTTTTCCTGGATGGAAATGGATAATTATGTAAATAGAAAGAGATATAGGAGACAAACTCTGATTATCTAGATATACTAGACCAAGATTCATTGAATATAGGCTTCATATTGAAAAAAATCTCCAAAAACGCCTTGAGGATTACTATGGTTCAATATGCTTTGAAAATGGTGGAAGAATGGGGGTTTAGGTGACTTTTTAGGTTAAAAACACAATTTTTATTTAATTAATCTTGTCTTATGGTTAGACTATATGGTTTACCAACTATGTGGGATCCATTTTCTCAAAACACAAACATCGCATAGTTTGGCTACACAGTTTGAAAAAACATGCCCCCGGGCTTCACCATTTTAGGCCTCATTGAATGTTTGTCCTTATAGAGAAATGAGGGGTGGGGGTGGTGTTTCTTTTGTTGTATTTTTACTCCTTTTTTTAATAAAAAATTACTGATGATGATGATGATGATGTCTCACGATTTTCATGGATATCGACAAGGTTTTCTATAAATATGTTCCAACTATGTGTCTCCTTCTAGACTCTCTCAAGATGTCTCACACTTACATAGAGAATCAACATTGTTTACCTTAACCATTTTCCAAATGTGTAACCTTTAAAACACTTCCAAAACATTCTAAAACAAACCATTAGCCTACCGAGACTAATCCAAATCAAAATTGAGCTCAGAAACATAAAAAAGATTAGTACGTATCCCAAATTAGGGGTGTTAAATGGTGGACTCTACTTTTGTCCCCAAAATCCATAAAAATTACAACATTGTGTGGTCCCCCATCCTAAAATCCCACTAATCCCCCTCCCTCACCTATGAATACCCCATCCCCCATGATACCTCCCTCTTCACCCCACCTAGATCCCAACACTCCCCCATCCCACTCAAGGAATCGCCTCAAAATCATGTTCAAAGAAGCCCCATCACCCATCATCTCTCTCAGAGAATTCATATCCATATTCCCCCTATGTACATTCTCATGGAATCCCCCCCCCCCACAAAACCCCCATGTTTTACTATTTATCCACCATTTTTCCTAATTTACTATGTGATGTCTTCCAGCTAGTCGGTGATTCCTTATCTCTCACCCACAGGTCTCTTCCCACTGAATACCAAGATGTTTTCTGGATAAAATTTTAAAAAATAATCAGGTGCTCATCTTTTATGATTAAGTTATTTTTTTTAATTAAGGTGTTATAGTGTTGGAAATTTTTTATGGAAATATATATTTTGATTACAATTAATACTTTAATTTAAACTAGAGCTAAAATACCTAAATTAATACATGGGTTCATTTATTGTTTTGGATTTTGTTGGTTTAAATGAGGTGTAATAGATTATTTGTTATTTGATTTTCAATAAATGAATTGAATCCGATGGTGTAATTTTTATCTTTATTATTATAATTATTATTTGGTATTATATTTAACTATTTTTTTAAATTTACATCGATTGTATATACTAGTAAAATATGAAATAAAAAAAATGTTTTTTTACTCTAAAGTTACACTTGTAATATATATTGTTTGAATATATGTTATAGAAATGTATATAATTTAAAATAATTTTAGTTTATAATAATTAAATATATTTTATTTTTTCACTATTTTTTACTAAAGTGATTTTTTAGCTAATTAACATTTTTTTTGAATCCTTTGTGGATAAATTGTTTTGTTGTGTTGTGTGTGCATGCGTAGATTTAAACATATGTTTATATATATTGTACTTTAAAATATATTATGAAAATATATATTAGTTAACTATAAATTAATGAATCATATGTAATTAAAAATATTTTTATAATACTACTAGATAATGAAGATTTTTCAGTAGGGTAAATCGACCGACCTGCATTTTGAGATCACTATTTATTTTTCAAAAGTAACTATGAAAACCCACCCCTACAGATGATAATTGATTCTTTCTCCCTCCCACATCACCCTAGATTCCTCCTTCCCCTATCCCATTTATATCCCCATAGCCCTGATTTCTTTCATTCCTTCTTACTTATATTTATACCCCTCACATCTTTTTTGACAGTGCGGTGGACCACTCATAACCTCATGATATCCATAAATTTCACATGATCGGTCTTCTATTCATAGAAACTAAAAAGGGGTTTCTCCTATTTCAAAGAGATTTCAACGGGGTTCTTCTATATGTTAATTTCTAGAAAAATAAGGTTTTTTCAAGTTAAGATATTGTGTCATAAATGATTTTTTTTGACTTACAAGACTTATTTCCCATAAATAGAAGTGTTATTAACTTATCAGTGCATAAGATGTTCTACAAGTATAATTTTTTATTCAATTTTCTTTGTCAAGTTATTTTCTTTTTTACTCACTATATGTACTATTTTTTGATTTGGATAATAATTAACTCTACACATATGAATTTCAGGATAAAAAATGTATATACACAGAAAATGTATTCACTAATATAACAACTTCATTATACAGACTTCCATCCAAATGATATAAATCCTTCAAAACTATAGTTTTAGTATATTCTTATTAGATAACTACTTTTATTTATTTAGTAATGTAATTATAATTTCTGAATTTTTATTTATATATTTTTAATATATTCTTAAAACACATTACAAATACATGTATCTTCTAGTTTTAGTTTTCGTTACATAACTCATTAACTATTCCCAATACGTAATACAGTCAATAAACCTTACACATGAGGGGACAATGGATTTTTAATGATTTGGTTATTAATAAAAAAAATTTAAGTGAAACATGAAACTTATATATACTGGTATTGTAAACCCCCTGTTGATTTTTTTTGGAATGGTGGAGATGACTAACCAATACGGGTTCCCCACAAGCTAGGTTGAATCTATTGTGGTTGAATATGATGTTGGATAATAAATACAAGATTCTTCCCTTGAACTATTAATACCTGAAATCAATTTTTGATGAATATTATCTATGATTGGTTTTTCTATAAACATACAAAAATTTAAATTAATCCCCTAAAAGAAAGGCTTCAATTGAAGTTAATATTTAAAAATAACTAACCATCTATACAGGTTTGTGATGATTTCATTTATATTATAAATTACATATTTTTCAAGTTATATTTTAATTTTTTTAATATTATCATTAATATGGTCTCTTGAAATATAGGCTCGTGCATTCAAAAAAAAATTATATATTGTAATAAGATAATATTTATTGTTAATGAAACAATTAAAATTTCATATATTTAGATGAACTTCCATTATTTAATGTTTTTATGTTACGATATTCTTCCTTACATAGTTTTTTTGGATATATATTTATTCATGTAAGGTTATTATACATCTTCAATCGTTTAATCTAATTAAATACTTCTTGTAAATATTATATTAGAGTTAATAATTTTAAAACAAGTTGAAAAGGTGGAATAAATTCCATTATCCCACCAAAGAGATTAGAATAAAATATTTTTATGCCTATAATTTATTTTATGTTTTCTTTATCTATCATATTTGTATTAGTATTAATATTTTTACCTTTACAAATTTTAACAAAAATGAACTATAACCCACTTTATAATATATGGAATAAATTTTTCTTTTTACAATTATCATATATGTTCTCTCAGTATGCTAAGTAATATTTTAATATTTTAATTTGTTTAAATTAATTTTTAATATAATGTTATTATATTTTTTTCCATTCAAATATACCATTTTTTGTAAGTTGTACGTACTTGTAGTTTTTTCATCCAACTTATTAAAACATTCAATTTTCCATCACCTCAATATTTTATCCTATTATTCATTAGTTTTTTTTTCTTGTTTATCAAGTTCTATGTTTTTTCGTTTTTATGTTTTAGTAGTTACTAGTTTTCTTAAAAGATTATATTTTATTTTATCAAGAAATATTTGAGGACCACATTTTAATATATGAAATTATAGGGTTCTCATGTTTTGTATTGTATACTTTTAGATGGTTTTAACTCCCACACATATTTCCATTGGCATTGTGTATGTATCAAGAGGATAGTTATTTGAGTGAATTTATAATGATGGAATATTTAGAGAATATTAGGTTTTCAAATATTTGTTTCCTTCACCAAATATTCCAAATTTTATTTTATAGTGATCACCTTTTACTTGAATATCATAAATTTAATTTACATGAATGACTAAACCCTTTTCCTGGAAAATTATTACTTTCCAAATCATGTTACAACCTTCACATGGTAAGAAACATGTAATGGACCATAAATTCTTATTGATTTATTTTCTTATTCATATTCTTAAAATTTCAATTTCCTTAATTTTTTATAAAATTTTTACAAGTGATTTAATGTTATAGAAAACATTGTGGGAAGATTTCCCTGCACCATGCAATCAAATTTGTGATTTTATTTATCATAAGATCAATATTTACATATTTTTCATTTAAATTTAATGTTATTCAAGGGGTCAAAACCAAACAAAAAGCCACTAATTAATATTAAATCCTAAGAAAAAATTGATATTTATTTTTAAAATATAATATCTCACACAACATCAATATGAGTTTTTAATTTATTAGGATGACCATATACTCATTTTTAGTGTGTTAATACACTAAAACGTATATATAAAAGTCAAAACTATATAAAATGACATCAGATTGACATAAAATCAAAGAAATAGTTTTTTATTTTTGATGTGAATGAGTAGACTACATTTCAATCAGAAATGTAGTTTTCTTAGCAAAACCAAATAACCCATTTTTGAAGGTTTAACAACCTTTAAAAAGGTGAGTTAGGAGGTCAAAACCAATCAAACAACCTATAATTATCAATAAATCATAGAAAAAATATAGTGATTTTTAATATTTTGGAACCAATTTAACATCCACATGATGTGTTATTTGATAGAGATTATTGGAAATACACTTTTAGTATTTAAAAACAATAAAACATGTGGGTAATGGTCAAAACCATGTCAAACTTCCTCAGAATGATGTGAAATCACATTAATAACACATTATTATTACTATTTTTAATGTGTATGAGTAGACGACATGCCAATTGGACAATTGGTGTGCTCAAATAGATAGAATAGAAATATTTAGAGGTTTTATGACCTTTAAAAACTTACATTAGAAGACAAAAAAAATGACTTTTAATTTACATTAATCATAAAAAACAACCATATATTTATTAATGAAATTTAGGTCCATGAGGAAATCCAATCAGATATGTTGCTTACCTGGGATGATCATAAACATGTTTTTAGTGTGTAAAAACACTAAAAAATGTGTATAATAGAAAAAACATATCAACTAACCTATGAATAACATATATTTATAGGAAAATAATATTTGTATTTTTGTTGACATGTACAAGTAAACATAACATCAATATGATGCGTGGTGTGCACAAAATCACCTAATTAAGTAGTTTTTAATGGTATGATGATCATTAGAAACATGTTTCTGGGGGTTAAAACTATTAAAATAACCTATGATTAATATAAAATCATATAATAATAACTATATAGTGATTTGTAAAATTTTGGAACTGATATAATGTCAATCAAAGGCGTTGTTTGATTGATATGAATTGAACATCATTTTGACATGAAGGTTCTTGGAAAAACCAAATAAGCAGTTTTTAATGGTCTGGTAGCCTTTATAAATGTTTATTGGGGGTCAAAACCAAGACAATTATCTCTAACTTCCATGAAATCACATGATAACAACCATAGAGTGATTTTTTTAATTTTTTTAATTGTTAGGACATCAATCTTAGGTGTACTTATATTGGGATAACTCAAAACACAATTTTAGTGTTTAAAAAAATGAATAATGCATGTAACAATCAAAATAATAACAAAAAAATCTATAAATCATGTGAAATCATAGTATGTCCATATTTGTATTATTATAGAAAATTAAAAGTATACCGAATGTAAATTGGACATGTGGTGTTATTAGAAAGAATAAATAAATAGTTTTTAAAGGTCTGATGACCTTTAATAATGTGCATCCGGGGGGTTAAAACCAGGAAAATGACCACAGATTGTCAATAAATCATACAAATACAATTATATGTATTTTTTAAATTTTTAAACTGAGAAAAAATAAATATGAGGCGTTGTTTGATCAAAATGGACAAAAACACAAATTTAGTGTTCTAAAACACTAAAATATGCATGTTACGATCTAAATGAAATAAAATTTCCTTAAAATAAAATAAAATAAAAAGAAAATGGAAATTATATTATTTTGGATTTTTGAGTATAGATGAAAAATCAATAAGTTATGTGGTTTCCTGGTACAGACTAAATAACCAGTTTTAAAGGTTTTACAGCCTTTAAAAATGTGTCCTCGAGGGGTAAAACCTATAAAATAACTTATTATTGTTATAAAATCATATGAAAACAACCATAGAGTGGTTTTTAAAATTTTGGATCCAACAAAGCATCAATCAATGTCTTTATCTAGTCGAGATAACTGGAAATGCACTTCTAGTGTTTTGAAACACTAAAACATGTGTGTAACAACCAAAACCATGGTGAATGATCTCCAAATGTTGTGAAATCATACCGACAAGTTTATTGAGAATAAAAAAACCTTGGCCATTTATTACACAAAGAAAAAAATTACAGTAAACAAAAAAAGAGGATGCAAGCAAACATCTTGCCCATATCCAACCAGTTCCACCCAAAAGGAGATAACTACATGTCATAATAAACTCACCCTTATCCACATACATAATAAGGCGTTTCCTCTGTAGTAGTTTATTTCCACTCTGAAGATGTTTCATATTGCTTCAATAGATTGGATTACTTATTTCTAATATTCAACTACTACAACAATGACTGATCCTCATAGGATTGCACACGACTCTTTCTTGAAACAAGGGTAGCCCCTCTTTCCCTATGAGATGAAGACCTAGTGGCCACTAGATTTGGAAGGTAAGAGTAGCCTTTCATGGTTCTTCTCCTTGGTGGAGCAGTCATAACTCCATCACTTTCAGAAATCTTGTTTCTTCCACCTTGAACAATGTCACTGTATGAAGGTCTGATAACTCCATTATTTTCCTTATCTCTGTTAGAAACATTTCCACATATACTAGTGACCTTTACAGAGGCAAGATCATTGAAAATGTCATCCTTACACACCATAACACACTCTAAAATAGTGAAGATCCCACCTTGCATTAGTTGGGATTTCCTGTTATGGTCGATTGGGGAAAGATATTGAGAGTCTAACGTGGCGCCATGACCATCACATAACACCTTATTCATTTCATCCTCTACAACCTCTTCTATATTGATGGAATAAATCTTCACATCTTCATCCAATTGAGTTCCTTAAACCACAAGGGGTACCTCCTCAACCTCTAAGCCTTCAAAGTGGTTGCAGGTCATGACGAATTTTATTTCCCCGGCTCACAAGTTGTGCTGCCTAAAGGATCCACATAACTAGGACCTAACTGCAGTTGACACAGACCAGCAGTATCTTCTAGTAAGGAATGCTTCCCAACACCTTGGTCACTCTTCAATCTATCATATATTTTCCTCACTGTTGGATTTAAAGACACCCGCATATCCTTCATTCCACAAGTGCGCATAGGATCCTCTGTAAAATCATCTTCGGTCACCCCCTACACCACAAATGGAGCCAGTTTCTCCTCAACCACTGTACCTCCAAATATAGAGTCTCCCAGCTGGACTTCCAACTGAAGATATCCTCCAATATTGACACATCTAGTGTTCTCCTTAGGGGAATTGTTATACCCATTCTCACCCCTTCTTGCTGCCAAACTGACTTCATTATAAACTTTCACCAAGGCCTGATCCAAACGAGTAGCAACACAACCACCGATGTACCTCTACTCCACCACTTGTGAGAATCCACTCACCCTACCTCTACGAAAAATCGACTTAATATGAAGAAAGCGGTCGCAGGACATGCAATAATGCATCAACAACTCAAACACAACCTCCTATTTCAAGTGAATATCCTTTTCATCTATGATCCAAATCTAGTGGACCGATGACCTTGAAATATTGACTTAAACATAGATTCTTAGAAAAATTGGATGATAGACAACCTCAGTATGATGATCAGAACCAAGATAACACCCTACCATGTTTTTGATTTCACACAGAATGGAAGGATTCTAAAAAGAGAGTGGTAAATCAAGAAGTCTTACCCATGTCATGATCATCGAAGGATCGTTCCGCATAAGAAAATAAAAATATCCAGTAAAATAGGCAGAATAGTGATCCATTTCATCTTCAAGGTCCCCTAGAACAAGTAGTGATCAAATCCTCTTCTGATCCAAATCAAATCATGAAGTTCCTCTGATCAAGAAATCTGATGATTGCGCGCTCCTGTAGTTCCCATGATTAGGAGACAAAATGACCAAACATATCAACCGAAGACCTATAGAGATGGAACCGAGCCACCATGGTGAGCTTTCCCAGATCTGAGACACTACTGAACTCTTTTGATAGTATAGATAGTTGAGGTGCCTTAATCAAACATGACATTTTATAAAGATGATCCAAAACATATTTTGTATGATTTAAACCGAAGACCTATAGAGATGGAAACGGAACACCATGGTGAGATTTCCCAGATCTGAGACACTACTAAACTCTTTTGACAGTATAGATAGTTTAGGCGCCTTAAGCAAACATGACATTTTATAAAGATGATCCAAAACATATTTTGTATGATTTAAAAAAACTAAAACTTTGGTTAATGGTCAAAATTATTTAAAATAACCTTTAAATTATGTGGAATCATATAAAAACATCTTTTGAATTATCTATATTGTGTATGAACAAACAGGACATCCAACTGACATGCAGTTGGCCCAAAATGACCTAGAAATAGTTTCAAAATGTATAGAGGCCTTTAGAAACAAGTGTAAGGTGGATAAAACCAATAAAACAATTTTATATTATCATTAAATCATAATAATAAAACTATAGATCTATTTTTGGAATTCTAAAGTATACACAATATCAATCAGAGGTATCTTTGATTGGGATGATCAGAAATGCCTTTTTAGTGTTTTAAAAACACTAAAATGTGGGTGTAATGGTCAAAACCATTTCAAACAAACTCTAAATGACTATAAATCATTATAATACCATATTTTTATTATTTTTATGTGTATAATTATATGACACACTAATACTATGTGTGATTTGAATGGAGGGCCTAAAAAGCAGTTTTTAAAGATTTGACCACCTTTTAAAACACATGTCAGGAGATCAAAAATAATAAAAAGACTTTTTATTTCCATGAAATCATATGAAAACAACTCTATAGTGATTTTTAAAATATTAAAACTGATGGAACTCTAATATGAGGTTTTTTTGATAAGGATGATTGGAAACACTCTTTTAAAGTTCCAAAGCATTGAAGAATATATGTAATAGTCCAAACCATGTAAAATTCCCTATGATTGACCTGAAATCATAAAGAAATTCATATTTTTATTATTTTTGATTTGGAAAAGTATACTAAATATAAATTTGATATGTAGTGTGCTCAAATAAGACTGATAAGAAGTTTTTAAATGTGTGACAGTTTGTAAAAACATTCATCTGGCAGTCAAAATAATTAAAATGAACTCTGATTTCCATAAAATCACATGAAAAAATGTAGATTGATTTTTGAAATATCTGTGTATAAAAAAATTCAATAGTACATTTAATTTTTTGGGATGATAAAAATGTAATTTTTAGTGTTTTAAAAACACTAAAATGTGAATGAAATGGTAAAATCTACATAAAACAACCTAAAAAGTTTGTTAAATCATAGGGAAACTATTTTTTTTTAATTTTTTGGTGTAAGAATTAACTACACATAAATAATAAATGTGATGTTCTTGAAACCACGTAATAATAGGTTTTTAATTTTTTATCAGCCATTAAAAATATACACCATGGGGTCAAAACCAAGGAAATGACCTACATTTTCTATAAAATTATATGAAAAAAACCATATAGTTATTTTTGAAATGATGAAGGAGAACACATGTAAATATGATATTTCAGTTGATTAGGATTCCCTGAAACAAACTTTTAGTGTCTTAAAAACATTAAAAAATGCATGTAATGGTAAAACCCTGGATAAAAACCTCTTAATTAATTAAAATCATATAAAAATTCTATTTTTATATTTTTAATGTGTAGAAATAGAAGTTTTTTTTGCTGGAAGTGCAGTATTTTTGGATGACCTAATAAGAAGTTTTTAATGGATTTAAATCCTTTTAAAACATGTGTCATGGGATCAAAACCAAGAAAATGACCTCTAATATAAATAAAATCATAAAAAATAGTTTTATAGTGACTTAAGAAATTTTGAAGGTGGTAGAACATCAATATAATCTGTAATTTGACAGAGATGACTAGAAATGAACTTTTAGTGTTTTCAAGTATAATAGCATGAAGGTAGAGGTCAAATCCATAATAAACAACTACTAAATGACCTTAAATCATAGTAAGACCATATTTTGTTTTATTTTTAATGTGTATGAGTAGGTGGAATTTAATTTAGATGTATATTTCACTTGAACAAGAAGGATAAGAAGTTATACATTAAAAATGATTTGAATGTCAAATATATTGAAAATCAAATGAATTTAGAATTTTTATTATAATTTGTTTTAATTTAAATATTCTATTGGATTTTAACTATTAGATTAGGTGATTTTTTATTTAATATACTAACTTTTATATTGAAATAAAATTAATTGATTTTATATTAGAGGATGTGTGTAGAGTATGAAAAATTATTAGATGAGTTATGTCTAAGTTTATGAATTTATATATTCTGAAGAAATGTTTTCTATATTTAAATAATGGTTGATTTTTTAGTAAAATTTAAATAATTTTTTTCACATAACATTTTATCTATATCAATTTCTAAAAGGTGGTCTCTATAGGTGTTGCTTGGCTAGGTGATAGTGGCAGTCAAATGGCAACTATCATGGGCCATTACCGCCCACACAATAGTAATTTTTATTTAGAGGCTCATATATGCCCCCTCAGGCTGGCCTATAGTGATATACATATTTTCATCTCTATACTTTACAATTATGGGTCAAAATCAACTACCATTTGGTTGTTGCTGTAGGAAAATATAGGCCATTTAGTGATAAATTTTGTCTTTCTCAAAGGCCTTTTCTCTAGTAGTGTTTCTTCAAGATTTATCCCTCTTTTAATTCTTGATAAAATGGAATTACACAAATACTCCTCTACCCTCAATCTCCTAATTCACATCAAACCCTTTCTAAATGATATAAATAAAAAATTATATATGGGATGAGAGGCTATTTTAATAAGTGATTAAAAGTGTGAAATGGAAAATTTTCCTATTATTTTAATCCCATCTGAACCAATTTGATTACCTCCAAAATGCATAAACCAGTTGTATTTATAGAAGTTTTATTTTTTATAATTTATTCCCACAACTATTTTCCCAATTTATATTGAATGAAATCCATAATATAGAAGATATGGCTCAAATAGTGAAGTGGTTTCCATGTTGATGAGTCTGGTATAACTATATATTCATGGCATATTTCCTCCCAAAGAAAAGTATTATCTGTCTTGAATAGTCCAAATGAATATTTTATCCCATTGTGTGTATAATACTTAAAACAAAATTTGAAGTCTAAATAATCTTTAAAAAATAGTTATGTACAAAATACTATAATGAACTTTAAAGGGATAAAACATGATTTTTATCAAATTTTTAAATGTATGATCTACTCCCATATTTTCCATAAATAAACATATTAATTATAATTTGGTAAAAATATGTAATTTATTATTCAAAAATATTCAATTAAAATTTGTTTTATCAACCTCCCCACACTTACCCTTTTCACTCCCAGAAAAAGTCATATGTCATGTACTCTTTAAGATTTATGATAAGATATGCATGTTGACATTTTTAACTCTATGAAAAGAATATGAAAAAAGAAATAATCACATTATGAATTCAATCTCAATAAATTTTAAATTCATTTCCTCATAAATTGTATCAAAACAAAATATAATGAGATTAAAGAAACTAATCCTTAAGAAACAAGTAATGATTCCACTATGCCTCAATTTCTCCATGTGTGCATGTGCCATCCATTTCAATATTGTCTTTCCATCCTTTATTAATTATATTAAGGTTAAATGAAAATTATATTTTTACCCGGTTCCTTTCCACTGAACCTATTTTATATCGTTTAAAATAAAATTTGAAAACCCACTCACTTAATCATTCTATAAAGTTGAACCTTAATATCTTAACATGAATATCCCCATATGTTGTACATTTCATCAATCTTCTCTTGATTATTATTATTATTATATATTTTGTAATATTTGATTTTTTGAGGTTATACAACTATTTTATATCAATTTTCCCTGTATACTTAAATTTGATACAATGATGGAATTTATCTTAAGTGAAATTAATTTATGGAAATACAATTGTTATATATTGAAAAAAATACTTCACATGATTATACCTTCAATTTAATAAGAAAAGTTTCACAATTTATGGTCATTTTAAATATGATGTAGATAAATCAAATGATATAATTTATCAAAAACCAGTATCATAATGGAAATTTTAAAAGTCTTAATGGGTTTATAATGACACAACTTATCATATCATTTCCAACTTCCATATTTAAAAAAATCAACCATTAATAAAAAAATATTGGCGATGCTTAAAATGATACTAATGAGATTGAGAAAACCAAACATGAATTTTCTATAATTTTCTCACATATATGATCTTGTGATATGATTCAATTTGTTCTCCTTTTTTTGTTAGTTTTTTCGTTTTTTGTTTTTGTTATATTCTTTTGTTGGATTTTTATTTTATTCTATTTCAATAAAAAATACCACAAGGAATACAAAATAAAAATCCTAAAGAAGATAAAAAAAAATGTTATGCGCTCCCCCAAAATTAAAATGTTACATTTTCCTCAATGTGTACTTATGAAATTATATATTCCCACAAGATATATTAATTTCAATAGAGAAAATAACATAAAAGTGAAAGGTTTAGGGATATCCTAATTTTCTCAAGTGATGATGGGTTCATATAGTGTGGTGAAATCAACTGTATGTGAGGGAAATACCTTAAATAATTTCTTTAATCATTTCCCAATGTATTTAAATCTCCTTCATGTATCCTCTTGTGTGATCTCCATTACACCATAAGGAAAAATATCAATTCAACGTAAGGGCCTAACCATCTAGAACGTGAAACTATTCGGGCCTCAACATCAATCATGAATTAAAAATAAGAAAATTGTGTCCCTTATAAGACACTATTTTCTAGATCGTCCTATCATGGACTGATTTTTATTATACTATATAAATCCTTGAGTTACCATGTGATGATAAGAAGATCACTTTAATCTCTTTTTTCAAATTTCATAGATCTTTTACTTGGGATAAATCCATGTTTTATTTATTTATCACCCAAAAATTCACGATTCTAAACCTCAAATGAGAGATGTTAGGATTTCCTAAATATAATCTGATATGAGGAAATTATTATGGGATTCATGAATATCATCATATAAGACCAAAGTGAATCATCCAAGAGCTTACTCTAATCCTTTATATTCAAATAATTTTTTTTCTCTAATATCTATTTCATAAATTGATTTAAAACTTTCTCCTTACCATTTGTTTGGGAGTGGTAAGGAGTTGATGTTTTGTATGTCACTTCATAATTTTGCATAAGGGAAACTAAATTCTACTTGTAAAAATGTGACCCTTGTTAACTGATTATATCCTTTAGTATTACAAAATGACAAATAATTTGTGCTTTGAAAAAATCCATTACAACCTGATAATTATCTATCTTGGTTTCATTAGACTCCACCCAATTTCTAACATAATAAAAAAACAAGGATATACAAGAAACTGAATGAGTTAGTAAATAGATCAATAAAATCAATTACTTACACATAAAAAATCTTGTAGAATAATATGAGTTATTGAGGCATCTCATGTAACTTAGAATTAGTACCTATGTGGCGAATATGAGAATAGAGATAAAAAAAATATGGGAATCATGGAAAAAATAGGGTCAATATGAAGCATATTCTAAGACCTTACTAGATATTCATTGAGGGACAATGTGTCCTCCACCAATAAGGGTATGTAAAAAATGTTGAATAGACTCAAACTCATTATTAGTGAAGAATATACTAATGACTTGGTCACTGCATATGTTCCAAATTTTTGGTTTTCCCACAAATAATACCTATAATCACTTTTCAATTTTTAGACTTGGCTTTTTTAGGTTACCAATGATTTTATAGGAAACCAAGTAATTAACTTAATCTGCATACAAAGGGTGAGACCTGAGAGGTCATAGAGATTCTCATTGGGAAAAGTGTCTTGAATTGGTACCTAATTCAGTGTATCATTCTCTAACATGTGAGTGATTCCAATCATGTGGTTAGACACTAAGTTCACTAACCCTTTCTTCCCTATATCTCAATATAGAACTCCTAAAGAAAAAACATCAAATGGATAAGTCTTGGATTTGAATATAGTTTCTTCTATGGGTATCTCAAATTTTCAAGGATATAGAACATAATTACTTTAGATCCCAACAAATAATAATAATATTAATCTAAAGTAAATATGATAGTAATAAACTCAATTTTCATGGCCATATAGTTTTCTTGGGCTAAATCTAATGTTCATGAAGGATATTCAATCACATAGTAACAACCTTCCACCCTCGAATATTATACCCCTTCAACATTGAAGTTTGAATTTTCATACAAAATCTCAAATGGGATCTCCCATTATGGGGGGTGAATGATTGGTGGTGTGGTCAGACTTTTCCTAAAATCAATAAAGAAATCCATACAATAATCATAAACAAATTAGGATCCTTTTGAAGCAATATTAAAAATGAAAGAGAAATAATACTAAATTCTATGATGAAGCATCAATAAAACCCTACATTACCTAAGAAGGATCTAAGATCATTCACATATATTGGATATTTAAATGTGGAAATAATTTCAAATTTAGATATTTCTACCTCAAAACCATTATATAAAACTACATTCAATAAAAAATACCTTTCACTAATATTAAATAAAATTTTTAAAGTTAAAAACAAGATTTTACTTAATACAACAATGAAAAATATTCCCTAGGATATAGAGACACTAATCAAATGAGGATACAAATATTGTAAAGTCATCTATGAATACCTCTATACATGTACTTAGTAGATCATAAAATATAAATATAATACATATCTAGAGGGTACCTAGGGAATTAAATTTCCAAATTATATCCTTAAATATGTGAATGTATCGAATGGGCACATGAAAATTTTATTCTCTAGGTTCTTTGGTGAAATAAGAACTCTAAAATAACCAAAAAATCCATTCAAGAAAAAATAGCGTGTCTTACCAAAACTTATCTCAATATAATGATAAATTAATGGGAGAGGAAGTGTTCTTTGTTACTTGATTGATTTAGTTTCCTATAATCAATACACACACGCAAAATATTTTTCACCCTTAACTCTTCCTTATAATTTTTACTGCTATGAAATCTATTTTATTAGGAACAACTTGAATGAGGATAACCCACTAAGAATCAGATATAGGTTAAATGATACCTTCCTCAAGAAATTTTTCAATATATTTTTTTAAAACATCTAATAATTTTGGATTAGACCTTTTTTGTGGTTGTCTGACTGGTTTGGTTCTATCCTCCAAATGAATCCCGTGCATGCAAAAGAAAGGGAAATGCATGGTATGATAGACAGGATCTACCCAATGGCCCAAATGTTCTCTAACAAAATATCTAATTTTTTTTCTTATTTAGTAAAGGTATTTTTATAAATAATAATAGGTGATTTCTCACCACTCAAAAAATAAGACTATTTGTGATTTAGTGGTAACAGATGAGTTCCAATGCGTTTGGGTGTTGTATGAATAGAATTGAAATATTTGTACATTGAACACCATGATCCTATGCTGAACTGACCCATTGATGCCACACCGAGACAAGCAATAAGCTACGCATGACACACTAAGAATACCTCCAATAGGCCAGGGGCTGGAGATTAGCACTGAGTAGTCACAACATTAATAAGGGAGGAATTTGACTAATGTATCTACACAAACCACTAATATCCATGAAACAATACAGATTAATAATAATACGAAACCTATAGAGTAAAAAAAATAGGAAATGACCTATAGGATAAACACTGGAGTACAATAGAAATATATAGATAATAAATAGGGAACAATACATGGACAACCATGTTGTTTCCTAAAATTTAAAGAAAAGAAATAAACATGTGAGAGATCAAATCAATATCTTGGAGTCTGACCAATGAACACAGTCACCACCTATAAGTAATAAAATGCAACTCTATCACTTGGTCCACCGATGTCTTCTCCAATTAATCTATCATCTGCATAATGGATAGTAAGTGTGGGAAGATATCATGCAAGGGTGATTATACACATACTCATTAAGATTACCAGAAAAAAATAATGAAACATTAAATGAAATTTTAAGCTCACCCCCTAAAGAAAATGGGAGAAAAATTCAACAAACAAAAATAAATTCAAAAATAAAAACCTAGTAGAAGAGAGAGTAGAATATTAATATTTGAAACTAGCTAAGAAAGATTAGTTTACCTTAAATTCAAGATTTAGAGTTTTCTTGATGCCAAAAGTCCAATGTAATAATCGTTAAAATATAGTGGAGGACCCATGACTCACTGATATATGCCTCAATGGAGTGATTTTTGACTTTATTGGAGGACCTATGCCCAACCAAAGATCAGTGACAAGAGAGTAAAAAATTTGTGAAATGAGGACCTATACCTCAAGAAGTATAGGGAGTTCCAACTCTACTTATACATAGGATATGGGAGTCTCGTACCCTAAGATTCATATCATAAGGGGAGTACCAATACCTAACCCAACTATGATAAACACACACAAAAATCACCATTGGCCTAAATGCAGTTCTATAATAAATCATCCCCTCATCATATAAAGAATAAAACTATGTTTTTACCAAACTAACATGCCGTAATTTAATGTGAATAAAACACCACTAGTAAGTGTAGGTTATACAGTAGAAGGGGGATTCACACCATGATTTTTACCTTACCAACTTACAGTGTGAAAAATACATTCACACAAATAATTAACTCATAGATACATTTTATAATTTGGTACTGAATATTCATAGCATGACATTGTTGTTATCACCATGAACAAGAACTCTTGAACACTAAGTTCCCACAAGTATAAACTTTACCCACTACTCCAGCTAAAATTTTACAAAATACTTCTGAAGATATTTTTACCAAACATGTAATCTCACCAAATGCCCATTTACGATCACTAGTCATCAAAATTAGTGATTTATGGTGTTATGAATTTATAATATTTATCCACAATGAATTTCACATTCAAGAATCCATCTATCTCACCAATTTATGTCCATTATTCAATATTATGAACCACAATCTCATCATTATTATTGGATCCCCATGATGAATCAGTTACCCCAAAATCCATATATTTGTGGCATATATCTAAAGGGTTGATCATGCTTGAACTAATCCAAAAAAGGTTGAATCATATATCACATGGGTCAAAAATGAAGAATATGAAGAAAGGGTGGTGAGATCCATCAGAAATCAAAGCGATAAGAATTGTTTGATGTCAGTAATTGGTTATCGATCATAGGTTCTAAAACCATAACTGAATTTGGATAATTATGGCACATCAAATATGAAAATGAAAAAGAATATCATAGGTCCATGCAAATATAAGTTACAAGGTATCTAAATAAGACACTCTACCCATAATTGAAACAAGAATAATAGGGTATGATCCATACATAACATATTCTTACATCATTTTTTAGATCACTAATGAAAATAATACATGATGATTCTGTTGGTGATATCCATTAATTTTGTCATCTGTGATGATCCTTAACAAATTTGGATTTCCACAATGTTATCTTCAGATGATAGGAATCAAATAAAAGAATTGATGGTTGTAAGATATCCAAAAATAAACCTATATATTTCTTGATTTAAATATAAATAGAGGTACAATAAAGAAAATTGGAGGGATTAGGTACTAATAGATGGGTTGGGAATCAACACATTAATTACATAAATCTATGGTTCATTAAATGAACCTCACATGGTTTATATCCATTGAAAACCCCACCACTATATCCCCTATAGCTGGATGTATGTAACATCTTGAACAAATTTATTCACATCATGAATCCTTTGAATCTATAACCTCTTGAAATTCATCCCCCAAAAATCACATCATATATTAGGTATTCACACTATGAATTACCACCTGATGCTGAAAAAAAACTTAAATTGATCCTTATCCTCCCCAAACTCACTCATGGAACACCCCCACCCCATACCAAATAAACAACAGAAAATTATCTATGAAGCTCTTGATATGATACAAAATAAAAAGTGTATAATCAAGAAAATTTAAATGGATCCATTCATCAAAAAACTAGAGACCATATATCCTCCAACCCACAAATAAATTTCACACCTAAAAGAAAAACCTACTAAAAAGGTGAAAGTACAACACATTCATCTAGTTTTCACACTCACATGAGCACTCCCAAATATTCTCATACTTCTGAAGGATGTGAACCAAGGAAATAACTCAACCTTAAATTATTATTTTTCACTCGATCCTCAATCTACATCTGTTAATCTGAAAAGGTGGATTATTCCTCAATACCTAGATCACCCAAATTGGTAATCGGTGATGTGTTATGAAAATATCTCCTCAGTTTTTACACATGGAAAACATCATGTAATCATTCCAACTATGAGGGAAAATCAAAGAGGTATGTGACCTCACCAACTCTGCACAATATCTTGAATGGCCTGATAAAACATGGAGATGGCTTATTATCCCATCCAAAACTCAACAGAACACATGGAGGATAAACCTTTAAGAATACATAGTATCCCTAATTGGACTCTAAGGTCCTATTCCATCAGTCTATGTAACATTTTTTCATCTCTGATCTATCCTCATATGATCACAAATCACTTGAACCTTCTTTGTCATCACCTACACCAACTCTGGATGAAGAAGGTATGTCTCCCTAATCATATTCCAATAGAAGGGTGACCTATCGGGTATTTTTTATAAAGACATGAAAGGTTACAGGATTATAGAGGATTGTTAGTTGTTTTTATAAGTGAACTCTATCAACAGTAAGTGATCCTCACTACTTTGACTGAATTATAACACATAGAATATCAGCATGTCCTTTGGGACCTGAATAGATCATTCAATACAACTATCAATTTAGGGATGAAACTCTATTCTCATCCACAATAGGGTATTGAAATAATATTTGAAATATCTTCTCAATTATTGAGGTTAACCAAGGATCTTAAATAGAGACAACTTTTGAGGTTACCCCATTATGCAAGATGATCCTTTGGGAGTACAAGCACCCCAAAATCAAAAAATAAAAATCCTCTCCCTAGTGGAAATAAAGTTAGAAAACTTTGTAAAATAATGAAAAATCACCCATATAGTTTTGTTTCTTCTCACTATCCATATAATCGCCATTAAAAAATCTATCTATGTTTCGTTCCACTTCCACTATAGGATATCATGTTTTTAGTTAACCTTACTTAATCCTAATGTTCTACCTCACTTATTGACATTGTGGCATCTAGAAACTAAATTTTCCACACTCTCCCTCATGTTGGACCACCAAAAATATCAATTAATGTCCTGGTACATATTTCATTCTCTATGATGTACCAAAAACGGGGAGGTGTCAAATTCTCTCAATACTTCCTCATTCAACATGAATGAAATTAACATAAAATCTTAGAAAAGGATGTCATCCTATCCATATTCAAAAAATACATTTGGTGCATCTGATAGGGATATTTGGTCATGAAAGAATTGAAAATTGATGTGTTCCAACCATGACTCTCTTACATGTTAAGGAAGCAGTTGGTTTACCACCACTGATTGCAAAGTTTCCCATCTCTCCTCCACTAAGGTTAGCTGTAAAGAGGAAAATTTCTCAGGCACCTCCTCCACCAAGTGTGAATGAGATTTACTACTAAGGGAATCTTCCAAAACATTTCACTATCTAATAATATATACAATCTATAGGTTTTATTCCATTAATAACTCTAACCAACCCCCCTATATCATGCTGAGATTTCTTTGGGAAAATATTTACTTGAGACTCTAGTGGTATGAATAAACAAAAAAGAACTCACCTAAAGGATAATTACTCTACTTTTTTAAAGAGAATGATACTACTTAAACTCTATATTATGGGTTTTTTTAGTTCTACGAATGGTATCTCAGCTACCTCGATACATTAGAAATCACCACCTACCTCTGTATCAATACTCATATGATCCCATCTCTAGAAGCTTCATAAAACAAAAAAATCTTGACACCCTACTATTGTAATCTCAGTATTGGAGAACTGATCAACCATTATCTTGGATCAAAGAAAGTTTTCTATCACTACTCAGACTGATAAAATGGCTTCCCTTTCCATGTCAAGGTAGTCAAAGGGTTCTTAATCCTAGACAATTATTCAAAAAAATATAATTGTACCCTATCAACCAGAGGAAACTTCATACCTCTAACACACCCTTGGGTGGATCCAAATATAGAACTACCTATATCATTACTATGTCTATATCCACGCCATGATAAAAATTAAATTACCTAAAAAGTGAACATCACTAATCCATAACTAGAAATTCATAAGGTTACTGTATAATTGGTTCTCCTAAACTAAGCCCAGGACCATCCTGAAATGATTTTTGTGTTCTTCCTATGACATAGAGTACATGAGATTTTTCTTAATAAATAAAAACATAAATCAATTAAATAATTGATGAAATATTAAATATATAAGTCTCATTAAGATAGTATGGGGATTCATTAAACTAAATAGAATCACTAAAACTCAAAGTACCCATAGCATGAATCAAAATACTATCATCGAGATGTCCTCCTTGTAAACCCAAAACTAGTGATAGTCGGACCTAAGATCAAACATCAAGAACCATATTTACTTTTTCAGTTGGTCAGAGATGTCATAAATCCTTAGAAAGGCATATTTATTCTTGATTCTCACATAATTTAGGAAATGTTAATCAATGCATTACCTCAAGATATTGTCCTCTATTTTGATTTATAACACCAAAGATACCTAGGGGCACACTGTGTATGATAAATTTGTTCTTATAAAATTTCTCCAATTACATCCTCAGTTCATGAATCTCATAACAGGAAAGCCGATATGCCAAAAAAGATATTGGTGTGGTCCTAGGGTGCAAGATAAAATAGAATTCAGTATACTTTCTCATAGGTTTTCTCAGAATATCTTTGGGGAAGATGTCTATATATTCCTCCACTACCATTGTAATACAAATATCTGAAATGATTGATGCACTGAGGTATATACTTTCCAAAAAATGATAGATAGGTAATAGATTCCTTCTCATGAGAATCACTCATTCTTCTAAAAGGTCCATCTCACTATATAAGGTGAATCTGAACCCATTAGGACATAGGCATCTTAATATTCTATGTGGATAATCTATTAGTTCATGCAAAACAAATAACTATTTCATAATAGTCTGATGTCATATGGTTTCATCACAACAACCAAGATTCCCCATGAGAAACTCTATAAAATGAGTGCCATCTAGTACTGTTAATAGATATATGAAATTGAATTATCTCTCCCCATAGGAACATATACTTTAAAAATATAGTCTAAAGGATCCATAGGAACCTCATGATCTCAGATTATGGATAAGTAAATTAAATAACGAATCATGCTTGTGTCCACAAGCCCTGGTGAAAAATTAGAGAATACATTTAATTATATCATGTGTAACCTTATTATATTACTTCATAAATAGAAACTGACCATGCCCATGAATTCCAGCTCTCTGAGTCCGATGCATCCCACCTAGTGTAGAGGTGTTAGTAGGTCATAACAATATCCTCAACCCATGTCTCCCCCTTCTATGGCTCTTCCATCCCTTCTTTTATCATCACCTCCCTGGGGGAAACCCCCAAAACCATAGAGAGATCCTATATATCTATGTTTTCTCTTTCATGAAGGTCCTCACACTATATTCCCACCATATATAGTGCACAAGGTCAGGTAGTCATATGTTATTTGACCTCGACCATCACAATAATAAAATCATCCGTATCTAGGATGATTGGATCCTATGTGTGATTATCATGTTACATATCCCTACATCTAGGTCTGAGTAAGAGTATTTCTACTAAATCAAGACCCTAATGATTGATGGATGCTAGATGATATAGATGAATCCACCCCACAATATCTACTTCCTTATCTAGTTGTCTAATGCTCCCCTTCAATGAAGCTCTATATCACCAGGACCAATTCCAACACCCTGACAAAAGTGGTAATTCATATAGAGACCACACTTGCTCAGATATCCTTGAAAATAACCTTTTTAAACTTATGGACTTAGAAATATATGTATCTCACATTATCAAAGAGTAGAATGTGATATAATTTAACCTTGATGTATACTCTATAACTAATATATCTCCCTACAACATCTCTAGTGTTGGGACTAAGAAGATAATGGAGTTAAGAAGATACTAGTCGTAAGAAAGCTTGGTTGAGGTGTTGTCTTTTATTGACCAGTTTTTGTAAAATTAACTTTTTAAGTACATAAATCACCTTAAATTGTAAATCCTTTCAGAAAATATTATTTGGTGGATATAGGTGTTCATATGGAGATATATGATCAGATATAGATGGTCAAATAAAGTTTATCGAACCGAGTACATTAGTTGAAGGTTTTCAAACTAAGGGTAATAAATGATTATCATGCCATGTATACAAAGTTACATTGGATGAAATGTTATATGAATTTAAATATTTATATTATTTTATGTTATTATGTTTCTAAAATTATGAGTATTGAAAGATCTCATGATCCAAGCCTATTTTGAAAGGAGGAAAACTCATTTTTATGTACAAAGTTCATACTATGATGTTCTATGAATTTTTTTCTAGAAATAATATAATGGATAAATGTTTGGTTGTGTAAATGTTTTGAAGTTTTTTGTATAGGATTTGATGTTACAAGTAAGTGTAAATAGAGGCTTTATGTAATGTTAAACCCACCACTACATAAGCTTCATCCCATGGGTATAACGTTTCAATAAAATGAACGGTTGGGAAGATTATAATTCCGAATGTAATAATGTTGAACACTATAATATTTAAATTTATTATAGTTTGTGTGTTTCTATAGTTGGAAGAATTCATAGATGGATGTTTATAGAAGTTTATCAATAAAAATTTTGTTTTTAAATTTTAAAAGGGACTTTTATGGGAAATAACATCAGATGAATATTATCAGATGATTGTATTGGACAAATTATATTAGATAAACCATTTTTAATTTCATAAAAAATAATTATGTATTTAAAATTTCAATCAAATGGACATATGTTAATTTAGAATACTATATAGGTAAAGAATGATCAGATGTAATTTCTTTGAGTCATCAGACAAATGGTTTTGTTTAATGTCATCAGATAGATTTTTCAGTGTAAAGTACATTGAATAGAATAATTGTTGTCATGTTTGTTAGATGGAATTAATACTATAATGTTATACCATATGGATTTTTGAGATTAAGATAAACCATTATAGAAGTTATTTTTATGATTTTATAAATACATTAAAATAGATGATGTTAGGATAATCGTTCAATATTCCTCAAATCATGAAGTATGATCATGGTTCTTTCTAAGTTCTAAAAAAGTTTGATTAAGTTCATTAATTTAAGGTTTAAGTAAATTTTAATAAATTAAGTGGTGTAGATTTTTTAAAAAACATAAAGAATTCACTATAAGTATTGATAATAATCGGATGAAATATTTTCTAGTGGGAGATTTTATTTTTGAGTTTTCAATAAGAGGGAAAATAAATTGGATCTCCCACATTTTCTTCTCCATGTACTTCTATATAAAGGGGTGTTCATACACACTCATGTATAGAAATATTCATATATAAAAAAAGGAGATATAAAGTACTCTAAATCTAAAAGGATGATTAGATATAATTTGTGAGGAAACATTGGAAAAACAATTATTGGATGGACAATTCCCATTAATTGTTATTGTATAGAAGGTGTAGAGAAATTATCAAGTCAAATATGGTTAGAAAGGTAGCTGTTGAATAGTTAGAAGAGTAATCATTTAGACACCTAATATATATTTATATAAAGTGGGAGTATAATAACTATATGTAGAGAAGAATATATCGACAGTAGGATATTTTTGGTTTGAGTCAATGTGGAGGAAAGGGACGAAGGCACTATATGGAGTTTATTGAATAAACTTATCGAATGAAACTATCAGATGAAAGAAATATATTGAATAAATTATTAACTAATATAGAGAATAAAAGTGAAGAAAAAGTTATTTTAATAATTGTAATTGTGGAGATAATACAAGTATCATTGTAAAAACAGACTAATTCTTACTGGTGAAGGTCTCTTACAGTTGTCAATTTTTTTTTCTTCTTTCTATGTGCAAGGATGACATTTAATTATGTTTTTATTATAGTGAAAAAAATGTTTAAGGATATTAATTACTTTTTATAACCACATACATAGGTCTCTCTTCTAGGGGATTTTTTTGGTATTGGATTATTTCCAAACCAAGCGAAGGAAAAGAGAATCTTATTGATAAGTAAATATTTTAAATTCTTGTGTTCTTATGGTTTTGATAATGTGATTATTTTCTATAAAATTCATAAATCTTTAATTAGAGATCATTTCTTTCTCATATGAAAGAAAAACATAAAAATAAAATATCACAGATTCACCACCTCCCCCTCTCAGTGATCACATAGATCCTGTGTGACGAATCAACCTAGGACATCCATCCATAAGATTACTAAACATGTCCTCCACATACCCTAGAAACATACCCAATATCCTCAGGTTGACGATAAGAGTCAAGGGTATGTTACATGAATATTTTGGATGGTTTCACCCTCAAAATCCAAACAAATACATCCAAACATGTCATAACAATAATGGAACAAAACACATGCCAGGTGACATCTCATATAAGAAAACATTTAATTCAATATTACAAAACTAAAATGGAAGTTAAAAGAAAAGAAAACTAATGAAAAAATATGCCAATGCCAAAAATAGATCCAACCAGTTCCCTAAAACCATAGAAATGATCACCATATCCATGAGACTGACAAGTCCCCACCACAATCCCAATAACTATCTACTACCCAAGGAATAGGGCACCAGTAACCAACCTAAAAGTAATGACCAGAAGAAACCTACAAAAAACATGAATACTATATACCCACCAACATGATTATGTAGAGTGTTATCCAATGACATTAGCATACCATAATGAGCCCAATGTGTTTTTAAATAAACCAAGCTCACTAGTTTGAAAATGATATAAAAAAAGGTTTTCTCATTCCTTTACATAATATTGGAAGAAACCATGCATGGAACATCACTTTGTCAAAGAAATATTTCCATTAAACAAGTTCTAGAATTTGTTTGCAAAAACCTAGACATTTCAATGTGATAACTATTTACCTTTAAAACCCCACACTTTTGAAAATTAACCCACTAGTAGTGAAAAAAATTTCAAAAGAGTTTCCAATCAAGCATGTCACTGGAAAAACATTCCTTTCTTTTTCATTGAAAATCATTTACACATCAAATAAAAATGAAATAATGTAAACAATGGAAACTATAAATAAACACAATTGAAAGGGTTATAAGTAATTCTAACAAGTTGATGGAAAAAAACTATCTAACATCACAGCTAAAACAAATTTGATCACAATGTCAAAAAAATATATATAAGAAATAAAAATCACACCTTCCAAGATATATATATATATATATATATAGGAAAAGAAATATAATATGATACATATCATTAGGTAATACCATAGGGACCAATGGGACAACACAATACATGTGTATTAGGACCTGCTATTTGTAGGTTAACAACCACACATAGGTAAACCAAATTACTCTAACCAGTCTCCTCAGTGAAAATCACCATATCCAGGCGTTAAATACAACTAGGTGGACTAGCCGGTATTAAAAATAAACCATAACAAAAATGTCCCACTATATAACACTTATTAACCTTAGTCTCACCAAGGAATAAAAATGGAGGTGGTTCATGAGAAAACAATGCTATCACATGACAATAATAAATCCCCCAAGGCAAACACCATAATCACAGCCATCCTAACTCCTACACTAAACATAATAAGAGACCCAATCCATGAGCATAACATGAATCACATAACAAAAAATCCATTATATAGATAACACAACATCATAAATAATACCATGGGGATCAATAAGATAAAAATCAACATTACATCAGAAGTTTCAACCAGGCCTTCACTTATTTCATATGAATTTGAAAATACAATTTAAAACAATTTTAATTTAAAAAAAAATCCAAAATAAAGAATAAAAACATCCAATCATAACCAAATTATTCAAGAGAAAATAAATTTTCACTTTATAAAATAAAACCATCCCTTTAAAATAAATAAAGCATTTGAACACAAAATATATCCCACATTGAAGACAAAATTTGGACTAATTCCAAAAGAACAAGTGAATTTCATAAAAAAACCCATATTTTTTATTTTTTTAAAACATGAAGAAAGAATAAAATACCATTTTAAAACCATGTTCCATATCACAATGGAATTCACCCATTTTTTCCAAAGGAAAAACCCACCCAAGCATAAACACCTTTGATATAATCTAAATTATTTATCATATACATCATTAATTTAAATCTAAAAAATATTTATAGAATCCATTATTAGTAGAACAATTTAGTAAAAGTAAATAATAAGAAACACCTACCTCAAGTGGATTAACACCGGAACCTTCAATGAAATTCACTGAGAAAGGAATCAAAGGAGGTCTCACAACCCTTAGGTAGCAACGACTAAAATTTATCACAATACTAGGCATGAATATTAGCCAAAAATGGACACTAGGATTTTAGGAGAAGCAAGAAAAGGAAGAAAACCCAATAATAAGTGGAATTTAACCCAAAAATTTTAATATGGTTGAATAATAACCAATAAACCACTATGAAATCCACTTTGGAGGAGCCTAGAGAAGCAAAAGAATGATGGTAATGACATCCAAGTCATGGGGTTTGAATGGTTGAAACTAAGGGGAGAAACCCAAATTTTAAAAAAAGTAAAAACACACCACATCTTGAACGGGTCACATAGTTTACCCATATTGCTAAAAAAAATGGTAACTCCGAATATCACCATTGTAAGAAGCTACACACTTAGGTTGTATGGCTAAACTAATTGTGCAACTTAACTAAGTGACCTATAAAATTCCCCAAAATTCAACCTTTTCAACCCAAAAACCTCGAACACAAGGGCCTAAACCATCCATAAAATACACCCACATAAAATTTCTAGGAGGGGTGTCACAAACTCCCCACCATGCCACTTTATTCCCATAGAATGTCCCAAGTCAATATTGAAGTAAAAAAAAGAACAGGTCCTAACCCACCCTCTATGAAGTGAGGCGAGTAAGATAATGAAATACTAGAAAGTTCGCTAGGAAGAAACTCATTAGTAAGGAAAATTAATCAAAACCAAACAAACAAATCAAAAAGTATATCAAGAATCTCTAATAAAAAAATAACAATGCGCACTAGAAAAAGACCCAATAGAAATGGAGATCGGAAAATGTCTCCCCACCATTTAGAAATTTTCTAAATAGTGTAACAATTGATAACACCTCAAACAAAAACCATAAATATGGAAAATAATATATAAAAATCTCCAAAAAATACTTAGAAACAAACTCTTTATTCTTTAAAGGAAAAACACTCAAAAAATTCGACACCCACATGGTCGAGACATTAATAACCATTACACTCACCTCCAAAATGGGTAATGTTTAAGCCATTCTATTATGATAAATGATATAGACTCTTGATATAGGTCACCATACTCTATAGTTAAACTATAAAATCAAATTGGATAATCATTCCACATAGAACCCCATGAAACTAATACCATCAACTACTCAAAGGCAGGAAGGAATTTTTTGTCTCCAAATTATACATCTACCAATCCAAAGATCACTTATTCCCACATAAATGGGAAATGAATCATAAAATAGGTTATTACATAGTAAAAAAATAGTGGATTCAAAATAAGACAACTAAACAAAAAGGAATACACTCAAGCTCCAAAACCCAAGACATCGCACAAGCTGAAATGCAAGAACACAAACCATAATAATTCAAAATCCCAAACACACAAAATCATTTCACAAAACACTCTCATTTGGTTTAAATAAATGAACACTTTAAAATAACCTTTCCAAGACTTAACCAATTATGAAAAACACCAAAATAGTATCATTTTCCAAAAAAATTTATGTAAAAAACCAACACTCATTCTGGCTATTTTGAAAGCATTTAATAGAAAGAAGTAAAATCATATTTTTTTTCCAAAACCACTTTCCAAATCATTCTCAAAACCAATTTGAATGAAAATTGGAAGACCAAACACCTTATTGATATAGGGAAACACTAAAATTTCCACTTTTCTAGGGTTGAATTCACACTTCAACGCATTCTTTCAAAACCAATCTCTTAAAATCCATTTTGAAAAGCATCTTCTAAATGTGTTTTCAAAAACCCAAAGAAGAAAAATTCAAAAATCAAATCATTTCCATCAAAATCCTAAATAAGATTAAAACAACCCTTTAAAATTTCACTAAATGACCAAATTGGGGTTGAAACATTTTAAAATATATAACTATTATTAAAATTCATTTCTAATAATTTTTAAATCACTTGGATCTTTAAATTTTTGCATTGAATCACCCTATTAGAACATTTGGATATTTGAAAACCACACCTACCATTCCATTTCATGACCAAATGATGTCAAAAAAAATTTTAAATGACATATTTTATTTTAAATAAACCTTCAAAATTTAAAAATACTTTTAATTCCTTGTATCGCATGAAATTCTATGTGAAAACCATATTTTAACAAAAAAACCACCTTGAACACATTTAAAAACACAAACATCAAAACACATAGGTGTTTAACCTTAAAACTATGCAATTTTATAACTATTTAGAACTCATGTAATGAAATATATAATAAATTATTTATAAACCCTAGGAACAAAACAATCAAAGAATAGCCCATAGGAAAAACACTCACTCTTCTCAAAATAATTGTATAGGATGCACTTAAAAAAGAACATAAGACATGATCCAAACCATCCATGATCCTAAAAAAGTACCATGACCATGGGAATAAAAAAACCATTTTTAAATATCCTTTGAAAAAAAATCAGACTACATTGAAAATATCATTTGAATGATCAACTATTTTTTACCACTATTTTCTAAAAGCATCAACTTATTACCAATACCTGTCATTCTCAAAATTCATTTAAACAAAGGTTTAACACCCTTATCTTCTCAAAAGAATTGCATAAATTTTCATAAAAAAGGAAATCTCACTTTTTCCCAAAATAATTTCATAACTCCTGTTTGAAATAAACTATCTCAAGGAAAATCTTTTCAAAAACCAATTCTTAAAATATAAACTTTATGAATTAAATTATTTTAAAAAATGACACTTTCTAAACAAGAATTACATTCAACTAAAAATATTTCTCTTATCTATGGTGAAAAAAAATTCTTGGTTTTCAAAACAACATGAAATGGGTTTAAAAAAACTGGTCTTCCACTCAAAAAAACACATTTCCATTTCGGTAGACAAATCCCACAATGGAAAAACCAAGCATACAATAACAAATCTCAAATAAAACCACATTTACCACATCACTTTCCATAAAAATTATAATCAAAACTCCTTAATAGGATATTAACCTAAATTAATAATCCATTGGAGTCAATCTTGTAAGAAAGGTAGGTAAAAAAACAACCCAAGATTATAAATTTCACTCCAAATGGGTTGTCTTCATATGATGGTAAATCGTGGTTCAACTGTGAAACAATCATTTTCGTGGTAATAAAAACCTATCCTATGGGTTCCAAAAAGTGTACAATACTGTGTGTGGTAACCGTGTAACCCAGGTCCATTCACCATTTTTACCACTGAAACCCAAATCGATGACTTAAATCACTGATACACTCAACAAGGATCAAAGAATCATAAACAAATATTGAAAATACATAAAAAAATACAAATATGAAATCAAGTTGAAGACTAAAGACTGATACACCATTGGAAATTTGATGTTTAGTGTGAAAAACAGATATCAATGCTCTTTCCCACACATTCCAATCAATCATAAATGAAGATCATAGTCTCTAGACTACCCAGACACACCCTAGATAAAAAAAGAAGGTGAGTCTCAAGAACCTATGCCCCTTTTAAGAAACCTGGATATAGTAATATCATTTCATAAAGAACCAACCCAGGACATCCATCCATCAGATTCCTGATATGAATCATCACATACCTATAGAGCATCCTCAATTCCCTTGGCCAAGGAAAATAATCTAGGGTATAAAACAATATGCATCAGGTATGGTTTCACACTAAAAATCCTAGTGAGAACACCCAAACATAGAATAATAATAAAAAACAGACATATACTAAGAGACACATCATATAGGAAAATGATTTACATAAGATTAAAAAACTATAATAAAAGATAAAATAAAAAAACTAAAGAAAAAAGTGGATAATACTAGAACTCAATCCAACCAGTTCCATGAAATGGTAGGACTGATCACCATCTCCATGGGACTCACAAGTCACCACCATAATAAAACAACAACTGATTCCCCAGGAAGACAACCCCAAAAACCAACCTAAAAGAAAATACATGAATAAACCTAAAAAAACATAAAGACATCATTCCCACTATTGTGAATATGTAAGGTGTGATTAAAATCCAGTAGGATACCACTGTTAGTCCAACTCATTCCTTCCTTTACATAATGTTGGAACAAAATAATAATGGAACATGCACTTTATAAAATCACGATTTTCATTAAACAAGTCATGAATAGGTTTTACCAAAAACCAAACCATTTTAAAGTGTAATGCCCCAACCCCAGTTACCCAGAGTCAGTGCATTATTATATAATATTCGCATGATACAAGGAATCATGTCCTGAAAGACTGATCAATTTAGTATTATTGGAAATAAAATATATACATAAGTTCAACATTACAATTTTAAAATAAATACAACTGTAATTTATTCCATTGAAAACATCCAAGCCTCCTAGATTATGCCTATATGTCACACATAACTAACTTCATCATATCCTGGGAAAATAAAACATTAGAAAGGGGTGAGCTCAAATGCTCAGTAAAAGTAAGCAATATAGCAGAGGATAACATAAACATTAGGCATGGTGAATAATTGTAAACACATGCCTTTAAACATAATAAACATGAAAACTTTATGGTAGGAATATGAGATGAGTAAATAATGCCATAATAAAACATAATCATGGGTATTCTACTAGTCTAATAACCACATGAACCATTAATGTTATTTTCATAATTAGGGAATATATAATGAAAGACATTTTGAAACATTTTGTCAAGGCATCGACCAAGATGTCTAAAAATAATAAAGTACTCGGCCAAAACCATATATAAAATTTGGAAAAGCCTTGACCAATTCCATATCTAATTGTCTCATGAGACTTATTGGTTCATCAAGGAGCTATAGAGGGCTCCACTCGTCACTAACTAAGTTTAATACATTCCTCATATGAAAAGGTTGAATCATAACATAAACATTCGTATTAAAACTAGCATATGAAATTTCAATACATTTACCATAAAGCATGAATGGTATAAAAACAACACATCCACAGTCAAACATATCACAAAACATTAAATAAAATATGGAATATTTGTATCATAATAAATAAACTTCAAATAAGTGTGAAATTTATAAAAGGATGTTGACATAGATGAAATCAAAACTATTTGAGAGAAATATCTGTTTCTATTTTGAAATAATTTAAGAGTCACATAATTATAAAAGAAAAAATTTGTTTTGAAAATATTCTTATAATCTTGTAAGGGAAGCTTCGACGATGTTATAATGCTAGAAAATAGCCGCACCCACCGTATAAGTTAAGAAAATACATTCTTACCTTAATTTTGTCAAGAAGGTCATGAAGTACCTTGTTTTGAAAATGAAGAAAAGATTCTATTCAAAACATATAAGGTCAAATAAGTGTATAAATGACTTTAACCCATTTTCTAGTAAATAGTAAAAAAATTACGAATTAAATTTTTAAGAAAACACGGATGTGGATGATAAAGAGGTCCCCGTATATGCTTATATAGAAACAACCTCTAAAAATAGAGAGATTGTGAAATTAACCCTTAACTTGTAATTTTCCTTGGTCGAGGGTGCGTTAAACTCCTTTATAATAGTTAAATAATTTTTATTAAATTATAAAAGAACTTTATACATAAATATGATATCATATATGATCTTTTAATATTTATTTATTAATAATATTTTAGTAGTATTATTGTTTCGAGGGTTAACTGATTCATTTTCCTTTACATGTTTTGTTACGCAAGTCATGATTTCGAGGGATAAAATTCATTTTTTTTCATATAAAGAATGATATTATGTTCATAAATATTATTTTTAATAATCAAATAAAAATTATTCTTGAATGGTTATGATGGGTAATGAATCTCAACGCCTTCGTGGAGACGGTAATCCGTACGTACGCATGAATGCTACTTCAATTTCATTTTTTTTATTTTAAAAGGAAAGAAAAACAAATGATGCATAGTTATATTATTATCCAGTATAATATAATATTTTATATATGTTACATAATTTTATTAACACCATCATTTATACGTTCCATGTATGGTATGAATGAGTCATATCACTTTGAGAGGGCGGTAGTCCGCACTTCCTCAAATGAAATTATCATATATATACAACATGAAAAGTATAAAGGTATGATATAAAACAGAATTATAGAAGTTATATAAAATTAATATCATAAATATCATATATAATTACAGTTCCATCATAATGTCCACCATAAGAGGTGGTAGTAGAAGATTGAACCATCATCGTTTCGTGAGGCAGTAGTTTGCCGTCCACAGAAACATTATGTTCTATACCCATTATATTGAGGTGTGTGTATTTTTAGTTAAAATAAATATCATAAAAACAACCTAGTATATTTATTATACTAGTGTGGTTATAAAATAAATGAATAAGCAGAGTTTAGGGGGTTGGATAAGTAAAATAAACGAAAAGAACTTAAGAGGATATGTTACCTTTAAATCATGTAACTCCCTTTCATTTGAACTAAGAGGATTTCTTGAAGATCCTTATGCCTAAGGTAAGGTTTCTTAGAGTAAAAGACGGATGTAAGGAGATTAATTGTTCAGATTTTGGATGATCCAAGGGGCTTGAGAGGTGTGATAGATGGGTTAGAAGTGAGGACGTTTTATAATGGGGAGGAGGGGCTCTTTAGGAATGTTTGAAAATATTATTTTATTATATAATGATTTTATATTTCTAAAGTTCCAAAACAAATTAACTTAGAATATAAGATGACTCATGTTCTAAATAAAATCATCCAATAATAATTGTATAGGTTTTGAATATTGTTTTAATTTTTATAATCATATTTATTTAAATCATTTATTAAAGATGTAAACACTACATCATTATTGTGTCATAAATAATTTTATTTATTTGATGTATAAAAATTATAAATAAATACCATTATGTAGAAAATATTTTTATATTAAAAATGAATATTTTTAGTTGAATAGATAATATATATAACCCATTGTAATAATTGGTTTACTAAAAGATATATGTTAATTTCATTTTTGTCTTTACTTTAAATTAATTACTATGTAGTGTCATTATCACTCTCAAGTAGCTCCATGGGGTACCAAAATCACCCAAGGATTCCCATGGTCAGAAATATATCAGAAAATAGAAATAAGACACATTTTAGGGTAATTTATTATTATTATAATAATATATTTACCCTTATTTACCAGATTTACCCTTTTATCCACAATAAATAAAATATTTACTGAAGTAAATATTCACAATGAATAAAAAAAGATACCTATTTACACAATTTGGACCTCTTGATTCCAAATATAGAAACAATTTTTCCAATGTCAAATCACAGAAGTGGCATAATTTAATTTAAAATTAATTCCTGTTGTCAAAATAAAAAAACATGTTTTTAAGAATTAATAACTATCAAAAGATTGACACTTGTTTATGTTTAGTTTTAACGTCAGATAACATCCAATAACCTACATTATATTAAATAATAAAAATATAATCTAATGATACTTAAAAACCATTCAAATTTATAATTTAACACTATAAATTATTTCATTTAAAAAAGTTATTTTTAATTAAAATTTTGTATTTTCACTATTCATAAAAAATTGAATGTTTTCAGTATAGTAATAAAAATTCACTATAAGAAAATTTTAATTTTCTAAATAAAAAAATGAAGTCCGTTTTAGAGAATAAAATTTATAAAATTTCAAAAAGTGGGTATTACTATTCATAACAGCTAGTTTGATTGGTTATGGTGTGTTAGAATCTCGAAGTTGCATACAGCGCAAGCTATTGGATTATTCAAAGGGAAACATACCGTGGAAGCTTGGGGTGTTACATTATTCCATCTTTCAAATAATTTCATCCTCAAAATTTCTAAATGCTTCAACAAAAAAATATTTGGGTGTTTCTTCATCATTAGTTCCTCGGGTTTCCATGTTGCCTCTTTGATCTTATGATTTCTCCATAAAACTTTCACCAGACGTGCCGTCCGATTTCTCAACACTTGTTCTCTGGTATCAAGAATCTTGATAGGATCTTCGCAATAAGATAGATCATATTCCAGTTCTATTTCTTCATAGGAGAGTACATGCATTGCGTCAGGCATTTATTTTCTCAACAGTGATACGTGGAAAACATCATGAACTTTGGAGATACTTGGTGGCATTGCCAAACAATAAGCTACATACCCAATTCATTCTAGAATTTCGAATGGTATAATGTAGTTGGGACTCAATTTACCCTTATTACTGAAATTTATAACACCCTTCCATGGAGATACCATCAAGAAAACATGATCGCCTACTTGAAATTCCAAATCCTTCCTTCGATTATCGAAATAACTTTTTTTCCTACTTTGAGCTGCTTTGATGTGGGTTTGGATAATATTCACCTTTTCCATTTTTTCCTAAACAGCTTATGGGCCTACAAGTTTTCTTTCACCAATATCATCCCAACAAGTTGGTGTGCGATATCTATTTCCATATAACACTTCATACGGTGTCATCTGAATACCTGAATAGAAACTATTATTATAAGAAAATTCTACCAGAAGTAAATACTGATCACACATACCTTTAAAGTCAAGTGAGAAAGATGTCAACATGTCTTCATTGGTTTGAATAGTCCGTTCTGACTGTCCATTAGTTTGTGGGTGGTAGGCATTGCTCAAACTAAGTTCAGTATCTAGGGCCTTTTGAAGAGTTTTTTGGAATCTTGATGTAAAACGGGGATCACGGTCAGAAACAATTGATAGGGGTACTCCATCAAGTTTAAAAAATTCATTAATATATAATCTTTCTCAACATTCAAGTGGTAAATCTTCTCTTATATCAAGAAAATGTGTTGACTTGGTAAGACTATCAACAATGACCCATATTGCATCATTCCTTCTAGGAGTCCTTGGTAGTCCCATGACAAAGTTCATTGTAATATCATCCCATTTCCACTCAAGTATGGGAAGAGGTTACATGATTCCTCTAGGATTTGTCCTTCCATATTTCACTTATTGACAAATCATACATCTTGACACATAATCAGAAATCTCCCTCTTCATGTTGTCCCACTAAAATATTTTCCTTCAAATATCTATACATCTTATTGCTTCCATGTTGTATAGAGAAATTGGAGCTATGAGCATCTTCCAATAATTCCATTTTAATATTATGTATATCAGGAACACAACGCCTCTTCCCTAATTTAAAATTTCCATCTTCATATACAAAGTCAATCAATCTCCCTTCATTCACATATTTAATTTTCTTTTGAAGCTCCTCATCATCAGTCTAAGAACTTTTCATCCTTTCTAGTAAAGATGGTTTAGCAACCATTTTAAAAAGTGTCGATGTTTTTCCTTCCATGATTATTACCATATCTATCTTTACTAGATCCATAAACATAGGATCCCTTTTAACTATCATCTTGTTCATAACTCCATGAACCTTTCTACTCAAAGAATCTACCACCTTATTTTCCTTCCCCGAGTGGTAGTGTATAGTTCAATCATAATCATTGAGTAGTTCAAGCCATCACCTTTTCCTCATGTTCAGTTCTTTATATAAGAAAATATACTTCAAAATCTTGTGATCAGTATATATCTCACATTTTTCACCATATAGATAGTATCTCTAAATCTTCAATGCAAATATTACATCTTCCAACTCAATATCATGAGTAGAATAGTTCTGTTCATTAATTTTTAGCTATTGTGATGCATAGGCAATAACTCTATCATTCTTCATAATGACACAACCAAGTCCTTTCTTTGAATCATCCCTAAAAATAACAAACCCATCATTCCCCGATGGTAGAGTCAAGATAAAAGAATTAACTAATCTTCCCTTAATATCTTTAAAACATTCTTCACACTCTTTTTTTCCAAATAAATTTAACCTTTTTACATGTGATCTTGGTTAATGGGTTATCCAATCGGGAAAAATTCTATACAAAACGTCTATAATAACCTGTTAAACCAATAAAACAGCATACCTCAGTTATACTCATCGGTGCTGGCCATTCTTGGATTTCTCTTGTCTTTGAAGGATCAAAAAAGATTACATTCTTAGAGACAATATGGACAAGAAAAGAAATCTCCTAAAGCCAGAATTCACGCTTGCAAAAATTCCCATATAATTCATTTCTTCTGAGGTTTTTCTGAATAGTGTGCAAGTGATTTTCATAATCTTCATAGATTTTTGAGTATAAAAATATATCATCTATAAATACCACTAAAAAGTCATCAATATATTCCTTGAAAACTCTATTCATTACATTCATGAAGGTAGAGAGTGCATTAGTTACCCAAAAGGCATTACTGTAAACTCCTAACTCACGTACCTGGTTCAAAATGATGTTTTCAGAATGTCTTCATTCTTCACACATTACTGATGGTATCCAAATCGAGGGTCAATATTTGAAAAATATTTAGCTCCATGAAGTTTATCGAATAAATCATCAATACAAGGTAGGGGATACTTGTTCTTTATTGTTATAGCATTGATCTCCTTGTTGTAAATGCACAACCTCAAAAATCCATATTTCTTCTTAACAAAAAGGACAGGGGCTCCCCATAGAGAAACACAGGGGTGAATAAATCCCTTATTACTTAATTCCTATAGTTGTTTCTTTAGTCCCACTAATTCCACAGTGGATATTCTATAAGGGGTCTTATATATGGGCCTTGAACCAGGAATTAAATCAATGGAAAACTCAATTTCTCTATCTGGAGGATGTCCATGTAAATCCTATGGAAACACATCAACATATTCCTGCACAATAGGGACATATACTAATTTAACATTCCTTTCCTCACCCATAGTTATTTCATATTCTTCCTCCATAATAATTTAATTTAGTAGAGATATTGGGGGTGGATCTAGATAATAATCAAATGGTGACGATTCTGCTCTAAAGATAAGGTATTCCTTATCATCGTCGAAAATTGTAACCTCATTCTTCTAACAATAAATTTTCACATCAGGGTTAGAAAGCCAATCCATACTGAGGATTATATCAAATTCAATCTTGGGTACGACAATGAGATCAATAGATAAAGAACATTTATATACCCTTATGGAAACTGATTCACAATACATTGTTTCAATGATACTTCCCTTAAGAGTTTTGACTCACAACTCCCTTGTTAAATAAAATCGGAAATATCTAATTTTATTAACAAATTGGGAAGATATGAAACAATGCGATGATCTAGAATCAAATAAAGTATTGGATAAACTTGAGGAAACCATCAAATAACCTGCCACCACGTCTTTCATAGCTTCAACATCAGTACTAGTGATCACATAATCTTGGCCTTACTCCAATGGCCTTTTTTGAGGTATGTTTTCTTGGATCTTAGGATAATCATTTTCATAATTTCCCATCTCCCTTCAATGGTAGCATTGAAAATTGGTAGCTTCTTTCTTCCCCTTACAATCACCAGCAACATGGCCTTTCATTCAACATTTGTAGTATACACCTTTTCCTTTTAGAGAGGCACCAAGGTGCTTCCTTCCATAATTATCACAGGGTGGAAATTCAACTCTTCTCTTCTTCCATGTTCCCTTATTTCCTTTACTAGAGTGTTCAGTAGATCTCTTCTTCTCTTGTTTTTCTTTAAAGTCATAATACATAGAGAATTACATTTTTGTCTTGATAGCACATGAGACAGTATCTTCGTCTGATGAGAAGGATTGTGAGACTAATGCTCTATGGAGAAATTATTTTAACCCATAAAATAAATGATCAATATTACTTATTGGGTTATGTATATAATATGCATGATTCCTTACTAACCATGTAAAGTTAGTTTCATACTTTGCAACATTCTTATCCTGTTTTTTCCTCAAACTCAGAAATTTCCTTTCCATATCTGCTCGATGGTCATGAGGAGAGTATTTTTCTAAGAAAATAATGTTAAAATCCCTCCATTCCATACATAATACCTTTTCATCCTCCTTTGTGGTTTTAATTAATGACCACCATTGATATGAATCTCCCGTGAGGTGATAAAATACCATGACAACTTTTTCTCTTTCGCTACTCCCCAAAGCATGAAATATTTTCTCTAAAGAACTTATCCATTGCTCAGCTACAAATGGAATTGTAAACCTAATGAATGTTGGTGGTTGTTTCCTCATGAAGCAGTCTAACATTGATCCTCCATGCTGTGGATCAGTGTGCTCCATATGAGTAAGGTTATTATTCATAACCTGAGCGAGTTGTCCCAGTATGGTGATAAGATGATCAGCACTAATTGCATCCCCAGCTCCACTATAATTATCTTGAGTTTGAGGGTAGTACCTACCTGGATTACGTATGTTGATACGGTCTTCATTCTTTCCACTAGGATCTATTTATAAACAATGGCATACACTGGATTAGTTTTTGAATCAGAATACATAATTCCAAACTAGTAAAACACTTAACATAAATTGAACCGTTTATGGATATAATCCATAATCATAGAAATTGTTTTCTTTGAGTAAGTATATGCTCATAAATCCTTCATAATGTTTTTTAAAGAAAATGTGATTTATCCTAAGCATATCCCCTTGGAGTGTCGTAACCAAGTGTGCCGCAAGGTCGGTTGTCGTGTACCAGGATACCCCGGGTAAAGCCTAAAACACATTGTCGGAGTATTCACTCTGAGGTAAATTTGTGTCAGAGCCACCTCTACCTTCTCATATCTAGACAGGGATGTATTTATTGGAAAATAAAAAAAATCTCTACATTACCAAAATTCAAATAAGTTCTTTGATATTAATCCTCAAAGTCTATCTTAGGGTAATGTGCTCAAATCAGAGTTTATCTAAATCTAGTTTCCAAGGTTTTTACTAAATTTACTCTGATAAAAATTTTAATTCCCTGACCCCAGTTACCCAAAGTCAGTGCATTATTATATAATATTTTCATTATAAAAGGAATCATGTCTCGAAATACCGATCCGTTTAGTATTATTGGAAACATGATATATCCATAAGTTCAATATTACAACTTGAAAAGAAATACACCAACAATTTATTCCATTAGAAACATCCAAGCCTCCTAGATTATTCCTAAAAGTCAATCATAACTAACTTCTTCATATCATGGGAAAATGAAACATAGGAAAGGGGTGAGCTCAAACATTTAGTAAGAGTAAGCAATATAGTGGAAGATAACATTAACATTAGTCATGATGAATAATTGAAAACACATTCCTATACATATAATAAACAAGAACACTTTAGGGTAGGAATATGAGTTGAGTAAATAATACCATAATAAAACATAGTCATGGGTATTATAATAGTTGAATAACCACATGAACCATCAATATTAATTTCACAATGAGTGAATTTATAATACAGGACATTCTGAAACATTTTTTCAAGGCCTCGACCAAGATGTCTAAAAATGATTAAGGCCTCGACCAAAACCATATATCAAATTGGGAAAGATCTTGGATATTTATACATATAATTGTCTCATGAGACCTATTGATGCATCAAGTAGCTATAGCAGGCTCCACCAGTCACTTACTAAGTCCAATACATTCCTCATATGAAAAGGTTGAAAGATAACATAAATATTTTTTTAAAACTAGCATACAAAATGTCAATAGTTTAACCATAAACTGTGAATGGTATAAAAATAACAATTCCACAGTCACACATATCATAAAACCTTAAATATAATATGGAATATTTGTATCATAATAAATCAACTTCAAATAAGTGTAAAATTTATCAAATGATGTTGACATAGATGAAATCAAAACTATTTGAGAGAAATATCTCTTTATATTTTTAAATCATTTTAGAGTCACATAATTATAAAAGAAAACATTTATTTTGAAAATATTTATATAAGATTTTGAGGGAAGCTTCGATGATGTTATAATGGTAGAAAATATCCGCACTTTCTGTATAAGTTAAAAAAATACATTCTTACCTTAATTTTGCCAAAAAGGTCAGAAAGTTCCTTGTTTGGAAAATGACAGAAAGATTCATTTAAAAACATATAAGGTCAAATATGGGTATAAATAACTTAAAAACATTGTCTAGAAAATATTAAAAAAAAATTGAAATACATTTTTAAGAAAAAATAGATGTGGATGATAAAGGGGTCCCAATAGATACTTTCGTAAAAACATCCTTGGATAATAAAGAGATTTTGAAATTAACCTTTACCTTATACTTTACATTAGTCGAGAGTACTTTAACCTCCCTTATAATAGTTAAATCATTGTTATTAAATTATAAAATAACAAAATACATAAATATGGTATCATATATGATCTTCTAATATCTATTTATTAATAATATATTAGTATTATCATTGTTTTGGGTGTTAACTGATTAATTTTCCTTTATATGTTTTGTTATGTAAGCCATGTTTGTTATGGATAGGATGTATTTGGTTCATATATAGAATGATATTATGTTTTTAAAAATTATTTTTAATAATCAAATGAAAATTATTCTTGAATGGTTATGATGGAGAACGAATCTCATTGCGTTTGTGGAGATAGTAATCCATACATACGCATGAACGCTACTTCCATTTCATTTTTTTATTTTAAAAGTAATGAAAATAAAATGATACACATGTATATTATTATTACGGTATAATATAATGTCATATATATGTTACATAAGTTCATTAACACCATATTTTATACGTTCTATGTATGGTATGAACGAGTCTTATCACTTTGAGGGGGCGGTAGTCTGCACTTCCTCAAATGAAATTATCATATATATACAACATTAAAAGAATAAATGTATGATATAAAAGATAATTACATAAGATTATATATAAAATTAATATCATAAATATCACATATAATTACAGTTACATCTTGATGTTCACCATAAGAGGTGGTAGTAGAAGATTTAACAATCATCGTTTCGTGAGACAACAGTTCGTCGTCCACAGAAACATTATGTTCTATACCCATTAGATGTAGGTGTGTGTAAGTTTAGTTCAAATAAATCTCATAAAAACAATTTAGTATATTGAGGGTACTTTTTTTTTGTTATAAAATAAAGTAATAAAGAGAGTTTAGGGGGTTGGAGAAGTAAAATATAGGAATAGAACTTAAGAGGAGATGTTACCTTTAAATCTAGTAACTCCGTTTCGTTTGAACCAAAATAAATCCTTGAAGTGCCTTCTACCTAAGTTAAGGCTTATAAGAGGAAGATAGGGATTTAAGGATCTTAATTTTACATATTTTGGACGAGCCAAGGGGCTTGAGAGGTATGAGAGATCGGTTAGAAGTTAGGGATTTTTATAAGGGAGAGGATGGGCTCTTTTGGAATGTTTGAAAATATTAATATATTATATAATGATTTTCACTTTCTAAAGATCCAAAACTCATTAAAGTCGAAGATAAGATGACTCATGTTTGAAATAAAATCATAAAATATGAATTTTATCAGTTTTGGATATTGTTTTAATTTTTATAATTTTATTTATTTATATCATTTTTTAATGAGGTAAACACTACATTATTATTGTGTCATAAATAATTTAATTTATTTGATGTCTAAAATTTATAAAAAAAATATGGTGATGAATAAAATATTTTTATCTTTCAAATGAATATTTTTAGTCAATGGGATAACTTAGATAACCCCCGGTAATTTTTTTTACTAAAAGATATATGTTTATGTCATTTGTGTCTTTACTTTAAATTAATTAATATAAAGTGTCATTATCACTCTCAAGTGACTCCATGGGGCCCTAAAATCGACCCAAAAATTCCCATGGTCAGATATGAATCAACCAATATAAATAACACACATGTTAGGGTAATTTATTATTATTATAATATTACTTTTTTACCCTTATTCACCGGATTTACCCCTTTAACCATGGTAAATAAAATATTTTCTGAAGTAAATATTAATAATTTTTAAAAATAAAAGTTACCTATTTTCACATTTTGGACCTCCTGATTCCAAATATGAAATCAATTTTCCAAATTCAATGCATATAAGTTGATGAAATTAATATAAAATTAATTCCTGTTGTCAAAACAAAAGGCATGTTTTTAAGAAATAATAACTATCAAAAGATTGACACTTGTTTATGTCCTCTTTACACTTGAAATTACATCCAATGACCTAAATTATATTAAATGATAAAAATATAATATAATGATAGTTAAAAAACATTCAAATTTATAAATTAACACTATAAATTATTTCGAATAAAAATGTTGTTTTTAATTAAAATTTAGTATTTTTTACTATTCATCAAAAATTGAAAGCATTCAGAAAAGTACCTAAAATTCACCCTAATCCAATTTTGATATTCCGAATCCAAAATTGAATTCCATTTTGATGAATAAAAGTTATAAAATTTCAAAAAGTGGGTATTACTATTCATAACGGCTAGTTTGATTGGTCGTGGTAAGTTAGAAACTCGAAGTTGCGCACATCACAAGCTATTGAATTATTCAAAGGGAAACATACTGTGGAAGCTTGGGGTGTTACAAAAACTTTCAATTGTTTCCCATAAAAAACACCACACTTTTGAAAATAAACCCACACATGGTTTAAAACATTTTAAAATAGTTTCTAATGAATCATGTCATGAGAAAACCATTTTATCCTTTTTCATTTAAAATAATTTTCAAACCCAATACAAAGGGGAAAAAAAGGAAACAACGAAAAATATAAATAAAAACAAAAAATGTTACAAGTAATTCCCAAAATTGGATGTAATAAAACTATCCAACATCGAAACTAAGCACAAGATGATCACAACATCAAACAAGACCATCCAAAAAATAAAAATTACACCTATATATATATATATATATAAGGAATAAAATATGATACATATCATGAGAAAATACAATCGGGACTAATGGGAAAACGTAATACACATATAGGTGGACCTACAACCAGTACGTTAACGGTCACAGATCATTCAACCAGATCACTCTAAGAAGTCTCCCCATTGATGATCCCTATATCTATGAGTTACGTAAGACTAGGGGGACTAGCCAGTGGTAAACCTCAAGTATCCCATAAATTTCCTACTACTTACCACTTAATAGCCTTGGTCTTCCCATGGAATGATAATAGAGGTGGTCCATGATCAAATAGTGTCATCACATGGAAATTATAAATCCCCTAAGGCTAACACTAAAATCACATCCATCCCAACTCCCAAACTTCCTTTAATAAGATACCTAATCCATTAGAACTACATGAATGACATAATAAATCATCACCATAAGGATAAAACAACATCATCAACACTATAAATGGGATCAACAAGGGAAAAAATCAAATCACATCACAAGTTTCAACTGTGACTTCACTTATATCATATTAATTTGGAAGTCCCTTTTTAATTTTTTTGAATTAAAACACAATTCCAAAATAAATTATAAACACTTTAAAAAACAACCAAATAAGTGAAGGGAAACTCAATTTTCACTTTATAATACCAAACCACCCTTTAAAATGAGGAAACCATTTATAAACAAAAGGTACAGACTTTGAAAACCCTATTTAGCATAAATCCTATTGAACAAGTACATTTAAAAAATAAAACCCTCTGTGGTATTTTGTAATATATAAATAATGTATAAAATACCCTTTCAAAACTAATTTATATATAATAAATATTTTTTTTTTGTTTTTTCAAAAGAAAAAACCCATCCAAGTAAGGAAATATTTTATAAAATCAACACTAGATATCATATACACAATTACATTAAACCTAAAAAACATTTTTTGAATCCAAAATTCATTTAAATCTTAAATTAAATGAAATAAATAATAAACACATACCTTTAGAGGTGTAACATTATCTCCTTCAATGAAATCAACCAAAAATGGATCAATAGAGGGCTCAAAACCCCTAGGAAGAAACAAATCAAATTTTTCATAACACTAGGCTTGAAAATCGGCCAAAAAAACAACAGGGATATAAGAGAAGAGGAAAAAGCAATAAAACCCAAGAATAAGAGGAAATGAATAATAACCATTTATCTAGGGGAATAATCACTAAGAAACCACCATGAAGTCTAATTTATATGATCTTAGAGAATAAAAATAGGTTTGATAATAAAATCCTATTTGTAGGGTTATAGTGGGGGAATCTAAGGGGAGAAACCCCAATTAAAAATAGTAATAAAGGAAAAAACCCTTCTCAAGTGGGTCATATGTTTTACCTATATGGTTAAACAGAATCTATGGAAACCATGCGGATCTCCACTATAAGAGGATGTATACTTAGGCTGCATGGATAAATATACCATGTACCTTAACCATGTGACCTGGAAAAAGTTCCTTAAATTCACCATTTTCAACCCAAAACAGCTCTAACTCGTGAGGATAGCCCATCCGTCAAATACCCCCACATAAATGTGACACTAGTGGTGTCTCATCCTGATTGATCCTTTAAATTGGTATCAGAGTGAAGGTCCCCTTCATCATCCCTTTACAAAGTGGAATGAAATTGTAATCACCTTAATATTACTTGGTTAAAATTTGTAAGATTCAATAATTTTTTTAAAATATCTTACAAATTATTCCTAATAAATTTGTTGCTAAGGTTTCGTCATTGGAAGACATAAATCCTGAAACTATATCTATAGATGACTTGTATAGTAGTCTCACCACTTAAAAATTAGGAGAGAAAAGTTTACTAAGAACAAATAAAATGTTTATTAAGAAGTTTCCTTAAATGTTACCAAGAAAGTAAAATCTAATAATGTTTTCAAGGAAGAAGCGAGTGACTCTGGCACTAAAAATGAGGTTAGTAATTTTTTTGATGAATAAATGTATTTTTTTTCTAAAAAGGAAAAATATGAACATAAAAGTAAAAGGGAAAGTTACCACATAAATATTTTATTATTGGATATATTTAACTCTTTTCTAGAAAGTTTGTACATTTAAAGGAAGAAGAAGAAAGTGATGAAGTTGAAAAAAGACAAGAAGGTTCTTCTAGAATTAAGAAGGAAAATCCAATTCTTATTCTAATCAAAATGATACAAATTTAAATAAATAAAAAAGGATATTTTTTCCATAAGTGTGAGTAATATGATGAAAATGAACAAGAAGTTTATCATTTTAGTGATGATACTTCTGAAAAAATCATTATTACAAAAGTGAATGTTGAAAAATTCACTAGTGGAAGAAGAAGTAGTTTGTAATATAAAGAATAATAAGATACCTTGGTTGATTATATGATCATACATAAATTGAAATAATGTCTTCCTATGACTATAATATAAGAAAAAGAGAACAATAAGATGAATAAAAGAAATATTTTAGAAAAATATCAAGAATATTTTTTTAAATTAAAATTCAAGTTTTTTAATGAGATTGATTTTTTGAATAAGTCTCTTGATGAAGATAAGAATATCAATGTAAATATGGAAGGAAAGATAAAAGTTTATGAGGATGAATTATATTTTGTTCAATAAAAACATGAAAAAACTTAAAAAGTTGTTACAAATATCAAAAAATATATTATAAAAGTTGGTGAAAGATATTATAATTTAAATCCTTATAAGAATTAACAAAATTTATCCTCAATAGTTGATAATTATAATGAATATTATACAAAAAAAACTAATGTTGAGAAAAAATCGATTGTAGTTGAAACATGTGAAGTTGAGGAACCTAAAGTTTCTAGGGTTGAAAATATTGAAGAAATTGTATCATATATATGGGATTATATTGAGGTTTATAAGAAGCTTAATATAGATGAGAAAATATCAAGGGGTAAAAAAAACCTTTTTACACATCAAAGTGTCAATGTGGATAGTAAGAAACTTAGTAAAAAGCTAGTACACAACTCCAGACTATATGAAAGTTACAAAATAAAATATGATTTCAATGGTTACTGATGGTATTATAGAGTATTTAGGAATACAAAAAATATATATTGGTTTATTTATCAACATTTTAGTGAATCGGGGAGAAACTGGGAGAAAATTGCGGTGGGAGTCAACCCACTCAAAGGAGACTCCCTGAGAATGTCAGTCTAAAGATTGTAAATAGAATCCAACCCGTGGAAGTAATTTTTGAAAGATTTTACAAACCTATAAATCTTGTAAAATGATTTATTTTAATGATATTATCATAAATAATTTTATACAATAAATATCACAAGTAACATGAGATGACATAAAAAAAGAAGAGTAAAAAAGCCTTAATTTTTAAAAATACTCTCAATGAAAAAGAAGGAGAATGGCCCTATATTTTAGACAGTGGGTGTTCATCACATTTGATAAGATATTTTAATTTTTTAATGAATTGGATATATTTTAAATAAGTTATAATGACTTTTGGAAATTATGAGTCACTCAAAATCAAATGCGTTAGATCCTTTATTACTAGGGAATAAAAGTTATGATCGAAAACATCCTTATTTTTTGATGGGTTAAAACACAACTTATTAAGTGTTTACCAATATTTTTATAAAGTATTGATTTTTTTTTTCAAAAAATGTGTATTTAAAAAGATAATGAAGATAGGAAAGTTTTAATGAGAGGCAGTGAACAAAGGGAAACTTGTTTCACGTTGGTGGTTCCCAGAGTTCGTGATATCTGAGCATGAAGAAATAAAGTTATGCATGGTATAAAAGTCCACATATTATGTGTTAGAGAAACATGAGAAATATACAAAAGGGATAAATTATTCATTATATTCTTAACATGAAAATAATAAGATAATGGTGTTATTCTATTTTTTAGATATGAAAGATTACAAACTCCAAACATGAGAAAGTTAAGATAAATTCAACTCATCCATTAGATCTCATACATTTTTATATTTATGGGACAATAAGTAAATAATCAAAAATGGAGATAATTACAATATTTTTTTATTAATGGATTTACACACATTACATGTATTATATATTTGAAATATAAATCAGAGGCTCTCAAACTATTTAAGAGTTTCAAGAGAAATTCATAAAAATAATGTGGATATTCTGTGAAGAAGATTCGAATTGAAAATGGCGGTGAAAATAAAAGTGGTAATTTTATAAATTATCTTAAAATGTATGGAATTATTAATGAGTTTAATACAACTGACACACCAATACATGATAGTGTTTCTAAAAAATAAATATAAGTTTCGTGGGGATGGAATGAACATTATTGTTCGAACATGACACTTCTTCATATTTTTGGATGAAATCTATCAAAGTGGTAGTTTATGTTTATAACTGATGTTTCTATGGGATGAAATACTATGTAACACCATAAAATATGTATTATAAAGAAACTAAAACTTTCAAAAACCTATGTGTGTTTTTCAGTCCTTGCATTATAAAATTACAGGGTGATTATCTTGTGATGTTTGATCAGAGTGGTGTTGATGGGAAATTTTTTGTTTACCCTCATAATGGTAGAAGATAAAAGTGTTATAATAAATACATAAAATGAAATATTATTGACTCAGTATATGTGAAATTTCTTGAATTCTATGATAATAAAGTTTCACAAACTATTGCTGATATGGAAGAAAGGGGAGAGGATGATGTTTCAATTGAGCAATGTGAAAATGGTATTAATGATAGTAACAATGTTAAAACTGCACGAAATGAAGATTCTGGATCAGTTATCTCAACCGATGAGGAAAAATCTCATCCATTTTATCCTAATATGAGGAGTAAAGTTGAAATATAAAACATCATTAGAGATAAACCAAAAAAAGTAAAACTATAAGAAAATCAAAGAAAGTTTCACATATTTCCTTATATTCAAATGTTTAACCAAAATAGGCTGATGAAACCATATAACTTAATGATTGGTTTGATTCTATTAATAAATAAATTGATCATATTGAAAATAATGATATTGGAAAATTTCACTCAAACATACCATAACAACATTATTGGTACAAATTGGCAATACTAAAATAAATCAAAAGAGAAATGTGAAGTGATAAGAAACAAGTAATTAATAGTTTTTAAAGATTACTCATTGATATAAAGAGTTTCATTTCATGAAAAAAATTATATTGGAGAGATTATAAAATGTTATTTAATTTATTACTATTGTTTCAGTGTGAAGATATAAAAATAATTTAGAATGATTTCAAGTTATCTTTTCTTAATGGGGATCTTAATGATGAATTATATATTTAATTTTGGGGTGGATTCATACTTGGAAAGGAATAATGCTACATATTCAAGTAAAATAATGGTTTTTATAAGTTAAATAAATCTCCAAGATCTTGGTATTCAAAATTTGATATTTTTTAAGAAGATGAACATATATAAAGGAAGATTTGATAACAACCTCTACATAAACTAAAATCGATAGGTTCCCCTCATTATGATTGTTTATATTGATGATATCTTCTTTATAAAAAATGAAAAATTATTTGAAATGTTTTTTTATGAGATGAATAAGTTATTTTAAATTTCCATGGAGGGATAAATGAAATAATTTCATGGCTAAATCATCTCACAAAAAAATAAATTTATTTTTATCTCTCAATAAAAGTACACTAATAATCATCTAAGGATGTTTTTCATAGAATATTGAATGCTAGTTTCCATACCAATTTTTTTGGGAAATAAGTTTTCAAGAGATGGATAAAGTAGAGATTTTAAACATAAGGAATTTAGGAAGTTGGTTGGAGGTGTATTATATCAAGAAACATCAAGACCATATATTGTGTGTGTTGTTACAATATATGCTATGTATTAAAGTGATCCAAAATAATCCCATCTTTTATAATGAAAAAATTATTCTCAAATAGATCAAAGGCATAATTGATATTAGGATAAAATATGATAGATTATGAAATATTGATATGTTTGGTTAAAACCATGCATATTGGTAAGGTTATGTAGATGATGAAATATCCATATATGGTGGACTTTTTTTTGGAGAATATTGTGTGGGTTGGTATATAAAGTAGAAACATTCAGTAAATCTTAGCACGACTGAAACTGAGTATGTTGCTGAAACTCAAATAGAAACACAACTCATGTGGATGAAGACACTATTGAATGATTTTTTAGTAAATTTCATGTTGTTACTTCTCTTGAGTTGTGATAATAATACCGATATAAATATCACTAATAATCTCATGAAACATTTTCGTTCCAAGAGAGTTGACCTAAAATATCACTTCGTTGAAGAGAATATGGATAAAAATTAACTGAAGTTGGATTTTGTTCCTATAATGGAGAAAGTTTTTGGTATATTCACTAAACCACTATCAAAGGAATCATTTTATAAGATGAGGTTAAACATGGATGACAAACTCCATCTCTTTAAAGGAAGTTTATGTCAATCATTCCCGTCTCCCATATTTTCATTGGATAGTGTTGTCGTGGGGGATTATTATTTCAACATATATTTATACGATGGTATGTGCTTAACATTTTTAAGTAAGAGAAAATATTTAGGTGAATAAATGGGTAATATATGATTTCCACATTTATGAATTATTTTAACATTTCGTTAATTTCGGAACAAATTTTTTTTTCTAAGGAAATATTTTGTGAATGTTTTATGTTTAAGGAAGAAATTTCATGAACCACTAATTATGGATATCAATGTATTATTTTTATTGAATATAATTTCGTACAAAAAGTTATCTTATATATTATTATAATCAATGTATAAATAATAAATTTCAACATTTACAACGTTTTATAGATTTATGTTCATTGGTTGAAAAGAAAATCTAGAGGGGTAGATTGTTGGAACCAAGATACTGATGGAGTTAAAAAGATGATGCTTTTATTAAAGTTTGATTGAGGTGTTCTATTTTTTGGTAAATTTTTATATACATAAATCTATATAATTACATAATTCATTTTAATTTGTAAATCCTTTGAAGAAATTTAATCATATGGAGATAAATGTTTTGACATAGATTTGTGATCAGATAGAGATGGTCAACTGAAGTATACCAAGGCAAGTCTACTAGATGAAGGTTATCAGACTAAGGGCATTAAATTATTATCCTTCCATGTCTATAATGTTAAATCAAATGAAATATTATATTAATCTAAATATAGTGATGCTTTTAATTTCATATGTTCCAAACATCAGGTGTACTAAAATATCTCATGATCCAATCTTAATTCAAAAGGATGAGAAATTCAATTGTTTGTAAAAACTATATACTATGAAGTTTTTTGAATTTTTACTAGATAGAATCTACCGGATAGATTATTGGATGTGTAAAGGTTTAAAAGTCTTGTGTAAAGGTATTGATGTACCATATAAGCTTATATATACACTTCTTGTATGTTTCAACCCAATACTATATAAGGTTCATCCCACCAATATGATGTTTCTAAACAAAGGAATAGTTGTGTGAGGTTTAATTCCTAATGTGATAATTTTTTACATTCCAAATTTTGAATTCTATGATTTTTTTATGGTTGGGAGCATTATCATATGATTTTTTTTATAATTTTATTGATAAAAAATTTTCTATTGGATTTTAAAGGGATGTTGCTGGGAAATGACATCGAACAATGGAATTAGATGGAGTCAATCAAATGGACCATATGAAATTTCAAAATAAATAATTATGTATGAAAAATGTATATAAAATGGTTATGTAAAAAGTTGGTATGTGAATATTTTAACGTATAATCTGATACAATTTCTCTGGGTCATTGACCAGATGTTTTTTTTGAATTCATCAGACGGATGTTTCTGTACAAAGTTTATCTAATGTAAGAAGTTCAATGATAATTATAAAATGGAAGTACTGCTACAATGTATTATCGGATAGATGTGTGAGGTTAAGATAAATATTTTAATACGATATTTTAGAAGATTTTTTAATGATTTTAAAAGTGACATTGTTGAGTTGACCATTCAAATTTCCTTTAATCATGAAGGAAGTTCATAGTTCTCACTAAGTGTTATATTTTTTTAATGAAGTTCCATAATAACAAGTTTAAGAAACTTTTAAGAATTTTATGAGTGTAAAGTTTTCAAGAAGCTTAAATAATACTCTAGAATTATTTTGAATACTATGGAGAATTTTTTTAGTGGGAGTTTGATTTTTTATTTTTGGATAAGAAATAAAATAAATTGGATTTCTCACATTTTCTTATTCAAGAGTTACTATAAAATGGGATGTTCATACACACCCTTTTATATCACTATTCACATGAAAAAAGGAGAGATGAATTGAAAAAGAAAAAAAAATTGATTGTACATAATATTTCGAGAAACATCAGAGAGAATATTACTGGGAATAAAATTCTTATTATGTTTTATCAGATAGGTGGTGTAAAAAGATGATCAATATAAACAGGGTTAGAAAAGGAGGCAAATGATGTAATACCCAAGATTCAATTAATTTAAGTGAACATATTATTTTAATAAAATAATAATACAATTAAAATTTTAATATTTCATGAAAAAAAATCATCATTTGATGGGATGAATATCAATTTTGAACTTACAAGGTTAAAAAACTCCTATAATAAATTTATGAAATTATCCCTTAGAAATAATATTTTATGAATAATTGAAAATTCAGTATTTAATTATTCATCCTTTTATTTATAATAATTTTTTGAAATATATAGAATTATCCATCTTTTTAATATCAATTTGATATAAATAAAGATAAGATCATTTGGAGTTAAATGGGATATTTTTTAAAAAATAGTTTTTTTAGAAGGGAATAATGCCTTTTAATTTTAATTAATTAAAATAATATTTAATTATAAATAATACAATTTAAATTAATAAATTATATATCTAAATATATGAATTTAAATCCATATTATGAATATTAATAGTCACATTGTTATTGTATGATCATTTTATTCTTGAAAAATGTATTTCTTAAAAAAGAAAATTTTCGATACATTTTGTGGATTTATTTTTAAATTATATTCTACCAATTATATGAATTTAATTTGGTAAAATTAATTAAATGTTTGGAATCAAAATAATTAATATTAGTTAATAAGTTCAAATTATTATTTTTCATAACGAATAACCAAAACAGTAAAAATTAATTACTACACTTAAGGTGAAATTGAGTTTGCAAGAGGGTCAATATATAAAGTTAAGGGTTTATAAGACAAAAAAACATTCTAAACCCCATTGTTTGGGAATATTTTATATTTAAAATTATAAAATTATTATATTATCTATTTTTGATCCATATATCAAGTAATTTGAAATGCAATTATTGAAATCTTTTGAAAACATACAAATGTCCTACTCCCCATAATTATAAATGGGAACCTCCTCCCCTAACTTATTCACAACTGTCAAGAAATTTTTCTAAACCAAAACCTACCAAAATATCTTCCCCAAAATATTAAAATCTTTATAGAGGATATGGTATTTCAAAAAATCCAACAATAGGGTCTTTAATTTGATATCTAAAAGAGGTTTTTTAGGTGAATGTAATTGTCTTCACCAAGCTCTTTCTTTTTTTCTTATTCTTTTACCACAATAAATTATGTATTAATAATTACAATATAACAAAGAAAGTATATAACATATACTGATATGTTATTATGTTTATGGAATAATATTTATCAATCTCTTTCTCCATGAAATGGAAATAAAAAACATAACTCATGTGTACAGTTGACTACCACTTCACGGACCGATGTAATTGGTTTTCCATCACTGAATAACTTTGATATTCATAATGATGGAACCAATGAATATAAATATATATATTAATTATGATATAATATTTATTATATAAATATAATTAATCATCTACTTCCTTACCCTTTCACCTGTTAAGAAAATGATTATGTCGATCGCGTGAACGTAAGACCAACCGTCTCTACAAAGCACTGTGATTCATTTTCTATGTTAAAATTTATATAATGATTATAAACAAATATATAATGAATAAAAATTAAATTTATAAGTTCAATATAACTATGTATATTATTTAACTATATCCTATGCACAAGAGTTTGAATATCCATGAAGAACATGCATGAGAAAACAAATTAGTTAACACCCAAAACAGTAGAAATAATGAAATATTATTAAAAAAAGTTGATAATATGTTATAATAGGATAATATATGATATTATAGATATTAATTCTATTATTTTATAAATAAATGACATTTTCAAAACCATTATTCATTAGTTTAAGCATAGTTAACAAAAGGGAAGCATGTGGTAATGGATTTCATCTCAATTTACACTCTATTGAGACTTATTTTTTATTATAAGCCTATTCAGTTTTATATGGTGTATATAATACCCCTTTTATTCATTTTATAGGAATAAATATTTGTTCATGATGATTAATTATTAAATTCAATCATATTCTTTAAAGGGTTTCGATTTAAAAGTTACCAAAGAGATAAGGATTTATTTTACGATCTTAATTTTTCGGATTACCTTAATTTTCGTTGAAGGAATATAATAATACATCCTTCATAGAAACCATATATTTTTTTATCGTATTTATATTTATGTATTTAAAATATTTTTTTCCAAATATTCCTATCTTTTTCACTTGAACAATAAAAATAAATTATTAAAATAAAAACCTTTTTTATTTCTCTTTTAATCGGATATATTTGCATTTCATGTCCATATTTTTTAAAATTGTTTTAAAAAATCCTTTTTATTATTAAAATTATTTATTAAGGGAATTTTATTTTATCATTTACATTTAAATAGATTTTGAATGAATCTTTATATTGTTTTCTTAAGTTTCATTTTTGACTTTCTTTAGTACAAGTCAAAAGGAATATATTTTAACTTATACAACATTAACAGACTTCCCCATTGTCAAAAAAATTATATGATACTTAGCTTCATCTATAAATTTGATTGGTTTTACAATGAAAACTATTTAATTAATGATGGTTTTAATATTTCAATTCTATTTTTTTATTTTTTCTAAAGGATATGATTCTATTAAAAATTATATATTTTCAATAAACTATTTGTCCTCTCTTATATCATATTAGTTTTGTGGTTGTTTACTTTCTATTGAAACATTCAACTTATTATCATAATTTAAAATTACATTTATCTTAAATATCAAAATTATTATTATCTTGGATATAATTTTTTCCTAAACCATATTCCATTTTTAAATGTGGTGTTTTACTATAAATTTTCTTTGATTAGCTAGGGTAAATCAGGATAAATCTATATTCTTTACCCGGTATAGATATTTATTGATAAGTAATATTGTTTATTAATTAATTTTATCAATCAATATATGAGTAATTACTTTTAAATACAATGAATGAAAAGACACATTTATAGATAGCCCATCGATTCCTCGATATGTATCATGAGACAAACAAGTTAACCAAATTAATTGGGTTTTTGGTGTATACTCTCCCATCGATTAAACGGTCTTGGTGTATAGTATTAATTATATATATATATATCATGATGTTTGAGATTATTATGTACAATATTAATCATTTCCATAATTTAGAATTCAATTTTTATTATCCATTTGATTTTTTCATTGATATTATCCATGGATGCATTTCTAGCACAATTTATTCATTAAATGACATGTATTTTCAGTTATTCAAATTTTAATATTGATTATGACTTATTTACTCATGATAATTTCCATATTATGTATTTTCTACTGAGAATTTAAGATCATAATTTTTTTACTTTATCTTGGATATAAAGAAAAAATCATTAAATTAGTTTCAAGGATTCATAAGATTTTATTTTGTTAGGTTTTATATTATTTTCCTAATGTAAAATGGGTATCATGTATATATTTGAATCTCCAAGACTGGTAAACTAATTGATCCATCAAGATTATATCCTTTTTATATATTCCAATTTAATAATGTAACTACCTAATCATGTTTACTATAGTCGGGGTTGTTATAGTTGGTATCAAATGAAGTTTAGTAGAAACCTTGGGTACTATACTTGGGAAAACATAGATTAGAGAACATAGCCCTATAAATTAATTTGAGGATAATTTTATTTATATGAAAACATCCAAAAAAAATTCAATGTAGAGATTATATGGATTTCCTAATAATACATCACTTTATAGATACTACAAGTGAACATGATTTTGGTACAGATACATCTAGGGTAAATAACCACAAAATAATTATTCGAATATATCATGACCATAATTTTTTTCATTGTGAGTGTTCCCTAACTATGCACCTAGTTTGAAACTCCTATAGGACATTATTTGGTTAATTAATATTTTCTTTACAAACCATTACGAACTATTTGAAAATATTTTTATTATTTAATGATATTTGACTAGTTCCATAAGAAGGGAGTTATCATTCAAAAATCATAGTGGAAATATCACTATGATAAAGATGTATTATGAATTTCCCATTATGACACAAAAAATGACTTGTTTTTGGAAATTATTATTATAACTATGGTCTTATTTGATATAATCTATAGTATGGGATGGATTTCAAAATATGATGAAGAACATTTAATGCAATGAGAAAGAAATTATGATTCATGATGAATATATGGAATTACTTATCTTTAGAGGGGTGACTTCATCATATGGTTCATGTCGAGATCCACCCATTATATATATTCAAAATAAGATTATTAAGAATGAAAAGAATACATAATATGTGGATGAGGAAGTTAATCATCAAATTGAGGATGTACCTATTATACAGGAGTACATTGATGTATTTGTTTATACATTACTAGAATATCCAATAGAGCTTAAAATTGAGTTTTACATTGATTTAATCCTTGATGAAAGATCTATATAAAATTATCCTTATAGAATGACCATTGTGGAATAGGTTGAGTTGAAGAAACAACTAGAGTATTTCTGTGATACTGAATTTATACATCCTAGTGTTTCACCATGGGGAGCCATTATTCTTTTTGTTAAGAAAAAAGATGGATCCATGAGGCTATACATTAATTATTGGTAAATTAATGCAATTACAATAAAGAACAATTATAATCTACCAGACATTAATGAATTATTCGATCAACTTCACAAAGTTTAATATTTTTAAAAGATTTAACTTCAATATGGGTATCATCAATTACAAGTAGAGAATGAATATATTCCACAAAGAGCATTTTGAATGAGGTATATAAATTATTAATTTACTGTAATTCCATTTGGATTTACTAAGACACCATCAATTATTATGGATCTAAGGACCATAGTATTCAAGGAATATCTTAGTGATATTTTATAGTATTTTTTGATGATATATTTTTGTATTATAAAATATATGAAGACCATTGGAATCTATTTTGGATCATTCTGAAGACTCTTAAAAGAAAATGGTTATATGGGGAATTTAGTATGTTTGAATTCTGGATTCAAAATTTTTCTTTTCATGTCCATATTATCTTTGATGATAGAACCTTAATTGATTATATGAAGACAATGGAAATAAAACAATAGTCTACATTAATGAATATAACCAAGGTATGCAGTTTCCTTGGTTGGGAATGTTATTACCAGTGATTTGTTCAAACTTTTTCCCAATTTTCTAACCCATTAACCAATCTTACAGGTAAAGGGGCTAAGTTTTTATTGAAAAAAGGAATGTGACTAATGTTTTGAAGAATTGAAGAGGATATTTTTTAATGCTCTAATGTTGAATTTACCATCAATAAATTATGGATTTTTGATATATAGTGATGAATCAGAGAAGAGACTTCATTGTGACATTATTCAATATGATAAATTTAATGAATATTCATCAAGGAAGCTAAATACTCATGAACAAAACTATCCAACCCATGATATTGAGTTATTTATCTATTATATTTTCTTTAAATATATAGAGAAGTTGTCTTTATGATGAAATATGTGACATATAAACAAACAATAAGAGACTAAAATACATCCTTTCACAAAAAGAGTTCAAAATGAGGAAAATGTGATAGATCAAGATACAAAGATGATGATTATGAAATACACCACCACTAAGGGAAGGAGAATAAGGTAGTGGATGCATTGAGAAAGAATGATCATGGAGTATTGACCAAAAATAATGATTGATAGGGATCCTATGTTCATGGATATAGTAAATATGTATACGGTAATTATTAAATAAGGTGATATATAACTCTTTATAATGACTACTAAACCATTATTATTATAAATGATAAAAATTTATCAAACTCATGATGAGAACTTTCAAAAGAAAATTAAATACATGAATGATCGAAAATTGGAATAATTAATTTTTGAAGATTTCCTTCTGAAATTAGGAAAGATACTGTGTGTATAACGACCCATACTTTACATACATTATTAATACTTCAAAATTGAATTATCCTTATTACAACATATAACAAAACCATGAAAGGACCATATAGGTATAGTGTCTTTAGAAACTGGGAAACATAAACAACTGGTTCATAAATCATCTACGTTGTCTCCCATTTATTTCATCATATCTAGAGTCCCTTTTTGGAATATCCTAATTAATATCCATCTTCCTGACCTGGGGAAAAGAAAACATACAAAAGGGTGAGCTAAAATGATCAGTAAGGGTAAAAAAAGAAATATCAATCACATCATATTCATAAGAACATATCATTTTGAAAATCTTAACCTACAAAAGAGATCATAATTTCATAACATGGGATATATCATAGTAGTGAAATATAATACCAATAATTATAACTTAAAACATTAAACTTTTTGGCATACACACATAATCATAGAGAATCATTTCTTAGTAGTCAAGACTCATTTCCAAGACTATCTTAGTGGACAAAGTCCATTTCTGAACCGAGTTCACTCCTCATTTCAGTCCTGTTTCACTGAACCGGTTTAACCTTCCATTCCGGCCATGTCTATCTCATGAGATATAAATCATTACCCAATTCATTGTAGGGAGATATAGGTCTCACCCATCTCATAATGAAACCATTCTTATGTGTGCCACAAAATCATAAATCATAAATCATAGCATAACCCATGTAATAAAAATGGGATTCTTATGCCATCATAACACAATACATATAAGATAAAAGGACATCATAAAAATAATTCCATCATAACATAATAAAAATAATGTAAAAATAGGGATAGAAACAGAACCCTATATTATATTAGATGGAAAATAATTCTGATAAAACACTTGAACTCCATTCTTGAGGAAAATATCCTTTCTACTTCAAATTTTTTTTCCTTTCTTAACATGTCATAAAATTTTAAACTAAAAGAATTTGATTAAAAATAAACTTGAAAAATTGTAAAGGAAGCTTCATGGAAATAATGTTCTAAAATCCATTCAGGCCATATAAGTTAAAAAATAACATTCTTCTCGTACTTTGGCCGGAAAAGTCAAAAAGTACCTCGTATGAAAAATGACAAAAGATTCCTTTCATATCTTTTACTAAAAACTCACCAAAGGGTAAAATTGGATTTAAACAATTGTAGGAGTATATAAATAATATTACATATTGATGAAACATATATGTGGATGATAATTATTCCCCTGTAAATTCTGAAGTATAAACAATCTCTGATAAAAATTGAGATTGCGAGATTTTCCCTAACCTTAGGTCCGATTTGCATCGTAAGTGTCCAAACCTCCTGTATAATTATTTAAATAATGTCATTGACTTATTACTGAATCATACTTATTTTTATGAAATCATATATGGTCATATTCTAAGCTTCTTATTAGTAATATTTCATTGTTACTTGTTATTCAGGTGTTTATTGCTTTTTGTTCTTATGCGTGTTTTGTCGAATATATTCTTATTATTCTTTTTAGGTTATAGATACCTCATTTCCAGAATGGTATTAGTGTAATAAATATCATATTTATTCACTCAATTCATTTATTTAATCATTATGCAATGAAAATCATGTAGAACGAGTCGCATCACATCGTGGAGACGGTATTCCGTAAGTACGCACGAGCGATGATATCATTCCCATGATTGTGGAATTATATTGGAGTGCATGTATACTATTTCAGAATCAATATCACTTTACAATAATCATATATAGTTATTATTTACACCATTATACCCATCCAAGTAAGGTGGTGATGGAAAATAGATTACCCCACGGCGTGGAGACAGTATTTCGTACGTACGCACGCGTGGTGATTTCGTTTTCCGTAGGATGGATAGATGGTGAAATACGGTTGTTTCATACTTATAATAACATATAAATATATGAGTGATACTGATGTTATTACTTAATAATGAAACAACTAATGAAGAATAATTGGAAGAAGAAATAAAGTTGAAAGAATCGGTAATGGACATTACCTCTTCTTTGAAGCGCCTCTTTGAGACCTCCTCTTAGGGCACTAACATTGGTCTTTGAAGACGACCAGGATCTCCAGGATGTTTCTAGGGAAGTGGAGAAGATAATTTGGCAGGGTTTGGTTGAGATTGAAGGCTCAAAGTGGTGTGAGGAAGAGAGGGAGGAGGTGCTCTTTTATAAGGGTGGAGAGGGGCACCTTTGAAAAAACTAAAAATACTATTTTATTATAAAGTCATATTCGGTTTTTAATAGCTCCAAATTGATTTATTTAGAAGTTAAGTTGGGGATGGGTCGAAATCCTCTCATCCAATAGAATTTAGACAAGTTTAGGTATCTATTTTAACCTTATCATTTAGATTTAACTTTAAGTTAGATAATTTAACTTTTAACGCATCTTCTTGTTTTCTTACACTATAAGGTTAATAAACTTACTATAACAAGCCAAAAGAACCCCAAGTTGTTTATTATTAATATATATAACATTATCTAAGTCATTTGGAAGAACCTTAGATTTTTTGGAATAAAATAACAATTAATAATATAATATTTGTTTTAAAAACTATTTTATGTCAATTTTGACACTATTTGGTAATTGATTTTTGTTAAAATAATAACTGAAAGATTAGTTCGAAAAAAGTTAATTAAAGCAATAATAACATGTCATATTAACATAGAAAATTATTTTAATTCATAAAAAGTCTCAAATTACATTTATTTGGGTATTTATAACATCAATTATGTCAATATTTCAGTAATAATATAATTACCGCATCATCATTGTGTCATAAATAAATTAAATTATTTAAAGTCTAAAAATTCCAAATAAAATACCATTATGTAGAAAATATCTGTATCATTATAATGAATATTTATAGTCTAATTTATCTTATGTATAACCTTATATTAAAAATGATTTACTTATTAAACATTGATTTTGACTATTTTAACCCTTCTTTAAATAAATTAATATTAAATGTCCCAGTCTAATCCAAGTGGGCCTAAATGGTCATATGTTATTCCTAAGGTTGTTTTTTTGTTGAATTAAACTTATAAAATAGAATTAGGACATGTTTTAGGGTAATAATAATATCATTTTTACCCTTAATTACCCTATTTACTTTTAACCGTGGTAAAAAAAAGTAAAAAGTTACTATTCACCAAAAATTATTTTTATCTCATTGAACCACATTTTAGTCCTTGATATTAACCGTGTCTCTCAGATTTTCGAAATTACACTCACAGAAGCGGTAAAATTAAGTTTTATGTGAATTTGGAAATTCTCCTAGGAGGTGGGTAAAAGACGGTGAGAAGTTAAATAAAATTTTTATATATCTAAAATTATTATAAAATGACTCCAATGAATTGCATTGAACTTATATAGGTATTATATATCAATTTCGACCTAAAATAAATTTAAATAAAATAAATAATTATTTAAAAAAAGTCGGTTTTTAAATAGTAACCCAGTGTGTTCACTATTCATCAAAAATTGAAAGTTTTCAGAAAAATACCAAAATTTCACCCTAGACTAATTTCGATATTCCAAATCCAAAAATGAAGTCCATTTTGAAAAATAAAATTTAAAAAATTTCAAAAAGTGGGTATTACTATTCATAACGGCTAGTTTTAATAATATTTTAATAGCATGTCGTTGTCTAGTGAAACTCGGTATTACGTACGCTGCAAGCTATTGAGGAAGGTCGTGATTGCGTGTAAAGAAAGATAAGCTAGTGTTGTGTGTATTGAAAGATTACTTTGATGATGTATATAACATAAAAAAAATATTTCTCATAAAAGTATCGGGTGTTACATTCTACCCCCCTTAAAATGAATTTTGCCCTCAAAATTCATCACTTTGTTACAAACAAATGAGGATACCTCTCCCTAATCATATCCTCAAGCTCCCATGTAGCTTCTTCTAATTGGTGGTTCCTCCATAAAACATTCACCAAGTGAGTGGTCTTGTTACGTAGGACTTTTTTCTACGATCCATAATCTCTAACAGTTGTTCTTCATAAGAAAGATCTTTCTCCAGCGGTACAACTTCTGAGCTGAGTACATGTGAAGGATCAGGTATGTACTTTCTCAGGAGAGATACATGGAACACATCGTGAACTTGGGACAGATTCGGTGGAAGCGCCAATCGGTAAACTACCTTCCCAACACGATCCAGTATTTCGAAAGGACCGATATATCTAGGGCCCAACTTTCCCTTCTTTCCAAATCTCATTACTCTCTTCCAAGGAGATATTCGTATGAACACTTTATCACCCACTTAGAAATCTAGATCTTTTCTTCGGTTATTGGCATAACTTTTTTGTCGACTCTGAGTAGCTCTAATGTGTTGTTGAATAGATCTGACCTTTTCTGCCATCTCATCGACAAGATTAGGTCCTAATAGCTTTCTTTCCCCAACTTCATCCCAAAAAGTTGGAGTCCTGCATTTATTTCCATAGAGAGCTTCATAAGGATCAATATGAATACTGAAGTGAAAGCTATTATTATAAGAAAATTCCACCAAAGGTAGGTGTTGATCCCAACCACCTTTGAAATCCATAGAGCAAGCTCTCAACATATCTTCTAGAGTTTGAATTGTACTCTCAGACTGACCGTCTGTATGAGGATGATAAGCAGTGTTGAAACTCAACTCTGTATCTAGAGTATGCTAAATACTTCGCCAGAACTTTGAGGTAAACCTCAGTCCCGATCAGATATAATAGAAAGTGGAACTCCATGCAATCTTACCACTTCCTTCACATATATCCTGGCAAGCTGATCCAGAGTGAAATCCTATCTAATAGCGATGAAGTGTGCCAACTTTGTAAGATGATCAACTATGACCCAGATAACAGTATTGACTTTGGATGTTTTAGGAAGTCCAGTGAAAAAGTCCATAGTGATGTTTTCCCATTTCCATTCTGGTATGGGTAATGGTTGTAATATCCCCTTGGACTTCTGTCTCTCATCTTTAACTTGCTTACAAACCAAGCATCGAGAGACATATTCAACAACATCTCTTTTCATGCCATCCCACCAGAAGTACTCTTTCAGGTCCCTATATATCTTCGTGCTTCTAGGATGAATAGAGAATGAAGAACTATGAGCCTCATCCAGTAACTCCTTCTTTAATTCTGGGATGGGAGGAACACAAACCCAATTCCTGAACCTTATTATCCCATCACAATCAAGGTTGAATTAAGGAACATTTCTGCCCTTCTTTTGTAACTCTACATCTTCTTTTTGTGCCTCTTTAATCTTCACATGTATAGATGGTTGAACATTCATTTGAGAAAGATAAGATTTTCCCCTTACATTATAATTCCAAGATCCATCCTTTGTAAATCCATAAATATTGGATATTTTGTGATCCTCATCATGGATAAGCTAGCATGGTCTGGTCGGCTAAATGCATCTGCCACCTTGTTTGCTTTCCCAGGGTGGTAATGAATTGAGAAGTCGTAATCCTTAATCATCTCCAACCATCTTCTTTGACGCACATTTAGCTCCTTTTGTGTGAAAATATAATTTAAACTTTTATGATCAGTATAAATATCACACCTTTCACCATAAAGTTAATGCCTCTAAATATTTAATGTAAATATTACCGTAGCTAACTCTAAATAATGAGTTGGGTAATTTTGCTCATGGATTTTCAACTGTCATGAGGCATAAGCTATCACCATATCATTTTGCATAAGAACACACCCCATACCCTTCTTGGGTGCATCACTGTACATCACAAACCTTTATCTACTACAAGGAAGTGTGAGTACAGGTGCACTGGATAACCTTCTTTTCAACTCCTTGAAATTCTCTTCACATTCCTCCATCCAAAGAAACTTAACTCCTTTCTGAGTCAACTTAGTGAGTGGATTATATAATCGAGAAAAATCTTTCACAAAACGTCAATAATATCCAGCCAAACCAAGAAAACTTCGGATCTCAATTACTGTTGTTGGTCTCGGCCATCTTTCAATAACCTCTATTTTTTTCTGGATCCACAGATATCCCCTTTTTGAGTTTATGTGACCAAAAAATGCAACTTTTTGAAGCCAAAATTCACACTTGGTAAATTTGGCATAAAGCTTCTCATTTCTCAGGGTCTTCAATACAATTCTCAAGTGATCTTCATGTTCTTCCTTGGTCTTTGAATTGATAAGAATATCGTCTATAAAGACTACCACAAACTGATCAAGATAGTCTCTAAAGACTCTATTCATCAGATCGATGAAGATAGCAGGGGAATTAGTATGACCAAATGGCATTATTATAAATTCATAGTGTTCATACTTTGTATAGAAAGCCATCTTTGGTATATCCTCCCTTTTGAACCTTAATTGATGATACCCTGAACGAAGATCAATCTTGGAAAAGTATTGAGCTCCATGTAGTTGGTCAAATAAGTCATCAATGCATGGGAGAGGATATTTGTTCTTGATAGTGATCTTGTTAAGTTCTCGATAATCAATGCAGAGTCTCATTGATCCATATTTCTTCCTAACAAACAGAACTAGTGCTCCCCAAGGTGATTCACTTGGGCGTATGAATCCCTTATCAAGATTCTCTTGGAGTTGCTTCTTCAATTCCTGCAACTCAATTGGTGCCATTCTATAAGGTGTATTTGAAATAGGAAAAGCACCCGGTACGAGTTCTATTGAAAACTCAACTTCGCGATTTGGTGGAAGACCCGAAAATTCCTCTGGAAATACATTTTCAAACTCCCATACAATGAGAATATTCTTAATCATTATTTTCTCACCAACCATTTGAGATAAATAACCTTCATTTAGTGGAATCAAGACCAATAAGATGGAAGAAATTTCCACTAGAAGGTTATGTTCATCCTTGCATCGATAGATGATCATAGATTGATCTAGAATATAAAATGTGACTTCCCTTCATTGGAAATTGATATGAGCTCCATATAGAGAAAGCCAATCCATGCCAAGAATCACATAAAATTCCACTATAGGAAGGATCATAAGATTTTCAGGAATCACATTCCCACAAACTTCAATCGTAGAAGAATTATCAACTTTTGATGCAACTGTTGTGCCATTAGGGGTTTCACAGCTAACTCAACATCTAATTGTTGAGGTAATACAGTGATAACCTTAGAAAATTCTTCAGAAATAAAAGAGTGGGTGGATCCAGAATCAAATAAAACATTTTCTACTTTAGAGTGGATGGTAAGTGTACCTTTCCCCACTTCATTATCATACTCCACATCGCTGATAGAAATTTCATGTGACTTTCCTTTTTCTTCAGTATTAAGAGTTTGTTGACGTCGATCATCATCAACAACCCTTGGATTAGGGCATTGATTGGCATAAAGCTCAATTTCCTTGCACCTGTAACATTTATGTGTAGGAGGTGCACTATGTGTAGCCTTTTATTTGTTCGCATCACTAGACATCTTCTTCCAATCATTGCAGAATTCAAATGCCTGATGACCTTCCTTTCCACATTTGAAACATTTACTTGTCCCTTTAAGACAACTCCCTCCATGTTTCTTTCCACACTTTGAGCATAAGGAAAAAATCATCTTATTTTAAGTGTGCTCTTTAGATTTTCCTTTGAATTACATTTTCCTCTTCTTATCAAACCCATTGACTGATGGGTTACTCCAATCGCCATCTCAACCTTGAGAGCACATAGAAAAATTTCCTCGTAGCTATTGAAGTCCCTTATGGCTGACGCCCTTCAAAGACTTGGTTTTAAGCCACTGAAGAATCGATCTATCTTACTCTCAGGTTGGATAATAATACCAGAAGAATACCATGCAAGTCTTGTAAAATTTGCTTCATAGGTACCAACATATTCATCATCCTTTTGCTTCAGTTCAAGAAACTCCTTATCGATCTTTGTTCAAAGAATATGAGGGAAGTACTTATTGAAAAATAAGTTCTTGAACTCGTCCCATTCCATGGACTCTATTTCATCCCTTTTCCTCGTATTCTTAATAAGATTCCACCATTGATCAGCATCACCTTCCAAACGATATACTACTAAGATGACTTTATCATGTTCATAAAATTGAAGAACTGAAAATATCTTTTCAGTGGTACTGATCCATTGTTCAGCCACTAATGGATCATAAGACCCACTAAATGAAGGTGGATGTTGCCTCATGAAGGATTCAACAGAATGTTTCTCCTTCCTTTGCTCGTTTGGAAGGCCTGCATGATTCATATCTTGAGAAAGTTGTGTGAGCATGGCTACAAGATTTTTCATTCCAGTTCCCATAACGTTTGGTTGCTCAGGGGGACTATCATTGCATTGCTCATCGCATTCCTCATTAACACGGTTCCTTCAGGTTCCAGCCATTGACTAAGACCAAGAAGAATAGTGTGAGTAACACTAATTATAATAGGAAAACCACATAATCAAGAATAAAATTTCACACTTAAGGTCTTATCATAGGTTTTTCATGGCCATTTCTAAAACACTAAGATTGTGTTCTATGCTTAGACTTATACTTATGTTTCTTACTAAGGCTTTCACATCCTAGTTTCCAAAGGTTGGATATACCTTTCATCTGATACCAACTATAATGACCCATACTTTACATACATTGTTAATACTTAAAAATTGAAGTACACTTATTACAACATATAATAAAACCATGAAAGGATCGTATAGGTATAGTGTCTTTAGAAACTAGGAAACATAAACAACTGGTTCATAAATCATCTACGTTGCCTCCCATTTATTTCATCATATCTAGAGTCCCTTTTTGGCATATCCTACTTAATATCATTCTTCTTGACCTGGGGAAAATAAAACATACAAAAGGGTGAGCTCAAATGCACATTAAGGGTAAACAAAAGAAATATCAATCACATCATATTCATAAGAACATATCATTTTGGAAAACTTAACCTACAAAAGAGATCATAATTTCATAACATGGGAAAAATCATAGTAGTGAAATGTAATCCCAATAATCATAACATAAAACATGAAACATTTTGGCATAAACACATAATCATATAGAATCATTTCTTAGTAGTCAAGACTCATTTCCAAGACTATCTTAGCGGACAAAGTCCATTTCTGAACCGAGTTCACTCCTCGTTTCAGTCCTGTTTCACTAAACCGGTTTAACCTGCCGTTCCAGCAATGTCTATCTCATGAGATATAAATCATTACCCAATGCATTGGAGGGAGATATAGGTCCCACCAATCTCATAATGAAACCATTCTCATGTGTGCCACAAATATCATAAATCATACATCATAGCATAACCCATGTAATAAAAATGGGATTCTTATGCCATCATAACACAATACATATAAGATAAAAGGACATCATAAAAATAATTCCATCATAACATAATCAAAACAATGTAAAAATAGGGATAGAAACAGAACCCTATATTATATTAGATGGAATAAAATTTTGATAAAACACTTGAACTCCATTCTTGAGGAAAATATCCTTTCTACTTCAAATTTTTTTTCTTTTCTTAACATGTAAAACAATTTTAAACTAAAAGAAGTTGATTAAAAATAAACTTGAAAACTTTTAAAGGAAGATTCATGGAAATAATTTTCTAAAATCCATTCAGGCCGTATAAGTTAAAAAAGAACATTCTTCTCGTACATTGGCCGGAAAAGTCAAAAAGTACATCGTACGAAAAACGACAAAAGATTCCTTTCATATATTTTACTAAAAACTCACAGAAGGGTAAAATTGGATTTAAGCAATTGAAGGAGGATATAAATTATATTACATATTGATGAAACATGGATGTGGATGATAATTATTCCCCAGTAAATTCTGAAGTATAAACAATCTCGGATAAAAATTGAGATTGCGAGATTTTCCCTTACCTTAGGTCTGATTTGCTTCGTAAGTGTCCGAACCTCCTGTATAATGATTTAAATAATTACATTGACTTATTCCAGAATCATACGTATTTTTATGATATCATATATGATCATATTCTTAGCTTCTTATTAGTAATATTTCATTGTTACTTGTTATTCGGGTGTTTATTACTTTTTGTTCTTATGCGTGTTTTGTCGAATAAATTCTTATTATTATTTTTAGGCTATAGATACCTCATTTACAGAATGGTATTAGTGTAATAAATATCATATTTATTCACTAAATTCATTTATGTAATCATTATGCAATGAAAACCCTGTAGAACGAGTCACATCACATCGTGGAGACGGTATTCCGTACGTACGCACGAGCGATGATATCGTTCCAATGATCGTGGAATTGTATTGGAGTGTATGTATACTATTTAATAATCAATATCACTTTACAGTAATCATATATAGTTATTATATACACCATTATACCCATCCAAGTAAGGTGGTGGTGGAAAATAGATTACACCACGGCGTGGAGACGGTATTCCGTACGTACGCACGCGCGATGATTTCATTTTCCGTAGGATAGATAGATGGTGAAATAGGGTTGTTTAATACTTATAATTACATATTAGTATATGAGTGATACTGATGTTATTACTTCATAATGAAACAACTAAATAAGAAGAAGTGTAAGAAGAAATAAAGTTGAATGAATCGGTAACAAACATTACCTCTTCTTTGAAGTGCCTCTTTGAGACCTCCTCTTAGGGCACTAAAATTGGTCTTTGAAGAAGAACAAGACCTCTAGGATGTTTCTAGGGAAGTGGAGAAGATAATTTGGCAGGGTTTGTCCGAGATTGAAGGCTCAAAGTGGTGTGAGGAAGAGAGGGAGGAAGGGAGGAGAGGGGCACCATTGAAAAAACTAAAAATATTATTTTATTATAAAGTCATATTCAGTTTTTAATAGCTCCAAATTGATTTATTTCGAAGCTAAGTTGGGTATGGGTCGAAATCCTCTCATCTAATAGAATTTAGAAAAGTTTAGGTATCTATTTTAACCTTATCATTTATATTTAACTATAAGTTAGATAATTTAACTTTTACCGTGTCTTCCTGTTTTCTTACACTATAAGGTTAATAAACTTACTATAACAAGACAAAAGAACCACAAGTTGTTTGTTATTAATATATATAACTTTATCTAAGTCATTTTTCAGAGCCTTAGATTTTTAGGAATAAAATAACAATTAATAATATAATATTTGTTTTAAAAACTATTTTATGTCAATTTTGACACTATTTGGTAATTGATTTTTGTGAAACTCATAACAGAAATATTAGTTCGAAAAAAGTTAATTAAATAAATAATACCATGTAATATTAACATAGATAATTATTGGAATTCATAAAAAGTCTCAAATTACATTTATTTGGGTATTTATAACATCAATTATGTCAATATTTCATTAATAATATAATTATTGCATCATCATTGTGTCATAAATAAACTAAATTATTTAAAGTGTAAAAATTAAAAATAAAATACCATTATGTAGGAAATCATTTTATATTTCTAATTAATATTTATAGTCGAATTTATCTTATTTATAACCCTATATTAAAAATGATTTACTTATTAAACTTTGATTTTAACTATTTTAAACCTTCTTTAAATAAATTAATATTAAATGTCCTAATCTAATCCAAGTGGGCCTAAATGGTCATATTTTATTCCTAAGGTTTTTTTGGTCGAATTAAACTTATAAAATATAATTAGGACATGTGTTAGGGTAATAATAATATCATTTTTACCCTTAATTACCATATTTACTTTTAATCGTGGTAAAAAAAAGTAAAAAGTTACTATTCACCAAAAAATATTTTTATCTCATTGAACCACATTTTATTCATTGATATTAATCGTGTCTCTCAGATTTTTAAAATTCCACTCACAGAAGCGTTAAAATTTTGTTTTATGTGAATTTGGAAATTCTCCTAGGAGGTGGGTAAAAGACGGTGAAAAGTTCAATAAAAATTTTTATATATCTAAATTTTTTATAAAATGACTCTAATGAATTGCATTGAACTTATATAGGTATTATGTATCAATTTTGACTTAAAATATATTTAAATAAAATAATTAATTATTTAAATAAAAAGTCGGTTTTTAAATTTAATTGAGTGTTTTCAGTATTCATCAAAAATTGAAAGTTTTCAGAAAAATACCAAAATTTCACCCTATGCTAATTTCGATATTTCGAATCCAAAAATGAAGTAAATTTTGGAAAATAAAATTTAAAAAATTTCAAAAAGTGGGTATTACAATTCATAACGGCTTGTTTTAATAATATTTTAATAGCATATCGTTGTCTAGTGAAACTCGGTATTGCGTACGACACAAGCTATCGAGGAAGGTCGCGATTGCGTGTAAAGCAAGTCAAGCTAGTGTTGTGTGTAGTGAAAGATTCCTTTGATGATGTATATAACATAAAACCAAAAAAATTTCTCATAAAAGTCTCGGGTGTTACAGTGTGTTCCATTTATACTAGATCTAAAATTAGAATTATTGGATGATGATCACAGATTGAATTTCTCTATAAACCCTGGTAGCACCAAGATTTATAAGGATTAAAAGCAACATTTTTGGTGGGATAATATGAAGCAGGAAATTTATTTTTATTTTTCAAGATGCTTGGTTTGTAAATAGGTGAAGGCTAAGAGACAAAAATCCAAGAGTATTATTGCAAACTCTACCTATTCCCATGTAGAAATTAGAGGACATTACTATGGACTTTGTAACTGGATTACCAACTAATCCTAGAAATAATTAAGCAATATGGGTTATTGTTAATCACCTTACAAAATATGAATATTTCTTTTATATGTGAGAATATTTACCTCTTGAGCACACTATGTGACTCTATATTAATGAAGATGTAATATTTCATGTTTCGCCTCTATTAATTATGTATGATCATGTGCCCTTATTTACATAGAAATTCCTGAAGATTCTTAAAAATTCTATTGGTACTTAGCTTCATTTGAGCACCACCTACCATCCTCAAAATGGTGGATAGTCTGAAATAACAATTCAAACATTATTATACATGTTGAGATCATGATCACTTGACTTTCAATGTATGTAGGATCATTATTTACCTTTTATTGTGTTTTTCAATAATTATAGTTACCACTAAATTATTCAAATGGAATCGTATAATGAATTATATGAAAAGAGATTTCATGTCCCAAATTGTTGGTATGAGGTTTGTGAAAAGAAAATTATAGGCCCAGAACATATTGAGGAGAAAAAGAAAATGGTAAAGACTATTTGGACTTATATTAAATCATCTCAAAAAAGTAAAAAGTGTTATGTTGATAACCATAGGAAATATTTATAACATCATGTGGGAGATCATATTTTCTTGAAATTATCTCCATAGAAGGGTGTCATAAGGTTTGGTAAGAAGGGAAAATTGAGCCCCATGTACATCAGAACCATTGAAATTTTGGGAATAATAATAACTATTTCTTTCTGATTTTAAATTCAACAAAGCCTCTCCAAATAAGAACATTTTTTTCAGTATATAACATTGTTAATGAAGTATATTCTAGACATAATGCATGTACTCACCTGTGATGATATAGAATTAGAGCCTGATATATCTTAATATTAGGACACCATCCAAATTATTGACACTGGAAAGAAAGTACATAGAAATTAGATAAATCAACTGGGTAAGATAATTTGGATAAATAATAAAATGGAGGATGTAATTTAAGAGTTAGAGGATGTATTAATAAGAAACACAATCATTTGTTTAGAATGTTATATCTATGAAAATTTTTATGATGATATTTTTATAGGAGGGAAGAATGTAACACCCAAGATTATATTATAGTAAATAAACATCTTAATTTAATACAAATATAATATGATGTATATTTTAAAATTTAATGAAGAAAAAATTATAATTTCATATGATGAATATTTATTCTGAACATTCTAGTTCAAAATAATCCTCGAATTAATTTTTGAAATTTTTACTTAGATATTATATTTAGTGAATAATTGAAAATTTAGTATTTAAATATTCCCCATTTTATTTATAATAATACTTTATAATATATATAATTATTTATAGACCCAAAGTCACACTTATGGATTCAGTGCTGAAATATGTGGTGTAATTTGTTTTATAAAAGAATCTGAATAATTACACAACACATTACACAATTGAGGACATTTTCCAGTATAGGTTCTAGAGAATTGGATATAAATATTAAATTTCAAAAAAAATTTATTAAATAAAAATAGTTAAATGAAAAAGTATTCTATGTGATTACTCCAAAAATAAACTTACATCATAAAGTAACAATATTAATCATGTAAAAAAGATGTTAAAACATAGGGTGAGAATTTAAAATTCACAGTAAGAGGTTTTGAAAACACTAATAAAAACTATTTAAATTTTTTTCTTAGAAAAAAATTTAAATATATACTTAAAAGACTGTTTTTAAAACCTTGAAATCCATATACTTTAGAGAACACTAATTTAATAATATAATTATATTTTAAAAGGTCATTAGGAATTCTCAATCGAAAATAATATTTTTTGGTGGGTTATTTATGAAACATTGTGCACCATAATAAAATCATAATACCACTAGTCATAACTCATATTGAATAATGTTCCCTTAAGACTAATATGTTCACCCACAATAACATAACCTTCACTGTACTACTTAAAATATTTCAAAATACTTTTTATGGACCTATTTTTCTCAATCACAATCCAAAACATTTCAAAAATTCATACATAAAATTATTTTATTTAAAATAAAATAAAATTTCCCATAACATGCCATCAACATTTTCTCAAGGGTTTCTAAAACCATTTTAATAGAATATCATTCTTGAAATAATTGTCATTATTTATAAATCGTAAATAAAATATATAAACATATAAATTCTTACTTGATTTAAAATGCATGGGATGTCATCTATAACTTAGATGATGGTCATGCCTAATTATGCATGATAAACCAGGGGGTGCATATACAATTTCACACATAAAATAATAGATTTTTTAGGATTAACAAATAAAATGATAGAAATTATCATTTTAAAAATAATTTCACACATAAATATAATCTATGAAAGATTAAGAACAAATTACAACCTTTGTACATAGATTTGGAAATAAATGATTAACCCTTTCCTATAAATAAATTTATGTACATGTATATATATATACATAAATATAAATCTTTACACATTATACATGGAAAGATGATTTGAAAATATAATAAATATCTTTTAAAAAAATAAACTATCCCATTACAAAATATAGGCTTAGAGATAAATTTTTTTAAATAAATTATCTTAAAAATTATGAAAAACTAGAAATTTATATAAATAGATATAAATAAACACACACACACACATGCATATATATATTTATATCTTTGTAAACAACATAAACTGATCAATGATAAAATTAAAACCCTTAAAAGTCATAGGATTTAGAAATAAACATTCAAATTAAAACCCTTATCTTATATTTTCTGAAAATAGATAATCATATATGTATTTATATACATATATATTCACATATATTTTTAATATACACACACACAAACATATATATATATATGTAAATCTTTGTAAAATAATGAAAATTATATAAAATAAAAAATTATATATAAATCCTTAGGAATGAGGGATTTGTAAGGAATTACATAAAAGAGAAATTGAAATTACATATAAAAAATTCTTAAAACAAAGAAATGGGTATGTATATATTTGTATATATATATATATATATTACTGAAATCAAAATTTAAAACAAATTGAATTCTTACAAAATAAATTCAAACATAAAATTAAATAATAAATCCCTTACCTCGATAAATGAACTGATATTCCTTTTTCCCAAAGCTTGGACAAACTAGAAGCAATTAGGAAGAGTTAATATGATAGTGTGGGTTATGCAGGGTGTTAAAAATGAGTTTTATATACATATATATACTAATTAGAGGCCTGTTTATGAAGCCTAGAATATGAATAGTTAGTTCGATTCATTTGACGTTATTCATATTTTTTTATTATTTAATTATGGAGTTTTATCCTTTCTGATTTTCTCCTCCATATCTTTCTTTCATTCATTTTGTTTTATCATTTTTTATTTATATTTGATGTTGTGTTTTTTTTCTTTCCATACAATTTCTCTCTCTCACATTTTTCTCTATTCATTTTTGTCTCGTATCCCTTGTTTTTCAAACCAATAATTACTATTATAATCATTATATAATCATTTATTATAATAATGGGTTATTATATTATCATTTTTCTGTCACGACATATTAAAATATTATTATATTACATCATTTTTTTATAAAAAAGTGACATTGTTTTATAAAAAAATGTGACTTATATATATACATATATATATACACGTGTATTTTATGTTTTAATGTTTTTAAATATATTCAAATCATTTTTTAACACAAATAATTTTACTTTAATATATATAAATATATATTTTCATTATTAATATAATTATATATTTTTAATTTCAAATTTTGATTAAAAAAAATATATTATCTTAAATATAAAATTAATTTTCTTTAAAATTTTATTTACCCTTTATTATCATTACTATTATTAATATTATTATTAATATTATTATTAATATTATTATTAATATCCTTAAAATATTAAAACAAATTATAATTTTTTCAAAATAATGATAAAATTTTAATTATAATTATTATCATAAATATTAAATCACACACACACACATATATATACCGTTCATTAGATATGTGAAAAATGTAATCATTTTAAATTTCAAATAAATTTAATCGTTCAAAACTTATATTTTTACAAAAATAATCAATTTAATATAATTATATTAAAATATTCCTTTAAATAAATTAATGCCACATTAAAAAAATATTGTTTACAATAATATATTCAAATAATTAAATATTAATGCATACTTTTAAATACATAATATATTTTAACTTATAAAAAATACATTTATTTTAAAAAATAATATTTATTTAAAGTAATAGTTTATACTTTTTAATAATAGAACTTATTTTTATTAAAAACATTAGTTTTATGAAAGCTTCAATTAAACATTTTTCTACAAAATTATATACAAAATAAATAATTTTTAAAAATAAAGGTACTGTTTAAATTTTTGGGGTGTTACATCTTCCCCCCTTAAAAAATTGCATCCTCACAATTTCTTCAACATACTCTAGAAAATTATGAATTTTTTATCTTCAGAATTAGAAAAACTAAAACTGCTAAACTATTATACTCTAACAAAGATATCTAATCTCCAAAGTTGTCTAGAACGTTCTTCTGATACCAGCTATAAAGACTTGAACCCATACTTCAATATTCGGTGCTAAAACATATTGTGTAATTTTTTTAAAAAAAGAAACTGAATAACTACACAACACATTACAAAATTGAGGACCTTTTCTGGTCTAGGTTCTGGAAATTTAGATACAAATATTATATTTGAAAAAAACTATTTAAAATGAAAATATTTAAATGGAAAAGTATTCGTTGTGCTACCTCCCAAAAGAGACTCACATCCCAATGTAACTCTACAAATCATGTACAAAATGATTATAAATCATAGGGTGAGCATTTAAAATGCATGGTAAGGGGTTTTGAAAACACGAATAAAAACCTTAAAAACATTTTCTTGGATCAAACATATATATTCACACATGTAAAAAGAGGCTTTTAAAACATTGAAATCCTTATTATTTATAAAGCATTAATTTTATAAAATAATTATATTTGAAAAGATCCTTGGGAATTCTTCATCGAAAATAATAATTTTTAGTGAATTATTTATGATATTTGAACGAACATAATAAAACCATAAGGATGCTAGTAAAAAATAATATAGAAAATTGTTCCCTTAGGACTTATGGGTTCACTCCTCATAACATAACCTTTATTATACTAGTACCAATTTTTTAAAACACTTTTGATGGAACTCACTTTCTCAATCCTAACACAAAACATTTCAAGAATACAAACATAAAATTATTTTCTTTAAAGGAAAACAACCATTATCATAACATGTCATCAACATTTTATTGTTGGTTTCCAAAACCGTTTTTAGGAGAAACCCATGATTCAAATAGCTGTCATTATTTTTAAATCATAAATTAAATGGATAAATAAATAAATGCATACTTGATCTAAAAATGTATGGGATGTAATTTATAATTTAGATGATGACAATAACTAATTATTCATGATAACCCAGGGGATGCAGATACAATTTCTCACTTGAAATAATAGATTCTTTAGGATTATCACATAAAATGATAGCTATTATCATTTTAAAACTAAGGTTACAAATAAATATAAACCATAACAGATTAAGAACAAATTCTAACCATTGTACATTGATTTGGAAATTATTGATTAACACCCTTTTATAAATAAATTGATCCACACACACACAAACATATATATTTATTTATATTTATATATATTCACCTAAATATAAATCTTTATACATTATATATTGGAAAATGACTTGAAAATATTATCAATCTCTTGGATAAAAATAAACAATCCCCTTACAAAATATAGTTTTAGAGATAAAATTCAAAATCAAAACCTTAATCTTATAGATTCTAAAAAACCATAAAGTTATATAAATAGATATAAATAGATATACATATATTTATATATATATCTTTGTAAACAACATAAAATTGTCAATGATAAAATTAAAACCCTTATAAGTCATAGGCATTAGAAATAAACATTTAAATCAAAACCCTTATCTTATAATTTCTAAAAATAGATTATCATATGTGTATATATATATACTTATATATATACCTATATATGTAACATATAAGTAAATATTTGTAAAATTATGATAATTTGATAAAATAAAATAAACTAATACTTAAATCCTTAGGAATGAGGGATTTATAAGGAATTCCTTAAAACACAAATTGAAAATAAATATAAAACATTCTTAAAACAAATAAATAGGTACGTATATATTTGTAATTATACTTATATATATATATATAAATATATGTCTTGGTGAAAGAAAAAATAAATCAAATTGAATACTTACAAAATAAATTCAAAAATAAAAATAAGTAATAAATCCCTTACCTCAAATTAATGAACTGTCATTTCTTTGCTTGAGGCTCGGAGAAACCGAAAGAATTTAAGAGGAGTGCAGATGACAGTGAAGGTTATACAGGGTGTGTAGAATGAGATATATATATATATATATATATAATAATTATAGGCTATCGAAGGAATTCCGAAATATGAATATTTGGTTCAATTCATTTGACATTTTCTTCATTTTTTGTTATTATTATTTAATTTTGGAGTTTTATCCTTCTTCTTTTTTTATTCGTTTAGCCTTTCACATTTTCTCCTCTATCTCTTTTTCTCCTTTCATTTTGTTTTATCATTTTTTATTTATCTTTGACATTTTTTTCTTTATTCCACATAATTTCTCTCTCTCAATTCTTTCTCTATTCATTTTTGTCTCTTATCCCTCATTCGCCAAACCATTCATTACTATTATAAACATTATATTATCATTTATTATATTAATGTAACATTATATGCATAGGAGCCTCAGCCCAGTTGGTGAGGACTCCGTAAGCGCATACAGATGACCTAGGATCAAATCCAGGCAGAGGCATATTTCCGGGGGCACTGTAGCAACACTGTAGCAGTACTGTAGCAGAAATATAACAGTACTGTAGCAATACTATAGCAGGTACTTTAGCGGGGCTGTGCAGTATTGTAGTAGGTACTGTAGTGGGAACTATAATAGGCACTGTTTTTCACTGTAGCAACCGGGAATATTCCCCCATTTGGGCCTTCGAGCCACTGATTTGGTTTTTGAGTCCTTTACGGCCTTCGGGCCACCCAGACCTTCGGGTCAGTAAGGCCTTCGAGCCAACATAGGGCCTTCGAGCCACCTTTAGTGTAGATGAAAACCAGACATCCTACATTGAACAAGCTCTCGAAAAAGGATGAGAAAGGTTCTTTCACCATATCAGAAGCTAAAACAGATTACAATAATGAGAGGGTATGACACCTTCCATCAGGACAAGCCTGTGCATGCATGAGAAATCCTAGTCGAACAGCCATGCGAAGGTGGAGAGATGATTTCACGATGAAGATGCTGGGGTGGAGTAGTTCCAAGTAGTTAGTCTGGGTTGTATGTAATGTTTGAAGCCTACTGGAAATGAATTCCTCTAAGGCCTATGGGCCCTGTTATACTTACGCCTACGAGCCTTGTAAGGGTTCCACCTCACCCATTGAAATATAGATTATCATAAAATCAATAAAAATTAAAGGCTTTCAGGCCATTGGAGTAATGGAATATTATATTATCATTTTTTTTCAAGACATATTAATATATTATTATATTACATCATTCATTTTTTTTAAAAAAGTGACGTTATTTAATAAAAAATTGTGATGCCATATCTATATAGAAACATTTATTAATGTTTTAATGTTTTTTTAAAATGTTTAAACCATTTTTAAGGCAAATCATTTTACCTTAATATATATATATATATTCTTTTTTTATTAATATAATTATATATAATTATTATTTCAAAATTTTATAAACCAAAAAATATATTATCATAAATATAATAATAATTTTCATAAAAATGATTTACCCTTTATTATAATTCCAATTATTAATATTATTATTATAATCATTAAAATATTAAAATAAATTATATTTATTTCAAAATAATGATAAAGTCTTAATTATAATTATTATCATAAATATGAAATTAGGTATATATATACACAAATATTTTTACATATGTTTAAACTACTATCAATTTTATTTTTAAAAAATTTAATTATTCAATATAGTTATTTTTACAAAATAATCAAGTAAAAATAATTATATTTAAATATTCCTTTAAATAAATTAATACAACATTAAAAAATATTTTTTATAATAATATATTCAAAACATTAAATATTAAATCTGACTTTTAAATATTTAATATATTTTAACTTATATATTTATTTAAAGAAAAAATATTTCTTGAAACTAATATTTTATAAATTTGAATAAAAACTTGTTTTTATTGCACAAAATAGTTTAGTTTCACGAAATTATTAATTAAAAAAAATTTAAATTATAAAAAAAAATATTTAATTAAAATAAAGGTACTATTTGATTTTCTTAGGGTGTTACAAATTCACCATGTATTAACTATCAATTGGATAGAAATAAGGTATTATCATTTAGAGGTAAAAGGGATATTTTTCAAAATACAGTTTTTTTAAAAGGCATAATGTATTTCCATTTTAATTAATTAAAGTAATATGTAATGTTAATTTTTTTAAATGAAATGTATAGATTATATATCTAACTATATGAATTTAATTCCATATAATTTTTATTTCTATTCATACAGTCATTGGAAGACTATCTTATGCCTGAAAAGTGCATTTCATTAAAACTTTTATTTAAACGCTTTTAAAGATTATTTTTAAATTAAATTATACCAATTTTATAAATTGAATTTGGAAAAATTTATTCATATTTATTATTTGAATAATTAATATTATATAATACGGTTAGCTCAATTATTTTTTATAATGAATAGTAAAAAATGTGAAAATTATTTACTATGGTTAATGTCAAAGCAGATTTACTAGGTGTTAACCTATAATGATATGGGTTAAAATTATTAAGCACTTAATGAAACTCATTTGGTTGATTGTATTTCAGCCTTAACATTATCACCTTAAAATATGACACATTTTGGATCCATATTTCCATAAAATGTACTTGATATTATTGAAAAACATTGAAAAATGAGAAGTGTGCCATTCACCTCAATTGTAAAAGTGTATCTCCTCCCTGCACTTCTTCACAACTCTCAAGACATTTAGCTCAACCAAACCCTAGAAAAATATCTCCCCATTAACCTTATACACTTTCTAATGGTTTTTTCCTACCTAAAATACCATCCCTTAGATCTTCAAAAATAGATCCAAATGATGTTTTCTATGAAAAGATAATTGAATTCATTAAGCTCTTTCTTTTTACTACTTATTTTACAACATGAAATTATATCTTAATAATTGCAATTTAATAAACCCATTATATAGAATATATTTATATGTTATAATTTTAATGGAATTATATTTATCTATCACCTTCTCCATCAAATGGGAAACAAAACCATCGCTCGTGTGTACGGCAGACAACCGCCTCAGGAACTGTTGTAATTTTTTTCATTACTCACTTGAATTTATATAAATAATTATTGAACCAATGAATATATATTATTGTCATGACCCACCTTCACTAAGATGAGGGAAGTGACAGTAAACTTCCAGACCCTTCCTTCCTTAAGTTGAAGGAGAGATAATGAACCCTGAGTGCCTCCTTCAATAGGCCCTAGAGTGGCAACTAGCACCAAGGGTATAGAATCACACGTAATATGGAAGGCATTAAACTTTATATTTTATAGGATCGGGAGTTATAATGGTAAAAAAATAAACAACTCCAAAACTAATGGTAAAAGTAAATCCAAATCCCATTCCCATGTGCATGTTCAAAGATAAACCCATACAAGTACAAGAAAACTCCAAAGGGAAAGTACCAAAATAAAGAAAACAACAATGGAAACTGTCCCAATGTTTGAGCTAGTATGGTCTTGCATGGTCCCCGAAGTCCTCTTATAAACCTGAAAGAAATTTTATATATGTAAGGTGACTATACAGGTATACTCGGTAGGGAAAACCAAAATCTCTCATGTACAGGTTTTGAGGCATTATAGTGCCCCGTGAGAAAAAGTAGATAACCAATTCACATATAAAGGAAACTATCCACATAACCACACCAAGGAACCCTACCCTAATAATGCATGTCTGGTCAAATAATGGTAATAGAACATCAATTTTGTGGTACCCTGCACCACATTCCCACTGGTTATTGAAGACATCCTATGTGTCAGACCTCTCCCGCAAATCTCACCGCAGTCCCACTACCATACCCCGCCTGCACACATCTAAGCTACAACAACCGCACATCCCTACCCATAGAAACCTTGGCCACCACACACATCCCCACCCATAGAAACCTGTACCACAACAATCACTACCAAGCCTAAAGACACCTGGACCCGGAAAACTGCTTCCATGCTCGAAGACACTTGGGCCTCATCTCGAAGATTCTTGGAAAACAATCCCTGCCCACACACACCTGGGCCAACTACCACAACGTAACCTGCCTAAAGAATCTTGGGATATAATGGACCTCGATCCATCATATCTGGCCTAAAGATTCTAGCATTACTTGGGAGAGGGAGAAGAAATGAGCTAATAACCATCCACCCAATAGGACGTTGGAAGAAACACCCTCCCCCATGAAATTGGGGTGTTCGACATGAAGTTCTCAACTTGGGTGGGGTGTGAATAAGAAACACAAAAAATAAATTTATAAACATAGGTAGGAAAGAACTCATCCTAACCTAAGGGTTCTGAAACCCACCCATACACAAACACCCTCGTTACTATTAATTCATACAAAAGAACAACAACCACAACCAAGAACAACTTATTCATGGAAAAAAATTCCCCATTGAACACATTATTGTTATCATATTCAAGTGATTACATTTAAATAAATCTTAAATACTGATCAACTAATAGATATATCCATAAGATAAGGAAGGAAAAATAGCCAAGCAGTAATTTAAGCATTAACACTCGGTTCTCTTGTGAAGTCCAAATAACAAAAGGGATCTGTGAGATCCCTCTAATTACTGGAACAAATGAATCCCCAATATACGACCCCACAAAGCCCCAAATCCAAAAAAACAATTTCACAACAGGGGATATCATCCCCATCTATTTCAACTCACGAGCATCAAGAATAACAACCATACACATCACCATAATACAGTAAGGGAGTTTGCATATTTAATCAAACCATTTATTAAGTTTCTTATTTCCGTTTAGTTAATCTCGGTGATCACACCAGGATTCATGTTCATTGGGTCTCCATTTAATCAACTAAGTTTATATGATTAACCAGTTACCATTTTAAATCCATTAAATCATAGGATTATCTAGAAAATAGAGGTCTATTAGTGTGAAAGGAAGTACCACCAACCACCATGATTTTTAGTAGACACACGCCTATACAATCCACATCATATAATGGAAGATAAAATAAAATTGCATCATCATCATCAAACGCACACCTTCAATATTTAAATACCATTTATTATCTTTGTTAAGGTTCAGTATCACCCACCCTCGAAGGAACATTATCATACACACCCTGAATGATACACAGTAAAGAAATAAAAAGGAAAACCCTACTAGGATGATTAACGATCGCATTTTTCTTCCCGACACCAAGAACTCGGGATTCACGACTTGCATGGGAGGAACTCCAAGGACTCCAAGAGTTAGTTAGAAAGGAACCAACATGGGCACACAACTAGCCTCTGTAAGAGGGACTTCAATGCACCAAGGAAATGAGAAGAGACCAGCCAAGAAGAAGAAATAAACTTTGTGCGATAAAAGGCAAGATCCGGGAGTTATGAGATATGAAATATAAAATGGATTTAAAAGAGGATCATGGTTTCTCCATGAATTTGGGTGGATACACATGATTGAATTAATTTTTATTTAATAATTCTCATCAGAGAGGTGTCGATAGTAGCTGTAAGTAAAATGGTTTCCTTTAAATGGGGAAAACCCATGTAACAGGTGTGGAGATGAAAAGTACGGAAAGAAGGGGTGCCATAGAGGAAAAAGACCATGTTTTCGTAAGTTATGGGTCTCCATCTCTTGGGGGTTTTAGATATCATTTATGGGATTTAAATGGATTTAAAAGGGGGTATTAAAACACTTTTACATCAAAAGATACGTTGTGGGAGAGGAACTGGAAAAAGTCAAAAATTGGAAAACAAAACAAAGGGTGGGACACCGTTTGGTGAGAAACTGTAACGATTCCATTATCACAGTGCAACCATTTTGGTGTGTGACCATAATAGTGAAAATGATACAGTTCAACCTTCACTGAGCCACTGGTTTTGTGGAACACCATAAGCAGTGCCACTATTTCAGTGTGAGACTGTGAAAGTATGACTGCTACAGTTCCACCATCACGGTGCCGCCATGACCACTGTGACTACTATGGTTACACCATCATAGTTCTGTCATGACTCGTTCAACCATTTCGGTGGAATTGTTTGGCAGAAATGAGTTTTTGGAAAACTCCTTAATTAGTCATTGTCCATGATATTACATTAGATACCTCTCAAACTATTATCTCCCTCAAGAATCAAAACTATACCCAAATAAAAGATAAGTTTCCAAACAACCACCTCGAAAGATACCTCTCTGGAGTAAACCTCCTCAGCATCGAGGAACACCTCTCCCCCATGCTGATAATATAGAGAGGAACTAACACTCTCCTCCCTTAACTAACCACACAACCATGTAATGGTCAAATCGTCCAATATATATGGATTAGAGAGTCCCTTCCTCCATATGAAGATACTATCCACTTTGGGAAGCACTAACTCACCCGCACGGGTTTAATCGCATCCACCTTAATGTGTCACGATTAGGGATCAGGTCCTCCCCTCCCCATAGTCAAGACTCTTCACACACATTTGAAGAACAAGGGAAACAACCCATCTTATAGTTAACAAGGTCAAGTGTTACACCACAGTCAAGAATAAAAAAACATAGAACCATACTCAAAATAGCTCTAGGTACTGGGTGTACATCTGTTCCTCCTGTTCCCAAGTAATCTACTCGAGGACACCATGCCTCCATTACACACAAACCAAGGGAATGTATTTTCCATGAAGAACATTCTTCTTACAATCTTCGATCCTAACTGGTCACTCTACGAATGTCGCATCATCCTCTATATCCATCTTTCCCAAGTTGAGGACATGTGAATCATCATGTAGATACCAACAGATATTAGACACATGGAATACGTTGTGAATCATCAGTATTAGTGGTGGAACTGCCAACTAATAAGCCACATCGCTAACCCACCACAACACCTCAAAGGGTATAAAAATCCTAGGATAAATCAAACCTCCCCTATCAAACCTTCATTTCCCACACCAAGGGGAGACCTTCAAGAACATGTGGTTCCTGACCTCGAACTATAGGGGTCTCCTCTAATGATTGGTGTATAACTTTTATTGGTCCTAATCCACCTTCACCCTCTCCCATATAAGCTTAACATTCTCCATCATGCTCTGCACCACCTCTAGTCCATGAACACCTTCTTCCCCAACCTTTGTCCGGCACATGGGTGAGCGACACAGTCTCCCATACATGGTATCGAACAGAGACATTCCAATGGTAGAGTGATAGCTATTGTTGTAGGAAAACTTTACTAGAGGAAAGTGTCGCACCCACATTCCCATGAATTCCAAAAAAAATTTGCATAACATATCCTCTAACATCTAGATGGTTTTCTCTAACTGCCCATCTGTCTGGGGGTGGAAAGTTGTGCTGAGACATAGCTGGGTTCCAAAATCATGTTGCAATCCTTTCCAGACTTGTGAGGTAAATCGTGTATCCCAATCTGAGACTATGGAACTTGTAACTCTGAAAATACACCACCTCATCCACATACCACTATTATAAGGAATCCCTCGCACTATACTCCGTGATTTCTAGGAAGTGAACTGATTTTGTTAGCTGATCCATCACTACCCATATAACATCACAACCTCATTGAACCCTGGGTAGTCCCATGATGAAATCTATCGAGATGTCATCCCACATTCACTCAAGGACATCTAAAGGCTAAAACACACCACCTATAACACGGTGCTCAGCCTTCAACTTCTGACACATGAGGCACTTTTCCAGAAACCCTGCCACTGCCCGTTTCACCTCAGGCCACAAAAACTGACTCCTCAAGCCTCGGTACATTTTTTAAAATTCTAGGTGTAACTCCAAGGGTGAGTTTTGGAACTCACCATGAAATCTCTCACACCTTTCCACTAGTATGAGTAACTTTCCACGAAATAGTATCTAATTATTTCCATCTTCTGACCATCCTTATAGAGAACTACCTTGGATAACATGATCGCATGTCACATCATCCTCCTTGTCCCCCACTGAGACTTCTCCACTTATGGTAACAGAGAGGACTGCACCATCATCTAGAATAGACAGCCTCTATCATCCTCCTTCAATGGATCCAGGTGTAGGGAAGCTAACTCTTCTATCTCTTTCTAAGCATTTGCTGATTCTCAAACCACATCATACTATGACTTTATGCTCAAGGCATCGTCCACCATGTTCACCTTTCTTAAGGTGTAAGAAATTTTGAAATTATAGTCTTGAAGAAACTCCGTACAACAATTCTTCCACAAGTTCAGGTCCCACTTGGAGAAGATATATCGTAAGATCATGTGATTCATGAATACCACAAAGCATTCCCCAATGAGGTAATGCTTCCATAACTTTAGTGAGAACATGACCGGTGAAATCTCCCGATCGTGGCTGGAATAGTTATGCTCATGGGGACGTAAATTCCTAGACCTATAAGAGATCACCCTTGTTTTTGCATTAGCACACACCTCAAGCCATTTCCTGAAGCATCAGAGAACACCTCAAACATCGCCCCTTATTCTGGAAACCTCAGCACTGGGGAACTAACCAACTTACCTTTCAGATAACTGATGGTTTCTTAGCACTACTCACTCCATACAAAATCCTGGTCTTTCTTGTTCAAGGTTGTCAAAGGTGATACAACTCACGAGATGTTGGGCACAAATCTCGGGAAGTAACCCACTAGACCCAAGAAACTATAAACCTCTGCCACATTCTTTGGTGCTACCCAAGAAACAACCACCTGGACCTTTGACAGGTCCACTGCTATCCCCTTCTCGGACACTAAGTGTCCAAGGAAGTGCACTTATCGTCTCTAGAACCTTTACTTGGACAACTTCCCATAGAGATGGTGTTGTCTGAGGACCTCTAAAACCATCTTCATATGGTCAGTGTGATCCTATGATCTTGGGTAGATTAGGATATCATCAATAAAAACAACTATGAACCGGTCTAGATATTCCCAGAAGACAGAGTTCATGATCCCCATGAACACAGATGGCGCATTCATAAATCCAAATGGCATGAACACGAACTCAAAGTTCCCATATCTACACCTAAATTCATTATTAGAGATGTCACCCTCTTTCTACCTTAACTGTTGATATCTTGACCACAGATCGATTGTGTATAACCATCATTCCCCCTCCAACTGATCAAAAAGGTCATTGATCCTTTGTAGGGGGTAATGATTCTTGATTGTCACCAGGTTCAGCCACCAGTAGTTTATACAGAGCCTAAGACCCCCATCTTTCTTTTTTGAGAGCAATATTGGAGCACCACATGGTGACGTGCTTGGTAAAAAACCCTAATTCATCATATTTTCAATCTGAATCCATAAATCCTGCAACTCATAAGACACCTTCTGATACAGAGATATGAAATTCGGGCGTTCACTAGGTTGCAAGTCTATTCCGAATAACATCATGTCGAGGGGGTAGATTCACCTCCTCTCTAGGGAAGACATCTAGGAACTCACTAGCGATCCCCAGGGCTTCCACCATCTCTCAATCTTCCCACTCCACTGACAGCTTAGATAACAAGGAAAGAAGCGGCTCCACTCACTGGCTGTGCTCGTAGTAACCCCCGTCACTGATGAAAGTCACACGTTGTCTTCCCATAACTGAAAAAACAGCCCTTCTTTAGAATCAGTTGATAACAACACACATAGAGAACAAATAGTCGATGCCAAAAATGTTATAATATGGATGCATTAGCCGCAAAAGAAGGTCCCCACAAGACTGATGTGGCCCCAACATCAGTACGCATCCCCAAAAAATAGAAGACAAAAAAGTTTTACCTCTAACTAGAGTACTCATAACTAGGGGCATGAGAAGACTTTCTACATCTAGACTCAATGTATGGGCTACACTGGATGAAATAAAGGAATGTGAAGCTCTCTAATCGAACAAGGAATAGGAAAGAGTGCTAAACAAGCTGATCGTACCTCGAATGAATTCTGGACCTGCTGGAACTGCTGCCTCTGCATCCTGAAACTACCCATGCCCATCTTCTCCGACCCTAGGATTTTGGCCACCTACTCATCCATGCCCTGGTCGAGGTCCCTAAGGAGATCTCCAAGGCCAGCCTCCTCCTACAACATTTTCTCTTAGAAGATCAGGAGCTTGTTGTTCCTACTACTGCTACTAAAAGGCCCTGGTCAGAAACTGCTACTGATGAGGTGGCCGCTGATCCTGCCCACCCCCACTATACTGCACTCTTCCTGAGCACTGATTCCAAAGGTTCCCACGACTTCCACAATTGAATAATCTTAGTTCTAGGCCCCCCAAAAAAGGGGGAGGATCGGGAGATCAAAACTTGAAATATTGGGGCCTACTTCCCACTGGCTGAAACCTGGAAGGCCCTGACGCTGGAGGCTTGATGTTGACATCCTTCCCCTTTGATGAGCCCAACTGGATCCCCACTTCCAGCACACCTCCCAGCATGTGTATCCTCTCTACCACTTTAGACATCTTCTGGACTTCCAAGTACGTCAGTAGGGTGAAGGGAGTAATAGTATACTGAAGAGAAGGTCAGAGTGCCTCCTCTAAATGTCTCGCTTGAGACTCCTCATCCAAAAAAAGTTCTAAAGAAAAACGGAGGAGATCATTGAACTTGGTCCCCAAATCCTTCACTAACATACTCCCCTGCTGAAGGGAGATTTTCTTCTACCTCTTTTCAGTCATCATCATAGAAGAAAGGAATTCTACTTGGAACTCCTTCTCGAAGTCGGCCCAAAAAAATATCACTCTCCATCCTCTCTCCAAGGAAGAGCGTCCACCACTGATGCGCTGCTCCCCTCATCTAACTGATTGCCAATGGATCCAGTACTCAGCCGGAGCTCAGATCAAGCTGAAAGCTATCACCAACTCCTTGAGCCATATTTCAATCTCTATGTATGACACACTACCCTCATACTTCCTCAGGGTCTATCGACGAAAGGAATAAATTGTATTGTACCACTGGTCGTCCTCCTCCTCTCGATCAGTCCTCCACTAATCAGCCAGATCATCCACCTAGGCCTCAATCATCCGCACTACTCGTGGTCATTGTTCTGGTGCTATCACTGCAAGGTAAAGAAGGAAAGCCTAAGCCCAAGTAGTGTAGAATATTTCTTTTTAAATTTTTATTAAACATGTTATTTATTATAATTCCTAGAACACCCTAAACATAGAGGGACATAACACATTATGATGCATGTACCTTTCCTAGGGTCTCTACCCTACAATCAGTGGAGCCTCACTTGGTCGTTAAGTAGGTCCTGAGTCCTTGAATTAGATCACGAGGGGGGGGGGGGGGCTAAAATCTTGTGTCCTAGCCAGTCTTCCCTATCCTATTTCATATATGAAGATTTCCTAACAAATTTTCCCTACCATGACCTGAAATCCTTATTGTGGCTAACCTCGAGCTCCATAAAATCTCTCAACCATCACCTCCGATACAATTCAATCATGACCCACCTTCACCAAGATGAGGTAATGGACAAAAAACTTCTAGACCCTTCATTCCTCAAGTTTAACGAGAGATAATGACCCCCTGAGTCCCTCCATAAGTAATCCCCAAAGTGGCAACTATCACCAAGGGTATAGAATCACACGTAATATGGAAGGCATTACCCTTTATATTTTGTAGGATCGAGAGATTTGATAGAAAAAACCCAAAAAACTCCAAAACTAAACGTAAAAGTAAATCCAAAATTGATTCCCATATGTATGTTCAAAGAAAAACAAATAAAAGTACAAAAAAAAACTCCAAAGGGAAGGTACCAAAAGAAAGAAAACAACAATGATAATTGTCCCAACGTCTGATCTAGTTATCCCCGCATGGTTCCCAAAGTCCTCCTAGAAACGTGAAAGTGGTTTTATATACATAGGGTGATTATACACTTATACTCAATAGAGAAAACCAAAATCTCTTGTGCACAAGTGGGAAGTAATTGTAATGGTTCGTGACAAAAAAGAGATAACCAAAGCACTAGAAAAGAAACTATCCACCCAACCTCACCAAGGAACACTCCCCAAATAATGCAAGTTTGTTAAAATAATAGTAATAGCTCATCTATGTTTGAGTACCACACACCACTTTCCCACTGGTTATTGAAGACATCCTACATGTTAGACCTCCCCCACCATTATAACCATAGTCCCACTTCCATACCCCACTCGCACACACCTAGGCTACAACAACCACATGTCCCCTCCCGCAGACCCTCGGGCCACCACACACATCCTCACCCGCACAAACCTAGGCCACAACCATCGCTACCATGCCCGAAGACACCTAGCCTAGAATAACTTTTTCCACACTAGAAGACACATGGGCCTTATCCCGAAGATTCTTGGTAAACAAACCATGCCCACACACACATAGGGAAAAAAACCACAACCTACCCTGCCTAATGAATATTAAGCTATAATGGACCTCATGCCATCAGAGCCTCCCCGAAGAGTCTTGGGCTACTCAGGAGAGGGAGCATAAAGGAGCTAATAACTTTCCACCCAATAGAATGTTTGAAAAAACACCCTCCCCCATGAAAAGGGGGTGTTTTTCATGAAGTTTTCAACTTTGGTAGGGTGTGAATAAGAAACAAAAAAACTAAATTTATAAAAAATTGTTGGAATTAACTCATCCCAACATAAAGGTTTCGAAACCATACCATACAAAAACACCCTCATTATTATTCATTCATATAGAATCACAACCACAATCAAGAACAACTCATTCCTAGAATGACAATTCCCCATTAAACCCATTAATTTTATCATATTCAAGTGATTCCGTTTAAATAAATCTTCACTACCAGGCAACTAATAGGAATAGAGACAAGCCAAGGAAGGAAAAACATCCAAGAAGTAATTTAAGCATTCACAATCGGTTCTCTTGTAAAGTCACAACAAGAAAAGGGATATATGAGATCCCTTTAAGTACTGGATCCAAATCAAGCCCCAATATACAGCCCCACATAGCCCTAAAACACAAACCAACAATTTCACAATAGGGGATATCATCCCCATCCATGTCACCTCACAAGAATCGAGTAGAACAACCATACACATCACCAAAACATAGCAAGGGAGTTCTCAGATTTAATCACACCATTCATTAAATTTTGTCTTTCCATTTGGTTAACCGGGTTGATTACATGAGGATTCTTATTCATTGGGAATCCATTTAATCAACCTAGTTTATATGATTAACCAGTTTACAAGTTATATCCATTAAATCATAGTATTACTCAAAAAATAGAGGTCCATTAGTTCACAAGGAAGGACCACAAACAACCACAATTTTTAGTGGACATAAGCCCATACAATCCACATCATATGAATGAAGATAAAAGAATACAACATCATCATCATCTAACACACACCTTCATTCTTTAAAAACCATTTATTATCTTAGTGAATGTTTGGTTTCACCCATCCCTGAAGGAACATTATCGTACCCACCCCATATGATACACAGTAAAGAGAGATGAAGGAAAACCATACCTGGATGATCAACTATCTAAGTTTTCTTACTCACGCCATGAACTGGGGATGCGTGAATTACATGGGAGGAATTATAAGGACTCCAAGAGTGAGTAGGAAAGGCTCCCGCATGGGAAAACAACTAGACTAAAGAAGAGGGATTCCAACGCACTAAGAAAAGTAAAAGAGACCAACCAAGAAGAAGAAAGAAACTTTGTGCGATAAAAGGAGAGATCCTGGAGTTACAGGATATGAAATCTTGAACAGATTTAAAGGAATATGGTGGTTTCTACACATGGTTGTGCAGTTAGACACGATGGAATTAATTGTTATTTAATAATTCTCCTTGGAGAGGTGTCAATATCAGTTGTGAGTTAAAGGGTTTCCTTTAAATAGGGAAAAATCACATAACAGGGGTGGAGATGAATAGTACGGGAAGCAGGGGTGACATCGTGGAAAAAGCCCCATGTTTTGGTAAGTTAAGGGTCTTCTGGTTCTTTGGAGATTTTAGATACCATTTATGGTCCTTAAATGGATTTGAGAGGGGGTATTAAAACACTTTTACGTCAAAAGAAACATTGCGGGAGCAGAATCAGAAAAAGTGAGAAACTGGAAAAAAAGGGTGGGACACCATTTAGTGAGACACCATAACGGTGCCAATGTCACAGTGCCACCATTGCAGTTCCACCGTAGGTGGTTCCACCTTTTTGGTGTGAGAACCTGATGGTGCTAACATTATGGTACCACCATAACCGTGTCACCGATTCCTTGGAACACCATAATCGGTGTCACCATTTTGGTGTGTGACCGTGATGGTGCGACTGCTACGGTGCCACTGTCACGATACCACCCTTACTGGTGGCACTATTTCGGTGGAACTGTTTGGCAGAACCGACATTTTGGAAAACTCCTTAATGAGTCACTGTCTAGGCCATTAAAATCAAACCAATAAAATAATATTGATTTAGGAAATTTAATATATCATCTAATTTTTAATTAACCAGGATTTTCATGTGTAAATAGTACATATTTTTATATTTATATTCAAAACATTAAATAAAACATTCCCATGGATCGTAAAGGTTTAGTGTCTGGAAAAACAAGATAAAAATATTACTATTTTTTGAATGATCATAAACATATCTCAAAAACATCTTATCACGTAGTAATCATATTAGATTCATCATACATAATAACTTACATCATACCATGGGAAAATAAAACATAGTTAATGGTGAGCTCAGATGCTCAGTAAGGGTAAGAAAGTGAGATATCAATTATCACATAAGCCTGACAGGAGAATGAGGGTATGATAACATGATCTTAAGATTTCAAAACCATAACTTGAAAATAAAAGATCATTATTCTAAGACATTTCATAAAGCATGGTGGTTTACAAGACATAAATCATTAAGGAATCAAAGAACATAGCCCATGAGAGAATAACATAGTCATAAGATATAGAAACTTGAAATACACTCAGCATATAAAATTATTTCCATAGTAGTCAAGGATCATCTACAAGGATATAATAGTATAATATGTTTACTACCCAAAAACATAATTGTAGTCATGGTTCTCTCTAAATACCATCATAGTGGACAAAGTCACTTTCTAAATTGGGTTTACTTTCCATTCAAGCTCTGTCTATCTCATGAGATATAAATATTTCCCAAATCATTATAGGGAGATATAGGTCCCAACCTTCAAATAATTAAAATCATATATATTTCTTCCATAAGATCATATAACGTTCATCATATCATAACCCATGAAAATGAATGGGTTTCATAAAAATTTCATCTTAACCTATGGAAAATAAATAGGGTTCATAATCATTTCATCATAGATTAACCAATGTAAAAAAATGGGATTCATAATCCTTTCATCATATAAGTACTCATAGAAAATAAATGAGGTTCATAAACGTAAACCATTTAGAGAAAAAATAAGGTTTCCCTTGGATCATATCTATAGTAAAACATAAGTAACATCAAATGATGTCATATAAAATTAAAAATGATTTTGAAAGATTACTTGGATAATTTATTAAGGAAAATGGCCTTTCCACATTGAAAAAATACTTTTTGAAAGTTAAATCATTTACAAAATTATTTTTCATTAAAAATAACCTTGGAAACTTAAAAATAAATCGATTAAACTATTATTTTCACATGATGGGGGAAAAATTTCATGTCATGCATGTTAAAAAAATATCCTTTTCATAATTTTGGTAAAATCTACATGAGAATTGTTTGGAAAAAACCAAAAGATTCTATAAAAAGATTTTTTTTAAATTAATACATGAGTAAAAAATTATTTAACAAGTCATTTTTAAAATTTTAAAAACATTTTTGAAAACATTTTTATAAATCATGATTTTTGAAGAAAAATGATTTTCGATCGAAGAGACAAATAAAGACATTTTATTCTTAAAAACATTATTTTGAACTATTAAAAACCTAAATAGGGGTAAACAAAGTTAAAATGTAATGACCTAAACTCAATTAAAAATGTAATAAAAACAATGTAAGTTATTATCATTATTATTATTTTTTTAATGTGAATTGGTGTTTTTTTACAAATACGCTAAAGAGAAAGAGAATCATTTTATTCAAACATTGAAATATCACATTGATACATGAGATTAAAACTAATAAGGAACACACATCGCAATACCTAAAACAATAAACATAAGACATACCAACATCGCAATAAAAAATATTAAGTAACCTTCATCCCTTGAATCCACCAAAACAAAAAAATAAATAGTGAGAAGAATAGAAAAATTGAACAGAATAAATGGAATGTAGAACACAATCCCCTTAAAACAAGAAATTTTATTGATCTTGTAATTACCTTGAATGGGTATTTATAAATCTCAAAATGACTGTTATAAGTTGTTGTTGGGGTTTTCAAGTGACCATTGACGTTTTGTGGGCGTTGGGTATTTCAGGTGTTAAATGCTTTAAATTTTATAAAATAACATTTTGGGTTAAATAAAATTAAGGGGTTTAACTATGGGTTTTTAATTAATGTTTGGTTTTTAAAATATAAAACATGTGTATTAATGTTCTTTAAAACATTGGTGTTTTAAGGATGGGGGTTATAAAAAAATGTAAGATGAATTTTTCTTTATCAACATTTAATTTTTTTAATAACCATAGAGATAACAGTAATGGGAAACTAATATTTATAAAATTTAGAAAATAAATATTTTTTTATTGTGTAATGTATAAAAACATATACTAAAAATATGTTCAAGGCACCCACTTGGTGAGGTAGGCCTTATAAGAAAAGAACTGAATGACGGGGTAGGCACTTAGCAGAGTTCTTAAGCAGCACTAGAGTGAACCCTATCGAGCATTGTGGAGTCAAGCAGCGCATTGGCCCGTGTATAGGGCCTGGTCAGGTGTGAGCATAGGGTGATCTTGGTCACGCACCGGCGCATGAGAGGTTGGGATAAGGTGCCCATGGGTTGAGTCCCATGTGTAAGGAATCTGGTGTGTGTGCTTGTGTCATCGAGAGATGGCACCACACACAGAAGGTTATAAGGCAGTCCCGAAACCAGTTGGGTTTCGATGTGGGATGCAGAATTTTCCACAGTAAGCGATCTCAGCCATAAGATATCGCTACGTGAGATTCTAATCATCTATACCTGTACAACATTAAAATCTTAGTGCCATAGTATATCTCTGTGAAATTTTGCGAACCGTTCGATCTGGCCAAGGTAGATTAGGACTGTTGAACCTATTTAAAACCTGTAGATCCACCACAACCATTCAATGAAAGCCAATTTCTAATATCATATCTCTATTGATTTTAAATTGTGCAGATCATTCTAGAAAAACCAATCAAACCTGAGCCCTCATCCTGGCTATCTGTTTCCTCAGCCACCTGACCCCGATTTCTAATATACTTAGGGTTAATCTCAACCCTTAGATCAGATCGGATTCAATACGAACTGTCAATAATTTATTCCTTCTTTTTCCTCATGGAGCCACACTAGTCCCCATCTGACCATGTAGCCACTGGCCCCTCTCCATCCCCTCTTTCTCATGATGACACTTTCCACCCTCTTCATAGCCTCTTTATTTTTCAATCTCCATTTTATTTCCATGGTGGTGTTATTTTAAACCAATCATCACAGTCCATCACTCGGATCCTTCTCCATGTTTATTTTTAATAATTATTGGGTGTCAAATAACCCTATTGTATGTTGATTTTTTATTAATTAACACTTTTTTATTATCTTTTGTCTATTATAATCAATAATTTGAAAATTTTGTTCTTTTTAAAAACCCCACTTTTCACCCTAATGGCTACCCAAAATTTCTATCTCCCAAGTCTCTCACTCACTCTCTCTTAGTTCTAGGAATCTCAACCCACCTCTGATCAGAATCAAGTAAAGTAATTTTATGATTTTCATTTGATTTTTAAAATGTATATATATAGTTATATATTTATATATATATTTAAGGAAAACCATATTTTGGTAACCCTGTTTTCATTTATGACTATGACTTCTTGTATTAATGTCTTTCTTTTCCTGAAATCTAATAATTTCAGGGGTTTATGATTTTGATTATCAAGAAAGGATGTTTTTTTGTTTAAATATAATTACGTATGTGTATATACTTATGTATATACCAATATGGATAACCCAATACTTTCAGTGTTTATATCGATAATCTTAATATGTGTTCTTTTTCCTTGAACCATATTTATAAATACCTATGTTTTTTTGAAATTATCATGGTTTTAAAAGTGTTATATAAACATATATTGGCGTGTATATATATATATTTATATATATAAAAAATATACTTATATAAGTATAAACAACATAATCTTAGTTATCCCATCTCACCTATTTAAAAATGATAATGATGTTTACGGTCTACTGATTTTAAAACCCTATAGATATTTGTTTTTGTCAAATTTCATGGGACAAACATATCAATTTATGTGAAATTATGAAATAAGTTATGATTTAATTCATGAAAACAATTTATTTATTGTATCATTTGTTTGCACAACTTCATGGGATACACATTATCAATTTATGTGAAATTATGACACCAAGTTATCATTTCATGTGTGAAATATATATTTTTTCTTTATATAGGATTATTTTGGGAAGACAAAACAATATATGATTTTTTTATTAAATGTGAATTTATTACATTATTCATTTTATTGTTAACTTACAAATAAAGAAAATTAATTTTAGTATGAGATGAATCATTTTATAATAATATATTGATTAAGAACTAAACTTTTCAAGGTGGTATGGGACACTTTAGATTATTTAATGAATTTATTTCATCTATTATAAAGATTCAAATAAATAAATGTGGTATGGGACACTTTTATTTAAATACATACTTGTATTAGATGAATGAGGAATTCATAGGACTTATTATGTGACGGGTGAGGCCGGGTATAGCCTCTCAATGCATCAGTAGGTCTCATGATTCAAAATATGTCTTTGCATGAGGCCTTGATAGAATGGTTATGTATGGTCTTGGCACAAGGCCTTTATAGAATGTTTATGATGTCCTTCATTATGAATCCCCTCATAACAATTCTAGTAAGTGAAATTCCATGTGAATATTCATCTAGTAAAATATATGTGGATAATGATCATCCTCTTTGAACTAATATTAATTTGTTTTATATTTCCAAGTGCATATAAATTAAGTTTTTATATTTAAACATATACTTATATTGCATTTAATTTATAAATAAGGATTAATATTTAGTTTCCAAGCTATAATGATAAATGGCATCATTTTATGTGAAATTAGGAATAAATATTATGTCATGTGTAAATTCTTATTTGAACCTCTTGAATATCATAGAATGATTATGTTTGGTCATAATCCAACTTATACGTGGCATTTCATGCATTTCTGTTCAAGTACATGCATATTTTATAATTCATTTTATTTGTAACTCTTGAAAAAGTTTAGTAATTTTGAGCATGAGTTTTTCCTAAACCCTATTTTAGAATATCTCATGAATATAACGATGAAATATTATGAGATATGTTAATTTCATGATTTAAAGAATGTATTTTAAATAAAATTATTTAGAAATTTATTTATCAAAATTCTTGTTTTAAAACCCCTTACAAGGATTTTTTCTCACCCTTTATATTTAAATTATTATTACAAGTTTAAATGAAGTAATATGATGAATTTATAATGTGGAAGCATTGATATGGTATTTTTTTGCTTAATGATTACCAAATTTTGTAATTTTTTATCTGAATGTATTACTGGAAATATAATTCTCCAAAACTTTTGCTGGTAAAAGATCCTCTATTGTATTTAATGTTTTATATTTATTCAGGTATCTTTTATAAAAAAATTACCTAGAATTTTTAAGGGATGATTTCAGTTTCTCGGGCATGGTTCCTTACAAAAACCATGAATTCTCATGACCTAACCATGGGAGAATAAAATAATTTAGTTTCTTTGAGAGATAGATCATAAAATTTCATCATTGGAATCATAATCATGAACAATCTCGGTAAACATTGAGAGTCTAACATAAAACCCATTCCACTTTGGTAACTTTGAATCAAAATCCCCATGAAAGGATAATATTAAATGAATCTTATAATATCATGATAATAAAAAATCAGGGTATTAAATGTAAAATGGTCTGTACATACACCTTATAAAATATGGTATGTGTGTAACATAACATATGCCTTAAATTAGGAGAATTGAGACAAAAATCCCTTATCTCTTTGGTAACTTTTGAACTATAAACCTCATGAAAGAGAGATATAAGATGGGTATTTAAATCCAAATAATTTTCAAGAGAAGAGTCATAAAAAAATTCATGGGAATTATATACACAAAATAATAGAAATAGGTGGTGAATAAAGAAAGTATCTCACATAAGTAAAAAGTTAGACGAAAATCCCTTACCTTAATTCTTGACTTCATTCCTACATATTCTACCCTACAGTATAATAAATATTAGTTTAATATTCATATATTAAAGAATCATACACATACTTATAATATCATATATAACACCATTATATGTTTTAAAAACCCATTTATTAGTAATTCTTTTATAAAATCATTATTTCTTGGTGTTATTATTTCATTTTTTCATGCGAGTTTTGTTTTTAGTAATTTCAATCCTTATATTTTGATCATCATCCCATCATATAAATAATTTTAAATATAAAATTAATATCATATATATTTATATATAAATATTTATATTCATTTATAAATTTAAGAGATAGAAATATGAAATACACTATTCATGGTGACGACAAGTCGTATGGGTGAATAAATGTTATTTCCATCTTTTGACAGATAGAACTAAAGAAAAGTAATTAATTATTAATATTTTAAAAAATTTATTATTTCATATATATCAAATATACTCATTAATGTAATCCTAATTACTTTCCTTATAAATATTTAGAGATAACAAATCACATCGTTTCGTGAGGCGATAGTTTGTCATATATAGGAGCGATGTTGGTGTATCCCCCACATAATAGAATGTAAAGATTTTATATGTGATATTATATTTAATAAAGTTAAATTATGTTAAAAATATCATATAAATATTTTAAAACCTCTATTTTACTCATTCATGAGAGGCTGTGATGGAAAATGAATTACGTCAATTCACGAGGCTGTATTCCATCGTACACACGATCAATAGTTTTGTTTTCAATTTGAGAGAGAAGGATATTGATATAAGTCATGTTGTTAATATAAAAAATTATTAATATATTTAATATTCTAAGATTATTATATGATAATTATTTTACAATATTTAAATTATTTTGAAGAATAAATAACATGAAAATTCATGCTTAAAAGCATTACCTCTTCTTTAGGGAGCCTCTTAAGGTTTACACCTAAATCCTTCTTAGGTTGGTTTCCTAACCAAAATAAGGCCACAAGGATGTCGTAATGGAAGTGAGGACGTATTTTTGGGTAGGTATTGGATGAACTAAAAGTATATTGGGATGTGGGGTGTTCAGGAGGGGAGAGGTACTTTTATAAATTAGGAAAGAAACCCACTAGGAAACTACTTGGATATTTCTAAAAATACTCCAAAATGATAAAGTCATTCATAATGAAAAATATTCCAAATTAACATAGATTCTAAAATTATATAGGATAATATTGAAATATGACCATCCAATAGTATTTTTATACTAACTGAAATTTATTTTTTATTCAATTTAAAACCTTACATAAATCAATAAATCAAGGCGGTCTATAATGGTGAAGCCCAAGAGCATCCCCCAGAAAAATACCAACCCATTCTTGAGGTAAGGATCCCATAGTATCAAAAATCATCAAAGGGTCTTCAGGACAACTACTGCGAGAAAGAGCATCAGTAGAAAAGTTGGCCTCTCTGGGTATATGATGAACCACACCTCCATGAGAAATTTCGGAAGCACATCCATGAACCAAATAGGTCAAGTCTCAAGGAATCACACCATCCCCCCATAATACCCGAACCAGAATCTCAGAGTCTGACTCCACCTCTGAGGCCATCCAACCAACCCTCTTACAAAGCATCAGGCTAGAGTGCAAAGCTCTCAACTCTACACCCAGTGAATTCCTCATACCATAAAAGCTATCAAAAGCCACCAACATAGATCCATTATTGTCCCGCATAAGACCCCCCCCATGCATTTTATAATTCACAAAGGATCCATCCAAATTATGCTTCATCCCGGTACTTGGAGGTTTCCAATACACCTAACTTCCCTGGCTATCATGCCGAGATATAGGCCTATTTAGAAGACTACAGATAATATCAGAATTCAACCCACCCTTTAACAGAGACCCTAAATCGTGCAGCAACCCTCTCATTCTCACCCGAAGAAGAGGAACTAAGATCCTTCATTCCAATCTATCTTTATTCTGAGCCTTACACAGAGTCCCAAAAATTGCTATGAGAATGATATAGTGGACCTTTCTCCCCATACCCTACTGTTCCACACCTACAAACCTAGACTCAACAAAATTTTTCATGGAAGCGCAAGCCGTAGAGAACTTACCCCAACTCTCAACTGACTTCCATAGGTACACTGCCCAATCACTCTTTATAAACTGGTGCATCTATTATTCTACCTGGGGAGGGGTACCACAATAGAATCTAGAAGCTAGCCAGACCCCTTTCCTCTGAATATTATCCTCTATTGGAAGTTCTTGGTTTTGCGCTCTCCATACCAGGAAACTCATCTTCGTAGGAATATACTTACACCACAGACTAACATTCCACTCATCCCGGCTCCCACTCTATCAAATGAGGCCACGGTAAACTTGGCCTTTGAAAATCCTTATACTAGATTTAGTAAAGCATAACTGGTCAGCCTCCTCAGAAAAAACAATTCCTGTGGAGATTTCCTTCTGATCATTGTTGAGAATAGCCTCCAGAAACCTAGGGTGACGCCAAGCCTCCCTCAAAGACATCACCAAACCAGGAAACCACGATAAGAATAATTTTTCACCAAGCCAATTGTTCCTCCATAAATTAACATCCCCACGCCCCAACACCCATCGAGAGGATTCCTGTAACACATCCAAATGTGCTACCAGTATCTGTCCCAGTCTGGACAGTTTGTTTCTATTCCAGTCTTCCCAGTGAGCACCATATTTTACTCATAAAGTCTTCTCCCACATCGAGTTCCTGATAAGTAAATCCCAAGCCAGTTGAGCCTGCATGGATTTCATGGTTGTAAATAAGTCTATAAGGCCCACCCCACCTTCCTCAGCCGGCTTCGCTATTCGATTCCACGAGGCCCAATGACCCCTTCTTGCATCATTAGCATCCCATAGAAATTTATTCATAATCACCTCCATATAATAAATAACCCTTTCGGAGGAGAAATAATGGACAAAATATACATGGGGATCAATGAAATAATACTATTTAGAAACACCACCTGACCCCCAAAAGAAAGGAACCTATTATTCTAGTTGTAAATCCTTCCAACCATTTTTCTAAGAAGATCCTTGAAGAATACTTTTTTCACCCGACCAGGAGATATAGGCGCCCCAAGATAAACCATGGGAAAATAGCTCTGAAGGATCCCAAGGATGTCTTGGATGCTCCGCCCCATTCTTCTGGAACATTTATTAGAGATAAATATGTTACTCTTCCTTGAGTTGATCTTTTCGCCACTTAGCCTATCATAAACGACCATGAGCCTCATGAAAGAGACCAAGTACGACTTCCTGCCATTGAGGAAAACCAGAATGTCGTCAACAAACATGATATGAGAAGAGTAACCATCTAAAGCCTTCAAAATATATGGGAGCATCTTATTATCCACAACGTTCTTGTAAAGATTCACAGACAAGGCCTCTTGAGAAATGATAAATAAGGTGGGTGATAGAGGGTCCCCTTGCCTCACCCCCTTACATTCTTGAAGAAACCAAAACCCTTCCTTAATAGAGAAATTGTGATCCAAGGGGAGGAGAAGTAGTAGAAACATAGATCAGAAACCCCCTCAATAAACCCAAGTGACCTCATCACCCTAATAATGAACTTCCATTCTAGTTTATCATACTCTTTTTAGATATCCACTTGAACAATAAAATTTGAACCAACCAATTTCTTGTTCTCTTCCTCCAATAACTCTTGAGCCACTCCCATCGCCCCCTGAATACATCTGCCCTGCAAAAAACCATGTTGCTCCTGAGAGATTATATTCAGAATCATCTTGTTCAACCTCCTCACCATGAGACTTTCTAAGATCTTGTACGATAAATTATATAGGTAGATTGGAAGATACTATTCCACTTCTATTGGGTTTTTCACTTTTGGAATAAGCACCAGCTGAGAGGCACACGTCCCCCTATTGAGAGGGCCTCCACAAAAGAAGTCTTGCACTGCCTCAGAAACCAACAGCCCCACAAAGATCCATGAAGCAACATAGAATGCACATGGGAAACCGTTAGGTCCAGGAGCACTCGCCAAAGGTAAACAGTTAACCACCTCCCAAACCTCATCACCAGAAGGAATAACAACCAAAGATTCATTTTTCTCCCCCTCAATTTTCCTAGGGATACTCCCAATAAATACATCCTGATCCACCACATCAGAATCCTCTCCCCGTGGCCTTGCCCGGTCACCCACCAGCAACCGTTCGAAGTGCTTCAGCGCCATCCTGCCAGAAGCATCGACATCAGAGGAGAAATAACCATCCTCTAACCTTATATTAACCTTTGAACATTGTCTCTCCTTCAAGAACGCATGTAATATCCCGATGTTCCGATCTCCTTCTTTAAGCCACCTGACCCTAGATCTATGTCTGAGATCCTTCTCCACCTCCAATAATTTTTGTGCAAGCAAGGATCGTCTATCACATAGCCGAATAAAGATGAACTCATCCCAGTTTTGTGGAAGCATCTCTTCGAAATGGTCGATTTCCTCCTATAAATACTCCACTGAATCATCAGTAGTAGTCATACTCCGGTGCCACCCGATAATATCATTCTTGAGTCTTTTGAGTCATCTAAAAAGTCCCACCCAAGCTCTCTCATTCATCTCTTACTCCCTGACTCCTTCACCCTTTGCATGAAACCCTCTCTATTATGCCAATTCACCGAGTACCTGAAAATCTGATTGTCCGCATTTATAGCTTTCAAATATACTAGCATAGGTGAATGATCTGAATGCGCACGAGGTAGATTCACTACTGAGCTTCTGGAAAAAGAGATCAAACCCTGTAAATTAAAGAGACACCTATCCAGTCTGCACCAGATTCTACTGCCGCCTCTATGGTTATTACACCTTGTATATTGGTTCCCCTGGAAGTAAAGATCCAAGAGACCCTTACTGTAAATGAAGTTACTAAAATCTAGCATACCATTATTACACATCATAGAACCACCTTTCTTCTCCGAGATATCAGAGACGGAATTGAAGTCTCCTCCGACAAACCAGGATAAACCAGCTGCCTCAAACGAACTAAGATACTCCCATAGGGTCCTTCTTTCCAACAAATCGCCACTAGCATAAACAAGGGAAAACAGAACTTCCAACCCTTTAAACTGAACTTTAACTAAAATTCACTACTCTATTACCTGAAAAACCTCCACCTGAATATTTTTCTTCCAAAATATCCAGATGTTTCTGTTAACCGGATGCCCATGTAAGTGACAGGCAAACTAGGACTTATTTATAAAAACACTAATCCTACTGGGATCTTGTTTAGGTTCCAACACCACCACCATCATAGATCCTGACTTCCTTGATTCAAAATCCAGAAAAGCGCACTTCACATGTGCCCCCAGACCCCGTAAATTCCAGATAATTATAGACAACATTACAGGGGAACATCTTTTTCCCTCTGAGCAAAGTTACCTGGACGCTACAGAAACAACTCCTTGAAACAACCCCCCTTAGCCATCGATCATGTCACCGGTCGAGAAGAAACTTCGTACAAGTAACCCTTTTTTGGAAGAATAATTAATTTTTAAAATGGACTATCATTCTCTTCTATCAATGAGAAACGGTTCCCCGTCTGCTCAGAAGTTGCAGAAGGAGGCCCTTCATCCTAGAACCCAGACAACAATATCAACCTCTACGGTGACCAACGGGCCGAATCTATCTTTTTCGCCACCCCATCGGGAAATCTGTCCCTCAGATGAGCTGGGTGAAACCCGTCAGGACTATTTATCATCCCCAAAAAAGACATCTTCATCGCGATCTTCGGAACCATCGATGAAAAACATGCCTATGACCAGGGAGAAGAGAGCCTTTTAGGAAGGAAGAATTCTAACACTAAGCTCATCTTGAGGATTCCATACTCGACCATTACAGAAAATGACGAAAAAGTGACCCAGGAATGATCCAGATTCGAATTCCCCAGGGAACACTCTTCAGGCTCCAACGGTAACAAACAAGAGGACGCGACATTCGCTGACACCGAGCAGACCGCTTTTACTTTTTCAGATAAATGTGCCACCTTTACCGACCCAAATATGACATCTCTTGGGAAACCCACAACACTCAGATCGAGGACCCGAGCAATCACCGAGGACGACGATGGAGTAGAATCCAGGGATGGCGCTGTCGTAACCCTTCGGATTTGTGAACCAAACTTCTCACCTATGACTACCCATGAGACTAAAGAGGATCCCGACTTGAGATGCCTTTGAAGAACATGAGCAGCTCGGGGTTACAAGGACTTCCTCTTCCTCCTACAGTATTCCACCGCATGGCCTTGGAAACCACAAGCCGAACAAAATCTTGGGGGGAGATAAATACAAAAGCCTATACCACCACGTAAACCCCTCCGGGGATCAAATCAGAATACGAGAAGGAAACATAGATGATAGATTCATCTCCACACATATCTGGGGATTACCCGCATCCAGCATCCTCTCTATCATTCTTAATAAAAACCATTATTTTTCAATATTCATTGAAAATTTTATATTTTTAGAAAATTATAAACAATTTAGTCCTAAATATTTTTTACATGTATATTTCAAAATTGTAATTTTTTTCAAAATAATTTTTCTATAAATTATAAAAATCAATTTTATTATTTTGTTATAAATTTTAAAAATACATTTTTTAGAAAATAGTATTATTAAAATATATAAATACATTTCTTAAAATTAAGTATTTTTTTATCTATATGTTTTATTTATATAAAACAATTATACTTAATATTAAAATTTATTTATTACTATTCATACTACTATGTTTAATTTCTAGGTTATAACAGTGGTGTTTGGATAATAATATTACTAATATATCATGATTTTTAAAAACATGGTGCCGCCTGTAGCACAAGATAACCTCAATATTGTATGTAACACAAGCTATCAAAAAATTTAATTTATTAAAAATTATCTATTAATAAAAACTCAGGGTGTTACATTCTACCCCAAGAAAATTATTTTCTCCATTGAAATTAATCACTCCGATATAAAAAATGAGGATAATTCTACCTCGTAATTTCCTTGAGCTCCTGCATAGCTTATTTATATTGGTGGTTTCACCAAAAAACATTAACCAGGGTATTGGAATTATTTTAAATTACTTTCTATCTGTAATCCATAATCTCCATTAGCTATTCCCCATAAAAAATATCCTGCTCCAGTGGGATGAAATATGAGTTTATTACATGTGAAGCATCTGGTATATACTTCCTCAAGAGAGATACATGTTACACATCATGAACTTGAGGGATATTTGGTGGTAGTTTCAAATGATAAGTTAATATCCTGATATGATCAATAATCTCAAAATGGTCATTATATCTAGGGATTAACTTTCCCTTCTTTTCAATCTACATAATATTCTTCCATGGAGTTATTTATAGGAATACCTTTCACCAACATCAAATTATAGACCATTCTAGTTATTTTCACCACAATGTTTTTGCCAACTCTAATATACATTGATGTGTTTTTAAATGTCTCAAACCTTCTATACCATTTATTCATCTATCACATGTCCCAATTGCTTCGTTTCTCCATCTTTTTACCAATATGTTTGAGTTATACACTTCTTTCCATATATGGATTCATTAGAATCCATACGAATGTTCGATTGAAATCTATTATTGTAATAAAACTAAACTAAAGGAAGGTGTTGATTCCAACCACCTTTTAAATCCATTGAACAAGATCTTATAATATCCTCTAGGGTTTGAAATGTACTCTTAGACTAATAATATATCTGAGGATAATGCAGAATTATAAAACTCAACTCTATATTATGATCTTGTTGAATACTTCACCAAAAAATTGAGATAAACTTCAGATAACAATTAGATACAATTGAATGTGTTACTCCATACAATCTTACCACTTCCATAATGTATATCTTGACAATCTGATCCAAAACGAAATATTCTCTTATAGTGATAAAGAGTGCTAACTTTGTATGGATAATGAATAAAACCCATAATTACTTCAATATAAAAGATACTATAAACCCTATAGGTTACTAGTACCTTTAATCATATGTCTAAAATTAGTAAATTCATTCCTTATCAAATAAATTTATCACTAAAAAATATACAAAAAAGGTTTTATTTATATAAATGTCTCTTAAAATATCCTTAATTTGGATAAAATCCTATTATATAAAACCTAAAAAATGGGTGTTAATGAATTTGAACTTATGATCAACCCGAAACTCATAAATCCCTGATGGTATCAATAAATATTTGTTAAATCTCACATGGATAAATGTACACTTCCAAAAGTTAATTCATCCTTTATTCATTATATAATCTCTTATATTATAAAAAAATATTGGAATCTTGGGTTTATCCTTGTACCAATAGAATTTCAAATATGATTTCATTATTCTAGAATACATTTAGTGGCATATAATCAAAATTAAATTTTACTAAAGGGTAAACAATGATATTTTCAAAGGGCACATTCATATAAAATCAAACATGAAATTTCCAACTAAGAAGGTGAGGATAAGTGTTCCCTAATTATCATGATTCAATTTGTGCTTTATGATTGTATAATATTTACCTTTTTCAGTTATCATTAGAGTTTTTGGTGGTTTATCATCCAAATTATCCCTTATATAGGGGCATTGATTCACATAATGAAAAAATTTCATGCACATGAAGCATTGAATTGTGGGTGGTGCATTCTGTGGATATTCCTCATTATTTTCATCTTTGGATACATTTTTTCCATCACTTCAGTATTATATTTCCCATTGACCCCCACCCTTCCCACACATAGTTTTTTATTCCCCTTAATTCAATTTACTCACTATTTCTTTCCTCACTTTGTGTATAATGGAAAACTCATCTTATTCTCTACATGGGTTTTAGACATTCTTTTTAATTCGATTTTCCTTTTCTTGAAAAAACCATATGATTAGTGAGTAACCCAAATATCTATTTATACCTTGATATCCCAATGAATGGTTTCATCATAGATAATGAAGTCCCTTATAGACAAATCCATTTATAGGATTGATCTTAATCTATTGAAGAATAGATGAACCTTACATTCATGTTGTATAATAAAACTTGAAGCATAAATCACAAGTCTTGTAAAATTTTCTTCATAGGTTCCAATAGATTAATCATCCTTATGGTTTAACTAAAGTTACTCCTTCCCCATTTTCATGTGAAAAATATGAGGAAAGTACTTATTGAATAACAAGTTCTTAAACTCATCCCACTCTATAGTTTCGATTTCATCATGTTCCCATGTATTCATGATGAGAGTCTAAAATTTAGTTGATTCACCTTCAAAATGATAGGAATACATAATTTTCTTTCTTGTTCTAGACATTAGAGAATGGAAAATATATTTTCTATTGTATTGATCCATTATTCAGAAACTTGTTCATCAGAGGACCCACTGAAATAAGGTGGAAATTTTCACATGAAGGGATCAAAATAATGTTGTTCCCTCCTTTTCTCCTTTATAAGTCTTGCACGATTCGGAGATTGAGAAATTTTTGTGAACATATAAATGATATTTTTTCAGTCCAACTTTTATAACATTCATTTTTCAGGAGTAAAATCGTTGTATTGTCCATCAAATTCATCATTAACATGATTTATTCTAGTTCTATCCATTGAATAAAACCAATAAGTATAGCATGAGAAACGCTAATCATGATGTAAAACTACACATTCTTGAAACTTTATTTAGTATATCAAAACCAAAACAATTTCTTTTAAATATGAATCACCTTGGGTGTAACCTAGGACATCCATGATCATTATCTATTAAAATCCTTCATGATGTTTTTAAAGAAAATGTGATTAACCAAATCATGACCCATAGGAGTGTCAAATCAAGAGTATTGTAAGGCCCATATCTATGTTCTAGAACCTTGTCCACTTATAATATCTATATTGGAATGCATTTATAAGAAAAAAAACTCATTTTTTAACATAACATATGCCATTTTTCTATAAGAAGGATTATCCTTAGGATTCACACTAAAGTATTATCATACTTGTAACCAAAGAATTAACTAAACATAACCTAAGATAAAAAATACAATGATCCTTGATTTTTCTATATAAAGTTTCCACTGTTTTAGATGAATATTCAATACATTACATAAAAACATGCATGAGGATCATAAATGTTTAGTGTCTTTGGAAACTAGATAAAAAATATTCTTATTTTGTGAAATATATTCAAAATTTCCAATAAATATCTTTTTACATAGTATCACTCTTATACATATCATACATAATACCTTTCCTCATAACTTGGGGAAAGGAAGCATAAGAAAGTGTGGGATCATATTTTCATTAAGAGTAAGCAAGTGAGATATCAATGATCACATAAGCATGACATGAGAGATAGGGTATTAGAAAATGAGATTATCATTTGAAAACCATACACTATAAATCAAAGATCATAATCCATACAAATTTTATCACCCCAATCTTCCACGATATGCTTCCTTCTAAATAATTCAACAGCTTCCACAATACGTACCATCGAGTTCGAGCACACCATGACCTTTCAAACTATTCGTTTAAATAGCGGTTATGAATAGTATTAACTAAATTATGAAAGTTATAAATTTTATTTTCAAAATAGACTTCATTTTTTAATTTATAATATCAAAATTATCTTAGGGTGAAATATTGATAATTTTATAAAAAATATTAATTTTTTTATGAATAGTGAAAAGTATAGCATTGTTGTTAAAAACCGACTATTTTATTTAAATAATTATTTTACTATAAATTGATTTTAAAGTTAATATAGATAAATAATAAATATATTAATAACATATATTTTATTGGAATCATTTAATAATATAATTAGATATGAATTTTTTTAAACTTTTGAACATCGCTTTTACCCGCCTTCTAGCAACATATACAAGATTTGCCTTAAATGTAATTTAAAAGCTTATGTGAATTGAATTTTGAAAAATATACATACATGGTTATAATCAATATGAATTTTTTTTCTAATAATATCAAAATTTATTTTACCGAATAGTAACTTTTGGATTTGGTATACTACATTTAAAGGTAAATATGGTAATTAAAGGTAAAATTAATGTTATAATAATATAATATTACCCTAACACTTGTCATAATTTCATTGGATAAGTGTTTTTTGAACAAAATCAAACTTATGTATAAATTATCATCTTTTTTAAGTCATTTTTGTTAGATTGAGATATTTATTATATATTTTTTTAAAGAAGAGTTAAAAATGTCATATTCAAATTTTAATAACTAAACCATTTTTAATATAGGTATATAAATAAGTTAAATTAGACTATAAATAGTCATTATAAAGATAAAATTACAATATAAATAATTTAATTTTTTTTATAATTTTAGTAAATAAATAATTAAATTAAATGGCGACACAATAATGATGCAGTAATTGAATTATTAGAGGAGGAATCAATTAAATGATATTTAAAATATTAAAATAAATATAATTTGATTTAATTAATGACATAAACTAATTTTATATATCAAATAGACATTTTAGTGACATATTATAAGTATTGTTTCAAAGATATAATGTTGTTTTTATATTTTTAAAAATGAAAATTTTAAATAGTATCAAAATTGACATAAATGATTCTTTAAAATAAATAATATTTAATTAAATGTTATAAAATTCATAGAAATCTCAGGGTTAGTAAAATAACAAGTATATTGTTATATATGTAATAAATGATCTAATTGGGGTTCTTTTGGAATTTTATTACATCTATATTAACCATATAGTGTAAAAATACAAGAATATGCGACAAGAGATAAACTATTTAACTAAGAATTAAACATAAAAGATAAAGTTAATTTCATGAACTAAACTTGTCTAAAAATAATTTTATGAGAGGATTTATACCCATAATTTTTTTATCCTCAAACTAAATAACTTTTTATCTATTTGAAACCGAAAAATAATTTATAATAAATTTATATTTTAAGATCTTCCAAGAGTTTCCCTCACCTCTCTTATAAAAGGGCACTTCTCCTTCTCTTTAATTCACACCTCAAAATCCATTTTTCTCGTCAAAAACCTACCCAATATTTCTCCCATATTCCCTCACTTCATCCTATAGGCCAAAATTTGGGCAGAAATCTATCCCATGGAGTCCTTTTGTGTACACCAAAAGGAGACACCCGGAAAATAGGTAATTGTTTTATCACCTCTTTCAAAGTTCTTCACTTATTCTACTTCCTCTTTATATGTTGTTTATATATTGAAATAATAAATATGGTATAATACATATAATGAGATGTTATTATAATCCCGGGAAAACCCATATTACTAATTTTATTCATCATATTAATAACAATATCTCCATGCATGTGTGCGTATGGCTTACCATCTCCACATCGTGGTGTAAATTATTATTCACCACTACTTTATTTAGATGGGTATAATGATGAATATAATAGATATAAATAATTAATATAACATGATAAATATATTTTATAATTAATATACCATCAAATTTTATACCATTTGACCATTAAGGGAACGATACTGTCGCTTGTGCGTACGTACGACCTACCGTCTCCATGACGCGATGAGATTTATTCTCGACGTTAACCATCAAAGAATGATTATAAAATTTATATGATGAGAAAAAAAATCATTAACCTAATTTAAATATGGATATGAATAAAATATATCATATTCATAACAAATATGAGTTACATAACAAAATTAGAATGGGAAAATGAAGTAGTTAACACCCAAAACAACGGTAACACTGAAATATTATTACCAATATGATATAAGAGGATCATATATGATGTCATAAATATGGATATAGTTCTAATATAATTTAATAACATGTTTTAAACATTTTATAGGAGGCTAAACCTCCCTCTACTAAAGGAAAGTATAAGGTAAGGGTTAATTTCAAAATCTCTTTATTGTCTGAGATTACTTATATATAAGTATCTACTGGGACATCCTTATCATCCATGCCCGTGGTTATTAAAACGTAATTCAAAATATTATCAAAAATTATTTAATGTCATTTTTACTCATGTTTTACTTTTTACAAAATGTTTTGAAAGGAATATTTTTTTCCAATGGAGGTACTTTATAACCTTTTCATCAAATTAAAGAAATAATGTTTTTTATCTTATACGACACAAGTGGATGATTTTTGTTGTTATGACACCTTAACATTTTATGATTTCAATACAATATTATAAGGTTATTTTCAAAAGAAATGTTTTCTTTTATATTTTTGTGCCTTCTAAATAATTTCAATGTAAAAAAGGGATATTTCCTTCAAAGAGTTTTAATGAATTTATTAAATTAGTTTAATCTATGTCAACATACTTTATTGAATTTTATGCGTATTTGAGGTTGAATATTTATGATAAAATCTTAAATATTGTATTTATGAGTTTATGATATAATTTATTTTGGATGTTATATGTTTATACTATTCATGGTTTATGGTCAAAGTATTAACATTTCATATGCTAGTTTTAATATGAATGTTTAGGTACATTTCACCCTTTTCATAAGAGGAATGAATTGGACTTAGTAAGTGATGGGAAGGTCCCACTATAGCACCTCTATACATTGGTAGGTCTCATGAGACAAACTAATGTCTTGGAACAAGGCCTAGATGGTATGGTAATGGTCTAAAAATGAGGCCTTTATGGTATGGTTATGATGTTCAACATTATGAGTTTCCTCTTCATGATATTAATTATTGATATTGCATATGATTATTAGACTAGTAGAATAACCATGTGAATGTTTAAATGGAATTATTTGATTTATTCTTGCTATATTTTTCTAAATATTATGTTTAAAAGGCTCATGTTTCAGTTATATACCTTGCCTTAAATGTTTATGCTTATTTATGATAGCTTATATTATATTGTTTATCATTATTGAGCTTTCGAGATCACCCATTTCTTGTGTTTCATTTTTCCCCAAGTAGTTAATATGTATATTATGAATCAAATACATGGATAGTATAAGATATATGAGAGTTTTCAAAGGGGATAATATGTTTTTTTTCATTTCATGATGTAATTTAAATCTTATTTTTGAATATAGTATTTCCAAGTCTAATAAACTGATAGGTCCTTCGGGATTTGATTTTATTATGATCATGCCAATGTAATTAAATAATGCATTGACTCTGGGTAACTAAGGTCTGGGCATTATAGTTGGTATAAAAGGAATCTTAGTACAAACATTTGAAACTATATTTAGAAAACAACCTTGATTAGGGGACATTATTCTAAGAAATAATTTGAGTATAATCATAGAAGAACATCATAAATTTTTTGTAATATAGATATTTTGTGGGTATTCCTAGAAAACACATCCTTGTCTAGATACTATAAGTGGACATGGTTCTGACACAGATGTACCTAAGGGTGAAAACTCTAAGAAGGTGTTCCGAGCTTGACTCGGGGTAACTTGGTACATGACAACATGACTTACTATGAACTCGGTTTGTCACTCTCAAGGGATATGCTTAGGATAATTCATATTTTATTTTCAAACCATTATGATGTTTTTATGATTTATTATGTCCTAAAAGAAACATGTTTATGATTAATGATTATTTATGCATAAATGTTTCAATTTATGTTAGTATTTTACAAGTTTGGAATTATGCATTATGATTCATAACCTAATCTAGTGTATCACATTGTCTAAAAATGGTGCATAGTGGAAGAAATGGAAATTATATCAACGTACGTAATCCCTATAGGGGTCTCCATCCTATAGAAGATAATTATAGTTGAGTGGGTGATACAAATCATGTTGAACAGCTTATAACCATACTAGGATAGATGACTCAAGTTATGAATAATAAATTTAATCATATAGAGAAACCAGATCCACAGTACGGAGGAACAATGTTATACCGCTTCATGAGATAAAAAACAAAAACATTCAATGGGATTAAAAATCCATTTTAGCTAATAAATGTATATGTTCGTTAGATAAAATATTTTTTTCATTTTGGATTAATGGAATGGAAAAGTTTTTCAGGACAGTTTATTATCTCTCAGGTGATGCAGATCAGTGGTGGTCATTAATTAAAAACACAGAGGATGAAGAAGTAGTAAATATAAAATGGATGGAGTTTAAAGAACTTTTCCTAGAAAAATACTTTCCTCATTAATAGTGAGTTGATACAGAAAGAAAATTTCTAAGTCTGAGGAAAAAAGAGGATGATAATGTTGTAAAGTATGAGCCTAACTTCACTATGTTATCAAGGCATGATGAAGACTACATATGTAACCCATGAAGTAATATTGATCGATTCATTGATGGGTTAAAACCATTCCTCCGACAGTCATTGGTCTCACAATCTTTCTCATCATAAGAAGATATATTCTCATGTCCTCTCAAGATAGAAAATGAATTTTCTAATTCTAATGACTTTAAAGGGAATTAATAGAAGAAGAGGGCTACTGAACACTTTAGGAAAGTAAATAAGGGGAAGAAGAGAAAATCTAACTTTCCAACCTATAGTAATTGTGGGAAGAAATGCCTCAATACTAGTCTATAGGGGATGGTGGTTTGTTACAGTCACCAATTCATCGAAAAATTTTCAAGATTGGAAAACCTGTTAACCAATATCACACGTAAAGGGGTAAAATTCATTTCAACAAAATAGTGTGAATAATGATTAGAATAATTAATGAAAAGATTAATAAATTATCCTATCTTGACTCTATTGTATGGTAATAAATGGTTTGGGATTTATAATGATTCATCAAGGAAATGAATCAGTTGTGTCCTCATGTAGAATGATAGGGTTATCACTTATGTCTCAAGGTAATTAAAAAATCATGAAAAAACTACCCAACTCATGATCTAGATTTATAAGTAGTAATATTTTCTTTGAAGATATGAATACACTATATCTAAAGTCAAAGATGTGGTATATATATTGATCATAATAGTTTGAAGTATATTTTCTCATAAGAAGAACTAAACATGAGACCAATGAGATGTCTTAAGCTACTCAAGGATTATGATTTCACAATACACTATCACCCAGGGAAGGAAAATAAGGTTGTAGATGATTTTAGTAGAAAATACCATGGAGTTATAAAAAAAATGAGAGTTTAATGGGATCCTATGTTTATGGATATTGTAGAGATGGATATGGGAATTTTCAGGGAAGGTGAAACATCACCACATTTTCAAATGGTTTCCAAACCATATTTACTATAAAGGATAAAAATTTCACAGTCTAATGATGAGGAAAATCAAAAGAAGATAAAATCTCTGAATGATGGGAGACTAATTGACTTATTATTTAAAGAAGGTGCTTTCAAATTCAGGAAGAGGCTTTGTGTTCATGTTATACCTGATCTAAAAAAGGAATAATTGGATGATTCTCATATATCAAATTTATCTATACACCACGGTGGGAATAATAAGTATAGATATTTAAAATAACATTCTTGGTGGGAAAATATGAAGAGTGAGATTGACGATTATATATCGAGATGTTTTTTTTATCAATAGGTGAATTATAGAAGACAACATCCTAGAGGTTTCATGAAACCTCTTCCTATACCTGTGTGTAAATTTGATGATATTATGACGGAATTTATTATTGGGATACCAAATACTCTAAAAATAAATGATGAGATATGGGTTATTTTTTATCATCTTACCAAATCAACACATTTTTTTCTATAATAGAAGATTTAACACTTAAACATTTAGAAATACTATATATTAATAATGTTTTAAGACTTCATGGTGTACCCCTATACACTTTTTATGACTATGATCCCTATTTTACATCACAATTCTAGAAAAGTCTTTAGAAGTCCATAGAAAGTGAGCTTCATTTTGGCACTACCTACCACCCTCAAACTAATGGACAATTAGAAAGGACTATTCAAACCATAGTAGACATATTGTGGTCTTTCTCTATTGACTTTCAAGGTATGTAGTATTAGTATTTACCTCTAGTATAATTTTACTATAACAATAGCTTCCATTTAAGTATATAGATGGCACCGTTTGAAGAATTATATAAAAAGAGATGTTGTACACCAACTTGTTGGGATGGCGTTGGTGAAAGAAAACTCATTGGACCAGAACTTGTTGAGGAAATGACGAAAAAGGTAAAAACTATTCAAACCCATATCAAAACTGCTCAAAGTAGGAAAAATAGCTATGTTGATAATCGAAAGAAGGATTAGGAATTTCAAGTGGGATATCACGTTTTCTTAAAGTTATCTCCATGGAAGGGTGTTATACGATTCCGTAAAAAGGGTAAATTAAGTCCCAGGTACATCATACATTTTGAAATTTCTGAACGAATTGAAACTTTAGATTACCAATTGGTAATTCCGCTAAGTCTCTCCAAATTTTATGATGTGTTCCGCGTATCAACGTTAATGAAATAAAATATAGACCCAATGCTCCTACTCATTTAAAAATAAATAGAACTGGAACCCAATCTGTCATATTTTGAAGAACCTATCAAGATTCTTGATACCATAGAAAAAGTTTTGAGAAATCGGTAGACTCATCTGGTAAAGGATCTTTGAAGAAACCAAAAAATGGAAGAGGTGATGTGGTAACCTGAAGAACTTATGATGAAGAAACACCCGAATATTTTTATGAAGTGATATTATAGAAATTATACAAACGAAATTATTTGAAGGAGTTAAGAATGTAGCACCCCAAGCTTCCACTATACACTTCCTTTTAAATAATTCAATAGCTTTCTCTATACACAACACCGAGTTCGACCGCACCATGACCTTTCAAACTAACCGTTTAAAAAGAATTTACAAATAGTATTAATCAAATTATGAAATTATGAAATTTTATTTTTCAAAATACATTGCATTTTTGAATTTGGATTATCAAAATTAGTTTAGGGAAAAGTTTTGGTAATTTTATAAAAACATTTAATTTTTGATGAATAGTGAAAATTGCTGCGTTGTTGTTAAAAACTGACTAGTTCATTTAAATAATAATTTTTTGTAAGTTGATTATAAAGTTAAAATATATAAATAATAAATTTATTCATCAAATATAGTACATTATAATTAGATATAAAAATTTATTAAACTTTTGAACGTCTCTTTTACCCGCCTCCTAGCCACATCTATGAGATTTTTATTAAACATAATTTTACCACTTCTGTAATTGAATTTTGAAAAATAGACATACATGGTTCTAATAAGTATGAATAACATGGTCTAATAAGATCAAAATTATTTTTGGTGATTAGTAACTTTTTGATTTTATTTACCAAGGTTAAAGGTAAATAGGGAAATTAAGGAAAAATTAATATTATAATAATTAAATATTACCCTATCACTTCCTCTTCTTTTATTTGATAAGTGTGTTTCGACCAAAATCAACCTTAGGTAAAAAAATATGATCTTTTTTATGCCACTTGTGATATATTAAGGCATTTATTATATTTTATTTAATGAAGAGTTAAAAATGTCATATTCAAATTTAAATAACTAAATCATTTATAATATAGGGAAATAAATACAATAAATTAGACTAAAAATAGTATTTATAAATATAAAATGATTATATACATAATATTATTTCTTTATAATTTTATGAATGAAATAATTAAATTAAATGGTGACATAATAATGATGCAACAATTGAATTATTAAATGAAGAATCAATTATATAATATATAAAATATTAAAATAAATATAATTTTACTTAATTAATTTTATAAACTAATATTATAGATAAAATAAACATTTTTGTGACATAATATGATTATTTTTTGTAATTTATAATGTTGGTTGTATATTTTCAAAAATGAAAATTTTGAATAGTATCAAAATCGACATAAATGATACTTTAAAATAAATAATATTTAATTAAATGTTATCAAATTTATAAAAATACAAGATTAAGACAAATAACTCTTATATTGATAAATATTTCATAAAATATCCAATTTTTATTCTTTTGTAAATTTATTGTAACTATATTAACCCTATAGTGTAAAAATACAAGAAGACATGATATGAGAAAAATTGTTTAACTAAGGGTTAAACCCAAAGGATATGGTTGATTTCATGACATAAAATTGTCTAGAAATCATTTTTTGAGATAATTTAGACCCATCTTTATCTTATACTCAAAATAAAATTCTTGAGAGCTATTTTAAATCAATAATAAATTTATAATAAATTAATATTTTTTGATCTTTCAAAAGTGTCCCTCACCTATATTATAAAAAGAACTTATCCTTCTCTTAAATTCACACCTCCAAATACATTTTTATTGGCCTTACCATACCCAATTATTCTCCCAAAGTCCATAACATCATACTATAGGCCACACATTGGGACTAAATCCATCCTCAGGATTCCTTTTGTGCAAAGCAAAAAAAGACACCCAAAAAGAGGTAATTGTTTTATCACCTCTTTCAAAGTTATTATCTTCTTCAAATTCTTATTTATTTGTTGTTTATATATAAAAATAATAAATAAACTATAATAAATATACCTAGATGTCATTATAATCAAGGTACAACAATATTACTCATTGTATCCATCATAAGAATAACAATATCAGCATTTGTGTGTGTGCGCGGTTTATCATCTCCAAGGCGTTGTGTAATTTTTTATTCAGCACTAATTTATTTGGATGGTTATATTTATAAGTATAATGGATATAAATAATTAATATAACATGATAATTATTCAGTATAACTAATATACCATCCATTTACATACCATTTAACCATTAAGAGAGCAATATCGCCGATCGTACGTACACACGGCCTACCGTCTCCACGACACGATGAGATTCATTCTCCAAGTTAACCATTAATGAATAATTATAAAAATTATATGATGAGTAAAAATAATAAATATGAACATAATATAATTATATATATGAATAAAATATATCATATTCATAACAAACTTGACATACATGACTAAATAGGAATGGGAAAATGAAGCATTTAACACCAGAAACAATGGTAATACAGAATTATTATTACCAAAATGATATAAGAGGATTATATATGATATCATAAATTTTTATATGGTCATGGTATAATTTAATAACATGTTTCAACCATTATATAGTAGGAAAACTCTCCCTTTACTAAAGGAAAGTATAAGTTAATGGTTAATTTTACAATCTCTTTATTATCCAGGATTTCTTATATGTAAGTATCTAGTTGGACATCCTTATCATCCATGTCCATGTTTCATAAAATTTAACTCAAAATATTATCTTCAATTTTTTTAATTAACATTTACCCATGTTTTAATTATTAAAAAATGTTTTGAAATGAATATTTCTGTCATTTTCCAAACAAGGTACTTTATGAACTTTTCGACACATTAAGGAAATAATGTTTTTTTATCTTATAAAAAAAGCTGTTATTTTCCACCATTACGACACATTAAATTTTTTAATATTTCCTTACAAGATAATAAATTTATTTTTTTAAAAAAATGTTTTCTTTTATAATTTTATGGCTTATAAATAATTTCAATATAAAAATGGGATATTTCCCTCAAAGAGTTTTATAAAATTTATTAAAATATTTTCATCTATGTCAAAATCCTTTGTAGAATTTTATTCTTATTTGATGTTGAATTATTATGATAAAATCTTACATATTATGTTGAAGGGTTTATTATATATTTTACTCTGGAAGTGCTATGTTTATACCATTCATGGTTTAATGGTTAAATTGTTAATAATTTGTATGCTAGTTTTAATATGAATATTTATGTTATGTTTCACCCTTTTCATAAGAGGAATGCATTAGACATAGTAAGTGATGGGTGGAGCCCCTATAGCCCCTCGATGCATCGGTAGGTCTCATGAGACAAACTATTGTCTTGAAACAAGGCCTTAATGTTATGGAAATGGTCATAGCAGGAGGCTTTGACAGTATGATTATGATGTTTGATATTATGCATTTCCTCATTATGAGATTAGTTAATAATATTGCATATGATTATTTGACTAGTTTAATATCCATGTGAATGTTTAAATGTCATTATTTAATTTATTCTTTACATATTATGATGAATGTTATTTTTGAAAGGCTTATGTTTTAGTTTTATACCTCGCCTTATAATTTTATGCCTATTTATGATAGATTTTACTATATTGTTTATCATTACTGATCATCTGAGCTCACCCCTTTCTTATGTTTCATTTTTCCCTAGGATGTGAAGAAGTATATTATGATTGACATGCACTGATGGTATAAGGGATATGAGAGTTTTCAAAGGGTATAATTTGTTGTTTTTCATTTCATGATGTAATGTAAAACTTATATTTGTATTTAGTATTACCAAGGCTACAAAACTGATCAGTCCTTCAGGATTTGATTTTATTTTGATCATGCCAATGTAATAAAATAACACACTAACTCTGGGAAGCTAAGGTCAGGGTGTTACACACATGGCACTAACGTTGGCAGTTCATAAGTCATGAATCATTAAGGAATCGAAGAACATAGGCTATAAGAGAATAACATAGTCATAATACATAGAATTATGACACACACATTATCCTAGAAAATCATTTCCATAGCAGTAAAGGTTCATTTCTAGGGATATCATAGTGGAATGGGTTCATTCCCCAAACCATGATAGTTATTAAGGATCACTACAAATACCATCATAGTGGATAAATTCCCTTACTAAATTGGGTTCACTCCCCATTCTAGCCTTGTCTATATCATGAGATATAAATCTTAACCCGATGTTTTAGAGGGAGATATAGGTCCCACCTGCCACATAATAAAAATAATAAATATGTGAGAGAAAAGACCACAAAAAATTCTTTATATTATAACCATGGTAATAAGTGGGTTTCATAAAAATTTTATTATAACCCATGGAAATGAAATGTATTTCATAATCATTTTATCATATCTTAACCCATGGAAAATAAACATGTTTCGTAATCACGATATCATATCATAAAAAGTGAAATAATAACATGTTCCATAAACATATTTTCATAATAAACATAAAAAATTCATATAAATAATAATAATTGTTTCCTAGGATCATATCCCTATAAAAGAATAAGTAACATCAAAGGATTTCATCTTAAGTGGAAAATGATTTTAAAAGATTATTTGGATCATTTCTGGAAGACAATATCAACCACACTTTCAAAAAAACATTTGAAAACCTAAATCATTTTCAAAATAATTTTCTTTGAAAATATCCATGGATATTTAAAAAAAATTAATACATTGAGTTGTCATGATGTTGAGAAATTCTATTCATGATGTATGTATTAGAACAAATATTTGTCTCATATTTTTGGTGAAATCCAAAGGGGAATTATTTATAAAATGAAATTAATATTTATTTAGAAACATTTTTTAAAAATTAAAACATTGGTAATTTTTTTTAATAAATAATGTAGAGATTCTTAAAAAAATGGGTAATATTTTTAGAAATCATAATTCTGGATGAAAAGGTATTTTCTATCGAAGAGAAAAATATATACAATTTTTCTTAAAAATATTATTTTGAACTATTGAATACATAAATACAAGAAACTTAAGGTAAAACATGTGTTCTCATGAAATAAATATAAGATAAGAAAATACATGTGTTTCTTGAGATATATATTATAGTATTTCATCATTGGAAGAATAACCAAGAATAATCTTAGTAAATGATGACATTGTAACGTAAAACTCCTACCACTTTAGTAACATTGAATTTTAAGCTTAGTGAAAGAATAATATTAATGGAGACTTATAGTATCATTATAACAATTAAATTCATGATGTTATATTTCAATGTTTATGTATATACACCTCATAAAAGAAGATAGGTGCATAACATAACATATGTCTTAAAGAAGGAAAATTCAAAGAAAAATCTCTAACCACTTCGAGACGAAAATACCTTACCTTAATTATAGAATTATATCATACAAGTTTGAACCTATTGTATAATAAATATAGGTTTATTATAAATAAATCTTGGAATCATAAACATAATTATAATATCATAAATGATCCTCTTATAATGTTTCAACACCCATTTATTAATCATTACTTTATAAAATCATTATTACTGGGTGTTAACTATTTCATTTTTTCATGAGAGTTTTGCTTTCAGTAGTTTAAGTCCTTGTATTTTGATAATTATTCCATAATATATAGAATGATGAAAATTAAATTAATATAATATATTTTTATTATATACATATTTATATTCATTCATAAAATTTAGAGATATGAAGATGAAATACAACATTCGTCGAGATAGTAGGTCGTACAAACACATAAATATTTTTCCATCTTTAGATGGATAGAATAAATGAAACTAAAATAATTATTAACCTTTATAGAACCATTGTGATTTCATATATATCACATATTATAATTAACATAATCTTTATAACCTTTCATGTAATGTGTTAGTGAGAATGAATCGAATTGCTTTGCAAGACAATAGTACATCGTACAGACGAGCGATATTAGTGTATCCACCATTGAATGGAAATTAAAAATGGTATATGTTATATTATATTTCATGAAGTAAAATTATATTAAAAATATAATATAAATATTTTCAATCCATATTATACCAAATCTTGATATCTGGTTATAGAAAAGGAATTACATTGGTTAGCGATATAGTAGTCCTCCGTACACAAGAGCAACAGTTTCGTTTCCCATTTGATGGAAAGTATATGTATATAGCTCATTAACTTAATATAAAAACATCCAAGTATACTTAAGATACTTATTTTATTATATGATCATGGTTAAACTATAATTTATGGATTTTTAAGAAGAAATAAAATGATAATGCATGGTTAAGAGCATTACAACTTCTTCAGAGAGAATCCTTAGGTTAACACCTAAAGCCTTATTAGGAGGGTTTCCAAAACAAACCAAGGCATAAAGGAAATGTTAAGGGAAGTGATTAAGGTTTTTTTTGGTATTTTATAAACTAATAGTATATTGGTTTGTGGATATGATAGAAGGGGAGATCTCTTTTTATAAGTAGGTAAAAAAACCCACTAGAAAATTTCTCAAAGACACCAAAATGATAAATTCATTCCTAAAATAAAATGATTAAAATTTAACATATATTTTTAAATGAGAAATGATAAGGTAGAAATATAACCATACAATATTATTTAGAAAAGTTTTTTATTTAATATTAACCCTATCTCTTTAGTTTTACCTCACGGTAAACTCATTTTAACCTTAATCGTAATAAATAATTTTTACTATTTTACTATTAATTACGGTTAAAATTTAAGCTGAAATTATTAGATAATATAAATTATTATGATTAAAAATATAGAATCCATTTTTACAAATTATGATCGTAGAAGCAGTACAATTTAATTAAAATTAAACACATAGATATGATGAAAAGGTGGGGTTACAAAAGGAAACATTTTAATAAGTAGAAAAATTTTTAATATAAAAACTCAATATGAAGTTGATTATAATGACCTATATTTGTTTAAAAAAATATATAATTTCAACAATTTTTATTTTAAAAACATAATAAAATAATATGTATGTTTTTAAATGTTGTTAACAAAACGTAAATCTTAATAAAATCTAGTATTTTTCTCTATTCACTGAAAATTTTATCTTTTCATAAAATTATCCAAAATCCACTCCATGAAAATTTCTATATGTATATTTAAAAAATTATGTTTATTTTTTAAAATAAATTTTTTAAAATTAGTAAAACATACTTCTATTATTTCTTCACAAAATGAAATAAAAACATTCTTGGAGAAAATGCTATTTTCGAAATATACAGTCATTTCTTAAAATTAAGTACTTTTATCAATATGTTTTGTTTATATAAAACCACTATAATTAATATTTCAAAATAATTTATTAATATTTATTTCACTAAGTTTAATTTAATAGTTACAATGTTCATGTTTATATAATAATATTAATTATATATCTCAATTTGTTAATCTCAACGTCACGTGTAACCCAAGCTAAAATCAGTGTTGTTTGTAAAAAAATCTATCAAAGATATATATTTTTTTGAAAAAAAATAATTCAAAAAAACTTGTGGTTTTACATACTTACTTATTCGTTATCCATTTAATGAAATGATAACATCACTCGTGCATGCATTTGACCAACCATATCCATGAAGTGATGTGATTCATTTTCCATTCTCAAATTTTAATAATAATTATAAACATGTATATAATGAATAAATATGATATTTATAACTATAATATAATTCTATATATTATGAAACTATATTCTATGCATAATAATTGGAACATCCATGACAAAACATCCATGAGAAAACGTAGCAGTTAACACCTGAAACAATGGTAATAATGAAATATTATTAACGAATGGGTGATATTATTTGATAAGAAGATAATATATGATATTATAAATATCAATATATTTATTTTATAAATTAATAAAAAGTTTAAAACCATTATACATAATGTTAAATAATTTTTATCTAAAGGGAATTGTGAGGTAAGGGATTTCATCTAAATGTACACACCATTGAGACATATTTTTCATTATGAACCTATTAAATTTTAAGTGATTTATATACATCCACATTGATTTATTTAATGTAAAAAAATATTTATTAATTATGATTAATCCTTCAATTTAAGATTTTTATTTTGAATGGGTTACAATTTAAAATTTACCTAATAGGTAAGGATTTATTTTACAATATCATTTTTGGGTATTAACTTAATTTTCATTGAACGAATCTAATAATACATACTTTATAGAATACATATATTTTCTTATAATATAGATCTTTATGGGACAAAAATACTTTTTTCAAAATATTCCTCTCTTTATAACTTGAATCATGCAAAGAATGTTTTAAAATAAAAACTATTTTTTATTTTAATCGAATATATTTTTATTCCATGTCCATATTTTTTAAAATTGTTAAATAAAATTACGTTTCATAACTCAAATGATTTATTGAGGAAATTTTAAATTATAACTTAATTTATAAAAGGTTTAAAATAAATATTTCTAATATTTTTCGAAAGGGTTATTTTTTATATTATTTAGAAAAACTCAAAAGGAATTTTTCTTAATATATATGCTGTCAACAGATGTACCCATCACCGTAACTATTTTATTATATTTATATTCTTATACATGTTTCTATGGATTTATAAAGAAAAATAATTAATGAATATTATGTTAATATTTTACTTTCATTTTATTTATTTTTTTAAAGTAAAATATTTCATTTCAAAACCTATATTTCTGATGAACCGAAGGTCATCTTTTATCTAATATTAATTTTATGATCATTTTATTTATATTGAATCATTCACTTTATTATAATCATTATACACATTTCTCTTAAATACCCATATTATAGATAGCCCCACGATGCATCGATAGATATAATGAGACAAATCAGTTAGCCAAATTAAATGGGTTTTTGGTGTATACCTATCAATTGATTAAATTTTATTGGAATAAGGTCTTGATGGCAGAACTATCATGATATCTGAGATCATAAGAACCAATATTAATAATTCCTGTAACACCTTGAGATTTTATGAATGTTTTTTAATTAATTTAATAATTTTATATTTTTCATTTCATAAAAGAGTAAAAATAGGTTTTTATATTAAATCACTATGTCACAAATCCCTTTCACATGTAAATTACGTGTATTTCACTACACACAACACCGACTTGGTGTACGTTACACGCAACACCGAGTTTCTAAAAATCATCATTTTATTTTTATAATTATTTAAATGAGATAATTGTACCAAAACAATTAAAAATAATAATATGAATAGTAATAAAAACATTTAAAATGTTTTTTATAATTTTTTTATAGAAATAAATCATATTGATTATGAAAGATATATTTTTTGGTAAAGTATATATATGTTTAAAAATATTACTTTCTAAAATAAACTGATTTTAATGTCCTTATGTGAAAAATTATAAATTAATTTTAGAAAAATTTAGATATTTAATTTGATAAAATAAACTTCTTTTTTGAATTTCGAGTGTCAAAATTATTTTAGAGTGATTTTTTGGGATTTTTCTGAGAAACTTCATTTTTGGTTGAATAGTGACAAATACTTGATTTTAATTCAAAAATATTTTTATCTAATTTTTTTATAAGGTTAAATTATATTTTAAATTGTTTAAAAGATAAATTAGATAATATTTTTATAAATTAATACAATTTATGTCAATGATATCAATTTTTATTTAAACTTGGGCATTAAAACCTAGCAAACTTTTGAATGTTTTTAATTTAAAAACAAAATTTTTTGACCCGACTATGAGATTAATTTAAAATTAATTTGCCACCAATTATGTGATTATAATATGGAAAATGGATTGAATATTTAAAATCAAAATAATTTATAATTATAATAAGATAAAAATTGTTTTTGACTAAAAATATTTGTTAAAGTGATTAAAATTAATTACAACAACTAAAATAACAATTAAGTTAATAAAGTACTAAACCATAAATTTAAGGCCCAAAATGACCTATAAACATATTAAACCCGAATTTTATGGTTCTTATTCATCCATTACCCTTATATTATTGAGTTTGGTTTTTTTCTATAAATTGTTTTAGCGAAAAACGTGGGTACACCTAACATTTTTTCATAAATGCCAAGTGTGTCCTTTCCCTTCTCAATAAAAGGTCACCACCTCTTCCTCTTCCTCACACCTATGAAACCAATTAGGATCATCCAAGATATTCCAAAAAAATGTAAAAAAATATTTTAATTCATCCTTCAATCCTCCCTTTTTTGATAAATAAATCCAATGAAGCCTTTTTGGCACAAACCAAAAGGAGTTGCCCAATTAAGAGGTAACAATTTCTCTCAAATTATTTTTTTATTTTTTTAATCCAACCTGTGAACTCACATTATTCCATGATTGTATAAAAAAATAATAAATATTCTAATATTTTTTATGATAATTTTTTTACCTACACTTACACACACCTCTATCTAAAGGATAAATAACGTATTGTTTATATGTACATCGAACTATCGCCTCCTGAAACGATGATTGTTCATTTTTTCCTTTACCTCATATCAGGGTGGACATTATGATGTAAAATATGTTTACATATGTTATATATTATATTTATTATTTATTAAATATTATGTAATCCTTTTAAAATAAATATATTTATACATTCCACTTGGTGTAAATACGATAATTTTGTTTGAGGAAGTGTGGACTACCACCCCCTCCAAGAGACGCAATTCATACACACACTAAATGGAATGTATTAAGGATTTGTTTAGTGAAATTATATTATATATATGAAATAATAACATACATATATGTCATTTTATTTATTTTTTCAAATATGAAAAAAATAGAAACAATGTTCATGTGTACGTACAACTTACCGTCTCCAGGAAATGTGTATTCTATTTCATACTTCTATATTATATAGATTATTATAATACACATAAACTGAATATAAAATATATTTATATCATTTTTTACATTCTTTAAGTAATTATATAAGTATAAGTACCAAAGCTATAACAAATTTATACACATGATAAGAATAAAGTGAATATTACCCAAAGTAAAACCTTGACATAAGATTGTTAACAAGCTGGTAATATAAGGTCATAATAAAACTATATATGTAATTAGATATAAGAATATAGTTCTTTAAAATATTTATAATAAATTTATATTTATTATACAAGTGTCTTGAATGAGTATGAAGAGTTTCAAGACACAAGGTAAGAGAATTTCATCTCACTTTTTATTTTTGTGAGATACATGCTTTATTCACCATTGATTTCTTTTGTGTGGTGTGTATACTACCTAGGGATGTATTATATGATTAAAATAATTAAAATTATGGGTATTTAAAAATCAATTTTATGATATTTTCTCATGGTATTTATGTTTCAAAAGTTTTCAAATCAGTAAAGTAATTTTGTCTCAATTTCCCTTCTTTGAGACACATGTCATGTTATGCACCTATGTTTTTCCATGAGGTTTATATACTTCCATTGAAAATGTTATATCATGAATATTATTCTCTTAATGATATTTTAAGATTCGTTTATTTCATATTATTACATTAGGAGTATAGTTCAAAGTTACCAAGTGTTAAGAGTTTATTGAAACAATCTCATTGCTTTTTGAGATTGTTTATGTCTGTGATTCATTAGATGAAATATTATGATCCATATCTTAAGAACATTCATGAATATTATTATCCCATGGTTATTAATTATTTTTTCAAGTATTGGTACAATTTTCCTACTCTTTAGAACATTAGACTATTTAGAAAGTGTTTTTAAGAAAGCCTAACTTTACCCTCTCTTCGGTCAGAGATCTATGTTAATTCGAAACCATGATTTCTAAAAAGGGTATCCAATAATTTTATACTATTCTAATATATTAATTAAAAGATTTTTTTTGATATTTTTTCCTTTTACCAATGTTATCAAAGGAATCATATTTTCAATTTATGAACAAGGCATCTTCCTACCCATTTACTGTGAAAAATGAATCTTCTTTTTACCTCAAACGACATGTACAGATTTACCCGCTGTCAATTCTTTTAAGTTATCATCTCATGTTTAAAAGGTTAAAGTATAGGAAAATAAATTTAAAAGATATTTTCAAAGAAATTATTTTCAAAAGGTTTTCATGCTTCTTTCAAAAGTTTTTAAGTAAAAATGTTTACAAAACATTTTCAAAATTTCTTTATAAGTTATCACAATGTTTTTAAATAAAAAAGTGTTTTAAAAATGTTTTGAAGCTTATTTTTTATGTTTTCAAATAAAAAGGTTTCTAAAATGTTTTGAAGATTATTTTTTATGTTTTTAAATAAACAGGTTTCTAAAATGTTTTGAGTCATATTTTATAAATTTTCCAGGAAAATGGTTTTCTAAATGTTTTCAATCTCCTTTAATAAGCTTTCAAGGAAAAAGGTTTTCAAAATGATTTCAAGACTTATTTATATGTTTTCAAGTCATTTTCTATGAAAATGGTTTTCAAATGGTTTTATGTGTTAAAAATATTTTTTCAAAGAATAAATGATATTTTCTTCAAGAAACGTTTTCAAAATTATTTTCCATCTAAGAAGACATTCATTGATGTTAATCACGCCTTTCTAGGAAATGATATGAAGGTTCCATTCATATTATTTCTTGAAGGGTTTCTGTTTTGATGGTATAATACTTATGAAAACCCCTTTTTTCTTCCATGGGTTATATGCTTTTGAAACCTGCTTCTTTTCACTAGTTATGCATTGATGAAATGATTATGAAACCTGTATTTTTTGAAAGGTTAAGATATGATTACATTTTTATGACACCCATTTCATTTCATGGATTATGATATGATTGTGTATAAATTTGTGGAACATGTATGTATGATTCCATTATGAGATTTGTGGGACTTATATCTCCCTCAAATGCATTAGGTAAAGATTTAAATCTCATGAGATAAACTTAGATGGTCTTGGGAGTAAATGTTGACTACTAGGATGGCCATAGGAGTGAACCATGACTATCAAGATTCTATGAGGAGTGAACTCATGCTACTAAGATGGATATGGGAGTGAACCATGACCACCATGATGGTATGAGGACTCAGGCCATACTACTAATATGGTCTTTGTAGCGATTCCTTGGCTATTATGGAAATTATATAATATGGTTATGTTCTTAACAAAATTCCATGTTCTATTATGATGTTATGATTTCATGGATTATGTTCTTTATTTCATTATGATTCTTATCTTATGAACTGCCAAGATTTATACCATGATTCATGTATATGATCTTTGATATGTAGGGTAAGATCTTCTATTTTAATGATAATGTTCTCATTCCCTTATGCGTAAGATTATTCTTATATATCATCCTTGTTTACCCTTACTGAGCATTTGAGCTCACCCCTTTTTATCACTACGAGAAAAATGACCTTTTGCGACGGGTTATTTGCGATGGAAACAGATCTCGTCGCAAATAGTTTGTCAAAGAGATTATTTGCGATGGGGACATCAACCCGTCGTTAATTATTAGTTATTTGCGACGGGATTAGGGGTCCCGTCGTAAAAGGTTTGATGTTGTTTGTGTGCCAAACTGTGGGAAGGGTATTTGCGACAGGGGTGCCTCCCCGTCGCAAAAATCCGGTGGCGGTAAATACTATTTGTGATGGGATCTACCCCCGTCACAAATAGTGCATCGGTAGGTCACTATTTGCGAGTGGTCCCGTCGCAAAAAATCCAGCGGTGGTAAATACTATTTGCGATGAGTTATTCCCCCGTCACAAATAGTGTGTCGACATGCCACAATTTTCCACGAGACTCGTCGCAAATACTCTAACCTATATTTACCCCCATCTGTTTTTTTTCCTTCTTTCTCTCAATTCCTACTTTCTCTCTCTCTAAACTCTAATTTCATAGTTAAATTTTCTACGAGTTAAAATTCTTTTATGAACAAGTTTTGATGTCGTCTACACCTATAAGAGATCAAGTTTAAAGGTATTTATGTTTTATTTAATTTAATATTTATTTCATTTTTTATATTAAATTTAATTATTATTAATTATTTGTAATTAAATTAGATATAGATTGTTTTGTCATCAATATTTATTTGTAATAATAAATTTAAATTTTTATTAATAATTATTAATAATTAGTAGTAATTAGGAATTATTAATGGTAATTAGTAATGAATATAAATAATTAGCGGTAATTAGTAATTAGTGTTGGCAATTTGCTGTAATTTGGAGTAATTAATAATAATTAAAGATAATTAGTAATAATTAGCGGTAATTAGTAATAATTAGGAATTAATAGTAATATTTAGTAAAAAATAGTAATAAATACTAATAATTAGTAATAATTAGTAATAATTACTAATAATTAGTAACAATTTGTAATAAATAGTAATAAATAGAAATAAATAATAATAAATAGTAATAAATAGTAACAAGTAGTAATAAGGTGTAATAATTAGTATTAATTAGTATTGATTAGTATTAATTAGTATTAACGAGTATTAATTAGTAGTAATTAGTAATAATAATTATTAAATAGTAATAATTAGTATTAATTAGTAATAAATAGTAATAAACAGTAATAAATAGTAATAAATAATAAAAATTAGTAATAATTAGTAATAAATACTAATAATTAGTAATAATTAGTAATCAATAGTAAAAAATAGTAATAATTACTAATCATTAGTAATAATTACTAATAATTAACCATAATTACAAATAATTACTAATAATTTTCTATAATTATTAATAATTAGAAATAATTAGCAATAATTAGCAATAATTAAGAATAATTAGAAATAATTAGGAATAATTGGGAATAATTAGCAATAATTAGCAATAATTAGCAATAATTATCAATAATTAGCAATAATTAAGAATAATTAAGAATAATTTTCTATATTGAGCAATATTTAGTAATATTTAGCAATAATTAAGAATAATTAAGAATAATTAGGAATAACTAGAAAAAATTTGGAATAATTAGGAATAATTAAAAATAATTAGGAATAATTAGTAATAAATAGTAAAAATTTGGAAGAATTAACAATAATTAGCAATAATTAGCAATAATTAGCAATAATTAGCAATAATTAAGAATTATTAAGATTAAATAGGAATAATTAGGAATAATTAGGAATAATTAGGAATAATTAAAAATAATTAGGAATAATTAGTAATAATTAAGAATAATTATGAATAATTACGAATACTTAGTAATAATTAAGAATAATTAAGAGTAATTCAGAATAATTAGAAAAAATTAGAAAAAATTAGGAATAAATAGCAATAATTATGAATAATTTTCAATAATTACGAATAATTAGGAATAATTAGAAATAATTAGCACTAATTTTCAATAATTAGTAATAATTAAAAATAATTTGGAATAATTGGGAATAATTACAAATAATTAGTAATAATTAAGAATAATTAGGAATAATTAAAAATAATTAGGAATAATTAGTATTAATTAGTAATAATTAGTGATAATTTGTAATAATTAGTAATAATTAGTAATAATTAGTTATAATTAGAAATAATTAGTAATAATTAGTAATAATTATGAATAACTACGAATAATGATGAATAATTAAGAATAATTAAGAATAATTAAGAATAATTATAATTAATTATGGATAATTATGAATAATTAGGAATAATTAAAAATAATTAACAATAATTATTCATAATTATGAATAATTATGAATAATTACAAATAATTAGAAATAATAAAGAATAATTAGCAATAATTTGGAATAATTAGGAATAATTAGAAATAATTAGTAATAATTAATAATAATTAGTAATAATTAATAATTATTTGGATTAATTAGAGACAATTAAGGATGAATATGTATGAATAATGATAAATAGGGTTAAATAGGGATAATTGTAATAAATCGTAAGAACATGGACCAATTTCTAGTGGATTGGTGACACTACTTTTTATCAATGACTCATCTCTATATAACTCTCACTCACTCAAAACATTATGAAAAATGTGCTACTATGTATGCATATAAAATCTCATACGCATGAGATTGGATATGCTTTCGTAGGACTACATTTTTCATTATGTTTTTAGGCGGTGATAGTTAAAAGAAGATGATTCATCCAAGAAAAGGGAACCTTTGGTCCAAAGGATCATTTACTTGCATCTTTATCACACTGAAATCACAATGAAGAATCTGTTCAGATGGACACTTATGCATTCTCGTATGCGTGATAATGGATATTCATACCTCCAAGAAGATTCTTTATTGTGATTTATGTGTGAGAAAGTTTCAAGTAAATGAGCCGTCACACAAAAGAACTGCTACCAATCCACTAGAAATTGTATCAATAGTAATTAGTGGAAATTAGTAATAAGTACCTATAATTATTTATCTTCTCTTTTTTGGATAGTGTTTTTATTATTTCAAATTATTCAAAAATAATAATGATTTTATATTTTGTAGAAAAATATAGAACACGTAAGTCAAAAACGGTCATTATTAGATTCTCATGCTTGGATAAATCAGCACAGAAATCAAAGTAGTTATAGTTTAAATACTGTATATATTGAGGGTGTTGAAGGTTTCTTATCATTTACATCATCAAAACAAGAAATATTTTCAGAAGGAACAATTAATTGACAATCCAAAAAATGTGTTCTGAGAATATTTGACACATTTGACAACATCGGAGTACATCTCATGCGTTTTGGATTTCAACGAGATTATGTTTTTTGATATCAACATGGTGAACGCAGTTCCAGAGAAGATACTAATAATTTTATTCTTGATCCATCAAAGTCTCAAAATTTAATACATGATGTTGCAGGTCCATCTGTTCAACATACTGAAACATAGGATGATATTGATTTAACTCTTGAGTTGGCACCATAAGAATTTTAGGAGATGTTGAGGTCTATTGAGGATGCATTATATCCTGGTTGAAAGAAAAGAAAATTATAAGCCGTTTCCAAATTTATGGCTATTAAATCAGATAATAGAATGTCAAAAAACTGTTTTGATCAGATATTTTCTTTGGTTAAAACACTATTACCTGAAGGAAATGTGTTTCCTATAAATTACAATGAGAAAAATAGGCTGGTTCGTAATATGGGCCTTAGTTATATGAAGATTCATGCATTTGAAAATGATTGCATCTTATATTCTATTGAAAATGAGTCCTTGAATTATTGTCCCACATGTAGACAATTGATGTATAAAGAAGCTCAATTGGGGGAGTCTGAATTGATTTCAGTAAAAAAGTTGAGATATTTCCTGCTTACACTTATGTTGCAGCATTTATTTATATCTCAGAACACAACAATAATGATTTCATGGCACAAAACCAAGATTTCAACCGATAAAAGATTGAATCATCCATCTAATGGTGATTCTGGGAAACATTTTGACCGAGCGCGTCTGTATTTTTCTTTAGAAGACTGGAACGTGCGATTGGGTCTTTCTACTAATAGTTTATATCCGTTTGTTTCTTAAGGTAGTCATTATTCATGTTGTCCTATCTTTATAACTCCGTACAATTTTCCTCCATTGAAGTTGATGAAGGAGCCTTATATCTTTTTGAACTTATTAATCCCATGAAATCCAAAAAAAATATTGATGTTTATTTGAAACCATGGATTGATGAGTTAAATTCATTATGGAGTAGTGGTGTTAGTGCATATGATGGTGTTGTGAAACAAAACTTCCTTCTAAAAGCTGCATTTATGTGGACAATTAGTGACTTCCCATCATATGGAATGTTATATAGCTGGAGTACACATGGTCTGAATTCATGTCTTTACTATATGAGAGACAACAGAGCATTTAAGCTTATCCATGGAAAAAACTGGATATTTTGACTATCATCGCAGATTTCCTCCAACCAATCATCCTTTTTGGAGGAATAAATTTCATTTTTTAAAAGGAAAAATTGAAAGCGATGGACCTCCAAAAATAATATTAGGTACATATTTAAAATTAGTTTCATTTTCATTACCTCCCATCACATTTGGACCAACAATAAACCAACAAAAAATTTCATGGATTTGGGAAATAACATAATTGGATAAAACGGAGCATTATTTGGGATCTTTTATATTGGTCTAATTTTTTGGTTCGCCACATGTTGGATTTCAGGCATATTGAGAAGAAATGTTTTGATAATTTATTTCATACAGTTTTGGATACACCAGGTAAGACCAAAGATAATGTAAAGGCATGATTAGATCTTTCCCAAATTTATTGACGACCAAAACTTAAACTATTTGAAAATGTCAGATCCCAAAGGTTAATGAAACCAAAATAAACTTATACACTGTTCAAAGAGAGTCGCTTATTATTTTGTCAATGGATTGCAGATTTGAGACTTCCAAATGTCTATGCTTCCAATTTGGGAATATATATTGAAAATTTTCATATTATCAGATTAAAAAGTCATGATTGTCTTGTTATAAAGGAAAGACTTATTCTGATTAAATTAAGATGTTTATTTATTTCTATTATTTGGGATTCGATAATAATCATATCATATTTCTTTAGAGAGATTTTTTTAGTGGAAACAGACTACTATGCATTAAGAAAATTCAAAGAAGATATTGTTGTAATTATTTTTAAACTAGAAAAACCTCTTCTCGTCATCTTTCTTTAACTCAATGGAATATTTGATATTACATTTTCTACATGAATAAAAATGTAGAGGTATGGTATAGTTTCAATGGATGTACCAATTTGAGAGATGTATGAAGAAATTAAAGAAAAAATTAAGTAACAAAGCATCAGTTGAATGCTCTATTACAAAATATTATTTGCAAGAGGAAACCTCTTTTTTCTGCTCTCATTATTTTGAATCTAAATATCCCTCAAAACACAACCACATGGTACGGAATGAGGGGAATGTTTATTATGAAATTGAAAATAAATTATCTATTTTTAATCATCTAGATCTTGGCTTCAGTGGAGTTTATGAACGATGACTTTCAGATGATGAAGAACACGAATCTCATACATATGTTATGCTCAACTATGAATAATGATATCATTTGAACTATGAGTGATTCTATCAATTATTCTTAATTTATGTTACAATAAGTAAAATTATTTTATCAGTAGTTTATATGACAATCATATCAAGAAATAACTTCCAAAAATTACAGTAGCTTCTCTTGAAGAAAATTGGAAAAAAAATTATCAATGGTTTTAAAAACAATTAACATAAATTATTGATGGTTCAACATATCAATTCAATTTATTATTTATTATATTGATAATTTTTTTACAAATTTTTCTTCTGTCTCAACATGCTGATAAAAATGATAAAAAACTATGTATATTGAGTAACTAACCATCCAAAATGTTTAAATCTTAAAATTCATATGTAGTGAATGGTTTTATATTTTATACACGTGCATATGGGGAATCCAAAAAACAATGAAAATTGGAGTTTGATTGAGACGATCTCATCATAGAGAAACTGAAGTTTAATTTTACGGTATGTTGGATGCAATTTTTGAAATGTGTTATCTAGAACAAAATTACATAATGATGTTTAAATATCGGTGGTTGTATACTGAGAGAGGCTTGTGTGTTCATACGACTCATGGAATCATTGATATTAAATATAAAAGTACTCTTTCAGTAAATGAACCATTTTTACTAGCTCAACAGGAACATCAAATTTTTTATGCAAAGTACTGTGCTACTTCAAGATACCTGAGTGATTGGTGAAGTATAATAAAAATTAATTCTTGGGAAAATCAGTTTACTCAAAGTGAATGTGGTTCTTCTGAAGTGCAATGAATTGAAATTTTTCAAGAGACTACTCAAAATCAATCTTTTTCACAAACTGACATGAATATCGATGATGACACCGGATAGTTAATTTTCGATGATGAAGATGATGTTAATGATGTTACCAATGAATTTGAAATGGAAAGAGATGATGAAACTAAAAATCATATGGATAGTGGTGATGTCGAGGAGGAATATTAATATATTGACATCATCAGATATAAAGATGAAGATGATGGTGAACAATGAAACAGTTAAATGCTGGTTATAATGATAACTAATATATATCTTTATATAATAGTAATTTTCAACTACTTTTTAACAACAATAATTTTGTGCTTTAGATGTAAGATGATATATTTTGTTAGTTGTGGGAGGTAGAGATACCATTGGAAGGGGAGAATTTGAGATCATCTGACCTATCCATCGATTAAATTTTATTGGAATAAGTTCTTGACGGTACACCTATCATGACATCTGAGATCACGAGAACAAATATTAATAATTCCTGTAACACCCCGATATTTTATGAATGTTTTTTTGAATTAATTTAATATTTTGATATTTTTCATTTCATAAAATAGTAAAAAAAAATTATATTAAATCACTATGACACAAATCCATTTCACATGTAACTTATGTGTCTTGCACTACACACAACACCGACTCGTCATACGTTACATGCAACTCTGAGTTTCTAAAAAACATCACTGTATTTTTACAATTATTTAAATGAGATAATTTTACCATATACATTAAAAATAACAATATTAATAGTAATAAATAAATTTAAAATATTGTTTATAATGTTTTTATATAAATAAAACATATTGATTATGAAAGATATTTTTTTTTGTTAAAGTATATATATATTTTAAAAAATTAGTTTCTTAAATAAACTGCTTTTAATGTCCTTATATGAAAAATAATATGTTAATTTTAGAAACATTTAGATATTTAATTTGATTAAATAAACTTTTTTTTGAATTTAGAATGTCAAAATTATTTTAGGGTGATTTTTTGGGATTTTTATGAGAAACTTCATTTTTGATTGAATAGTGAAAAATACTGGATTTTAATTCAAAAATGCTTTTTATATAATTTTTTATAAGGATAAATTATATTTTATATTCTTTAAAAGTAAAATTAGATAATATTTTTATCAATTAATTCAATTTAGTTCAATGAGATCAATTTCTATTTAAACTTGGGCATTAAAACCTAACAAACTTTTGTATGTTTTTAATTTAAAAACTCAACTTTATGACCCGACTATGATATTAATTTTAAATTAATTTACACAAATTATGTGATTATAATATATAAAATGGATTCTATATTTTTAAGAAAAATAATTTATAATTTATAATATGATAACATTGTTTTGAACAAGAAGTTTAGTTAAAGTGATTAAAATTAATTACAATGGTTAAAAGAAAAATTAACATAATAAAGTACTAAAAAATATATTTAAGGCCCAAAATGACCTAGAAACATATCAAACACCAATTTTATGGAGATTATTCAGCCATTAACCTTATAATATTATTTAGGTTTTTTTATAAAGTGTTTTAGATAAAAATGTGGGTACACCTAACATTGTTTCAAAAATGCCAAGTGTGTCATTTCCCTTACCTATAAAAGGTCACCACCTATCCCTCTTCATCCCACCTATGAAACCACATAAGTTCATCCATGATATTTCAAATAAACATACCAAAATACCTTAATTCCTCATTTAATCTTTACTTTGGGCATAAATAAATCCAAGGAAGCCTTTTGGCACAAACCAAAAGGAGTTACCAAATTAAGAGGTAACATTTTCTCTCAAGATCTATTCTTTTATTTTCTTTATCCAACCCATACAATCTCTTTATTCCATAATTTTATAAAAAAAATATAATCAATATACTATAAGTTTTTCATGTGTACATACGGCTTACCATCTCCATGAAATGTGTATTCCATTTCATACTACTATATTATATAGATTATTATAATACACATATACTGAATAAACATTATATTTATATCATTGTTAAAATTTCTAAATATCATTATATAAGTATAAGGACCAAAGATATAACAAATTTTGACACATTCCAAGAATAAAGTGAGTGTTACCCAAAGTAAATCCTTGACATAGGATTGTTAACAAGTGGGTAATATAAGGTCATAATAAAACAATATATGGAATTAGATATAATAATCTAGTTATTTAAAATATGTATTATAAATTTATATTTATTATATAAGTGTCTTGAACAAGTATGAAGTGTTTCAAGACACAAGGTAAGGGAATTTCATCTCACTTTTTATTTTTGTGAGATACATGCTTTATTCACCACTATTTTCTTTTGTGTGGGGTATATACTGGCTAGGGATGTATTATATGAATAAAATAATTAAAATTATGGGTATTTAAAAATCCATTTTATGACTTTTTCTCATGGGATTTATGTTTCAAAAGTTATCGAATTAGTAAAGTAATTTTGTGTCAATTTCCCTTTTTGAGACAGATGTCATGTTATGCACATATTTTTTTCATGATGTGCATATACTTCCATAGAAATGTTATATATTGATTATTATTCTCTTAATGATATTTTAAGATTCATTTAATTTCATCTTATTACACTCGGAGTATAGTTCAAAGTTAAAAAGTGGTAAGAGTTTATTGAAGCAATCTCATCGCTTTTCAAGATTGTTTATGTTTATGATTCATTTGATGAAATATTATGATCCATATCTTAAGAACATTCTTGAATTTTATTATCCCATGGTTATTAATTATTTAATCAAGTATTAGTACCATTTTCCTACTCATTGGTAAATTAGATAGTTTAGAAAGAGTTTTTATGAAAGCCCAACTTTACCCTCTCTTCGATCAGAGAACTATGTTCATTCGAAACCATGATTTCTAAAAAGTGTATCCAATAATATTATACTATTCAAATATATTAATTCAAAGATTTTTTTTGAGATTTTTTTCCTTTTACCAATGTTATCAAAGGAATCATATTTTCAATCTTTGAACAAGGCATTTTTCTACACTTTTACTATGAAAAAGGAATCTTCTTTTTACCTCATACTTCATGTACATATTTACCCACTGTCAATTCTTTGAAGTTATCATTTCATGATTAAAAGGTTAAAGTCTACGAAAAAAACTGAAAATATTTTTTCAAAGAATATTTTTTCGAAAGGTTTTTATGCTTCTTTCATAAGTTTTTAACTAAAAATGTTTTTAAAATAATTTCAAGATTTCTTTGTAAGTTATCACAATGTTTTTAAAGAAAAAAGTTTTTAAAAAAGTTTTGAATATTATTGTATATGTTTTCAAATAAAAAGGTTTTTAAAATGTTTGGAAGATTATTTTATAATTTTTCCAATAAAAAGGTTTATAAAATTTTTTGAGTCATATTTTATAAGTTTTCATGGAAAAAGGTTTCCAAAAATATTTCAAGAATTATTTATATGTTTTCAAGGTATTTTCTAGGAAAATTATTTTAAAATGGTTTTATGTATTAAAAATATTTTTTCAAAGAATAAATGATATTTTCCGCAGGAAAAATTTTCAAAATATATTTCAAAATTATTTTCCATCTAGGAAGACATTCGTCGATGTTAATCATGCCTTTCTAGGAAATTATCTGAAGGTTCCATTCATATTATTTCTTGAATGGTTTATGTTCTGATGGTATGATACTTAGGAATTTTTTTTCCTTCCATGGGTTATATGATTTTGAAACCCGCCTATTTTCACGAGTTATGCATTGATGAAATGATTATGAAACCTGTATTTTTTCAGAGGTTAAGATATGCGTACATTTTTATGACACCAATTTCATTTCATGGATTATGATATGATTGTTTATGAATTTGTGGAACTTGTATATAAGATTTAATTATGAGATTTGTGGGACATATATCTCCCTCTAATGAATTGGGTAAATATTTTAATCTCATGAGATAAACTGAGATGGCCTTGGGAGTAAACCTTGACTACTAGGATGGCCATAGGAGTGAACCGTGACTATCAAGATGTTATGAGGAGTGAACTCATGCTACTAAGATGGACAGGGGAGTGAACCATGACTACCACAATGGTATGGGGAGTGGTCACATACTACTAATATGGTCATTGTAGTGATGCCTTGGCTACTATGGAAATCATATAATTTTCTTTTGTGCTTAACACAATTCCATGTTCTATTTTGATGTTATGCTTTCATGGATTATGTTCTTTATTTCCATATGATTCTTGTCTTATGAACTGCCAAGATTTATACCATGATTCATGTATATGATCTTTGATATGTAGGGTATGATCTTCTATTTTAATGATAACGTTCTCATTCCCTTATGCTCAAGATTATTCTTATATATCTTCCTTCTTTACCCTTACTGAGCATTTGATCTCACCCCTTTTTATCACTATGGAAAAAATGACCATTTGCGGTGAGTTATTTGTGACGAAAACAGATCTTGTCACAAATAGTCTGTCGAAGAGAGTATTTATGATGAGGACATCAAACCATCACAAATAATTAGTTATTTTTGATGAGAATAGGGGTCCTATCATAAAATTTTTGGTGCGGTTTGTGCGCAAAATTATGTGAAGGGTATTTGCGACGGGGGTGCCTCCCCGTCGCAAAAACCCGGCGACAGTAAATACTATTTGCGATGGGATATACCACTGTTGCAAATAGTGCGTCTGTGGGTCACTATTTGTGATGGGTCTCATCGCAAAAAATTTGGCGACGGTAAATACTATTTGCGATGAGATATTCTCCAGTAGCAAATAGTGTGTCTGCATGCCACTATTTTCGACGGGACCCGTCGCAAATACTCTATCCTATATATACGCCCCATCCGTATTTTTCATTCTTTCTCTCAATTCCTACTTTCTCTCTCTTTCTAAACTCTAATTTTATAGTAAAAATTTCTTTGAGTTAATTTTTTTAGGAACAAGTTTTGAAGTCGTCTAAGCCTATAAGAGATCAAGTTTCAAGGTATTTATGTTTTATTTAATTTAATATTTATTTTATTTTTATATTAATTTTAATTATTGCTAATTAGTTGTAATTAAATTAGATTTAGATTGTTTTGTTATCAGTGTTTTTTTTGTAATAATAAATTTAAATTATTAGTACTAATTAGTGGTAATTAGGAATTATTAACGATAGTTAGTAAGGAATATAAATAATTAGCGGGAATTAATAATTAGTGTCAGTAATTTGCAATAATTTGGAGTAATTAATAATAATTAAAGCTAATTAGTAATAATTAGTGGTAATTAGTAATAATTAGGAATAAATAGTAATATTTAGTAAAAAAATGGTAATAAATACTAATAATTAGCCACAACTATTAATAATTACTAATAATTAGTAATAATTTGTAATAAATAGTAACAAATAGTAATAAATAGTAATAATTAGTACAAATTAGTATTAATTAGTAATAGATAGCCTTTATTAGTAATAATTAGTATTATTTAGTAATAAATAGTATTAATTAGTAATATTTATTCTTAATTAGTAATAATTAGTAATAAATAGTAATAAATACTAATAATGAGTAATAATTAGTAATAAATAATAATAATTATTAATAAATAGTTATAATTAGAAAAAATATATTAATAAATGGAAATAATTACTACTAACTACTAATAATTAGCAATAATTAGCAATAATTACTAATAATTTACCCTAATTACTAATAATTACTAATAATTTGCAATAATTATTGATAATGAGCAATAATTAGCAATAATTAAAAATAATTACTAATAATTTGCAATAATTTGCAATAATCAACAATAATTAGCAATAATTAGCAATAAATAGCAGTAATTAGGAATACTTAGCAATAATTAGAAATAATTAACAATAATTAGAAATAATTAGTAATAATTAGCAATAGTTAGCAATCATTAGCAATAATTGTGAATAATTAGGAATAATTAGGAATAATTAAGAATAATTAGAAATAATTAACAATAATTAGTAAAAATTAGGAATAATTAGGAATAATTATGAATAATTTGGAATGATTAGGAATAATTAAGAATAATTAAGAATAATTAGGAATAATTAGGAATAATTAAAAATAATTAGGAATAATAAGTAATAATTTGTAACAATTTGGAAGAATTATAAATAATTAGCAATAATTAACAATAATTAGTAACAATTAAGAATAATTAAGAATAATTAGGAATAATTGGGAATAAGTAAGAAGAATTAGGAATAATTAAAAAAATTTAGGAATAATTAGAAATAATTAGCAATAATTATCAACAATTAGGAATGATTATAAATAGTTAAGAATAATTAGGAATAATGAGTAATAATTAGGAATAATTAGGAATAATGAGGAATAATTAGTAATAATTAAGAATAATTAAGAATAATTAGGAATAACGAGGAATAATTTCACAAAATCTAAAATAATTAGCAATAATTAAGAAAAATTTGCAATAATTACAAATAATTCGGAATAATTAGAAATAATTAGCAATGATTAGTAATAATTAGAAATAATTAACAATAATTAGGATTAATTAGCTATAATTAGCACTAATTAGGAATAGTTAGAAATAATTAGTAATAATTTGGAATTATTTGGAATAATTACTAATAATTAGTAATAATTATGAATAATTAGTAATAATTAGGAATAATTAGTAATAATTAGTAGTAATTAGTAATAATTAGTAATAATTAGTAATAATTAGTAATAATTGTGAATAAATATGAATAATTCTGAATAATTAAGAATACTTGTGAATAATTATGAATAATTAAGAATAATTTACAAATAATTTACAAATAATTATGAATAATTACCAATAATTAGGATTAATTATGAATAATTACAAATAATTAAGAATAATTATGAATAATTTAGAATAACTACCAATAATTAAAAATAATTATGAATAATTAGAGATAATAACGAATAATTAGGAATAATTAGGAATAATTAGCAATAATTAGTATTAATTAGTAATAAATTGTAATAATTAGGAATAATTAGGGATAATTAAGGATGAATAGAGATAAATAAGGATAAATAGGGATAATTAAAATTAATTGTAAGAACATGGGAAAATTTCTAGTGCATTGAAGGAACTCATTTTTATCGATGACTCTTCTCCTTATAACTCTCACAGATTCAAAAAATTATTCAAAATGTGCTGCTATGTATGCATATGCAATATCGTATGCATGATATTAAATATGCATTCATAGGACCAAATTTTTCATTATGCTTTCAAGTAGGGATAGTTGCAAGAAGATGATTCATCAACGAAAAGGGGCTCTTTTGTCAGAAGGCTCATTTACTTGCATCTTTCTCACACAAAAATCACAATGATGATTTTACTCTGAGGTACGCTTATGCATTCTCGTATGCACAAGAATGGATATGTACACCTCCAAGAAGATTCTTTATTGTGATTTTTGTGCGAGAAAGTTTCAATTGAGTAAGTCGTCAAACAAAAGAGTTGCTTCCAATCCACTAGAAATTGTATCGCCCGTAATTAGTGGATATTAGTAAGAAGTACCTATAATTATTTATCATCACTTTTTTGGATAGTTTTTATTATTATTTCCAATTATTCAAAAACAATAATGATTTTATATTTTGTTGAAAAATATAGAATAAGGGAGTTGACAATAGTCATTATTAGATTGTCACGCTTGGATAAATCAGCGTAAAAATCCAAATAGTTTTAGTTTAAATCCTATATATATTTAGGGTTTTGAAGATTTATTATTATTTAAATCATGGAAATAAGAAATATTTTTAGAAGTCACAATTAATTGTCCTTTTAAAAAATGTGCTCTAAGAACGTTTAACACATTTGACAACATTGGGGGGCATCTCTTGCGTTTTAGTTTTCAATGTGATTATGTTTTTTAGTATCAACACGATGAACATAGTTTCATAGAATATATAAATAATTTTATTCCTGATTCATCAGGGTTTAAAAATTTAGTACATGGTTTTTCCGGTCCATCTGTTCAACAAACATAAACTTAGGATGATATTTATTTAACGCTTGAGTTGGAGCAATCTTAATTTTATGAGATATTGAGTTCTTCTGAGGATTCATTATATCCTGGTCGCAAGATAATAAAATTATATGCGGTTGAAAATTTTATGGCTATTAAATTATATAATAGAATGTCAAACAATTGTTTTGATCAGACATTTTCTTTGAACACTGTTACCAGAAGGAAATGTGTTTCCTATAAATTACTATGAGAGAAAGAGCCTGGTTCATAATCTGGGCCTTAGTAATCAGAAGATTCATGCATGTGAAAATTATTGCAACTTATATTCTAGTGAAATGAGTCATTGAATATTTGTCACACATGTGGACAATCGATGTATACAGAAGCTCAACTGGGGAAGTCTGGATTGATTCCTGTAAAACAGTTGAGATATTTCCCGCTTACACCTAGGTTCGAGCATTTATTTATATCTCAGAACACAACGATAATGATTTCATGGCACAAAACCAAGATTTAAACCGATAAAAGCGTGAATCATCCATCTGGTGTTGATTCTGGGAAACATTTTGACTTAGTGAATCTGTCTTTTTCTTTAAAAGACTGGAACATGTGATTGGGTCTTTCTACTAATAGTTTTCGTTTGTTTGGTTCTTGTGGTAGTCAGTATTCAAGTTTTCATGTCTTTATAACTCCGTACAATTTACCTTTATTGATTTTGATAAAGGAGACTTATATCTTTTTGAACTTATAAATCCCAAGACATCCAAAAATGAATATTGATGTTTATTTGAAACCATGGATTGATGAGTTAAATTCATTGAGGAGTAATGGTGTTAGTATATATAATGTTGTTGTGAATCAAAATTTTCTAATAAAAGCTACATTGATGTGGACAATTAGTGACTTCCCATCATATGACATGTTATCTGGCTAGATTACACATGGTATGAAATCATGTCCTTACTGTATGAGAGACAACAAATCATTTATTCTCATCAATGGAAAAAAACATAATATTTTGACAGTCATCAAAGATTTCTTCCAACCCATCATCCTTTTTAGAGGAACAAATCTCATTTTAGAAATGAAAAATTTGAAAGGGATGAACCTCCAAAAATAATCTTAGGTACAGAATTAAAATAAGTTGCATTTTCATTACCTCCCACCATATTTAGACCGACAATAAACCAAAGAAAAATTCATGGATTTAGAAAAAACATAACTGGATAAAACGAAGCATTATTTGGGATCTTTCATATTGGTCTAATTTTTTGGTTCACCACATATTGGATGTCATGCATATTGGGAAGAACTATTTTGATAATTTATTTCATACAGTTTTGGATAGACCAGGTAAGACCAAAGAAAATGTAAAGGCATGATTAGATCTTGTCCAAATTTATAGGTGACCAGAACTTGAACAGTTTGAAAATGTCAGATCACAGAGTTTAATGAAGACAAAAGCACCTTATACACTGTCTAAAGATAGTCTCTTATTATTTTGTCAATGGATTGAAGATTTGAGACTTCCAGATGGCTATGCTTCCAATTTGGGAAGTTGAATTTAAAATGGTTATATTATTGGATTCAAAAGTCATGATTTTCATGTTATAATGGAAAGACTTATTCTGATTGGATTAAAAGTTTTATTGAATTATATTATTTGTGATTCGATAACAGACATATCATATTTCTTTCGAGATATTTGTGTGGTGAAAATAGACTACTATGCATTAATGAAAATTGAAGAGGTTGTTGTTATAATTATTTTTAAAATGGAAAAACATCTTCTCATCAGCTTTCTTTGACTCAATGGAACATTTGATATTACATTTACCACATGAAGAAAAATGTAGAGGTATGGTACAGTTTCAATGGATGTACCCATTTGAGAGATGCATGAAGAAATTGAAGGAAAAAGTAAGTAACAAAGCATAAATTGAATGCTCTATTACTGAATCTTATTTGCGAAAGGAAATTTATTTTTTATGCTCTAATTATTTTGAATCTGAATATACCTCAAAACACAACCTCATGGGATAGAATGAGGGGAATATTGATGATGAAATAGAAAATTAATTATATGTTTTTAATTATTCAAAGCTTGGCTTCGGTGGAGTTTATGAATGATGAATTTTAGATGATGAAAAACAAGGAGCTCATACATATGTTCTACTCAACTGTGAAGAAATGAAATCATTTATAATATGAGTGATTCTGTCAATTATTCTATAATTTATGTTATAATAAGTAAAATTATTTTATTTATAGGTTATATGATAATCATATCAAGAAAAAACTTCCACAAATTATAGTAGATTCTCTTGAAGAACTCTGGAAAAAAATTATCAATGGTTTAAAAAACAAGTAACATAAATTGTTGATGGTTCAGATTATCAATTCAATTTTTTATTTATTATATTGATAATTGTTTTACAAATTTTCAGCTGTCTCAACATGCCGATAAAATTGATAAGTGACTATGTATATTGAGTAACCCACCATCCAAAATGGTTAAAACTTATAATTTATATGTGGTGAATGGTTTTAGATTTTAAACATGTGCATATAGGGAATCAAAAAAACAATGAAAACTTGAGTTTGATTGAGAGGATCCCATCATAGAGAAACTAAAGTTGAATTTTATGGCATGTTGGATGAAGTTGTTGAAATGTGATATCTAGGAAAAAATTACATAATGATGTTTAAATATCGGTGGTTGGATACTGAGAGAGGCTTGTGTGTTCATCCAACTCATGAAATCATTGATATTAAATATAAAATTATTCTTTTAGTAAATGAACCATTTCTACTAGCTCAACAGGAACATCATATTTATTATGCAATGTACTATGCTACTTCAACATACCTATTTGAATGGTGGATTATAATAAAAATGAAATCTTGGGAAAATCCGTTTACTCAAAGTGAATGTGGTTCCGATGAAGTGAAATAAATTGAAAATTATCAAGATACTACTCAAAATCTATCTTTTTCATAAACTAACATGAATATCGATGATGAAGATGATGTTACAAATTAATTTGAAATGGAAATAGATGTTGAAACTAAAACTCATATGGATATTGATGATGCCGAGGAGGAATATGAAGATATTGACATCATCAGATATAAAGATGATGATGAAGGTGAACATTGACATTGTTAAATGCTGGTCATAATAATAACAAAAATATATATATATAATAATTATTTTCAACTATTTTCTAACAACAATAATTTTGTGATTCAGATGTAGGATAATCTATTTCGTTAGTTATAGGAGGGAGAGATACCTTTGGATGAAGAGGATTGGGGATTATCTGACCTTTAGCCTACTGGAGGTTCAGGGGTACATAGATGGGGTGCGGTCTTATGCGACTGATGATTCCTGACCCTATACCCGAGCGATGTCCATGTATTTTTATCAATCCAAGCTCGTAGAGGTATGATAACCTGTGTATTTTAATTACTTTAATTAATTTTTTTATATACAATTTTTTTTATTTGTTCTTTTTTTACATTTTTGCACACAAAGTTGCTGGACAGGGTAGTGCTATCTTGAGAAATTATTTTTCTCCACCCAGGATCATATAGGAACATATTCCCATTGATGTGCAGCTCAGCATGTTCGATCACTGGATCGTAAGTAAGTGAATAATATTTATTTTGGAATTTATTTCATTAATAAGTAGATATTATAAATTATTTGTTGGATTTATGGTATCTCATCAATGATAGCATGTGTGATGATATCCATGCACCATGGAAGGTGTCTATGCAAGACTGTTTACATCAATTTTTTCACAATTTCAAAAGGATGACCATGAAGAAAGAAGGAATGGTAGTATTTGATGAGTCGTGTAGAGACCACCGACCAGAGTACATTTCATCTCACATTTGGGATGGATTATGTTCACACTAGTTGAGTGGTGGATTTCAGAGGAGATCTTCATTAGGATGACAGAACCAGGGGAGATAGGAGGTGACACATCGAGCCGGTAGCTGTACATTCAATACGCATAGAGAGAATCTCATAAGTAATTTTTAAATATTTTATATAACTTTAAATATAAACAGTTTATTTTATATTCATATGGGAAGTCTATCAGCCCAATATTATGGAGTATGAAATTTATCAGAGGATGTATAGTGATCCATCCACTAGAGAGATTAGAGGTGATCTCCAGCTTCAGAAGGTGATCGGTATTATTTCATTTTCAGTTTGAAAATTAACTGCATATAATATTTTCACTATTTTAATTTCAAATTGGAATTGAAGGAGTCATATGAGGCTGTGACCTCTTAGACACAAGCTGAGAGACAGGCCGAGATGGCTGATCAGACTAGTGCCCACCATTTCGATGTGGCTGTATGGATGTAGGCAAACCATTATGACTTTGAGAAGGGCCGAGTAGTTGGTATAAGCTCTCATTTGACACTTGAGACTTATTATGGTACTATTGCGATGTCAGTGTCTAGCTCGAGAGGAGCTCGTGGAGAGGAATTAAATTCTAAATCATATTATCAGGAGAAGCTACAAGCTCAATGTGAGCTTATAGAGAGTTTGTGTAAGTAGAATAAAGAGATGTGTCAGTAGGAGCAGCAATAGGAAGAGATGTGTCAGCAGTAGTAGCCACAATATGAGGAGGAGATGTGTCGATGGAAGTAGCACCATCACATGGAGATGGAATACATGTGTCGTCTGACTCGTAGTTTAGGGATGGAGTTTCCTCCACCATCTCCTTCTGCTCCTCCACCTCCTCTATAAGACTATCCCCCACTATTTTTTTTCATGTTAAAAACGTTTGAATTCAATGTTTTTTAATGTTAAATATTTACAGTTTTTGTATTTTATATTGGTTCTAATATTATATAATTTAATTTTTATAATTTTTAATATTTTTTTTATTTTTTTATTTATTAATAGAATTTTATTTTTTAATGTTTAGTTATTTTACTATTAATAATGATAATAATTTAATATTTTTTTATATATTTTTAGAATATTGAGAATTTTAATATTTTATATTTTTTTATTATTTTAATAATATTAATAGTATTTTTTTCATAAATAATAATAATAATAATAACATTGTTATATTATTAGTATTATTTTATTATTAATATTATAATAATATATCTTATTAATAATAGTATTATTATTATATTATTATTATAATATTTAAATTAATATTATTAATATTATTATTATTTTCCAATACAATTTTATCATAATTTTATTGAATATATATTTTTATTAAGTATTTCTGACTGGACATTTTTCGAAGGGTTCTTATCGCAAATAGTTTAAATATATTTTCTAAATAACTATTTGCGACAGGAAAACAAGCCCATCGCAAATAATTTCTTGCAACGAGCCCATTTCCATAGGTTTATATATATATATAATATATAATCGGATAACTATTTGCGATGTCATTTTCTCAAACATGGTATTTGTGATGGACCCCCATCAAAAAATCTCATTTGCGACGAGATCCCACTGCAAATATCCCATCACAAATACCTCAAATTTTATTAGTGTATGATTCCTTCTCCAGGTTATCAAGATACATATTATGTTTGATGTGTCTTAGAAGGGTGATAGTTAAGAAAATCCTAGTGAGAGATAATGTATCTAATTTATTTACCATTGTTTATGTTTCCATGTTTCTAAAGGCACTAGACTAATACGGTCTTTGGGCATCTTTTTGTATAATGTTTTAAGTGTTCTGCCAGAGTTATGTGATGATAATGTATGAAAATATAGGGTTTCTATAATTCCCTTCATTGATAATTTAATTATTATCCGCCAGGAGATTTTCCCAATGATATTATTCATGGATACATTTCACGATCAAGTTATTGATTAAATTTCATGCGCTTTCAGTTATTTACCGTACCATATTGATTATTCTTTATTTAATCACTTTATATTCTATTATAAGTAACCTTAATTAAGGATTTGGTCTCACATTTATTTTTTTTCCTTTCCCTATGTTATGAAGAAGAAAACTTTAAATGAGTTTCAAGGATACAAAATCTTTGCTTTTGTTATGTTTTATATTTAAGTACCAATTTAAAATGGGTATCAAGTATATATCTATATCTCCAAGACTACTATACTAATTGGTATTATGTAATTACATCCCTTTTATATATTCATAATTAATAAATCCAATGCCACAACCCCCTCCCACCAAAGGTGCCCCTCCTGAGCTGGAAATGGTGAAAGGGAGATAATGACCCCATGAGTCTCGCCTCCAGTAGGCCCCGGAGTGGCGACTACCGCCCAGGGTATGAGTTTTCACAAATATAGGAGGCATTAACCTTTTTATTTATTTAGATCGGGAAATAGGATGAGTCAAATACTAAAAGAAAAAGGAACAAGTAAATGAAAATAAACCCAAAACCAACCGTTCTGAATGTTTTATATAAAACTGGAACAAAAGTACAAGTACAAGAAAAGCTCTAAAGTACGATGCCAAAAAGAAAGAAAAAATTGCAACTATCAAAACTCCAACGCCCAACTAGCAAGGTCCTGAATGGTCCTAGAAGTCCTCCTGAAGAACTGAAAGTAAATGTAGGGTGAGCATACAAGTATACTCTATAGGAAAACCTAAATGTCTCGTGCACAGGTGGGGAGACATCCTAATGCCCCATGAGAAAACAGATGGAACCAAAGCCTAGAAAGGAATATATCCACCCAACCTTACAATCCAAACTCATCAAATATCGCAAGTCAATAGAGATTATAGTAATATTATCAAATTATGGGTACCCTGCACCTCGTTCCCACTGAATACTGCTCAAGACATCACGCCTAACACTCTGATGCTTCCCCCTCTTCCTGAGCTAGTGACGCAACCTGGCCATACGAAGCTCGAGCTGGGGCCGCAACCTGGCCATACGAAGCTCATAGTATCCCACCGGCACTCAATCCTTGGCCATAACCACATCTCATCCCGTATCCCACAAGCACTCAATCCTCGTCCATAACCACACCTCATCTCGAAGGCACCTGGGAACCACATCACGTCTCATCCCGAAGACACCTCAGAACATATCACATCCTCATCCCAAAGACACTTGGGAAACATCTATCGTAACCTACCCGAAATATCTTGGGCTATAGAACCTGGATGAGGGAGCACAGGGAAGAATAGTAATCAGCCATCCTTTGGATGTTTGGGAATCTCACCCCCCCATCATCCCATGGGTGTTCGGCAAATAGTGCTCAACATGGGTGAGGTGAGTAATGAAACATAAAACGTACAGATTTATATAATTATATAAACCACTCAGCCCATCCTAAGGCTTCTACACAAAAGATCTGAGCACATTCATTGGCACTGCTACCTCGAACGTAATCACACAATAAATAGCCCCAAACCCCATTAAGCTTTTCACATTTCAACAGTTTTAGTTTATATGTTCCTTAACTACCGAGCAACTAACAATAACCAAAACAGATCAATCATTCTTAAAACATATCCTTGCCAAACACAAATAAGGTTAGGGAAAACACATGCAACACAATACCATTTTCTTTTACAAGCCAATCAATTCCATTGATTTTTCGTATTTAATCAACTACCATGCCCCATAATTCATTAGTTAACTCTTCCAATTTTATTCATATGCACACCCCATCCCTACAACCCTACTAGCAACCACCATAACCACAAAAACATCGGAAAACAATACCCTTACCACATCATCATCCCTTTGATACCATTTACCGTAGCTCCACCGCCCATCACAACCATATCATACATGCTAAGCCACGACCCAGCCAACCGCAGCCCCACTACTCACTCATTCCACAACAACCCACAAGACACCCCTTCACATAATTAAACCCCAACCAGGACCCAAAAATTCATTATTTAATTTAGTTTAACCGGGGTGATCATGAAAGGGTTCCAAGTATTCATTTAATCATCCATCTTTACATGGTTATTCAATTTCCACATTCTATGAAATTACATCGACAAAAAAATCCATAAAAACAGATCCACAATTTAATTGTGCAAGTAAAGGCCCCCAACGACCGTGATTTTCCGTAGGCATAAGCATATTCAATTCACAAAAAAATCAAAGGTTAAGAATTGATGGAAATAAAACAACAATAACAACAAAATTTCCCAAAACTCTTTCTTTAACTAATTATAATCTTTATTTACTGGTTCAACCGTATCTCATGAAGAAAAGAGGATTCCCACCCCACATGATGCATTAAAAGAGAGAGAGAGAGACGAAGGAAAGATCCCTACCTCAAAGGTTTTTGATGAAAAACCAAGAAAACAAAGAACACATAAGAAAGTCAGGATGATCCTCCAAGTATCCACTTTATATCTCTTCTCCTAACACAACCAAGACTAAATGTCATCATATTTGGAATCCACATACTTAATTATACCCATAATGGGAGTAGATCTAAGAAACCGAGAGAAGAGGAGGAGTAGATCTAACAACCAAATAAAAAAGATCACATAACTTAATAAACCAGCTTCGATTTGCCAAGGGAAGCCTTTAGATCGCCTCAAAAATGATTGGGAGAGGTTCCCAAATCTTCAAGGGTGGGTAATCCCGAGTTATGGCTGCTTAGAAGCTTAAACAAGCAAGTAAGAGGCAAAACGGGCAAGATCCACAATTTTAGGATCTAGTTTAAGTGGTCATATGGTTAGTTCGCATGGTTTAACAAACCGTGTTCTAACTGTGCGTTAGCTAATACCTTGGCCACCCTTCTCGCACGGTTTGGACGCATGGTTTAGACAAACTGTGCACCGTCCGTGCGGGAGCTACTGCTTCCAAGCCAACTATGCACGGTTTGGCAGCACAATTTAGACAAACCGTGAACCACTCGTGCGAAAGATAATACCCTTTAGTCATCCTTAAAAGTTACCCCAAGTGCACCCCCAAGCCACTACTCCAAAACAAAGGTAGTTAGAAACATCAAAAGTACCTGAATATGTAACCTGATGTTAAATTTCTCAACTGTCTACCATTGAAACGGTTTATCAAGAAGGATGATTTTAGAAAAGCATTGGGGATAAGTTACCTTGACCTATGGAAGACCTCTAACACCACATTTTTACAATGTAATGACCGGAGAGGTCCAGGACATTACATCAGATACCTCTCAAACTATTATCGCCCTCAATAATTAAAACCAGACCTGAAGAAAGGAGAGGGGTCTGAACAACTCCCCCTTGAAAGATACCTCTCAGGAGAAAACCTCCTTGTTACCATGAAGGGCCACCTTACTCACCTATCTTCTGAACAATCACTAACATACTGCTACTCTCCCCCGTGTAACCACACAATGAAAAATATTAAATCGTCTGGTCATGCGGGTTAGGCATTTTCCTTCCTCCATGTCAAGATACTATCCGCTTTGGACGACACTAACTCGCCCGCATGGGTTTAGGCGCATCCACTTTAATGCGTCTTAATGAGGGATCAGGTCATCCCCCTCCCCCCCACAATATAGGACACTACTTAATCACTTGATACTCATTTCATAGTTAACTAGGTCAAGCATTACATCGTAAATAGGTACGAAACAAAATAGGATAAAACTCAAATCAACTCCGGGTACTAGGCACGTATCTATGCTTCCCGTTCCCAGGTACTCTCCTCAAGCCCACCATTCCTCCATAGCACACAAACCAAAGTAATGGTTCATCCATGAAGCACCTTCTCTTCACAACCTTCGATCATCAATGGTCGCTCCATGAACATTGCATCATCCCCGATATCTAGCTCTCCCCAGTTGAGGACATGTGAATCGTCGTGCAGGTACCGACGGAGCTGAGCCACATGGAAGACACCGTGAAACCTTTGAAGTGGTGGAGGAAATGCCAGTTGATAAGCCACCTCGCCAACCTACCACAACACCTAGAAGGGCCCGAAGAACTTGGGAGAAATATTGCTTCCCTTTCTGAATCTTCACTGCATGCGTTGAGGAGAGACCTTAAAGAACACGTGGTCCCTGACCTCGAACTCCAAGGGTCTCCTCTTATTATCAGCGTATGACTTCTACCTGTCCTGATCTACCTTCATCCTCTATCATATAAGCTATACCTTCTCCTTTATTCTCTTCACCACATTCGGGCCAAGAACACCTACTTCTCCGACCTCCGTCCAGCATACGGGTGAGCGGCATGCCCTCCTGTACAAATCTTTGAAAGGAGCCATGCTAATGGTAAAGTGATAATTGTTGTTTTAAGAGAACTATATTAGAGGAAATTGTTGTACCCATCATCCTCCAAGGCCCAAAACACATGCTTGTATCATATCTTCAAATTTTTGGATGGTGCGCTCTGTCTGCCCATATGTCTGGGTGTGGAAAGCAGTGTTGAGGCATAGTCGGGTGCCAAAATCATGTTGCAATCCTCTCCAGACCCACGAGGTAAATCAGGTATCTCGGTCGGAGATTATAGATCTCATAAATCCATGCAACCACACCACCTCATTCACATGCCTCTGAGCTAGGGCCTCAACTGTACTTGACTCCTTGATTGCTAGGAAGTGGGCTGGTTTCGTCAGCTGGTCCACCACTACCCAGATGGAATCACAATCCCCTTGAAATCTGGGTAGCCCCGTGAAAAAATACATCGAGATGTCATCCCACTTCCACTCAGGGACATCTAAAGGTTGTAATAGTCCTCCTGGGACGTGGTGTTCAGCTTTCACCTGCTGACACACGAGGCACTTTGCTACGAACTCTACTACTACCCGTTTCACTCAGGGTCACCAGAACTTCCCTCTCAAGCCCTGGTACATCTTGGAAGCTCTCGGGTTTATTGTCGGGGGTGATTTTTGGAACTCACCAAGAACTCTCTCACGCATTTCATCTAGAACAAACAACTTCCCCTGGAAAAGAATCTGATTCTGGCCATCCTCCGACCATCCTTCCAGAGCATTGCCCTGGCTATCTCGATCATGCATCACTTAAATCTCTATGCCTCCCCACTGAGACTCCTCCACCTTCCATAGTAGGGTGAATTTTACTGTCATCCTGAAGCAGACAACCTCTACCACCATCTTCCCATACATCGAGGTGTAGTGTAGCCAATTCTTCCATTTCCTTTCAGACATCTGCTGACTTTCGAACCACATCCTTCCTCCTACTCAAAGCGTCAGCCACCACATTTACCTTTCCTTTAGTGTAGGATATTTCGAAGTCATATTCCTGGAGGAACTCCATCCACCTTCGCTGCCGCAAATTCAGGTCCCACTGGGAGAAGATATACTTGAAACTCTTGTGATCCGTGAAGACCACAAAGAGCTCCTCTATGAGGTGATGCCGCCACAACCGCCACAAGCTCTATATCGTGGGTGGCGTAGTTACGTTCATGAGAAAATAAATACCTATACCCATAAGGGATCACCACTTGTTATTGCATTAGCACGCACCCCAATCCTTGACCTGAGGCATCACAGAATACCTCAAATGTTACTCCCTCCACTGGTAATCTCAGCACTGGGTCACTAACCAACATTCCCTTTTGATAACTAAACGCTGCCTCACACTGATCATCCCAGACGAATTCTTGATCCTTCTTCATCAAGGATGTCAAAGGTGATGCAACTTAGGAGAAGTTGGGCACGAACCTCCGACAGTAGCCTACTAGTCCAAGGAAACTATGAACTTCTGCCACATTTATGAGCACTGCCCAAGAAACAACCGCCTCGACCTTTGATGTTTCCACCACTACTCCCTGGCCAGACACCACGTGTCTAAGGAAGCATACTTCTAGAGTCTAAAAAATGCATTTGGACAACTTCACATAAATTTGGTGCTATCGGAAGACCTCTGAAACTATTCTCTGGTGCCCAACATGATCCTCCTCTAATCTTGAGTTGATCTGGATGTCGTCGATGAAGACGACTACAAACTGGTCTAGGTATTCCCAAAATATGGAGTTCATGAGTCCCATGAACATAGCCGGTGCATTTGTAATGTCGAACTACATGACCACAAACTCAAAGTTCCCATATCTACACTTGAAGACAGCTTATAGATGTTACCCTCCTCCACCCTCAACTGGTGATATCCAGAACGCAGATCAATCTTAGAGAACCAACCCGCTCCCCTCAGCTGGTCAAACAGATCATCTATCCTATAAATGGGGTAACGACTCTTGAAGATTACCTAGTTTAGTCTCCGTTAGTCTATGCACAGCCTGAGACCCCCATCTGCCTTCTTTACGAATAAGACTGGAGCACCCCATGGTGATGCACTCGGTTGAAAAAAACCTTTCCTAATCAGATCGTCAATCTGAATCCGCAACTCCCATAGCTCCTAAGGTGCCATCCGATAGGGGGCCATTGAAATCCGACGGGCACCTGGTTGTAAGTCTATTCCGAACTCAATTTCTCATCGAGGGGGTAGAGTCACCACCTCCTCGGGGAAGACGTCCATGAACTCACTGACTATCTCGGAGACTTCTACCATTTCCGTATCTTCCGAATCAACTAATAGCCTGACTAAAGAGGAAAGAAAGGTCTCCCCTCACCGGATGACCTCCTGGAAACCCCGCACACTGATGAAAGTCACACGTCAGCCGCCCACGCCTGAAAACACAACCCTTCTTTGGAAACAATCAATGACAGCACACACCGAGAACAGCCATTCAATTCCTAGAATGATGTCGTAAGGCTTCATTTTTAGTAAAAGGAGATCTCCACTGGATTGGTGTGGCCCCAACATCAACCTACATCCTTGGAAAACACAAGACAAGCTGGTCTGACCTCCGACTGGCATATTCAAAACCAGGGCTATGGAAAGTGTCTCTATGTCTAGGCACAAGTCACAGGCTAGACTGGGCTCAAAAAAGGAGTGTGAAGCTCCTGAATCAAACAAGGCATAGAAAAGGGTACTAAACAAGATGATTTTACCTTGAACGACATCTGGCCCTGCTGGAACCACTGCCTCTACAGCGTACAACTACCCACGCCCAACTCCTCTACCTCTCGGCTGTCGTCCACCTCCCCGAACATGCCCTGGTCGAGGTCCCTAAGAAGTGCCCTGAGGTCGGCCTCCTCCTGCAACGTCTGCCCTCGGAGGAGCGGGAGCTCGCTGCCCCTACTGATGCTGCTGGAAGGGCCTGTCTAGATACTTTTGTGGATGAGGCGGGTGCTATACTGGTCCACCTCCACTATACCGTACTCGGTCCAGGCACTAGTTCCGAAGGTGCCCATGGCTTCCACAGATGAAACACCTCAGTCCCGGGCCCGAAGGAAAAGGGCGTGGACCGGGAGATCGGAACTGAAACTGCTGAGGCTTGATCCCTACTGGTCGGAACATTGAGGGACCTGATGTTGGAGGCCTGCTGCTGATGTCTTTTCCCTTCGACAAGCCCAACCAGGTTCCCTCTCGTGACACGCCTCCCAGCGTGTGCATCCTCTTCACCACTTCATCCTTCTTCTGGACATCTATGTACGTCGGTAGGGTTAAAAGAGTAACAATATACTAGAGAGGAGGTCGAAGTGCCTCCTCCAAAGGTCTCACCTAAGAATCCTCATCTGGAAAGAGTTCCGGAGCAAAATGGAGGAGATCCTTGAACTTGATCCCCAAATCTCTCACCGACATTCTCCCCTACTGGAGGGAGAGATACTCCTGCCTCTTCTCAGCCTTGATTGTGGAAGAGATGAATTTATCCCAGAACTGCCTCTCAAAATCTGCCCACGTAACCTCAGTCTCCCTATTCTCCCCATGATAGAGCGTCCAACACTGACGCACCACTCCCCACATCTAGCTCACAGCCAGAGGAACCCAGTACTATACCGGAGCTCGGATCAAGTTGAAAGCTATCACCATCTCATCTAGCCAGCTCTCTGTCTCCATTTCAGAGATGATGTCCGCGTACTTCTCAAGGGTCTGTCGCTGAAAGGCACAAAGCGACTTCTGCCACTGATCATCTTCCTCCTCTCAGTCAGCCCTCCGTCGATCAGCCAAGTCAACCCCCCGAACCTCGATCGCCCGCACTACTTGTGGTCATCTCCCATGTGCCATAGCTGCAAGGTAAACAAGGACTACCTAAGCCCCAGTAGTGTAGAATATTGTTCTTAATTTTTTTCTTAGACTCCTTATTCATTTTAAATCCCAAAAATACACCAGAAACACAAGAACACAAGTCATTATGATGCATGTCCCTTTCCTAGGGTCTCTACCCTGCAATCAATGTAGCCTCACTTGGTCGTTCGGTAGGTCTAGAGTCCTTGCATCAGATCACGGGGGGGCCGTAAAATCCCGTCTCCTAGCCGGTCTTCCCTGGCCTACTTCACGCTCCAAGATCACCCGACACTGTTTACCTACCATCCCATGCAATCCTCACTGTACCGAACTCCAGACTCCATCCTATCTCTCAACCTCTTCCTCTGATACCATTCTATCATGACCCCCTCACACCAAATGTGCCCCTCCTAAGATAGAAATGGTGAAAGGGAGATAATGATCCCCGAGTCCCACATCTAGTAGGCCTTGAAATGGCGACTATCACCCAGGGTATGAGTTTTCACAAATATGGGAGGCATTAACCTTTTTATTAATTAAGATCGGGAAATAGGATGAATCAAACACCAAAAGAAAAAGGAAAAACTAAATGAAAATAAACCCAAAACCAACCCATATGCATGTTTTAAACAAAATTGGAACAAAAGTACAAGTATAAGAAATGTTCCAAAGAAAGATGACAAAAATAAAGCAAAAACTACAACCAGAAAAACTCCAACACCCAACAAGAAAGGTATCGCACGGTCCCTGAAGTCCTCTTGAAGAGCTGAAAGTAAACGTAGGGTGAGAATACAAGTATACTCAGTAGGAAAACCTAAAGCTCTTATGCACAGGTGGGGAGACATCCTAATGCCCCGTGAGAAAATAGAAGGAACCGAATCCTAGAAAGGAATCTATCCACCCAACCTTACAAGCCACACTCACCAAATATCGCAAGTCAATAGAGTAGTATAGTAATATAATCAAAGTATGGGTACCCCACACCACCTTCCCACTGAATACTACTCAAGCCCACATGCCTAACTCTCTGATGCTTCCCCCTCTTTTCGATCTAGTGTCGCAACCAGGCCATATGATGCTCGAGCTAGTGCCGCAACCTGGCCATACGAAGCTCATAGTATCCCGCCGACACTCAATCATCGGCCATAAGCACACCTCATCCCGAAGACACCTGGGAACCACATCACATCTCATCCTGAAGAAACCTGGGAACATATCACATCCTCATCCCAAAGACTCTTGGGAAACATCTATCGTGACTTACCCGAAGGATCGTGGGATATAGAACCTGGAAGAGGGAGCACAGGGAAGAAAAATAATCAGTCGTCCTTTGGATGTTTGGGAATCTCACCCCCCGTCCCATGGGTGTTCGACTGGTAGTGATCAATATGGGTGGGGTGTGTAAATAAACAGAAAACTTACATATTTATATGATTATATCAACCTCTCAGCCCATCCTAGGGCTTCTACATAAAAGATCTGAGCACATGCCTCGACACTTCTACCTCGAAAGTAAGCACACAATAAACAGCCCCAAACCCCATTAAGCTTTTCACGTTTCAACTGTTTTAGTTTATCAGTTCCTTAACTACTAAGTAAATAAAAATAACCAAACCAAGTCAATCATTCTTAAAACATATCCCTTCCAACCACATATAATGTTAGGGAAAGCACAAGCAACACAATGCCATTTTCTTTTACAAGCCAATCTATTCCATTGATTTTCTATATTTAATAAACTACCATGACCCACAATTCATTAGTTAACTCTTCCACTTTTATTCATATGCACAACCAATCCCTGCAGCCCTGCTGCCAACCACCATAACCACAAAAACATCTGAAAAAAAATACTTGTACCACATCATCACCCCTTTGATACCATTTACCGCAGCTCCGCTGCTCATCACTACCATATCATACATGGAAAGCCACAACCCAGCCAACCGCAGCCCCGCTGCTCACCTATTCCACAACAACCCACGAAACACCCCTTCACATAATTAAACCCCAACCGGCACCCAAAAATTCATTCTTTGATTTAGTTTAAATGGGGTGATCATTCAAGGGTTCCAGGTATTCATTTAATCATCCAACTTTACATGATTAACCAATTTCCATATTCTATGAAATTCCATCCACAAAACAATCCAGAAAAATAAATCCACATATAATTGCACAAGAAAAGTCCCCCAACGATTGTGATTTTCAGTAGGCATTAGCATATTCAATTCACAACACAATCAAAGGGTAAGAATTAATGGAAATAAAACAAGAATAACAACCAAATTTCCCCAAACTCGTTCTTTAACCAGTTATTATATTTATTTACTGGTTCAACCGTATCTCATGAAAACAAGAGGATTCCCACCCTGCATGATGCACAAAAAAAAGAGAGAGAGACGAAGGTAAGATCCCTACCTCAAATGTTTTTGACAAAAACCCAAACAAATGAAGAACACACAAGAAAGCCGAGCTGATCCTCTAAGGATCCTCCTTAGATCTCTTCTCCTAACACAACCAAGACTAAATCTCATCATATTTGGAATCCACACACTTAGATATACCCATAACGGGTGTAGATATAAGAAATCGAGAGAAGAGGAGGAGTAGATCTAAGTAGATCTTACAACCAAACAAGAACGATCACATACCTCAAGAAACCAGCTTCGATTCACCAAGGAAAGCATTCATATCACCACCAAAATTCTTGGGATAGGTTCTCCTATCTTCAAGGGAGGGTAATCCCGAGTTATGGCCACTTAGAAGATAAAACAAGCAAGTTATAGGCAAAACGGTCAAGATCCACAGTTTTAGGATCTAGTTTAAGTGGTCGCACAGTTAGTTCACACGGTTTAACAAACCGTACACTAATCGTGCGTTAGCTACTACCTTGGCCACTGTAGAGACCCTAAACTTGACATATATAGACATTACATTACTTTTTCAGAATACTTATTACATAACAAAAACACACACACAAGGACCGCAATAGTTTAGTGTCTTTGGAAACTCAGAATATAATCTTCTAATCATGGTGAAAGATCTTCAACATCTCCCATAAAGATCTTCTTTTTTTTAAACCTAAATCCTTCTTTTATGTCCTGGGGAAAAGAAAACATAAAAGGGTGAGCTCAAATGCTCAGTAAGGGTAAACAAAATAAATATCAATCACTTCATATTCATAAGAACATATCTTTTGGAAATATTAACCTGCAAAAGAGATCATAATTTCATAACATGGGATAAATCATATTAGTGAAATGTAATCCCAATAATCATAACTTAAAACATGAAACTTTGTGGCATATATAGATAATCATAGATAATCATTTCTTATTAGTCAAGACTCATTGCCAAGACTATCTTAGTGGACAAAGTCCCTTTCTGAACCGAGTTCACTCCTCGTTTCAGTCCTGTTTCACTGAACCGGTATAACCTACCGTTCCAGCCATGTCTATCTCATGAGATATAAAATCTTTACCCAATGCATTTTATGGAGATATAGGTCCCACCCATCTCATAATGATACCATTCTTATGTGTGCCACAAAATCATAAACCATACATCATAGCATAACCCATGAAATAAAAATGGGAATCTTAAACATCATAACATCATAAAACAATTCATATAAGATAAAGGAATTCATAAAAATAATTCCATCACAACATAATCAAATAAATGTAATAATCGGTATGAAAACAGAACCCTTTATTATCTCGGATTGAAAATAATTTTGATAAAACACTTGAACTCCATTCTTGAGGAAAATATCCTTTCTATTTCAAAAACACTTTTCCTTTCTTAATATGTCATAAAATAATAAACTAAAAGAAGTTGATTAAAAATAATCTTGATAACTTATAAAGGAATATTCTTGGAAATAATGTTTTAAAAATCCATTCATGCCGTATAAGTTAAAAAACATTCTTCTTGTACTTTTGTCGAAAAAGTCAAAAAGTACCTCGTATGAAAAACGACAAAAGATTCCTTTCATATCTTTTACTAAAAACTCACCGAAGGGTAAAATTGCATATAAACTATTGTAGAAGGATATAAATATTACATATTGAGGAAACATGGATGTGGATGATAAAATACACCCCAGTAAATACCAAAGTATAAACAATCTCGGATAAAAATGAGATTGTGATATTTCCCTTACCTTAGGTCCGATTTTCTTTGTAAGTGTACAAAACTCCTGTATAATGATTTAAATAATGTTATTGACTTATTCCAGAATCATACTTATTGTTATCATATCATATATGGTCATATTCTTAGCTTATTATTAGTAATATTTCATTACTACTTGTTATTCGGGTGTTTATTACTTTTTTATTCTTATGCGTGTTTGTCGAATAAATTCTTTTTATTCTCTTTATGTTATAGATACCTCATTTACAGAATGGTATTATTGTAATATATATGATATTAATTCATTCAATTCATTTATATAATCATTATGCAGTGAAGATCATGTAGAACGAATCACATCACATCGTGGAGACGGTATTCCGTACGTACGCACGAGCGATGATATCGTTCCCATGATCGTGGAATTGTATTGGAGTGTATGTATACTATTTTAGAATCAATATCACTTTTTAATAGTCATATATAGTCATTATTTACACCATTATACCCATCCAAGTAAGGTGGTGGTGGAAAATAGATTACACCACGGCTTGGAGACGGTATTCCGTACGTACGCACGCGCGGTGATTTCTTTTTCCGTAGGATGGATAGAAGGTGAAATAGGGTTGTTTCATACTTATAATGACATATCAGTATATGAGTGATACTGATGTAATTACTTCATAATGAAACAACTAAAGAAGACGAAGTGGAAGAAGAAATAAAGATGAATTAATCGATAACAGACATTACCTCTTCTTTGAAGTGCTTCTTTGAGACCTCCTTTTAGGGTACTAAAATAGGTCTTTGAAGAAGACCAGAACCTCTAGGATGTTTCTAGGGAAGTGGAGAGGAGAAATTGGCAGGGTTTGTCCGAGCCTGAAGGCTCAAAGTGGTGTGAGGAAGATGGAGGAGGAGGTGCCCTTTTATAAAGGAGGAGAGGGGTACCTTTGGAATAACTAAAACTATTATTTTATTATAAAGTCAAATTCGGTTTTAAATAGCTCCAAATTGATTTATGTTGAAGATAAGGTGGGGATGGGTCTAAATTATCTCATAAAAAAGAATTTAGACAAGTTTAGGTTCCTATTTTAACCTTATCATTTAGATTTAACATTAAGTTAAATAATTTTACTTTTACTGTGTCTTCTTGTGTTCTTATACTATAAGGTTAGTAAACTTACTATAAGAAGCCAAACGAACCCCAAGTTGTTTATTATTAATATATATAACCTTATATAATTAATTTGTCCAAACCTTATATTTTTAGGAATAAAATAACAATTAATAATATAATATTTGTTTTAAAAACTATTTTATGTCAATTTTGACACTATTTAGTAATTGATTTTTGTGAAAATCATAACAGAATGATTAGTTAGAAAAAAGTAAATTAAATCAATACTAACATGTCATATTAACCTATAAAATTATTTTAATTCATAAGAAGTCTTAAATTACATTTATTTGGGTATTTATAACATCAATTATGTCAATATTTCATTAATAAGACAATTACTGCATCATCTTTGTGTCATAATAAATGATAATTTTTTAATCCCTAAAAATTCTAAATAAATTCCTATGATGTAGATAATTGTATTATATTTCTGTAGACTATTAATGTTCGAATTTTCATGGAGTGTATCACTAAATTAAAATTATTATACTTATAAGATTTAAGAAAGTGACATGTTGTCACATTCTTTGGTTTTAATAATAATTAAATTATTTTCATGGAAAAAAGTCCATTAAATGAATCTAATCCGACCCTTAGGTGATATGGGTCTACTTTTAGTAATCCAATAGGATTTTTAAATGTGTTAGGGTAATTTTATAATATTATATTTACCCTTAATTACCCGATTTACCTTTAACTATGGTAAATAAAATTTACCGTAGTTACTATTCATAATTCCCAAAAATAAAAAGTAGCTTATTAACATAATTTGGATCCACTGATTCCAAATATGTAATCCATTTTTTCAAATTCAATACACAAAAGTTGCAGAAATTAAATTAAAATTAATCCCGTTGTCGAAAGAAAACGGGTTTTTCTTTAAAACATTGCAAAAGATTGAATTGATTTATCCTACGAATTCAAGGTAGAATCAATGATAATGACATAAATTATATTAAATGGTAAAAATATATTCTATTTATACTTTAAAATCATTCAATATTATAATTTAACCATATAAATTATTGCGATGAAAAAAGATGTTTTTAATTAAAATATAGTGTGTTTTTACTATTCATCAAAATATGAAAGTTACCAGAATGATATGAAAATTTATCCAAAGTAAATTTTTATTTCATGATTCCAAAGAAAAATTTTATTTTTTCAAATGGATCTTATAAACATTTCAAAACTAGATTTAAAGTGGGTGCGCCATCAAAAGGCGGCAAATATGCATTTTTTGAAAAATACTTATTTTACGCGAAAATTTTATTTTGTTCTTATACCATGTTTTAGAAAATTTGAAAGACAAATAATAATGTTATAAGATTAAAAATTTAGTTAATAATATTCATAACAGCTAGTTCATAATAATATTATAATAATATATCGTTGTTTAGTAAAACCCGGTATTGCGTACAACACATGCTATCGAGGAAGGTCGCGATTGCGTGTAATGGAAGCCAAGTCAGGGTTGCGTGCTGTGCAAGAATCCTTCGTTGTTTCGTATAACATAATCCAACCATATTTCATTTATACATTAAATATATATATATATATACTCAATGTTGCGTAGAATAACTATTATCAAAATTGTGTGTAACACGATCCAAGAATAGTGTTGCGTATACTACAAGCTAATACGGTGTTGCGTATAGCGCAAGGTAATCTTGGTGTAGCATACAACACAAGACATTAATGAAATTAATAGAATATTTTTCATAAAATCTCGGGGTGGTACAGCCACCCTTCTCACGCGATTTGGCTGCATGGTTTAGACAAACTGTGCGTCGTCCGTGTGGGAACTACTACCTCCAAGCCAACTACACACAGTTTCTCCGCATGGTTTAGACAAACTGTGTGCTGCCCGTGAAAAAGCTGCTACCCTTTAGTCCTCCATAAAAGTTCCACCAAGTGCACCCCCAAGCCACTACTCAAAAACAGAGGTAGTTAGAAACATCAAAAGTATATGAATACGTAACGTGATGTTAAAGTTCTCAACTGTTTACCGTTGAAACGGTTCATCAAGAAGGAAGATTTAGGAAATGCGTTGGGGATAAGTTACCTTGACCTATGGAACACCTCTAACACCACTTTTTTACAAAGTAATGGACCGGAGAGATCCGGGCCATTACATCCCCCATCAACTCTGAGTTACTATAGTTTTGGTTGTTACAATTCACTAGTTGGAAGAGGCATCGATCGGACCCCTGATAGAGCTTTATAATAGGTTTGATCATAAAAACTATATATACAGGTGAATGGAATTGTATTATAGTAGTTTTTATTTTAATCAATAATGAGGTAATTGATAGAATCATTTCATGATGTCCACTAGATGAACCTACCAGATGAACCTATCATATAGATAACTAATAGACTGAAGAATTTCTTACCAACTCCTGGGTAAGAAAATCAAGAATAAGTTAATATAATCAGTGAAATAGTAGAGAAAGTAAAAGAATTATAGTGAAAAAAACTAATTATTATTTATAAAGTTCAATTACATTTTTTACGAAAATCATTGTCACATCTTTAGCTGTTCAAAGAGTACATGGAATTTTATTTGATTATAGTACAAAAAATGTTTAATGATATCCCCTTCTTTTTTAAGCACATAATATTTTTTAATATTGTATTTTTTGGTATTATATTATTTTCAAACCATTCCATGTAATAGATAATATTATTGTGTAGTGAACCTTGTAAATACTTTCGTTCTTGTGGTTGTTCTTATGTGCTTGTTTTCTAGGTAATTTGTAATTATTTAACAATTGGTTAATGTTGTTTTATAAGAAATAAAGACATAAAAATAAAATACCACCCATTAACCCCTTCCCCTGTCATTGATTATAGAGATCCTAAATGGCCCTTTCATCTATAAGCTCTTAGATCTGCATAGAGTGTAATTCTCATTGTAAAATAAGTGATAAAAGTGTTTCAATGAGTGTGTCACCTCATCTTGGTTCTGAGTGACTAGAACCCCCCATCACCCAACTGGTCAATCAAAATTACTATTATTGGGAACAACAATCTAATTAGTTAGGGTTTACTTGAGCTAGAAAACTCAAACCACTAAATATGGCCAATCCTCTATTGTATGAGGGTCTGGTTCACCATGAAGCCTGAGTGGTATATGTAACAACCTTAAATACACTAAACCAGAGATTGTTTCGGATTTATTGCATGTGCATAGATACACAAGATGTAATTCCAAATTACTTATAAATTTAGTAGTATTGCGGAACCATATAAATATATGATACAGATTTTACATTGCAATAAAACTACAAAACATAACAAATGAAAATGTCTCAAATCCTTGAAACTCATTAAAAAATTTATTCTTCATACCCTGGGGAAAGGAATAAAATAAGGGTGATATAATATTATCAATAATGGTTCGGTATAATTTAATATATTAAGATTAAATAATGAATAATAAATATTTCAAGGTAAATGACTGAAAACAAATTTCATTTAATCAATAACATGAGAATTAAATACATCCATGGATAATATCAATTCAGTAATCTCATGGATAATAATAAATGGATTCTCATTGAAGGAAATTCATATTACTAGATGTCATGATCTCAAATATCATGACATAGGTACTATAGATACATTGCACCAAGATAGTTAAAACAATGGGTACGTATACACTAAAAACATATTTAATTTAGTCAACTAATTTATCTCATGGGACCTGTCGATACATCTAGAGGCTATATAATTCTAGACCCACCCATCACAACATTTTAAATTCATTCCCCAAATATTTAATGATAAAATTAATTTATAAATAATATGCATTATCAATAAATATATATATTTAGTAAAGAATATGAAATATAAATATTTCTCAATTCAATCAAATAATATTAAAATTAAAACACTGTATGTAGAAATATTATATGGTTTAGTTAATAAGCATATCCATAATAAAGATAATATGGTTATTTAAGAGAAATTTAATGTATAATTATCAAAATAAATTCAATTTTTCAAGATAAAGTTAATTAACACAAAATTAATAAGAGTTAAGAGATAATCATTTATTCATTATAAATAAAGGCTATGTAATAAAATCATTTCCTTTGGGGAAATAAGGAAAATAGAATTAAAATATTAAAATAATATTTCATTAAATACTTTCATTCATAAAACCATTTAAAACCTGTATAATAATCAAGAGTGTAAAATGATTATAATTTTAGGAATGTTTTTTAATATCGTATACATTAAAAATATTCATTTTTTATTTTTTTGTAAATAAATCTAAAAATGTCCCTTTTAGATAACATCAAAAAGATTCATTTATAACATTTTATAAATTAAAGGATAACATATTATTTCCTTTTAGTAAATATAAATAAAATGTTAAAAACAATTTTGTAAAATATAGTCATAAATTAAAAATGTACCCAATAAAAAAGTGAAATAAGATCATCATTTCTTTTAAAAATTTATTTTCATGATTTAAGTGACAAAAAAAGGAAACGTTGGAATAAAATTTTTAAATTATTTATATATGAAGAGTATAAGAAAATATATAGGGTTTAATAAGTGTAGATTATATGATTCTTTCAATGAAAATAAGTGCAATCCCAAAAAATGTGATTGTAAAATAAATTCTTACCTCTTTGGTAAGTTTCAAATTGTAACCCCTTAAAAGGGTAAAATTGTAATGAAAATTTAATCATATATATTCATGTTTAATACCTCAAAGGGGATGTAAATACACCACATAGAAATAAATAGCTTAAAAATAAAAAATATATCTTAATGGAGTAGAAATTAAGACAAGATTCCTTACAAATATCGTATTATTGAAGTGAGAATTAATTAATGAATTGATTAGGTATAAAAAAGTAAATAAACAAAAGGATAGTGGAAATATGAAATAAAAAATCAAATTCCATTTCACACATAATATTTCCAAAGTAAAATCAACAAAGAATTTATATAACCTAATGAAAGTAAATTCAGTTAAGAAACCTCTTACCTCATGCTTCCCCTTAGTTGAACTTGCATTAACCTCCTCTTCTTCAAAATGGATACTATAGATCTTTTATTAAAGGAACTAGGGTTAGTATTATTAGAAGAAAAAACACATCGAGATTTTAGATAAGGATGTTAGTAACTGGTTTTGGAAGGATTTGGTCGAGTTAATAGGCCCTATGTGTTGTATAGAAGAGAGGATGGGTGGTGCCTTTTATAGTGAATGAAAGGACACACATGGAATTAATAAAAATAATTAAGTATAATAAATCAATTTTCATGTAAAAGTATAACAATGTGGTCATGATTTTAAAGATAATAAAAAATATGGTTTAAATATATTTAATGAAGAAAATTTTGATTGGTTTAAGTTGTATTTTAAACCATATCTTCTGGTTTAAACCCTTGGTTAAACAATTTTATCCTTAACTACAATAACAATCTTTTGAATGTTAATGGGTTATAATTTTACTTATAAGGTAAAAATATAATCATTAATGGAAAAAGGATGAAATTTTAAATAGTTTTTATCTTAAGTCCTCTCTTTTATGTTTTTATTATTTTTAAATAATTTAATAAGAAATTATTTTCATAAAATTACAACAATTAATTTTTTGACACTATTCATTTAATTTGACTTTAAAAATATCAAGATAAATATTTAATTAAAATATAAACATTCAAAACATCTCTAATATGTAATATATATCTATAAATTTAGTGTTTCGTTGTAAATCACCCAAAAAATATTAGTTTTATAGTTTTTAAAATAACTTTTTTTACTCTTCTATAAGTAGAATACATATTTTGTCGGCGTTTCAAATGGATTTATGGTAATTATTTCATCATTAAAAATTAAAAATAACTTTTAATTACGAAAACAATTATCCCTCAAATAAATTTTTTGAATCAAATATAAGTTCTTTTTATACATGTAACAAAATATTGTAGATATTAAAATAAAGCTAGTGACATTTTTAACATAATATTTACTTAAAATAATATAAAAGTTATAATCAAAAAAATGTGGTAAGAAATTGACACATTTTAAAATATTTTATTGTCAAGGTTAAAAAAACGGGTCCAATAAGATAAATACTAGTGTTTTGTATACTTTTAGATCGTATCACATTATTTTTAAAATCAATTTTATGATTTACCATTTATCACTACGATCAATTTTACCACATTTAGTATTCATAATGCCTATAAATAAAAGGGGAAAATTTACCAAATTAGAACCTCATGATTTCAAATATGGTATCAGTTTTTCAAGGTTCCTTTCTTAACGTTTAGAAAATTAATTTTAATATAAATACATAAATTACAACAAGAAATAGTTTTTATAAAAATGATTTTTATGTATAAAAATTAACATATATCAAAATAATTTAATTTTTTGATTAAAATTAAGATTATAAAATATTATATGGATCGTATATTACTTTATAACCAAATACAGAATATATTGGGACTTTTAAATAATCTTATTTAACAAAAATAAATTAAATTATTTAAAAAATATGTATTTTTCACTATTTATTGAAAACCCAATCAATTAAAAAAAATATCAAAATTTTACCCTAAGTTTATTTTGAGGTTATAATTTTGAAAATAACGTTAATTTTATAAAATATATTTTCTAAAAGTGAAATAATTTTAATATTATTTTCATATAGATAATTAATTAAAAATTATTTTTGAATAAAATTCTTTTTTGAAGCATAAAACCACTTTACTAAAAATTGGGTGTTTATTTCAAAATATTTAATAAATAATTTTTTATTGATTAGAACAATTATATATATATATATATATATTTATATTTAATAATATGGTTACTCATATTCATTCCCATAATTTCAAAAACTATGTTATAATGGCCACATTTAAATAATAATATTTTTATAAAATATCTCAATATTATTAAACGGTAATGTTTCTTGTTAAGTAAGATATCAAACTTATTATTATTTTAAACTAAAATTTTAAGGGGTTTCATTCTCCCACTTTAATAATTTTTTTCATATTAATTTTATTTCATTCATCAAAGTTTCAATATTTAAAAATAACTTTATTCAAAACCCACATCGTACAGTGGGTTTATAAAAATTATTTTGAAAAGGGAAACTGATAAAGACAAAGGTTGCCTGAAATAACACATAATATAGTTCCTATATAAGGAGAAATTTTTTGGGAAGTTAAATTATAAACATGGATGAGAAAACTAACATCCATGAACTAATTGATAGTGGTAGAGAACATGGTCATGAGAAAGTTAACCACCACAAAACCCTAAATTAGTAAAGGGTAAAAGACTATAAATTCATTTGAAATGAAGGTAAAAGGATAAAATTTTATTACAATATACTTTTACTAATTTTAATTTATTATTTTACTATCAATATAGAGAAAATGGAAAATTTTAGTTTCTCTATTTCATTTCATTTCATAAGAACAATTTCAACCATTAATCAATTTCCACCACAAGCTGATCTTTTTCTCAAGATTATGAGTATTCAAGATGAATTTTTAATTATTCAATCACAAAAATTAACTTATAATAGATAAAATAATCCCTAAAAGCATCACAACTTATTATTCATGTCTTTAATTATTAAAAAAAACTGAAATTGTTTCCACATGGTAAGATAATAACCAAAATTTATAAACCTTCATATAAAAAATAATACATTTTACTTTAACATTTACACAATAAAACTGAAATCTAAAATTATATTATTCCAAAAATAAATAATACTACATCATAATTAAACTCAATGACCCCAAAATTAATGAATGTTTTCACCATAAAGGTGATATCATACCTTTTAACTTACACCCCCAAAAATTTAATTGCTTAATTACCAAATAATCTTCTGTATTAAAACACATGTTAATCCTAAAAATTACATGTACATCATCCCAATGAAGAATAAAAAAAATATCATTAATTACCAAGAAAAATCACTATATAATATTGTAATGTAATTAAATTACCACCAAAATATCATGAATAAAATTTAGATACGAACATGAAAAGTAATCCTTATCTTGGCCATAAATATCTATAAAAATATCACCTAGTCAATTATTCACTTTTTTAACATCAAGATTATCTATATCCATCTATCAAAAAGAATATAATTAACTTACTGTCATATTTTATACTAACCTAAAGAGTTATTTAAACCATAATATATCATTCTTTCAAAAAACTAGTAAATGTTTCAAATAACCTTAAAATCCCATCACATAAAACTTCAAATGGTTATATATAATTTTGGAATTAAGATCAAGCTTAAACTTATAAAACCATAATGGTATCCATATATCTTAAGTTAGCCTCACATGAAAACAATATGCTTCCAAAAACTAACACAATATTTATTCCTCAAATAAAATCTTAGCATATTTTCATAAATCCAAAATTGAAATAAATATCAACAATGATGACCTAAATAGCATTGTAATCAAATCACTAACTGATTTCAAGGTCACCAATACTATCTCATTTACTTCATCAAATTCATCACCCCTTTATTACAATACATAATCACTTTAATCCTTATACTTAAAATAATGGCATAACATAAGTGCTTTATTATTCTAGGAATTAACCCTTGGATTAGGGTACTGACTTGGATAATGTCCATATTATCTACACATAAAACATTGAACTATAAATTGTACTTTGAGATGAACTTCATATCCCTCTATAGAACTATTCATTTTCCTTAAATATTTCATTGATCTATGCCCTCCTTTTTCATACATAAAAAATTTTACTATTCCCTTTAGTCATTCTCTAAGGTTTATCTTTCCACATTTCTAACATTTAAGAAATTGATATTTCTTTTATCTATGGTCTCCCACACATGAGCAGTTAGAAAAATATATTATTCACTTATTGGGGAGTCAAATAGTTAGTTAAGGTGTCAATTTTTTAACATATATCAAGATATCTAATTATCCATAAACCCAATATCTTTTACTCCACTCCAATTTAGTTTCTTAGAATCTATACATTGTTCATCACATTCTGTGTTACCAAGATTCATTCTATTTCCATCCATTGACTACACCAAAAATCCTACCATTAGAAGTAATAATCATAGTTGGAAACCACAAAATCTATATATTATGAAAAATTTAGTATGCTATATATAATTAGATTTATCCTAAAAGTTAGTCATCGGGTTATGTTCCATAGTGTATGTTTTCCTAAATCTAGTTCCTAAGATTTTAAATAAGCTTACTCTTATATCAACTATTACAACCTAAAATCTAGTAAACCAGTGCTGGTGTCTTCTTTTTTACATTTGCTTTGATATAAGGGATACGATCTGAAAAGGATAATAAGTTTAGTATTCTTGGAGTACCAAATACAAACATGATACCCATTTTACATTCAGAATAAAATATAAAACATTAAAAAATGTTTAACATCCTTGAAACTCATTCAAATATTTGTTTTTCATATCCTCTCGAAATGAAAAAAATAATGATGATATAAAATTATCAAAATGGGTTAAATATAATGGAATATATTATGAGTAAATAAATAATAATCAATATAGATAGGTAAATAACTGAAAACATATGAAATTTAATCAATAACTTAAGCATGAAATATATCCATGGATAATATCAATGAATTAATATCAGGATAATAATAAAAGAATTATAAATGAAGGAAATGAATACTAATAGACATCATGATCTCATACATCATGATATTTCTACCATAAATACCTTGCACCAATATTATTTAAACTATGGGTAGGTATACACTAAAAACCTATTTAATTTGGAAAATTGATTTGTCTCATGAGACCTGTCAATGCATCGTGGGGCTATATAATTTTGGGGTCTGCCCTTAACTACTTGTAAAATTAATTCCAATTATATTTAATGATTAGATGAATTCAAAAAAATATACCTTATCAATAAATATATGTTTTGAGTAATGAATGATGAATATCAACATTTTTACAATATATCAAATAACATTCAAAGTAAAATGCCATATGTAGAAATTGTATACAGTTTATGAAATAAGATTATCCACGATTCAAAGAATATTGAAATTTAATAGAAATTTAATGTCCAATATCATAATAAAGTGAATGTTTTTGGAGAAAATAAATAACCACAAAATTAATAAGAGATAATATATGACCATTTATTCATATTAAATATAGGTTATATAACAAAATATTATCCTTTGGTGAAATATAAAAAATTGAACCAAAATATATAAATAAGACTTCATTAAAAAAATTTATTTATAAAAACATTTAAAAATTGTAGAATAATTTGAGACAAAAAAATGGATATTGTGGTTGTAAAGTCTCTAAATTCTATATATGTTAAAAATATTCATTTTTAAATTTTTATTAAGAAAGTAAAAAACCCTTTCTATAAAACATTAGAAATATTCTTTTCAAACCTTTTAAAAGTTCAAGGATAATATAAAATGTGATTTCAGTAAAATAAAAGGAATTTATTAAAAAATAATTTTAAAAATATGGACAGAGAGGAAAAATGTACCCGATCAAAAAGAAAAATAAGATTGACCTTTATTTAAAATGTTTATTTTCTTGATTTAAGTTCTAAATAGTGGAAAATTTGAATTAAAATATAGAAAATACTTAAATATATAAAGGATGAAAAAATATATTCTGTCTAATAAGGATAGAATATAAGATCTTTTAATGAAAATAAGTTCAATCCCAAAAAATAAGATTGTAAAATAAATTATATCCTCATTGGTAACTTTTAAATTATGACCCCTTGAAATAGTAAAAATGAAATGAAACTTTAATCCTTATTAATAAATAAATTTTGATGTTAAATACCTAAATAAGTAAGTATATAAACCAAATAAAAATAAATAGGGTCAGTATACCAAATATTTCTCAATGGAGTAGAAATTGATATGAAATACCTTATTAAGATTTAATTATTGAAGTGAAAATCAACCAATTAAGTGATTATGTGTAATAAATGTAAATCCACAAAATGTAAGTGTAAATACAACATAAAAAAAATTAATTTAATTTCGAGAATAATCATGAAATAACAGAATCAATGGGGAATATATGTAACCAAATTAAAATAAATTGAGTTAAGAAACCCATTACCTCATGTTTTCCCATAGTTAAACGTGTTTTAACATCCTCTTCTTCGAAAGAGAACCTTTAGATCTTCTATTAATGGATCTAGGGTATGTCTTTTAGGAATACCGTCCCCTATATAACATTTATAAGGTTGTTTAAAATATGTTTTGGAAGGGTTTTCTCATAATAATAGGATATAGGGGTTATATAAAAGAGTTGATAGGTAGCGACTTTTTATAGTGAACGAAAAAACAAACATGGAATTAATAAAAAAAATTAAATATAAAAAAGTAATTTTCATGTAAAAGTGAAAACAAATTCAATAATTTTTTATCTAACATAGGATATGGTTTTAATCCTTTAAACCAATAAAATTTGGATACTTTTATGTGGTGTTTTAAAGTTTATCTTTTGGTTTAACCCCTTTAATAAACAATTTTAACCTTAACTACAATAATTCCTTTTTAAATATTAATGGTTTATAATTTTACTAATAAGGTAAAATTTTTATCATAAATGGAAAATGAATGAAATTTTATATAACTTATGGTCATACATATCTTCTTTCAATATTTCTAGGAATTTTAAATAATTTAATAAAATATTATGTCTCATAAAATACCAATAATGACATTTTCTACATTATTAATTTAATTTGACTTTAAATATATCAAGAAAAATACATAATTAGAATATAAACTTTTAACACACTTACAATATTTCATATATATATAATTCATTATTCACTAAAACTCAACTAAAAAATATTACTTTTAGAGTTTTTAAAATAATTTATTTTATTTTTCAATTAATTGAATAAATACTCTGTCGATGCTGTGTAATAATTTAAGGTAATTTTATCATTTCATCACTTAAATTTAAAAATAAATTACCATGAAAAATAAATCATCTATCCCTCAAATAAAAATTTATAACCAAACATATTTTGTTTCTATGCTTGTAAAAAGATATTTTGGATATTAAAATAAAGTGAGTGACATTTTTTAATTTTTATTTAATTAAAATAGTATAATGTTATATTAAAGTAAAGTTGAAATAAATTGCCACATTTTCTAATATATAATATTCAAGGTAAAAAAAACTTGTTCAATAAGATAAATAAATGTCGTAGGAAGTGTTTTGGGCCTTATCACAATTTTTAACCATAATTACTTGATTTACCGTTTACTAATGTGATAAAGTTTACCACAATTACTATTTATAATGGCTAAAAATAATAAGGGTCTATTTAAAAATTTTGAAACACATGACTCCAAATATGTTCTAAATTTTTCATTATTAATTTTATATAACTAGTATAAATTAACTTTAATATAAATACATAAAATGAAACGAAGAACGATATTTAACAAAATGATTTTTTAATCATAAAAAGTAACTTATTTCAAAATCATGATTTTTTTTGATTAAAATTATATTATTATAAATAAAATAGATCATATGTTACTTTAATAAAAAATAAAAATATAATTTTACCCTTATATTACATTATTTATTGAAAATAAATTAGGTTATTTTAAAAACTGCATTTATACTATTCACTAAAAAACCAATCATTTCAGAAAAATCCCAAAATTTAACCAAATTTTAATTTTGATATGATGATTTAAAAAAAGATGTTAATTTTATAAAATATAATTTCTAAAATTTTCATATGTTAATTATAAATTCCACACACAAATGTAATAAAAAAATTTAGAATAAAACGACTTTTGAAGCATAAAATGACTTTACTAAAAGTTATGTGATTATTTATAAATAATTAATCAATAAAATTTTATTTATTAGGAAAATTATAAATATATTTCATAATATGGTTACTCATATTCGTACCCAAAAATTTAATGACAATGTTGCAACTATCACATTTAGATATTAATATTTTTATAAAATATCACATTTCACTTAAAGATCTATGTTTCATGTTAAACAAGCTCTCAAGCATATTATTATTTTAAAATAATTTTTTGGGGTGTTATAGTATTTTATGTTGAAACTTTCATAGTTCACTCATCCTTCTTGAATCATTGTCTTATCCCATTGGATCAACTAACAACTCAACATGCATGTGAACACGATCCTGAACTATTAGAGGGGATCCATAAGCCACTCATCAGGTGGAAACACTACTCTCTACTCTCCTGGAGGGAATGCATCATGGATAGGTTCTTATTTTGAAGCCTCTAGACTAAATTAATCATTGTTCTAACCCATTCATGGTAACTTATCTATCATTCATCAGGGGGGAATCCTATAATTTAACAATATGTATCACATTTAGATGTGAATATCTGAGGATCTAACTCAAGAAGTACATAAAAGTAAAAGATAAATTCCTATATGATTCATGTACCATTGGTTCCCATGAAATCAATTCCTCAGAATCACAAGATGACAAGTAGGTTGTCAAAGTCCTATTGTATGGTTATATCGTTCCTCACACAAACCCCATTTAACCTAACTTGAGAGCCAAACATAAGACAACATAATATCATTTTACAAAGTTACCAAACTAATCCTCACAACTCATATATCTCCAAACACCATCCATATTAAAAACCATTAAAATAACACTCTATCACAACTCAACCCACTAAAGATCTTCCTAGATAGACAATAAACTGAGTGTGACACCCCAAGCCTGCCTTCAATATGTCAAGGTATGAAGACTAGCACTGTGTAGGCATAAAACTGAGGTAGGAGGCCTTATCCTAATGTGCCTCTACACACTCACACCATTAAGATACATGCCACAATATATAGTAATAATCAACTAGAACCTCTTAAGTGAAAATAATTCATAAAATGACATCTATGAAAAACATTAGAATACCAAATCAAGATATAGGTAGTAAAAATTTCACAATTATAAAACCATGTTTTACCTACACTTTTATGATGTAACTATATCATTTGTGATGTAAAATTATGGGACAAAACCCTAGAATATTTAAATCGTAATACATTGTTTTATTTTATAAAATTCATGACCTTGCTGATCTCACACCAAGGACCTTTTTCATCATCCATTAAAATGGCTGGAATAGCTGATATAAAATATCTGGTCTGCAAAAGGATATTCTTTGAGTAGTTATAGTGAGTATTATAATATTAAATTTGGATGACCCATTATGTATTTAAATATAGGAATTACATTGTTCTCTCACATAGGTTGAGCCTCATATTTTTTCCTATAAATACCTTATCTCCTTCTCTTCATTTGGTAGAGTTTTGGAAAAATGGAAGTATCATAGAGAATACCTCCCCCACCCTACATAGTAGTTCTGTCCAATTTCACCATGTATACCACACCCTACACTATGGAGGCCACCCTAAAATTCTTTTACATTACATGTCTTTCATTTACAACATAACAAGTATTACGTAGATCTTAAACCATAATTTTATTATTTATATCCTAAAAAGTTTGACTTATCTCTTACATTTTAGGTTCTTCATTTATGTATTAAGAAGCATGTCCCTGATATTTTGTCATAAGACCTCCCAATACATCATAAGTAGATCACTCCTCTAATATCTAGCTGCTTTAATTCATGAACTCTGGTATGTTGGATCTACTCCATGGGATTTTTTTTCTTCTCACCTTGATCTAAAAGCCTTGATGTAATATTTTCAAGGTTCTAAGAGACTTTGGTGTGTGATCATTTTGTAGTTATCATGTGAGAATGGTCCAGGTGATGATGTCTTTAACAAACCTTAGCGCTAACATTAACAACCATGAGGTAGGAATATCCTTTCCTTATGGGGATCTTTTCATAGTTTTGTTTCATTATATGATTATATTTTTTTAGCATTCGATATCATGATTGATTATTATTGCATGTGTGTGTGTGTGGCCCAATATATCCTTATGATATTGATTCCATGAGTGATGTTAGAGTATCTTGTTTCCATGTTTTATTGTGACCACATATTGTTATCTATACTGGTATATACTCATGGTGATATGTTATTAATATTTTTTCTCACCATGTATGTGTGTCATGATTTCCCATGACATTTTGATTGGTACATGATATATGTATACCTTTATGATAGATTATACCTTAGTGTTGGAGTGATCTTAATTATAATGATAGCGATGAGGGGATTGAGCTTAGCGAGGAGGTATGAGGAATCCATAGTATTGTGTTGAGGGTGTGTCTGAGGTAGCCTTTATTTTTCAAGTCACATTAATCTGCTAAAATCATGGATGATTTGAGTACTAGATATTCTCATCCAAAAGAACTAGGAGAAATGGTACTCTTGAGGGATAGATGACATCAGGTATCATCTCCACGACACCATGAGAAATTAGTACATGGTATGATTTGGTCACAAATAACATACTGCATTATATTTTCAGTATAGAGATGAAGTAGGTATGGTTGAGGGTTTGTGGAAGCTTGGTGAGCACATAAACTCTCAGTTTGTATTGTGTTTTATGCCTATTACACATTAATTCTAATTATTAGCATAAAATTGTAGTACTCGAGAACTTCATGTAAGGATTCATTGGTGGTGTCCTATTGAGTCTTTTTTTACACCTCTCTTAGGAATTTTAGTGAACTTGTATACATAATGATAGATTTTTCAAAGGGAAAATTCCATATGGTGTACAGCTGAGTAAAAGATGATAGAGTTGGTAGTTGCAATATTGGACTCCAGTGGATCGAAGTTTATGTAACACCCCAACCCTAGAATCCTGGAGCCAGTGCATTACTTTATTCCATTAGATTGATTACAAGAAATCAAATCTCGAAGGACTGAACATTTTAGAAGTTTTGGAAAACTGTATTACATACATTATACTCATATTACATAGGAAAAATAATATAAAGCATAACATAAGTAACATCTCGGAATCCATGAAACTCATTAAAAGGATTCCTATTCATAACATGGGGAAAGGAAACATAATAAGGGTTAAATAAAATACTCATTAATGGTAAGTAATGAAGAAGAAATAATGAATTAAGGATAATAAATCAATATATAAACTTAAATAACTAATAACACGTGCCAATAAAATAATTGTATAATTCATAATCAATATAGAAGGGTAAATAACTAAAACACATTACATTTAATCAATAGTCTGAAAATGAAATGCATCCATAGATTTTGTCATAGGGAAAATACTATGGATGATAACTGAAATTAATTCTAAATGAATACAATGCTTTAATATTGGACTTCATGTATCTTGAACATTACTGTCAAGATCTATTCTCAAGAGAGTTTAAACTAATCTGATTTGGACAACTGATTCATCGCATGAGACGACTTCTGAATTTAGGGGAAATCTATAAACAGGCCCCACCTATGTCTTTCTTCCCAAATCATTCTTCATATATCGAATAATCAAATTAAAAATATTTTTTTAAATCAAATTTTCCCATAATTCATTAAAATATTTAAACCATAATCCACATAAAAGTAAATAATTATAAAATGTAATATTGAATACCAGGAAGATAAATAGATTCATGATATGATATATCAATGGGTAATTACACCACATAAAATAAATAAGTGGTGAATAAGTAATATCTCATAGAAATAAAAGTGAGATGAGAAAAAACCTTACAACTTTGTAATCATTTATTTAAGAGGGCACACATTTATAAAAATAAATATTTTATTTGAAAATAGTATTATAAAATTATAAAGGAAGATTCAAATCATTATAGAATCATTATGGTAGGAAATTTGTTTCATTACATATAAGTAAAAAAAATTCCTTTTACTTGTTTAAGAAAAGTCATAATGTACCTATCTTTGGAAAACAATTGGAAGATTCTTTTTAAATCATTTTTTAAAATTTCAAAAATGGGTAAAAATGAATTTAACAAAATCAATAGAGAATAGTAAAAACTTTTTTGAAAACATTTATAGAAAACACTAACATGGAAGATAAAATTCCTATTTGATACATAAATAAATACATTACCAAATAATGATGATATTTTGAAATAACCCCTTACCTTGTATTTACTTCTGGGTGACCGTACTTTATCCTCTTGTATAATGGTTTTAAGAATTTTATTAACTTATACCATAACCATAATAATGTTTAAAATATCATATATTAACTTCTTATAATATCTCATTACCCATTTGTTAACAATCTTCTACTATTTTCACTATTTTGGTTTTTAATTGCCTAGTTTTTCGAGTATGTTTTGACTTTTTACTTATTATTCCTATTAATTATATATTTCTTTCTTAATATATATAATTAAAATATGATTTAAATATCATATATATTCTTTATATATGTATTTAGAATAATCCATGTAATTTTGATATTGGAAAGGAAATGTGTTGTTCAAAGAGACGGTTGTTCATACGTACACACGAACGCTACTTCCATTTATTTGGAGTATTAAAAGAATGAAAAGTAAATGATGTATATTATAATTTCAGTATCATATTTATTTCATATATTTAACATATATTTATTAATATCATCCTTAATAAATTCAATTAATAGGTTGAACGAATCACATCTTTTTGAGTAGGTGGTAATCTACATGTCCACACATGACGTTACTGTATTCACACAAAATGGAATGAATGAAGGTATGAGTTATATAAGAATTAAAAAATCATAAAGAAATTACAAATATAATATATAAAATATAAATCCATAATTATTCCAACTTTGAAAGGTGGTAAATTGAAGAATGAACGACATCATTCTGTGAGGCGGTAGTCCGCCGTACACAAGAATGATGATTGTGTATCCCATTTGATGGATGCGTGTAAAAGTGTTGGTAAATATCTTAGAATAAAATCATAAAATTATATTTAATATATTTATGTTATTATATAATCATGAAATAAGAATAATTGAATGGTTTGATAAAGAAACAAAACAAAATTTATCATTGAAGATAATTTTATTATGGTTCTATATAATCTTATAATTTTTTTTTTACAAGTTTAGGTTATATTATTACTATTTTCTTTTAGCTTCAAATATTATTTAATCCATTTAACTATTATCATGAAAACATGTGTTTTATTACTTAACGTTTAATATATTTACTCTAAAATGATAAAATAACCATAAATGGATCATTGAGGAAATTTTTAACATTATACCCATCATTTGGATCAATTTTATATTTTTTAAAATTTTATATCATTTAATAAAATATTATTTATTTTAAAATGTCATATAAACATGATATCTATGAAAAAACCTTTAATACATACCTAATAAGTCTAATTAATCTATAAAATCCATGAATGAAATTAATTATCTCAAATTATATTTATTTTAGTATTTTTAAAATCATTTATTTGATATTTCAGATAATTAAACAATTACTGCATCATCATTATGTAAGAATTTAAGATAATTATTTATTTCTTAAAAATTAAAAATAAATTACCCTGATGAGTTTAAATATTTTATATTTCAGATGAATATTTATAGCCATATATATCTTCCAACTCACATTATATAAAAAATGTAATACCTATTAAAAACATGAGTATGACATCTTGGACTTTCCTTAGAATAAAATACAAAAAAAATTAAAGTCATCAAAGTGGCTCTAAGAGGCCATAAAATATTCCAAATGATGTTTTGGTCAAAAATAAATTATCTAATAAAACTTGTACAAGTGTTAGGGTGATTTTTTAATATTTATAACATTATTCTTTACCCTTAATTACTTGATTTACCTTTAACCATGTTAATAAAAAAATTAGTAAAGTTACTATTCATAATGTCCAAAAATAAAAATAAACCTATTTACATAATTTTGACCCAATTATTAAAAATATGGATTCCATTTTTCACAATTATAAAATCATAATTTTTATTAATTAATTTAAAATTAATTCTGTTGATAAAATTAGAAAATGAGTTTTTAAAATTAAAACATTCAAAAGAGTGAAATACTTTTATATCCAAATTCAATGTAAAATTTTATTTTAATGATGTAAATTATATTAAATTATAAAACATTTATCTAATTATTCTTTAATACCAACTAAAAATATAATTTCATATTATAAATTATTTAGACAAAAAATCTCTTTTCATTTAAAATATAGTATTTTTTCATTATTCATCAAAACATGAAACTTCTCACAAAAATTACAAAAATTAAATTAAATTACATATTGATATTATTATTTTAAAAAATAAGTTTATTTTTTTAAATAAAATTTATAAATGTTTCAAAAACTAGATTTAAAATAAGTGCAACATCAAAAGGCGATAAAACTGCTTTTATAAAAATATTGGTTTTTATGTGTGATATTGGGTTTGTTATTATCTTATGCCTATAAAATATATTGGATGAATTTAAAAATATTTTATTGGAAATAATATATATATATATATATATATATATATTTCATTATGATCATTCCCCAATAGTATTTAACTTAAATTATTAGGATAAAATGCTTTGGTGAGCATACAAATAGTTTTCATAAACATATTCCCTTTATATTCAAATTATTCTTATATTAATTTATAATTAATTTATAATCAATTAATTGAACCATATATTGTAATATATTATTTAATACTATTCATAACTTCCAACTTAATTTATAGGTTATATATTATTATATTAAATAATAATATTTTAATAATATATTATTTTTCAGTAAAACTCGGTCTTGCATGTAACGTAAGCCATTGAAGAATGTAATTGTTGCGTGTAACATAAACTACCAAACAAAATCATTATTGCATGTAAAACAAGATAACTCAGTATCACATGAATTATAGGCTATAAAATATATTTATTTAAAACATTAAATATATCATATAGTCTCGAGATGTTATATTCATTTCTATGCTTGGTGTTCTATGTAATAAATGTTGTTATCTAAAATTTTCTTATTTTATAATTTCGGAGTGTTACATTATCCCCACATTAATTAAGTTACGTCCTCATAATTTAAACTTGATCTTGGTAAATAAGGGTTTCATATTTTAAAATACTATTGTTGAAAAATCTATATTTTAAATAGGGTTAACAACACATATTCTTAATAAGATGGAAAAGGAAATGTGAAGGTACCAAAAAACTAGGATTTCAATTAGGACAACATTAGCGTAAAGTGAGAACATGGACATGGAAGAGAAACATACTATCAATATATGATTGACATTGATATAGAACATGGTCATTATAAATTTAACCATAAAAAACTATAAATTTTTTATCCGTTAAAAGACAATTAATTTCTTAGTAATAAAATTAAAAAGATAATTTTTTTTATTGAAAACCAATTTCCTATAGTTGAGGGATTCTTTAAAAATTTAGATAATAACTTGAGAAAATAAAAACAATTGATTAATTTCTATATAATATTCATAATATTTTAATTTGTTTGTTCTTTGATCTTTTTAAACTTTATATTTTACACCTCGAAATGAATGTTCGAGGTGAAATTTTTAGGCCCGAAATACTTTTATGAATCATAAGATGAACAAGTCATTCCTTTGGAATTTAAATGTTTACTGAAACCAAAATGGTTAGCACATGTTATCCAATATGATGAATCATAAATTAACCTTAACCAAAATTATTTAATGTTGAAATTCATCCATTCAAATCTTAAGACTCATCCAAAATACATTTTTCTAAATTCAAAGTCCAAAAAGGACTCTAATTTTCCAAAATCAATATTAACATTAGATTGTACAAATAATGTAATGTAGATATTATTGTCGCATACTATATATTTTAATACGTTAATCACCCTAAAACCTTAATTAAATCATTAATTATTCCAAATCCTTAAAGAATAATTACTTTAGTATAATCTTTATATATCTCATGTTTTTTATAATCAGATCACCATTGATGAAATAATTGTTGAATCCAAATATGTAACACCCCTGAATGATAAAAGGGATAAATGGATAAATGATATGACTCATGTCAACAAGGTAAACCTTTCTTTTCAGGAGCCTGTCTGATTATAACTCCATAGTTAAGTGTGCTTGGCTTGGAGTAGTGATTGAAATGGGTGACCTTCTGGGATGTTTCCCAACATTCATAACATTATACATTATTACAAAGTGGATACCATAAAACCAATTTCCATTTATTTTAAAATATAACACATTAAAACTTGAAACAAGACTCCTTGACAATTCTTCAACATTTAACCTAGCTTTCTTCCTTGTCTTACACATCTATTAACCTGTGAAAATTATTTAAAAACATGCAATGAGCATAAAAGCTCAGTAAGGGATGAAAAAGAATGAAAGAGAACATTATTCCATGAATACTCATAATGTATGAAAACATTTTCAACAGACATTCATGTCACCCATATGTACTTACTTTGTGTAACTTGAGATTTACACAATATCCAAACAAAACTTGAGAACATAAATATAATCATAGAGGTATCATGGGGAATTACTTACATAATCATGTAACAATTCTCCGCTACCCTATAATATGTAACCCTCGCGGCTACCTTACTTTGTGTAACCTTCGTAGTTACACTTGGAGTAAACATATGACTGACCTCCAAGTTACTCATACCCAATCAATTGAAGGGAAATATAGGTCCCACCCTTCATCATAAATAATTCCCAAGAACAAAAACATAATCGTATAACAAGAATAATCCCATAAATACATTACTTTGGAATTCCGTAAAACCGAATTCAAAAAGAGGATTTTTAAAGAAAATCCCCTTGTAAATATAATAAAATTGAAGAGAGACTTAATAGAGTGGATGGATTATGTATATATTCTATAGATACACATAATAAAACATAATATAAACAGAACTCATCATATAAGAAATTTAAATAGCACATAAATGGTGAAGTAGAAGGTTAACCCAATGAATTGAAATTGGGTTAAGAATTACCTTACCTCGGGTTTGTCATACTTACAACTTGTTTAATACTCCTTTTAGAGTAACCCTTTATCATTTGGGGATGTTACAAATGTGACAACCAGGCCCTGGTGAAAGCACAAACACCCCGCCTAAACATGGTCGTCGGGTCCTCACCCACCAGGTACCACCAGTTGCCCCGAAATCACATAATAAAACATAGAGTATGTATATATTCTGTAAATACACATAATAAAACATAATATAAATAGAACCCATCACATAAAAAATTTAAATATCACATAAATGATGAAGTAGAAGGTTAACCCAAAGAATGGAAATCGGGTTAAGAATTCCCTTACCTCGGGATTCTCTTACTTACAACTTGTTTAATCCTCCTTGTAGAGTAACCCTTTATCATTTGTGGACGTTAAAAATGTGACAACCGAGCCTCAGTGACAGCATAGACACACCGCCTTAACATGGTCGTCGAGTCCTAACCCACTAGGTACCACCAGTTTCCCCGAAAACACGTGGTCCCCACCCAGGGGCCTACCCACGTGCCCGAACGGGTCATCTAACTAATAACAGTCCCCACAGGCCAACAAATGCCCTTTCCAGTGATCTTTGTCCTCACTCACACACCCTGGGAAACTTCCTAGAAGGTCACCAATCCTAATCACTACTCTAGGCCAAGTACGCTTAACTGTAGAGTTCAAATCAGGCAGGCTCCTGAAAAAGAAGGTGCACCTTGTTAACATGAGTCATATCATTTATACATTTAACCCTTTATCATTTGGGGATGTTACAATCACCACCTTCCATTTAGATAACAATTCCCTCATTGTGGGCCCTACATGTCAACCCAGGCAGTGCACCGCACTTAAGGCTGGGTATCACCTATGATAAAAAATGTGACAACTGGGTCCCAGTGATAGCACAACCACCCCGCTTTAACATGGACATTGGGTCCTGACCCACCAAGTACCACCAGTTGCCCCACAGACACACGGATCCCACCCCAGGTTCCACCCACGTGCTCGAACGGGTCATCTGACTAATGAAATTCCCCACATGCCAATACATGTCCTTTCCAGTACGCTTTATCCCCACTCGCACACACCCTGGGAAACTTCCCTGAAGGTCACCCATCTTGATCACTATTCCATCCACTCTATTAAGACTCTCTTAAATTGAAGAATATTTATAAGGTGATTTTCATTAAAAATACCCTTTTAAAATTCTATTTTACAAAATTCAAAAGTAATTTCCTTATGATATTATTCATGTTGTATGGTTATGTTTTGGTTCTTAGGAATTTTTTATGATGAAGGGTGGGACCTATATTTCCCTCCAATTCATAGGGTATGAGTAATTTGGAGGTCAGAAATATGGTTACTCCAAGTGTAACTACGATGGTTACACAAAGTAAGGTAGCTGTGAGGGTTACAAATTATAAGGTAGCTAAGAATGATTACAATATTATGTAAGTAATTCCCCAAGATACCTCTATGATTATATTTATGTTATCATGTTTTGTGTGGATCTTGTGTAAATATCATGTTACACAAAGTAATTATATATGGGTGACAAGAATGTCTTTTGAAAATGTTTTCATACGTTACGAATATTCATGGACTAATGTGTTCTTTCCTTATTTTTTATCCCCAACTGAGCTTTTGTTCTCATCCCATGTTTTTCTAAATGATTTTCACAGGTTAATGGATGTGTAAGACAAGGAAGGAATCCATGTTAAATGTTGAAGAATTTTCAAGGAGTCTTGTTTTATGTTTTAATGTTTTATATTTTGAAAAAAATGGGAACTTTTTTTATGGTATATACTCTATAATAATGTGTAATGTTATGAATGTATTGTCCTAATTCTATAATGATCTAATCTTGAAAAGATCCTCAATGTAAAAGGTAGTTTTTTTCTTGAATAAATTCAAGATTATGTATGTAATAAGGCAACTGGTGGTACCTAGAGGGCTAGGACCTGAAGACCATGTTATGGCGGGGTGTTTGTGCTGTCACCGGGACCCGATTGTCACATTTGGTATCAGAGGTGGTACCCAACCTTAAGTGCGGTGAACTGCCTAGGTTGAGATGTAGGGACCACAATGAGGACGTTGTGATCTAAGTGGGGGGGGGGGTGATTGTAACACCCCTGAATGATAAAGGGTTAAACGACTAAATGATATGACTCATGTCTACAAGGTACACCTTCATTTTCGAGAGCCTGTCTGATTAGAACTGCAAAGTTAATCGTGCTTGGCCTGGAGTAGTGATCAGGATGGGTGACCTTATGGAAAGTTTCCCAGGGTATGTATGAGGGAGGATAAATCACACTAGAAAAGACATGTGTTGGCCTTTGGGGACTTTCAATAGTCAGATGACTCGTTCGGGCATGTGGGTGGAGTCGGTGGTGGCCACTACGTGTCTGCGGGGCAACTGGTGGTACGCTGGTCGGCCAAGACCTGACATCCATGTTAAGGCGGGGTGTCTATGCTATCATCGGGACCCTGTTGTAACAAAATATACAAGAACATTAACCATTCTACTTTGTTATTAAACCATTAAATATTCTTCATCATCTTATTTCTTAATAACTACTTCATTTATTTTTATTTTTATTTTTTAGTCTCTTCATCATTAGTAGTATAACCATTACTTGTATAACCTTACTAACCCTATCCATTAACCAAAACCCAAAACACAATGTGATCAACTCTATTGATAGTGATATATTCATGAATAATCATTTATAGGATTTCAAAATCATGATAATTTATTAATATAATAATCCTTATTTTTAACCTAGGTTATCCATTATCATTACCAAATAAATAGGATGATATCATATGATTAGGTTTATCCTCAAATTCATTAATAGGGTTATATTACCTATCTATGTTTTCTAAATCTAGTTTCCAAGATTGCTGCTAAACATCCTTTGATGCCAAATATAACACCCTGACCCCAAAAGCTTAGATTTTCTGCGTTACCTTATTACATTGGCATGATTACAAGGAAATAATCTTGAAGGACCAAAAAGTTTAGTAGTTTTGGAAAACCAAATTACTTACAAGATACCCATATTACATTGGAAAAATAAAATAAATCATAACATAAGTAAAATATCAGCATCCTTGAAACTCATTCAAAGGATTCCTCTTCAAAACCTAGGGAAAGGAAACATAATCAGGTTGGGCTCGGATGATTGGTAAGGGAATGCAAAGTGGAATAAATAAGGAATTAATGAGAATAAATCAACATGGAAAGGTAAATAACTGATAAAATATGCCATTCAAATAAATAGATAAGGCATAATGAATATTTCAAGGTAAATAACTAAAATAGATTCCATTTAAAAAATATTTTGAAAATAAAAATCATCCATATATTTTTTTTTACTGAAAATAATATGGTTAAAAACTGAAATAAATTCTAAATGAAGTCAATGCTTTAATATTGGACATCATGTATCTATAATATGAACCATTATATCGTAAATATATATTCTAAATACTATTTGAACCCCTCCGATTTGGCCAATTGATTATTTCCATGACACTACTAATGACTTGATGGGATATCTATAAATGGGTCCCACACATGTCTTCCAGTCCAAAACATTCCTCATATATTGAATGATCACATTAAAAATATATTTTTAAATAAAAGTGTCCCATACCACTTTTAAATATTTGAGTCATAAGACCCATAAAAGTAAATAATTATCAAATGAATCATTGAATACCATAAAGATAACGTGGTTAAATATTTCATTTATCAAAGGGGCAGTACACCACATTAAATAAATATGTTTTGAAAAATTAATATCTCATAAAAATAAAAGTGAGGTGAGACAAACCCTCACCACATTATAATCATTTATTTAAAATGGTGGTACTTTGTAAAATAAAATATTTTATTTTTAAATAAACTTGTAAATTTATGAAGTAATATTAAAAACATCAGGGAATCATGATGGTGGGAAATTATATTAATTCCATATAAGTTAAACAACATTCCTTTTAATTTTGTATGGATATTTATAAAGTACCTTATTTTAGAAAATGATAGGAAGATTCCTTTTAAATAATTTAATATAAAGTAAAAAAATGTAAAAATGAATTTAAACAATCATTGGATAATATTAATACCATTTTTTAAAACATTTTTATAAAAACCTAACATGAAATATAAATATTACCAATTGATACTTAAACAAATACAATCCTGAATAATGATGAGATTATGAAATAACCCCTTACTTTGAATTTCCTTTTAGGGGATTGTCATGTAACATTATTTATAATGGTTTTATTCATGTTATTAATATATAAAATAAATATAATTATATTTAAGATATCATATATTAACTTCTTATAATATCTCATTACCCATTTGTTTACAATCATCCACTATTTTCACTATTTAGGGTGTTAATTGCCTACTTTTCGAGTATATTTTGACTTGTTAATTATTGTTCCTAATAATTAGATAATGATTTAATAATCTTTATAATTCTAAATGTGATGTAAATATAATAATTATTCATTATATATTTATTTATAATAATCCAAAAAATTGAATATAGGAAATGAAATACATCGTTCTTGGAGACAGTAGGCTGTATGTACGCATGAACGCTACTTCTATTTCTTTTCTATATTAAAATATTAAAAATTAAATGATGTATATTATAATTATAATATTATATTTATATCTTATGTGTCACATTATTTTATTAAAATAATCCTTAAAAATTTTATTTATAGCATGAACGAATCACATCGCTTTGAGGAGGTGGTAGTCCATACATCCAAAAACGATGTTATCGTATTCTCTAAAAAAGGAAAACTTGAAGGTCTGAGTAATATAATAATTATAGAAGAATAAATAAATTATAAATATAGTATATTTATAATATATAAACTATTAATACATCATTATTCTCACTTTTAATGGTGGTAAATGGATGAATGAACGACATCGGTACGTGAGGTATTAGTTTTCTATACACAGGAATGATAATTGTGTATCCCATTTGATGGATGTGTGTTAAAGTGTAGGTAAAAATCTTGGAATAATAACATATTATTATATTTATGATACTTAGTTTATTATATATTCATGAACTAACCGTAATTTAATGGTTTAATAAAGAAATAAGATGAATGTAATAATTGAAGAATGTTGCATCGTTTTAGGGTATCTCCTTTTGGTTTATGCCAAAAATACTTACTTGAATGGATGTCTTCCCAAAGGGTGGATTATCGGATGAGTGTATGGAATTTTGGATTATAATTTTGTAGGTCTTGGATTATCTATAAATCTCAAAGTGGTGTGAGGAAGTGAGGTAGGAGGTTCCCTATTATAATTGAGGAAAGAGAATCTTTTGGAAACACTCAGAGTATTAAATTTATATAAATCAGTTTTCAATCAAAATGGAACTGAAGTGAGTTATTTATAAAATAATATGAGTTTGATTCTAAATACCACCATCCAATAATTTTTTTAACAAGTTTAGGTTATATTATTACCCTTATCTTTTGGCTTAAACCTTTATTTAATCTCTTTAACTCTTATCGTGACAACATTTATTTTTATTTATGAAGGGTTAATATAGTTACTATAAAATGAAAAATGAAACATAAATGGATCATTGATGATATATTAAACATTATTATAATCATTTGGATGAATTTTATATTTTTTAAAATTTTATATCATTTAATAACATATTATTTATTTTAAAATATCATAAATGTCGATTTTGATACTATTCATTACATGACTTCTTAAAAATGTCATTACAACATGATATCTACTAAAAAACCATTAATAAATCCCTAATATGTCTATTTCATCTAAAAAATTCTTGTATGAAATTAATTATCACAAATTATATTTATTCTAATATTTGTAATATAATTTATTTGACATTTCAATTAATTAAAGAATTAATCCATCATTATTGTGTACGACTTTAATGTAATTATTTATTTACTAAAAATTAAAAAAAATTACTATGATGTGGATAAATATTTTATATTTTCGATTAATATTTATAGTCAAATATATATTCCTAATAACCTCATATAAGAAATGTAATACTTATAAAAAACATGAGAATGACATATTGGAGTTTCCTTAGAATAAAATACTAAAAAAGGATTAATGTTATCCTAGTGGCTCCAAGTGGATATAATACTGAGAGAAAATTGATTTTGGTTGAAAATAACTAATATAATAAAATTAGTACAAGTTTTTTGGTAATTTTATAATATTTATAATATTATTTTTAACCCTAATTACTTGATTTACCTTTTACCATGTTAATAAAAAAATTTCAAAAGTTACTATTCCTAATTTACAAAAATAATAGAAACATATTTACATAATTTGGACCCACTGATTCCAAATATTGAATCCATTTCTAAAAATTTAAAGCACATAATTTTCATTAATTAATTTAATATCAATCTCATTGATAGAAAAAATATGAGTTTTTAAAGTGAAAATGTTCAAAAGATTGAAATGTTTTTATATCAAAATTCAATGTGAAATTGACTCTAATAACCTAAATTAGATTAAATGATAAAACATTTATGTAATTATACGTTAAATCCAATAAAAGATATAATTTAATATTATAAATTATTTAGATGAAAAATTTGTTTTCAATTAAATTGCAGTATTTTTACTATTCATCAAAACATGAAACTCATAAAAAAATACCAAAAATTAAATAAAAGTAAATTTTGATATTATGAATTTAAATAAGAAGTTTATTTTTAGAAATATAATTCCTAAAATTGTAAAAAATTGATTTAAAATAACTGCATCATCATATTGCAGTAAAACTATTTTTATAAAAATATTGGGTTTTATGTGTGATATTGGATTTGTTCTTATCTTATGCCTATGAAATATTTTGGATGAGTGTAAAAATATTTTATAGGATATATAATATGTATATTTCATTAAAATCATTCACTAATAGTAGTTAATTTAATTTATCAGGATAAAATATTTTTATGAGCATAAAATAGTTTTTATAAAAGCAATCCCTTAATATTCAATTGATTATTATGTTAATTTTAATTAATTTGTAACCAATGAATTCAACCATATATTATCATATGTTATTTAACCATATTCATAAATTTCAACTTAAGATCTATGATATATCTTATAATATTAAATAATAATATTTTAATAATATATTATTGTTCGGTAAAAGTTAGCCTTACATGTAATTAAACCCATTGAATAAATTCGTTATTGTGTGTAATGTAAACTACTGAGAAAATTTATTTTTGTGTGTAACATAAGATAACCCATTTTACCATGCATTATAAGCCATATAATAGATTTATTTAAAATATTAAATATATCATAAAGTCTTGGGATACTATATTTCTTTCCATGATTTGTGTTTAATGTAACAAACACTATTAAATAAAATGTTCTTACATTATAATTTTAGGTGTTACGATTTATTTATTGGTTTATTTATCTGATTTTATTACTCAAGAAAACTTATAACTTTGGGAGATATGATTTATATGACATGTTTACATATTATTTATTCCGCATGATTACTCTGATTATTTAGGGTTATTTATTATTTATTATATGATATTATTGTTCTATGACATGATACAAAAGGTGTAGTCTTTCATTTTTCCTACCCAGACCCTCACTGCTAGTGGATAGCCTCTTGTATATGGGCAGGTGTGCTAAAGGTCATGTGGAATTCCAGCTCTGACTTAGAGGTTTGGGTTGAGGTATTAAAATGCATTATCGAATAACCAACATTTAATAACTTCTATTTTCTTATTCGTTTATTTCAGATATGATAAACAGGAGTTATGAAGGTTGGGACTCAGACGGGGGAACTATGTTAGTGCATGGCCAGCACTGTGTAGTACACTTATGAGTTACCATAAAGCTGCTAATTATGTTTTTCTGTTACTATTTATCAAAATCACCTTGGGATATGCACATGAAAGTAGCAGAAAAAAGGCCTTTAACATAGTTTCTTTTAATTTTTGGTGTCAATTTTTAACCAACGTTGAAGTTGACGACTTAAAAAATATGACTTTTTATGTCATTTTTTGTAAACCAACGCAAAAAATGAATTGAATTTATTTTTCTGCATCGGTTTTGAAAAAAAAACGAGGACAAAATAACTTATCCAAATCATTTTTGGTGTTGTTTTCTTTAAAAATCAACGCAAAAAAGTTGACAAAATAGTATCGGTGTCAGTTCTTTAAACAAACTGACGCCATAAATAGAAAAAAAATTTATTTTTGGCATTGGTTTTTAGAAAACCCAATGCCAAAAAGTAATTTTTTTTCTTCTATATTTTATAGGATTTCTTAAGCTTCGATTTTACTAGTCGTAGAGCAAAAATAGAGTTACGAATCAAAACTTATGTCTGTCAAAAGTTGAACCTGTCAAAGTTTTGATTGATACAATTTGTTGTAAATAAAACATGATGAACATGAATTAATATCACATACACCAAATGATATAAAATAAACATAATAATTGAAACATATTTCAATGTTTTCTGGAGATTCTATTGAATTGATGTGTTGTTTATCATTATATCTCTTATATTTAGTGTAGAAATCATGCGATAATAAAAATGGTGATCGATAATTATATTTACACCATGGTTGGTAAATATCATCCGAAGGTTTTATAATTTTAACTCTATAATACATGTAAATCACCATTATAATAAAGCTAATTGAGTTTTTTATAAATTAAAGACAATAATTATAATGAAAATATATGAAAAGAATTGTTACCGTGATCAAATTAACGATTGTACACGTGTTGAAATCATGATTGAATCAAAGAAGTTGAAAATGATGAACGAATGAGAAATTTATTTATATATAGTAAATGAAAATATTTTTGATTGTTTTGTATGAAAATGTAGGTTGTATTTTAAAAGTTAAATGTGCGTTGTGAAAAAAATTGAAATTGTGATCCTGCGTATTGGTGAATACTCTTTGGATTTTGTTTTTTTTAAACCGATGCAAAAGAGGATTTACATAGGTCCTTTGGAATTGGTTTTTTTAGAAAACCAAAGCGGAAAATTCCAATCAATATCATTTTTGGATTCAATTTTGAAATAAACCAATGCTAAAAAGTTAAAAAAATATACTTTTCGTGTCAGTTTTTTAAAATCCTATGCCAAAAAGTAAAAAAAATTGTTTTTGAAATCAGTTTTTAAATAAATGGATGATAAAAACGAAAAAAACTTTTTTCATTGGTTTTTTTAAAAATTGACATGAAAATGAAAACTAAAAATTATTTTTGGCATCAGTTTTCAAATAAATTGATGCCAAAAATGTTTAAAAAAACTTTTCACATCGTTTTTTTTAAAAATCGATGCGAAAAACTAAAAAAAAGTTTTGGAATTGGTTTTCAAAAATACCGATGCCAAAAGTTTAAAACAATTACTTGGTTTTAGAAAATTCCTTCAACTTCGATTTGACTGGTCATGGAGCTAAAAAAGAGCAACAGATTAAAAGTTATGCCCTTTGAAAGCTGGACTTCTTTAAGACTTCTCTTAGAGAAGATCTACTTCCCACATCCATAACTTTTAATCTGTAACTCTGTTTTTTCACCACAACTAGTCAAATCAAATCTTATGGAATTATCTAAAATGATGTATTTTTTTGAAAAACAATTTGGCATCGGTTTTCATAAAAACTGACATGAAAACAAATTTTTTTAGTTTTTTTGCATCAGTTATTAAAAAATCGACGCCAAAACGTCTATGCAAACATATTTTACATCATTTTATAATAATCCAATGTCAAATTGATGATGTTAAAACCCATCTTTATACTATTTTGATGTTGATATTATATTTATGAGATTTTGGATGCATTCATGCACAATGAACAGTCTTGTAGGTTCACATGTCATATATATATATATACTTGTTTTTATGCTTCATAGTTGTTCTTTAATAAAAATTTCTTGAATTGTGCTATCATTTTGGGGTTTTTTCATTGAATGGGTGATATATTTGGTCCATGATATGTTGTGTGATACATCTTTACTAATATTTATTAGTTGAACTAAACATGTTATTGGGTTAGTATAAATATGATGATTGTAACTAATATGCATAGATAGAGACAAGAGTTATTTCTAGGAGGGTTAAACCTTGGGTTGAGGGTAGAGCTATAGAATAGACTTGTGTGGTCCTATAAACTATATAGGAAACATTGTATTCATAATGTTCCCTATATTACAAAATATGTCACGTCATAGACATTTGGTGGAACCATTGATTGGGAAGGGTTCTCTAGACCCCGTTCTCACACCTGCCTATATTGTACACATAATGGCTCCTTACCAATTACCATTAAAATCAATGGTAGACTATTTCAAGGATTTAAAGCTCCAGAATCCTCCAAAATATTAGGTAACTAGTGGACCACATTATTCTAAGGATGGGTTAGACAACATAGAGATCATCTTTGACCTAATTGAGAGACCATCAGATAGGATGTTGAAATTGGAAGAGCTCATACTATAGGGAATCACTAAGAATTGGTGGGGAGTTATGGGTTGGATAGAATGAAGTGGGGGTCTCACATAGGAGGCCTTAAAATAATTGTTTTAGATAAATATTCCTTGAAATGATGAAGATCAACCAAACACGTGAGTTTATGGATTTGTAATAGGTCTCTATGATAGTATTAGCATACACTTTGTGATTTACTAATCTACTAAATTTTTCACTGTTTCTAACTAGTAATTAGGGTTAAGTTTAGTAGATTTGAAATCAAACTGCAACTCAAACTTATATAGTTTGTCTGAATGTTTTATTTAGCTTCATACCTAGAGGTTATGAAGAAGTCCCTGGCTATTGAGAGTATTTTTGAGTACAAAAAAGCAGTTAGTCATATCTTCCCTTTCACTACTTAGATGGGTAGACCTCATGTTATTACTATGAGTTTCTATTGTTATGTTAGGAAGAGGAAGGAAAGTGGAATATAATAGTGTAATAGAATGAATACTCATCAGAGTTTAGCCTCTTTGGTTCCTTCTGGAGGAGACCCATAGTGTTTCAACTATAGGAAGTTCAGAAAATAAAATCATGTATTAAAAAAATCTCATAATTTGTTCCAGAGGTGTGGTAGGGTAGGATATCTCTAGTAGTTTTATGTCATAGCTCCAGCTAAGATATAGAGAATGTCTTGACTAGGGAACCATAGGTCAGGTTAGGGTTATCGGAAGTAGACCCAAACTAGAAACTCACTTCATGGACAAGGTCATTAAGATGAGGTTGGAAGTGTCTACGCTATGGATCAGACTCCAACAAATAGTGTAGAAGGTCCGTCTATAGTTGGAGGTATGTTTTTAATCATATTAACTCTTTCTAATTCTTTATTTTACATTGGCACATCACAATCCATTATTTTTTTCATAAGTAGTTACTCAAATTGACCTATAGGTGAAGTTATCTTATGAACTAGTCTCTCTTAATACACCATTGAAAACAAAAGTGGAGCATATCTGGTGAAACATAGAGTTTCATATATTTTTCACTCATTATGGAAATACACTAGAGTTTATGATATTTTATATGAATACCTTCGATGTGATTTTTATCATGGACTGGATGAATATCTTCTGAGCTCACATAAACTTCTATCAGAGTTGTGTATTGTTCACCTCTTAAAAGGGAGTTAATTTCATGATGACTAGAGAGTGGGAACTAGGGGCGGGAAAAGTTTGACCATGCCCAATATATCTTGGTATGATCACAATATAGATGGAATACTTGGATCTCTCAGCAGAATTAGCGATATCCCTATCGTCCTATCCTATAGTCTTAGAGATCTATCAGGAATTATTTTTGCATGAGTTTATAGGACTACATATAGTTAGAGGTGTTGATTTTGATATTGGTATCTTAATGGGTGAAAAAACTATACCTTGTATCATATGGTGGCAATGAATCTAAAGAATCTCAATGTGTATTTGTATGACTATGAGTGTAAAGGATTTATCCAAACGAGTACTTCACCATGGGGTTCACCTATATTATTCCTCAAGAAGGTGGATGCTAGAATTTGACCCAATATTGATTACCAAAATATAAACTAGGTGATGGTGAAGAATTAAAATACTTCTCTAGGGATTGTTTATATTTATGATCATTTTTTATGATCCGGATGGTTCTATGAGATTAATATTTTATCAGGTTATAACAAGTTTTTTGTTGGAGAGGGAGGTATCCTAAAGATGGTGTTAAAAGTAGGTATAAATTACATGAGTACTTATTTATGTTTTTCAGGCTGAATAATACATCGATAGTGTTCATAGAAATCATGAATAAGATATTACATCCCTACTTGGAAAATTTCATCATGGAATTCATTAAAGACATCCCCATCTACTCACATACACCAGAGCAGCATGTTAGGCACATGGAGATAGTCATGAGTACACTTTGAGAACACTAGCTTTATAGGATGTTGTTAATGTTTGACTTTTGGATTCATGATGTGAAGTTATTAGGGAATTTTCTGTCTGATATGGTTATATCCATGGACCCAGAGAATGTTGAGGTAGTCATATCCTGTTCACATCCCTATAACATGTTTGAGTTTTGGATATTTTGTGGGTTAGTTGGATATTACTGGTGGTTTATATAGGAATCATCCCAAATATCAGCACCCATTATAGTTCTAATAAATAAAGATGTGAAGTTCATGTGGTATGACTAGTGCTAAGAGTCATTCCATGATCTTAATTGATGGTTGACGACAGCTCCAATATTAACACTTCCTAAGAATATAATTGTTTATATAGTGTATTTTGATTCATCAGAAATTGGTATGGGAGTGGTGTGTCAATGTAGAGAGAGTAAGTAGTGGTTTAGGGGTCTCATATATATGACCCCACAAGAGAAAATAACATACACTTGACTTGGAGATATTATTTTTGCTTCACACTATGACGTTTTGGTGACACTATCTCTTCAGTGAGATATTTGTTGACAACATAGACCATAAGATCCTTTTCCACATATATACAAAAAGGGACCAAAACCCTATAATAGAGGTGTTGGGTTGAGTGTATATTAAAATTATAATTTGATCTGGGATATTCTCCAAGTAAATCTAACATCATTGTGGATTCTCTTATCCATAAGATGCAAGTTGAGTAGAGGCTTGGTGAGAAACCATCCTAGGAATAGTGGTGATTGATGACCTTAATAGTTGATTGGATGATGGATGATTCAGAGGAAAAGGGTTTTATGAAATTTTATACCCTATTATTTATATATTAACTTATGGTATGGTTAAAGGATAGATATGATTTAGAATTATAATTCACTTTGATGAGGGAACAAATAGTTGGAGGAGATCTGATACCTGGGTGGTCCTTGAGCGATGATGATTTGATAATGATACATGGGAGAATAGTATTCCATGATTCCATCAAAGAGGAGATGATGAGGTATTACCATACCTATATATGGGTTGTTTATACTGTCTCAATGATGATGTACCATGGCTTCAGGTGACAATTCTGGTGGCCATGAGTGAAGAGGGAAATTGTAGTGTTCGTCTCTTGGTGCCTTACTTTTCAAAGGGTGAAGGTTGAGTGTTAGAAACCTGGTGGGTTACTCAAGCCACTTTCAGTACCCATGTGTAAGGGGGGTAAGTTTTGATGGACTTTTTTATGGGGTTACCTTGGAGCGAAAGGAGTTGGGAAATGGTTTGGGTGGTTATCGATCAGTTGATGAAAGTGTCCCACATTTTATAGCTTATAGAGATGCACTCTATAGAGGAGTTGGGATAGATCTGTGTCTATGATATCATACAATTACACATATTTCCCTTGAATACTGTATCAGAATAAAATTTATATTTTATGTCACAATTTTGGAAGGCATTACATAAGCCTTTAAGTACTCAGTTGAAGTTGAACACGTCATACCATCCATAGACAGATGGACAATCAGAGCAGACTATACGCTTATTAAAGGATATTCATTGAGATAATGTGATAGAATTTAGAGAATAATGGGATGATCACATATCTTGGTTGAGTTTTAATACTATAATATTTTACTAGGCTCTAATTTATATGGCACCTTATGAGGATATTTATGGTAGGGCATGCCAATCATCTCTCATTTGTCATGAGGTTAGTGAGGTAGTAGTTGCGGTCCCCAACATGGTTTAAGAGACATCCAAGTGAGTGTATCAAATTTTGAAGAGGTTAATCACCACTCATAGTTGACAGAGATCTTATGCCAATATTAGGAGGATACTACTAAATTTTAGTGTGTGTGATCAATTTTTTTTAGTGTGACTCCTTAACTAGGGAATAGACATAGAAGGAATCTTGGGAAGATAACACCATGTTTTGTAGGACCCTTTAATATCACTAAGTAGGTCGGGATATTTTCATAACATTTTTATATTCCTTTGCACAACCACGAAATACATGGTGTGTTTCATATGTCACATATTTAGAGGTATATACATAAATCCGTGCATTTTATTTATTGAGTGGATGTTGAGTTAGATCATGACACAACATATGAGGAGAATTTTATGTGGATTATACATCAGAGTGAAAACATTATTTGAGGGAAGACTATACCACTTATCCAAATTCAGTGGTGATAAGGGAAGATCTATAAGGAGACATGGGAGTAAGAGGGATACATATGAGCTCAGTGGCCTGATTTGTTCAAATAGGATTCCTAGAGAAGATTCTTGAGGATGAGAAGTATTTAGAGTTGGATAATTGTAAAGCCTTTTTACTCAATTTTTTATTATGTAACTATATATTTTATGATGTAAAAGTATCATATAATCCCTTGTAATATTTATTCCTTTATACATTCTTTTACGTTGTCAATGACATGACTCATCTAGTCTCATGATGCAGTCCTTTTTCTACATTCATTTTGATAGATGGAACAGTTGTCATGATGAGCTAGTCTTTAGAAGGCTATTATTTGGGGAACTAAAATGGTTGTTACAATATTAAATTTTAATGACCCATTATGGAATTAAATAAGTGAGTTATGAATGTATCTCATGCTAGTTGAGCCTCATATGTTTCTATATAAATACCTCTACTCCTTATCTTTATTTTGAAGAGTTTTGGAAACTCATAAGTACTACAAATAATACCTCCCTTTCCCTATATATTAGTTCTAAAAATATACACCATAGAAATTGTACCCTTTACTATAGATACCTCCCTAAATTGATTTTACATTACAGGATTTTCATTTATGCCATAATAATTGTGACATATATCTTATGTCAAATGTTTATAATTTAGATCGTAAGAAGTGTGACATAGCTCTTATGTTGTAAGATTTTAATTTACAACATAAGAAGCAAAACCCAGATCATACACCATAAGTCCTACCTATATGTTGTAAGTGGATCACTCCTATTGTATCAAGGTGATTTGATTCTAGAAATTTGTTAATTTGGATATAATACTCGGGTATTATTTCTTGCCACATTGATTGAGTATCCTTGATGTGATATTTTGGAGGTTTTTGGAGTTGTTTCTGTGTGATATTTTTTCGGTTTTTATGCGATCATGGTTTGGGTGATGAAATTCTAAATGAACCTTAGTGCTGACATTGAAAACCATTAATTAGAAAGTATCTTAACTTCTTAGGCTTGTGTTTACACTTGGTTTCATTATATGATTATAATTTTTGGAATATTATGACATGATTGATTATGATTTCATGTTTGTGTTTCCCATGAGAAAATTGTGATATTGATTCCATGAGTGATATTAGAGTATCTTGTTTCCATGTTTGATTTTATCAAATTGTGTTATGTATGTTGATATATACTCTAGATGATATGTTAAAATTTCTTATTTTCTCACCTTGTATGTACGTTACCACTTCCTTGGAGGTTGTGATTCTTACTTGAGATATGTAGACTGTCGTGATAGATTACCCTCTAGTGGGGGCGTGTGTTGGATTGTGATGATGGTAATGTGGGACCTGAGCATAGGGTGGATGTATGAGGTATCCATGGTTTCATTTCATGGGTGTTTTCAAGGCATCATTGTTTTTCTATGTTCCATTCACTACATGATAGACGAGTCAGTGTGAGTGTTAGATAATCTCAAAGAGAGGACCCGGGTGTCATGGTCGTTTTCAAGGATAGATGATATCAGGTATAATCTCCATGGAACTATGAGGAAATAGTATAGGGGCTGGTTTGGTCACTACATACATATTCTATTATTTTTTTGGCATGGAACCGAAGCAAGTATGGACCGGGATTTATGGTAGCTTTGTCAGCACACAACCTCGTGTTTTTGAATTGTGTGTCTATGTATATTATAAAATTATTATCATTATTGGAATAAACATTTTATACGTGATCAAATCTGGTATGAACACATTAATGGTGTCTTAATGAGTCTTGTACTCACACAAATCTAACTAATTTCAGTGTTCTTATATATTTTATGAGCGATTTGATGAAGGGAAATGTATCTATGGTGGATAACTAAGCATAAGAAGATGTGGCTGATAGAAAGAAAGAGTCTAATCCATTGGCCCATAGTTTATCTATTGGTTTATTTATCTTCTTTCATTACTATATAAATATTTCCACTTAAGGAGATATACTTTATATGACATATTTGTCATCTTATTTATTCTGCATCATTACTATAATTATTTATGGTTAATATTTATTTATTCTTTTTTATTCATGTGTAATTACTTAATATAAAGGGTGTGGTCTCCCAACACTCAAACACAGAACCTCACTACTATTTTTCATCTTGTTGCTTATAGGGAGTCATGAATGAGGTTACATGGAATTCCAATTTAGAACTAGATATTTGGATTGTGGTGTGACAACAGTACACACCCAACCAAGATGCTTCCTGACTTGACAAAAAAAGGGGAAATAAGGAGAGATATTTACTCATGCTTTTCGAGTATGAACACAAAACATGGTCACCACTAATATGTAATACTATAATCCTCTAACACCAGGTCTACTAATGTCTATTCCAATCCATTTTTGTCTGCCTAATAAATGACATGTCCAGAAAAATAGCATGCAAGGTTGAGTACAAACATACTTGGTATGACACCCTCAAATCCGGAATAAATAATAAAGGAAATAGTCATATCATATCATGAAGAAAAGGGTAGGTATAAATACAAAATATAGATATGATCATAAGGAAATCCCTTATCAAAGAGATAGAGGAATCTCTATCTTTACAGCTAGCTAAGAGAGATGAGTCTATCATAGCTCCAAGAGTTTTTATTGTCCCAATGACAAAAGTCCAATGCAAACCTCACTAGAATATATTGGAGGACCCATGAACTTCTCGTAGATGCCTCAGCCAAGGTATTTTTTACTCAAATGGAGGACCCAATCCTCTCAAGTGATTAGTGATGAGGGAGTAAAAACTCCACAAATAGAGAACATATTCCCTGATGAGTATTGGGAGTATTGATTCTTCATATATATAGGATAGAAGATACATGCACCCAAAGATACCAATCATCAGGGGAGTACCAATCCCAACCTCAACTCTGATAAATGCACATAAACCCTACCATTATCCAAAATAGAGTTCTGAAATTGATCATCTTCTTATCATATTAAGTAGAAAATCAAGGTTAGCCCAACCAAACACATCATAAATCAATGCATACAAAACAACCATTGTCACCATAGCTCATGGTGTGAAATGGAGATTTATGTTAGGACTTGACCATAATCAAATAATTGCAAGAAATATCCATTGTCTATGAAAAATAACTTCAATATTCAAATGAAGATTCATTCTCGAATATCTATGTCTTGACATAGTTGTTAATTCCATGAACATGTCCTCCATAACCCTAAGTTCCCATTGGTTTTTAATGTAACCAATGCTCCAATTGTGATTTCTATCGAAGGCCTCTCGATAGTTTTTGACAAAACTCATCCCCTTGATAGACACCCAATTTTGGTCAACTATTATCATAATTAATTATCTATGGTTGTAAACATTGAAAAATATTTATCTTCCATAAATTTTCTATTTAAGAATCCATCTTTCTCACCCTTGCATGTACATCTATGATCTCCACATGCCACAATATTATCACTGGTCTTAAATCCTCATCATGATAGGATTCCTCCCAACTTTTTTATATCCATGGTTCTTATTAGGAGGTCTAATTTTGATTAAATCGATCTAAAAATTTTCAAATCACCAACCACATAGATTGATGATAAATAACATGAATGGGGGTATTTATAGAACATCGAAGTGAGAAACACCTTTGACTGTTATAAATTTTCCATCGATCAAAGGGTCGAAAACCACATATGAATTGGGAGAATTCATACTCATCAAATGTACTAAGGATAAAATAATTTTTTCATAGGGTTGGGAAATAAAAATTCCAAGGTATCAAAATTAGATAGTCTATCCCAATTTGAAATAATAATAACAGGGTATGATTCATAAATAAAAAATCCAAGGCTCATCGTCAGATCGATCACTGAAAAAAAGAATATAGTATGATATTGTTGGAAATATATAAGAATTATATCATTAATGAAGATCCCAAAAACTTCGAATCGAAAAAACATGATATCCAGATACTAGGGATCAAATCCAAGGATCAAGCAATAGAAGATCTCAAAAAATAACTCTAGAGTTTCTTTGGGTTTGAGAAGAATAATTGTATAATGAAGAAAATCAAAGAGTTCAGATACTTATATACAAGTAAAGAACTAACCCATTCATATAGTGAATTCATGTTCCTCACTATGAACCTTATATGGTTTACATCCACTAAAAAAATTCCACTAGATCCATAATATACAAAAGGATTTTACACTATGAAGAAAGTTATTGACTTCATGGATCCTTGAAATCTAGAACCTCCCAAAACTATTCCCTAAAAATTCTCACTATGAATTATGTATTCACAAAATTAATTACCACCTCTAGAAAAAAACTCCACTCAACCCTTATCCTCCCCAAACTCCCTCTAAGAACATGAAACACCCAACACACATTAGAAAAAGACCTTGTAAGGTCCCAGGATGACACAAAATAAAAAGGGCCTCATCCAAAAATATTATAAGGATCCATACATCGAACACCACATTCATTATAGATAAATATATATACCATAAAAATCATGGAATAATGCATCAAATCCATCAACATAATCAACAGAAATATAATAATTAGAAATTATATGTTTTGAATCAGAATAAAAAATACACCTAAAAATTGAAACCAATAGAGTATCAATCATGAAGAAAAGGTATTGAAATATTCTTAGAAATAAATTCACAACCAATACTTAAAATCTCTCTAAGAATGAAGTAATAATAATCAAAATATTATTTAAAATATGAGTCAAAATAAAATAAAAAAACAGTGTAATGATCTTCATAGGGTTACTTCATTGAGTACATAATATAAAATATCATAACTTCATCTTAAAAATCCATTAAAAATGTATCCTCACAAAAATTATGTTCATTTTTGTACTTTTTTGATAGGGGACTTCCTAATATAATGGTATTATGAGAATATACCCAGTCACACTCTATGTTAATCATGTAGAAAACTATAGGAAAGATCAAGTCCCTTAACTGAACAAGTATATCTTCATTGACTCCTACCAAATATGTCATAGATCTATTTTATAATTACACCACTACTCTTATCTTCTTAAACTCACTAATTTGTAAATAATTGAAAAAAATTGAGGAATTATATTTATAGAAGCTTCCAAATCACATAAAGAATGATAAAATTTTAATTACCCAATAGAAAATGGTATGATTAATGTCTTAGGATCTTTTTCTTCACATAAATCGGTTAGTTAGTTTAGTGAGTGCTAGAATATTTATTATATGATTGACCCATTCATTTCTCTTAATCCCCATTAGGTTCATACAATGTTATTTCAATAATTTTTCATACCTTGGGATTTTTTTAATTGCCTCTAGAAGTTGGATGTTTATCTCAACTCTCTTGAATGGTTTTAATAATTCCTTTTCAATTTCCTCCTCATTAATCCTCTTTATTTAAACGACTAATCTAGGAATGGGATATTTTATAGAATGGACCTCATTAAGATTTTGTTTTACTTTATTTTTCTTCTTTGGTTTCATATCTACCTATGGAGATGGTGGAATCTCATGAGGAGAGTTGAATCCTGGGGGACTTCTAGGAACACTATTCATTCTATTTTACAAACTACCCATAAATGTGATCATTCATATATTCCATTTTGGATTTGGAGTGGGTCAAGAAGAAATATTTTTTGGAGTTATTGAATACCATGTCATGGAGGGTGGTGGAAACCTGTATTATTTTAATCTTCAATTCCCTCAACTATATACCCTGACTCTTCAACTCATTCTATTGATTAAAAAAATTTGTTTCAAAATACCATCCATATTGAAATATACCTTTAGTCAGGATGACCCTTATTGTTGTTGAATTGTTGATTATTTGGCCTCAAATATCTTCTAGCGTTGTTGAAAACCAGGTTAGTAAGGCTAATGGTGGGAGAAATTTTATTAAAAATGGGGACTTTGTGATTTTCGAAAGCCATACCTCAATTCTATGTGATCTTGAAATCTTGGATTTTATGTCAATGTAAAGGGATCATACTTCTTTTTGGGTGGTAGTTTTTTTGTTGCAGATATGGCCTCCCTATATATATGGTTTCATAATCCGCTCTCTTTTGTAATTGTGGGAACAATCGAGAATGTTGTCCAGTTTAGTGAAAATTAATCATCAATTGATAACATTCCCTATAAACAGTTTCAATTTGGAAGTTTTTCCATATTCACTCTCAAATTATTATCGTTCAAAAGGAATAATTGGTTCAACTCTACATATTTACTCACTTATTAATAACTATAATTCAATTTAAAATAAAATTAATTATAATCCCTTAATTTTGTAACCCTTAAACCCTATGGGACTTAAATTGAACTGAAAATAAGAATTTAATTGATCCCTTGGATTACTCCAGAACGTGAAATCCTAGCACCCTGCTTTGATTCTCATTCCAAGTCTAGCTTATGGTTAGTAGTGAATTAAGAATCATACATATAAATATATATATATATATATTTATATTACAAAATAGTTTTAATTGAATTTAGGGATTTTATTATAACCCTAAAAAATTATCACTATGGTCTTGGTTTTGAAGATTAAGTCCACACTCTTATGATTCTAACATTCTCAACATTGTGTGTAAATTTATTATTTATTGAGCATTTATTTTTAAATTAAGAACCCAATTCATGGATTATATTAAAATAAATTATAGTAATATAATTTATTCAAAACAAATAAATGAATATGGTTATAATTATTATTATTACTGAAAAATATACTCTTCCACGGGTGGAGTTGTCATCGTATAAACAACTTGCATGTGTGAAGGTATAGAAAGCATATAACCCAATAAAATTTATAATATTTATTTAAATCCCAAATAAGATAAGTATAAAAGAATGAAAATTTAGTTAAATAATATAAATATATGCGAAAAATATAATTTTATCATAAGAAATGAAAACTATAATATACAGAAGAAGAAGATGAAGAAGATGTCATAGAAGGGATCATTCCATTAAGAGATCTTCCTATTTAAATAATTGAAAAAAACTGAGTTAACCAACTTCTTATCTACCCTAAATATTATTATTAAGGTTAAAAACATTCACAATGGAAAAAATATACATTTCTATAGGGGATGGGAGTCTTGGTTTATAAGTTGTTACAAGTGTGAAATGGAAAAAACTGCCAAATATTTTAATCCAAATTCTACTAAATTGCTAAACTCTAAAATAAATGGATATAAAATTATTATATATGTATGATTTTTTTATATTTATTCCTATATATACAATAATTTTTTTATCCCAATCCAATCCCAAATGTATGATATATATACCTCATGGTGAATTGGATTCCCTATTGATGATTTCTGTTCAAAACAAAATCCATGGCCTATTGTCTCCTATAAAATGTATGATCCATCATGAGTGGACCAAATTAAAATTAAATCCCATTTCATATAGAATTTTGTCATGAAATTTTATTTCAAAATAATCCTTAGAAAAATATTTATGTCCATAATAATACAACGAACATTAAAGGGTTAAAAATAGAATTTTTTTCAAATTTTTAAATGCATGGTTTAATCCCACTTTTTCCACAAATCAACATATTTAGAATAATGTGGGAAAAATATATCATTTATTATCCATAAAATATTCAAAAAATTATTATTAAGGATCAAATTCTAAATATTTAATAAAAGGGAAAATTTTGTTAATCTTGTTAGTGATTATATAAAAAGTGTCACAACACTTTATAAAACATATATGATTAATTACCAAACCTATAATTATACCTTTTCAATTAAAATTATAGTATTTTTAAAAATTACACAAACTAAATTTCAAATCACTTCAATTAACCTTATACGAATAATGGACATGGTTTTAAACTATCAGCATAAAAACACCTTTCATATTTGACTACAAAATCTATCACGGGAACTCAAAGATCCTTCTTACAACTTTGGGAAGTAATATAGGACTTCAAATTGTGGTCTCACTCTACCCTTACTTTTATATTTTAAGAAATTTCACCACTTAAATTCAAGGAAGATCACCACACCCCCACCTTTAAAGAACAACTATAAAGAGTATCACACAATAATATATTGTTACATCAGAAATCATATTATTGTATCCATGTTTATTATATTATAATAAATATTGAAATATAAAAAATAATATATGACAATAAGTAATTAAATTAATTGTTTTTTTCATAAAAAAGATCATAGTTGACAAACATCCATTTATCCACATAGTCAGTTTACAATATTCCCTCACAAGTATAAAAATATCTCTTACCATATCATCATAATCAAGAGAATAAAACTTTGAAAAATATATATATTCATCATTAAATTAATGAACATCTACATTGATGATGAAGTTAACCATATATGTTATTTTAAAAGTACATAATTGGTCATCATTTTAAAATGAATCAAGTTCAACAACAGTATCACTACACATCTAGCAATGAAAAAAAACAACTTAAAGGAATATTATAAACCCAAATCACATTTCAAGGAAATTAAATTGATTATAAAAACTCATGACATGATAGAGAATTCCAATCCTCTCATTTAAATAACTTTCATTCCACTATAAATATTATACTAATGATAAAACCTATATATTGAAATTGAAATCATTATAAGGTAAACACTCCCATTATACTAACCTATATAAATTCTTATTTCACAAAAAACAATTTTGGTTATTGTCACTATATTGTGTACTCTATGGAAAAGGAGGTTATATATGAGATGATCACACTTACACCTCATTAAACTGTCATGAAAAAATGTAATAAATTATCATATACTCATACTATCACATCCAAAGTTAATAATTATAATAATTATCAAATGAAAATGACTTTTCTACTATAGAACCTAGGATAAAACCACTCAAATTAAGTGATCCATCCCACGATCAAAGGAATCACATCTTCCAACCAATTCTGACCACCAAAAAAATTCATGTAAATCAGAGTCTATAAAATTAAAGCCTATGTCTACTGGGTTTAGTCATGAAAAAAATATCCCCACCAATATAATTTTATCATAAAATAAATTTCATTTACATGGATTTTCTACCCTATATCCTAGTAAATATAACCACGAAATTCTATGTTCTATTATAATTAAAAAAATTCACAATTGAAAGTGGGTAACAGTGATAGAAATATATTACTACCTATGGAAGGTAAGACCATATCAAATACAATGAAGAATTTATGACATTAAAATATTATTTCTTTCTATAATGTATAAAAAGTCTCCATCATACTCTCCATCTTTGATTCATCCTTCAATTAACTACCAATGGATATCAGTAGAGGGTATTTTTGGTGGAAACATTCATACTATGCGAATAAAAAACCTATGAATAAAAAATCACATACTTTATATATATACTTATAGTAGACATAATTCTCCTAAGATATATTTTTTATATCAACACATCTTATTCATAACCTCAATTATAGAAATCAGGATATCAATGATGTTTAGTTAATCCCGATAATTTACCCATAATAAAACATTAAATTTTTTATTTTTTCAATAAAATATCTATTGAATTGATCTCAATAAATATTACTGAACATGATTCCTATAAGTGATACAATATGTGATACAATAGTATAAATGTCATATAGTAATCCATTCTCATACTAATGATTATTTGTAATCAAATCACATAGTATCATGATAAAACTAAAAAATTCCTTGATTAAGGATGCACCACAACCCGTCCCCTAGAATAAAAGATTATAATTCACCACCACCTCACCATCCGTGAAATAATATGACCTTGAATAATAGTTCTCAGAATTACAAATATTATTTCAAAATAAATAATCCTATAATCTTGTACAACGAAGGCTCTAATACCTTGCATCAAGATTACCCCAAAACATTGGTAACATCAAGTGTTAAAAATAGTAAATCATATTATAAATATGAGTTATATAATATTTCAAAGTGGGATCTATCCTCAGTATATATGTGAGTGCTGTTCCACTATGCTCAACTCCCTTGATGAAGTTTACATTTTCCTTATCATAAAACACTAGTATTACTCAATAGTTGAAGACTTGATTATTCATAGATAATAAAATAACATTGAAGTTTCATATGAAATCATATCACACTTATAAATAATTCACAAATAATTATTTAATTATAATGAAGAAATAAGGATTATTTAATAAAATATTTTAATAATTTCATCCAATTGTTAATCTGAGAATTTCTCCTCTATTGTAAGAAGACATATACATTCATCAATATCTTACAACCTTATGATGCATGTATGAAACTAAATGTACACTGGAAATATTTTTTTATGTAATCAAGATAGTTAAAAATGTTAAAATTCCATGGTTAGGAAACACTATTTTCCATACATTATAGTTTGGTCCCTAGCCTATATAAATTGAACTAAAATACCTCTAGCAATATTTCTTATGTTTTTGGAGAAAAAACCTCATATATACATATCTTTAAAATCTAAATCTAATATATAAGAACTATAATACCTTATTGATATAACATTAAAAAATAGTTCCCTATCCAATCTACTGAAAATTTCATTTATTCCTCCCTAATCCCTCCCTAAACAGGCATAGGGTGACTAGCACAAGGGTGGACACATAACATGGGTGGAATTTTCTCATTGACCTATAATCATATAACTATATAGAACCACTAATTATAACATATTTTTTGCACATATGTAATGTAAAATATAAATTTAGAGGTACATATGTGTGTGTGTGTGTGGTTCTGATGAAAATTGTCAGGTGGAAAAATAAAAAAAATTATATTTTCAATGAATAAAATATAGAATACACTACCAACAACATAACCCAAAACCATTACCTAAATACAGAAATAGAGTATAAAATATTGAGAAAAAGAAACAAATATCTCTACCAAGCCACCTTTATAACCATGATGGAAACACCGCTATTAATGACACCTCCAGTTCCATGACCTCAATGATATTTTACAAAAGTTATACATCTACAAGGACAAGGTTAAATCCTTGGGAAAATTTGTCTGCTTGGGTGATTGTGTCAATAAAGTAGGATATTCTCACTATAAATAAATTCCAAATATTTTCTCATGGATTTATAATAATCAAATTATATGAAATCATAAAATATAGTCTTAAAGTCATTGCATAGTATCACCTAGGGATAATCTAGATCTGGCTATAACTAGGGGTTATCTCACCAACAAGGTCTCGTAATATATCACATATGAATATAACTTCTTCTAATGGTATGTAGAACATTATCCATAAGTGATTCAAATCAATATAATATATACTTAATCCCACCATAATAAAATATTATTAAAATAAAAAACCTCATGAAGATACACACAAAAATAAAATAGGGATCAATCGACCACACCTTTCACCATAAGTATACATATTTGAACATATAAGGGATTATGAAATACATATCTTATTATCATACAAAAGAATGTTTCAACCCCACCATGAAGGATCAAGTAGTGTATAATGTCATGTTGAAAATGGAATTCCCTAAATCCATATATCAATTTAAATATTATAATAGAATTCAAATATATATATTTATAAGGGAATATTATAAATTCATCAAAATTAAGTATCTATTAATATTCAGCACAAAAATCATCCAAATGTTAGAGTTTATCTAATATGAATTCATGGTAGTGGCCCAATGCAATTAAAATGATAGAATAAAATATAATCTAATCAGAGAAAACACATTGTCCCATTTATAATGTCACTCTATAAGAGAAAATCCATAATATTATATTCAGGCACCACTTTCTATTGAGCCCAAAATCTATGTATTGTATTTTTTATCAATGATTTCTAGTGGATATAAAGTAACAATTATTATTTCTATTAATATAGAAGGGAGAATAATTAAAGTAAAAATAAGATCTTGGAATTTATAAGAAGATCCCAATAATTATTTTGAGTTTCTAAAGAAAGGTAGATATATCTTGGATGTTTTGTAATGGAGATTTTTTAATTCCCATGGGAAATTTATCAGGACATGTTAAATATCTCTATTATGGTGATAGTAAAAATGTGATTATTTATGAGCTACTCCTCGTGGCTAAGACAAGTGTACCAATGTTGTCTTTCTATCTATAATATTCTAGTAGCAGGTTGAAGATCTTGTTGAACTGGACTGGATAGGGTATATTTTATATTGTTATTTAAAATATTAAATTAGTTTAAATACATTATGGAATATAACCTAGATTGAGAAACCATCAAAAGGAGTTTTAGTATGAGAAATACCGGAATATGTGGTGAAATAACTTAGATGAAGTGTTAAGAAGTTTAAAGAATCCCCAAAGAAAGTGGAGAAAATTTTGGACTCTTTTAAATAATTATGGGTTTTAAAATAAAGTGAAATGGAATTAAAAATAGATATATTTTAAAATGACCTTTTGTTTCATATGTGTTTATATTGGGTTTTCATATAACTTGGAAAAAATGGTATTACTTCACTTTAGTTTTCATATGACTTCTATAAAAACGTATGACTTGAAATGCCTTTTTATATGAATTGAAAGTCATGTTTAAATGAGGAAATGGATTCTATATGGTTTATCCACTAACTATAGCTTCGTAGAATATCTTATTTGTGCAGTCGATCCCCTAATCAATGCTTCACACAGTCAATTTTCATGGTCAATAGTTTGTTAATGTGGATGATCTTGACATGGTTAGTTGACAAAGGAATGTGTTTGATATAATTATCATGGTTGATACTCATGTACAATCAACAGTTCATTTGTTAAATTAAAAATTTTGTTCATATGATTGATCATTGATTTTGTACATGTGGTAAATCTTCAAGGCTATGGAATTTAAAACATCGATGCTCAAATCATGGTGTGTTAGTGGAGGACATTTTTAGTAGACAGATTCACATGGTTGTTTCAAAACTATTAAATTCTCATGGATTATGATGATCAGTGTAAATAAATTTTTTTAAATAGTGTTACCATCTTTAGATCTATGTAAGGGTGTTTTTTCAGTTGTGTAAACATCGGTTCCATAAAAATCTAATGTGTAATAATTTTTTGGGTTTACATTGATATTCATATGTATGAAGAGAAATAGACAATATATTCACTAAAAATAAAGGATTAGATTTCTCAATATTTATCACATGTGAATTCAGTTGATTCTAAGTGGGATGATCATAAATGAAAATTAATATCATGAATTCATTATCAGTATTCATATAGAATTTATGAAAAAAGTATAAGAGGATTCATTGTGGAGATTTATGAAAAAGAATAATAAGGCATCCATGATTTTATTAATGCATATATAATTGTATGTTTTGTAAATACATGAGTATTAATTTGGAGAGAAGAGAAAAAATGCCAAGATTGGATTTGGAAGAATAATTAAAAAGGTTTGAGTCATGAATGGTGAAGCGCCAAATTTATAGGCATCAGTAAATATCTTTCATGTATGAATAAATTTAAATGCATGCATTGTGGATAGAATGTAGGTTTAATGATTTAATGAGGAAAACTTCAAAGATTATGGAAAAAGAAGGTATTTAATAGTTATTAAATATTTTATATAGTAATAAAATGTTCTTAATGAGGTAAGGTAAAATACCAGATCTAATATTACATTTTTTTTAATTGATAATAAATCTAGAGATTTTAATTATGGTGTTCACACGACAACATTAAGATAGACAAGAAAGAAGATAACAAAGAATAACTGATGATACTTATAATTATTTTTGAAAATATAAATATTAAAAACTTTCGAAGAAAAAATGTGTGATATAAAACATTGATATTACATGAGAGAAAATATTTGTGTTAATAAAGAGATATTCGAATATGCTATTATCCTCATATATTCTATTAGTATAAGTCAAGAAAGAATATCCTATGTAGTTTTTGTTTCATTTATAAAGGGGAAAATAATAGATATCTAAAAAAAGAATATATAACCAAGTTTCTCACTAAGTTCACTAGAAGAAGAATAAATTTGTGCATAATAGTTCACATTGAAGAATAATAAGAATATGATGACGAGTAATTGGTTATATGTAGTGTTATACATAAAAATTGAAAATTGTGACTTAATATTGTACAAGTGACGAATAAAAAGAAAGTGTTAGCACACAAATATATTTTTAGAGATCCTAATTAATGACAAAATCTATCATTATTATCTCTATATAATTGTAAATATATGAAATGTTCCTAACTATGGGATTCACTAAACAATTGTGTGAGATTCACATTCTAATATATTCGGATAAAATAGTTGAACACTCATCCAATTTTTTTAGTGGATTGTGTGATCTGACATTTTACTAGTACAAACCTAGAATTGGCCTTTTGTTTTGAAAGGTGAACCTTATAAATTATTATGTCACTTTTTATTAGTATGTCTGGATATGGTGAATGTAAAGATGAAAAAGTGAAGAGAGAATAAAGAGAACTATTCATATTTACCAATGAAATATATAATTAAAAAAGGAATATTAATATAAATTTGATTTCATGTCACCAATACTAATTCACCCTATATCAGTGTTAAGTTCATCCCTAACCAGTCCATTTAAATTGGAATTATATCCCGGATAACCACTGATTGGATTACATTTTTTTATATTTTTCATTTTTTAGGTTTTTAAGTGCACTTTGAGAATTTATATTGAAGTTAGTATTTGAGATATTTCTATAATATAATTCTATTCAAACCAAGAAAAAATAATTGGATTATATTCCCTTTTATAAAATTATGTAAGTCTCTACCAATACCACATTAAATTGGAAAAATAAATTGAATAAGAGATTAAAAAGGATACTCCTCTTATCAAAACAACAAGTAAGGCCAGTTCATGTATGAAATAATGTTGTAAAAAAAGATCTTGTCTAAAAGAAGAACCACATATAGTGAATTCGACCTTCATGGAAATGGGTAGTTCAAATTTCTCAATAGTATCAAGTTAGTCAAGTGATCATGAGTTATGTAAATTTTTTTATTAAAACTATTCTAAAGAAGAATCAATCATCTACGAGTGTGATTATATGTCAAAAAATTTATCTATTGAACTGTTAAAGAAATGCTGAATTATTTTATAAAATAAATAAATTATTTTATTTATTATATTTTTGAAAAAAAGATTAATATATTACCCAAAATTAAGGTGGTTAAGATAAATTATAGAAATATTTAATATAAAGATATCAAAATTATATAAAACACTATAAATAGTTTAATGTAAAATAAGATATGAATGAAGTTCTTAAATAGGGATGAACTAAATTTAAATAAGAGGGGATAAATACCATCCATGAAAATTATAACTCCATTAAATAAATTTATAATAGGTTCCAGGAATTGGAAGACGATTCTGTTATTAATAATATTCAAATTGATGATAAGGCTAAGAGGATTAAGGATCTTGATACAATTATACAAAAAAATATTCAAATTTCATTATGAGGATGTTGAAATAATTATAAAAGAATGTTAATAATGAATGAAGATAGTTGAAAATGGGAAATATATTTTTAATATGATGTATCTTGAGTTTGATATTAAATTGAGATATCTAAAAACAACTCAAGATATATCTTTATAAGAATAAGATGGAGGAATTATTAATATGATAGATTATTTTAAGAAGTTCAATTGGGTTGAAATGACACCGTTATATGGAAAAAATATCATTGTATCATATAATGACCATTCATAAGAAACCATGAAGATATACAGACAATCCATACTTAATTTAAATTATTTGTCTAAATATATTTTAATTGAAAAAATAGATTTGAAAAAAAAATCATAAGTACGGGTGAATAAAAATAGAGATAATTCTACAACCATATCAAGAGAGGATAAAATATTTTTTTTAAGAATGGTTACCCAAAAGAATCCCAAAAAGTTAAGGAAGATACTAAAAAATAGCTTTGTAACAAATCTATAATTTATGGATGGTAAGTTATACAAGTAAAAAAAGAGATGGTTGGAAAATATTGGTGTTGTAATAGATTTAGGAATTTTTCATGTGATTATTGTTACAAACCACTCATTTCATAACCATAATGGATTCCCATTTCAATGGGAAACAATCCTATAAATTTTCAATATCTATAGGAGAAAAAGAAAAATCTATGTACATAAAATATATTTAAAGTTCTTGCATATTTTTTTTTCATTTTTCAAAAATGTTTAGACACAATATTGGATCATGATTATCTTAGTATTTATAGAATAAAAATAAAAATAAAATAAAATATAATAATAATGATGTTTTTTCCCTAGAAAAAAATTTGATGGGAGATCCAAATCCGGATACTCCCAATATAATTAAAGTGTAGGATAATGGTTCATTTTTTTGGTAATTTACACATGATGTTCAAGAGAAATGATATATTTAAAAGAATACATTTGAATAAGATAACTCACAAGTTTCTATGTGTAGTATTTTTGAAAACATACAATGTACCAAAAAATATCATAGTAATATATTTAGTAGATTTAGACAAGATAAGAACGTTGTAGGAGGCACAAAAAATATTGTGAAAATGGAGAAGAAGAAATTCAACATGAATAAGTCAAATTTCATGAGAGGTTTGTTGAGAAATGACAACCCCTGTTTCAAATAAAAATAGTATGGGTGATGAAAATAATCTATATATAATGAAAAAACATTCATGACCATTATGCTCGCATAAGAAGTATCCATTAAATGAATTAAGAACAAATATGCATAAAAGATGTTGAAAAGAAAATTTTTTCACACAAAGAAGATAAAAATGTAAAGAGATTTATGATTCCCCAAGAAAAATATGATTTAAAAAATATATATGGAAGTATAAATAGTGTAGAAACTTGGTTAAAAAAATACTCTCAACCATGTTGTTCACATTGAGAAGCAAATAGTTCCCACCATATTCCTTCATCCCTTTTGTGTTTTATTTAAACTTAAAATACATGTAATTAAAATTGAACCATGTACTTAGAGGAAGAACCTAAAATGGAGTGGTTTTATCAATATTGTACAAAAATGTTAAGAACAAACCATTAGGTATTGATTTATTAAATGGTTTTAAAAATAAAATATGACGATGATTTCATCTTTGGTGAAGGTGTGTAAGTTTTAAAAAATATTGATAGCCACATGAAAAGATCCATTTTGGGGTATTCTCAATATTTGATATCAATCAATTTGTCTTTTTAAGAAATCCACCTAAATTAAAAAAATTCAAGTATCCCCTAGAGGGAGATATATGTGGAGAATGATTGAATAAGATTACAGAATTTTTATTCCATAAAAAAATGAATATTCTAGAAAGTTTTGATCTAATACCAATGAATAGGTATAATTTTTTATTCTCTAATCCATGGATACAAAGATCAATTATACAATTAAGGTTAAGTAGTTATTTTTTATTGAATGACATAGAATTAAAGGTTTTTGTATAGTTCAAGGAAGTTTTCAAAAGAAAAAACACATGTTTTATGCTTAATTTTTTTGACTTGTATGTTAAAGTGAGTTCAAAAATTTCATACTGATTTATTTCATGAGAATTGTTTTATCTCAATTAGTTTTAATCAATTATATTTGATATAAATAATTGTGCAGCCTCTAATTAAGGTAATAATAATCTAATTTTATAAGGTAATGGACAATATTTTTGTCTAAGTCAAACCCTATTGTTTTCTATACTAAGGATTATTCAAGTATACTTAGAGTTGAATGGTTGATGGTGAATTAATTGAGTATAAATTTATATCATTATTTACTAGGTATGTTGAATTTATTTTCAATAAGGGGGAGAGAAATTGAAATGGAATAGTTGTGATAAAGGGTTAAATAAGGAATGGAGAACATATTGACATATCATTTAGAAGGGAATTCCCAAAAAATACAAAGGAGATATTGTTAATTCTACTTTGTGTGTATTTTATTTTTCTCAATGATTTTAAATTAAAATAAAGTATCAATGTTCATGACGTAAATATGGAAGTATAACTAATTGAAATAAAAAATAAGATCTTATATGTTAGAAGAATATCCCAAGAATTATGTTAGGTGTTTAAAGAAAGGATGTAATATCTTGGAATTTGTGATATGAAGTTGTTGGAAGTACCGTGGATAATTTATAAATAAAAATTATATATATATATGATGTTGGTGCTAAATATGTAATGATTTATGAGTTTTTACCCAATTATAAAGCAAGTTCACCATGATTTCTTGTGTTTTCTGTAAGAATAGGGTTAAAGAGATGGCTGAAAAGGCTTAAATAGAAAAATATTATAGTAGTATTTAAAAGGATTAACTCGATTTAAATACATGGATAAATCTATCCTAGATTGAGAAACCATTCCAAGGGGTTAGAGTATGTGAAATAATATAATAAGTGGTGAAATTCATTTGATTAAGTGTTAAATATTTTAAAAAATCCCTAATGTAAGTGCATGAATTTTTTTATTCCTTTTTAGAATTATGGATTCTGAAATGAAGTGAACAGAAACTAAAAATATCTATTTCTGGAAGAAAATTTTAGTTTTTTATGAGATCATATTGGTTTTATGTATGACTCTTGAAAAAATTTAGGACTTCAGTTCCATTTTTTTATGACTTCTAAAAAAATTAATGACTTTATAATAGGTTTATCATAACTTAAAATTCACATATAAATAAGGAAATCAATTCCATATCATTGACCCACTGACTGTAGCTTCATATGGTAACTTGTTTATATGGATGATCCTCTGATTGTTTGTCCTCAAATTCAATATTCCAGGTTAATAGTTTTTTCATTTGAATGATCTATGTGCGGTCATTTGAAAAAGGCATACAGTAAATATTATTATCATAGTTGATCCTCATGGTCATTATAACATCCTATTACCTTTATCAGGTAATTATTCCTTTTATTCTAAGTTCCCTTTCTCTAAAAATTCCATAGAAGTGTTTTTCTGGATTTTATGCATGTTGTAGAGAAGGTACACATAGTGTACTTGTTTTTGGATTCAAGTCATGAATGGGGATATCACGCTCTGAGTAGGTACACGTCATGTACACGAGGTAGACATTTTGTAGGTGTAACACCCCAAGATTTCATAGTACATTATTTTTTCAAAGTAATTCAATAACTTTCACTACACGCAACACCATGTTTAAGCACACCACGACATACCAAACTAGCCGTTCAAAAGAGGTTATGAATAGTATTAACTAAATTTTGAACTTCATATATTCCTTTTAATTTTATAACCCATATTATGAGTTTCTTAATCATAATAAAAAAACAAATTCATTTTTTCAGATAAAAGATGTATTTTTTAAAAAAATGAAATTTTACAGCCTTTTAATGGCGAACCATATTTAAATCCAATATTTTAAACTTTTATATATTCAATTTGAAAAAATAAAATTCCTTTTTAGAATTGGGACATAAGAATTTAGTTTCAATAAATTTTTGGTGTTCTTCTGATAACTTGTATAGTTGGGTGAATAGCGAAAAATACTCTATTTTAACTGAAAAAAACTTTTTTAATCAAAATAATTTGTAGTGTTAAATTATAAATTTTAATGGTTTGAAAGTATAAATAGATTATATTTTTACCATTTAATCCAATTTTATTAATTGTAAATAATTTCTCTTTGAAATTGAACATAAACAAGTACCAATCTTTTGTTGGTTATTATTTATTAAGAACACACTTTTTTGTTTTGACAATGAGAATTAATTTTAAATTAATTAATGAAACTTATATGTTTTTAATTTGTTAAAATAGACTTAATTTTTAAATTCATAATATCAAAATTAGTTTGGGGTAAAATTTTCGTATTTTTCTGAAAACTTTCATTTTTTGATGAATAGTGAAAAACACTAAGCTATTAGTTAAAACCAACTTTCAATTTAAATAATTATTTATTTAATTTATATTTGTTTTAGGTCAAAATAGATACATAATACCTATATATATTCAATATAATTCATTGGAGTCATTTTATAATAAGTTTAGATATATAAAAATTTTATTGAACTTTTTGCCATCTTTTACCCACCTCCTAGGAGAGTTTACAAATTTTCATAAAACATAATCTTACCGCTTCTATGATCTGAATTTAAAAAATCCATGAAAAATGGTGAACCTCAGTAAGTAATTTTCTTTTCAATAAGATGAAAATAATTTTTTGTGAATAGTAGCTTTTGACTTTTATTTACCACGGTTAAAGATAAATAGGGTAATTAAAGGTAAAAAGAATATCATAATAATATAAATTTACCTTAAAACTTGTCCTAACCTTATTTTATGAGTCATGTCCGACTATGGGAATCTTTGAGTCGATTTTGGGACCTCATGGGTCCACTTCAGAGTGATAATGACACTTTATTTTAATTAACTTAATGTAAAGACAAAAATGACATAAACAAATATCTTTTTGTAAATCAAATTTTACATGGGGTTATAGAAGTTATAATTTCTACTATAAAAATTATTTGGAAAGATAAATAATTTTAATACATCATGGTATTTTTTTATAATTTTTATACATAAAATAAATTAAATTATTTATGACACAAAAATGATGCAGTATTTACCTCATTAATAAATGATTTAAATAAATAAGATTATAAATATTAAAATAACATCCAAAACCTGTACAATTATTATTGGATTAATTTATTTCGACCATGAGTCAAATTATATTTTACATTAATGTGTTTTGGATCTTTAGAAACTGACAATAATTATATAATAAAATAATTTTTTCACACTTTCCTAAAGAACCCCTCCTCCCCCTTATAAAAATCCCCCAATTATAACCCATTCCTCACACCGCTCAAGCCACTTGGGTCATCCATTCCCTGCCCAAATAATCTATAAATATCCATATATTCCTCCTAGAAGCCTTAACTTAGGATGAAGTCACTTCAAAAAGTCCTTTTGGTTCAAACCAAAGAAAGTTACCCAAATTAAAGGTAATTGTTTCTCTTAAATTCTTTTCTTTTATTTTGTTTCATTTTACTTCTCCAACCTCCCTAAAATATTTTTATTACTTTATTTTATGAAAAAACCATTATAATAAATATAATAGGATGTTTTTTTGAGAAGTATTCAAACTAAAATTACACACACCTCCATCTAATGGGTGAATAATATACTATTTCTCTTATTGGAAAACTAACGCCTAACGAAACGATGATTGTTCGATTATCTCATAACACCACTCATGGTGGAAATTAATATGGAACTATATGTATATATGATATTTATATTATTTTTATGTTTTCTTTGTGCTTTTTTATTTTCCATTTATATCAAACCGTTATGGTTTCCATTATGGGTAAAACGTGATAATTTCATTTGAGGAAGTGAGGACTACCGCCCCCTCAAAGTGATATGACTCGTTAATGACATATGTGGGATGTATAATGTATGGAGTTAATGATATTATATATGATATTATACTATAATAATAATACAACTATGTATCATTATGTTTTAATTCCATTAAAATACATAATAGAAAGGAAAGTAGTGTTCATGCCTACGTACGACTTACCATCTCCAGGAATGGTGCATTTCATTTCTTATCTCCAAATGTTATGTAATATTATAAATAAGTTTATATAATAGACATATATGATATATATGAAATCTAAATGAGTAATATAATTCTATAGAAAATATAATTTTGACCACATGGGCAATTTATAATTATAACAAGTTCATTTTTTACTCTTGTTCTGAACATCGACAAAAATGTCAGATATGAACTCAAATAATTAACTAATTGTTATAGCAAGGTAATAAGTGATATAAAAGGAATAATAAACATGAAAATATTCTTAATCATTTATAAATTAACTTAAGTTTATTATTCAGGAAGAACAAGGAACATACGAGTGAGTCAAGTCGGACATGTGGTAAGGGGTTTCTTATCTCACTTTTAATTCCGTGAGATTTCCATTGTTCACCACTTATTTATTGAATGTGGTCTATTGTGTACTTCCATTTGATATATATTATCATGATTCTCTTTATATTAATTATATTCTATGATTCATTTTGTGGTTATTGAAAATTGTTCATACAACTCGATTGATTACAATGAGGTAAGGGTTATTTCACAATCTCTTCTTTATCTGAGGTTGTTTATACGTAATTACCCACTGGGACCTCTTTTTCATCCACATCCATGTTTCTTAAAACTTTATTTCAAAACATTTTTACTATTTAATATAAAATGGGTTAAATTCATTGATACCCTTATTTTACCTTATTTATTTTTTAAATAAATCTTTTAAGGTTTAATGGGAGGGTTTATTTAACAAGATCATCATTTTAAATGCTTTAAAGATTTATCTTTCTAAACCCTTTTAATTATTGTTCATGTTTTCAAAATGATTTTAAGGATTTATTTATATGTACATGAATGTTTTGAAATGATAATTATTTTAAAAAGTTTCAAATTGGTATGGGTCACTTTGATTCAAAAAACCCTTTTAAATGAGTACCTTTAAAAATTGTGAGACTTTTAAACGATTTAATGAAAAGGGGTATTTCTCTCGAAGTATTTTAATGATAATTTTCATCTATTTCAACAGTATTTAAAATATTTTAAACTTGTTTGATGTTGATTTATTATGATACAAATATTTTATATTTTATTGAATGTTTTTTGATATGTTTGACTGTGGATGTGTTATTTTTATACCATTACTGGTTTATGGATAAAGTGTTGACATTTCGTATGATAGTTTTAATAAGAATGTTTCTGTTATATTTCAGCCTTTTCTTATGATGAATGTATTGTACTAGTACGTTCCAGGTTGGGGACCGTTAAAAGTAAGCCCTCCAGGTTGGGGTCCGGTTACAGCAGACCCTCTATGTTGGAGTCCGGTTACAGAGGTTCTCCAGGTTGGAGCCCGATTACAGAGGCTCTCTAGGTTGGAGTCTGGTTACATAGGATCTTTGGGATGGAGTCCAGTTACAGAGGCTCTCTAGGTTTGGGTCCAGTTACACTTATCCTCTAGGTCCTCGTAGGAGGCCTTGACACATAAATTAATGTCTGGTACTATACATTCCCTCATTATGAAATTAGTTATTACATGTGATTATTCGACATATAGAATATACATGTGCATGTTTATATGGTAATGTTTGATTTATTTTTTCCATATTATGTTCATGTTTATGTTTAAAAGGCTTTTTTCTTATTACACATATTTCCTTAAAAGTTTATATATTCCTCTAAATTATTTACCCTTATTAATCATTTGAGCTCACCCCTTTCTTATGTTTTATTTTCCCAGGATATGAAGAAGTTAGTTATGAGTGACTTACAGGCATAATCTATGAGGCTTGGACATTTCTAATGGAATAAATTACTTTTTTTTTCTTTTCAAGTTGTAATGTTGAACTTTATGTATGTAATATATTTTCAAATATGGCTAAACTGGTCCGTCCTTTGGGACTTGATTCCTTGTAATCATGCCATTTTTATGTGATAATGCACCGACTCTAGGTAACTGGGGTCGGGGCATTACAGTTGGTATTAGTGGAAATTTAGAAATAACATTGGAAACTAGATTCAGAAAAATTCTGATTAGAGTACATTATCCTAAGATAAACTTTAAGGATTAGTATATAATAACTTCCTAGAATTTTGGTAATGTATAGATTTTGTGAGTTTTCCAAGAAAATACATCCCTTTCTGGATATGAGCACATAGAGGTGGCTCTGGCACAAATGTACCTAGGGGTAAAACCCGAAAACACTGCCTTGAGATAGACTCGAAAGGGAACTGGTGCATGACATTGGGCCTTGATGCACTCTTGGTTACGAAACTCTCGGGGAATATGCTTAGGATAATTCTCATTTTTTAGAAATCATTATGAACGATTTACAAGTATATACCTCCTCAAAGAAAATATTTTTATGATTATGGATTATACCCATAATTTTTTCAATTTATGTTTGGTATTTTACAAGATTGGAATTAGTCATTGAAATTCATTAACTGACCTATTGTATGCCATTGTATAGAAATGGTGCCCTAGACAAGGAATGTCAACTCCAAAAATATATATGATCCAAAGATTAAGAAGTATCATATATTTCACAATATTAATCCAACATTTAGAAGGGAAATAGTATCCCATGTATTCTCAACATATGAAGAAATAGTATCATGTGTTAATAAGATAAGTAAAGAATTATTTGAGTCATATATCTTTGAAGGGAAGAAAGAGAAGAAAAGTATGGAAGAGAGAAAGATGGATAAAGGGAAGAGGGAAAAGATGAATTTTCACATATCTGATAACTGTGGAAAGAATAATACTTGTAAATTATTTAAGGGAATGGGAGTTTTTTATAAGTGTGGATAAAAAGGACACCAAGTATGTGATTGCAAGGGTAAGAAAAAAGTTTCAAATGTGCAATGCTTCATCTACAAGGTGTTGGGACACTGCATGAATCAATGCCCAAATCATCAGAGTATAACCCAAATGTTTCTATTGGATAATAATAAAGTTATGATACTACCGAAGATGAAGAGTAATGATTAGATTTCTTACTTTTTTATTAAAGTATTATGTCATTTTATTATTGTATTAATGATATACATGTTATAATAATTATATAGTATATAAGGATTATACTGCAGTACTATTTCATTAAAGACTTGAGATTGAGTGGAACTAAGAAAAGTTACTCAATAACAGGTAAAATTTCTAGAAAATATATGGCTGAGAGAATGATAAACCATAATATGGTTTTGATATTGAGGTAGTGATTTTGGAATAATACATGATTGATTTGGATAAATTATATTGGATATTCTTGATTACCTTGAAACTAATTAATGATTTGTATAATCCATCATTTTTCAAGTCTACAACATTTTTGGATAGAAGGAGTATATCCAGTATTTTGTAAGAAATATGGGAGCATGCATGTAATCAATAAGGTTTTTTGGTAATTCAAGATGTTTCAGTGTTTCAAAAGAATACATGATGAAGGTGTTCAAATGTTATTACGTGGATAAAAGGATCTTAATTGTGTTTAACTTCCTTATAAATTTTGGACTGTGAGTTTGTAAAGAAGTATTCTGGATAAGTCTAGTTTGAGATTATTTTTGTATTTTCATAAAAAGGACAACCCAGAGGTCGGGCATCAACCCGTCATGTCTGGCAAGGCCGCAGAACATGAACCCACAACCGAAGGGCGAAAAGGGTGTATCACCTACCACTAAACCATGTGATGTCCTGGATTGAATAATTTAGTTTTTGTAAAGGTTTGGTAGATGAATTATAAATTCATTTTTTGAACCCTATATGAATAGGATAAATAGAATATTTTTTATGTTGTATTATCTTTTAGAGTGAAAGATGAGTTTTTGGTAGAAATTAGTTAAAGGATGGAACTATACTTGTCAAATATATATATTTTTTTCTTATCTTATTCTATTAATAAATTAATTCTTAAACTTTAATTAAGAGATCTTAAAACTGAAAATATGGTATCCTAATACCTTATGTTTTGTTGAACTAATGCTATTTTAAATCATCATAGATTGATGGATTTGAGGCCCTAAATTCTATAATTTCTTGTGACTTATGACCACAATCACTCCTTATAAATATTTACATTTTCCATCCAATTATGTGTCTTTAATTTCCACCAATTCTCTCCTAAACGAGATCATAATTTGGTGGTGACTTTTTCATTCCCCTTTTCCTCTTATTAAGACTAAATTTTATTAACCCAATTTTTGATGTGTGTTTTCCTACAAAGGTATTTTCTGTTTCCAACATTTTATTTTTGAAGAACAATTTCAAATTGAGAGGATGCAATTTATTGAAGGAGGAAAGAATATAACACCCCAAGACTTCATAGTACGTTATTTCTTCAATGTAATTCAATAACTTGCACTACATGCAACACCGTGTTCAAGCGCACCACGACTTACCAAACAAGCCGTTCAAAAGTGGTTATGATAGTATTAACTAAATTTTGAACTTTATACAATCCTTAAAATTTTTGAATCCATATTATGAGTTTCTTAAAAATAATAAAAAACAAATTCATTTTTTTTCAGATAAAAGAAGTATTTTAAAAAAAATGCAATTTTACCGCCTTTTAATGGAGAACCCTTTTTAAATCCAATATTTGAAACTTTTATATATTGAATTTGACAAAATAAACTTATTCTTTAGAATTGGGACATAATAATTTAGTTTCAATAAAATTTTGATGTTTTTATAATAACTTTCATACTTGGGTGAATAGTTAAAATTACTATATTTTAACTGAAAAAAACTTTTTTAATCAAAATAATTTGTAGTGTTAAATTATAATTTTAATGGTTTGAAAGTATATATAGATTAAATTTTTTCCATTTAATCCAATTTTATTAATTTTAAATAATTTCACTTTGAAATTGAACATAAACAAGTATCAATCTTTTGTTAGTTATTATTTCTTAAAAACAAGATTTTTGGTTTTGACAATGAGAAATAATTTTAAATTAATAAATGAAACTTATATGTTTTTAATTTTTTAAAATATACTTAATTTTTGAATTCATAATATTAAAATTATCTTTGGGTTAAATTTTGTAATTTTTCTGAAAACTTTCATTTTTTGATTAATAGTGAAAAACACTGAGTTATTGGTTAGAACCGAATTTTTTTTAAATAATTAATTATTTTATTGAAATTTATTTTAGGTCAAAATAGATACATAATACCTATATAAGTTCAAAATAATTCATTCGAGTCATTTTATAATATGTTTTGATATATAAAAATTTTATTGAACTTTTTACCGTCTTTTACCCACCTCCTATGAGAATTTGCAAATTTACATAAAACATAATTTTACCACTTCTGTGAGTCAAATATAAAAAATCCTAGAGACATGGTTAACCTCATTAAGTAAATTTTTTTTCAATAAGATGAAAATAATTTTTGTGAATAGTAACGTTTGACTTTTATTTACCGCAGTTAAAGATAAATAGGGTAATTCAAGGTAAAAAGAATATCATAATAATACAAAATTACCTTATAACTTTCCCTATCCTTATTTTATGAGTCATGGAAGACCATGGGCATCTTTGGGCCGATTTGGGGACCACATGGAGCCACTTAAGAGTGATAATGACACTTTATTTTAATTAACTTCAAGTAAAGACAAAAATGACAAAAACAAATATCTTTTTGTAAATTATTTTTTACATGGGGTTATATAAGTTATATTTTTGACTATAAATATTATTTGGAAATATAAAACCTTTTTCTACATCATGGTATTTTTTTTATAATTTTTAGACATCAAATAAATTAAATTATTTTTGACACAAAAATGATGCACTATTCACCTCATTAATAAATGATTTAAATAAATAAGATTATTAATATTCAAATAACATCCAACCCTGTCCAATTATTATTGGATGAATTTATTTCGACCTTGAAACATCTTATCTTCAACCGTAATGAGCTTTAGACCTTTAGAAACCGAAAATCATTATATAATAAAATAATATTTCCACACTTTCCTAAAGAACCCCTCCTCCCCCTTATAAAAATCCCTCACTTATAACCCATTACTCACACCACTCAAGCCACATGGCTCATCCAAAACCTGACCAAATAAGCTCTAAATATCCCTATATTCCTACTAGAAGCCTTACCTTAAGCAGAAGTCACTTCAAAAAGTCCTTTTGGTTCAAACCAAAGGAAGTTACCCAAATTATAGGTAACAGTTTATCTTAAATTATTTTATTTTATTTTTTTTATTTTACTTCTCTAACCCCACTAAAATATTTTAATTCCTTTCTTTTATGAAAAAATAGTATCCTCATTATATTTGGATGTTTTTATGAGAATTATTCTAACTACACTTACACACACCTCCATCTAATGGGTGAAGAACATACTCTTTATGTGATTGGAAAACTAACGCCTCACGAAACGATGATTGTTCGATTATCTCCTACAGCCTCTCATAGTGTCCATTAATATGGAACTTTATTTATATATGATATAGATACTATGTTTATGTTTTTTTGTACTTCTATATATTCCATTTATATCATACCTTTATGGTTTCCATTATGGGTAAAACACGATAATTTCATTTTAGAAAGTGCGGACTACCGCCCCCTCAAAGGGATATGAATCGTTAATGACTTATGTGGAACATATAAAGTATGTAGTTAATGATATTATATATGATATTATAATGGAATTATTATATACCTATGTGTCATTATTTTTTGATTCCATTTAAATTCAAAATAGAAAATAAAGTATTGTTCATGCGTACGTACGACTTACTGTCTCCATGAACGGTGCATTTCATTTCTTATCTCCAAATGTTATGTACTATTTTAAAAACACATATATATATTGGACATATATGATATATATTAAATCTAAATGAGTAATTTAATTCTATAGATAATGTACTTTTGACCATATGGACAATTTATAATTATAACAAGTTCATTTTTGACTCAAGTTCTGAACATCGACAGAATGTTCGATATGAAATCAAATAATTAACTAATTGTTATAGCAAGGTAATAAGTGATATAAAATGAATAATAAACATGAAAATATTATTAATCATGTAGAAATTAACTTAAGTTTATTATTCAGGAAGAAAAAGGAACATAAGAGTGTGTCAAGTCGGACACATGGTAAGGGGTTTCTTATCTCACTTTTAATTCCGTGAGATTTCCATTATTCACCACTTATTTATTGCATGTGGTATATTGTGTACTTCCATTTTATATATATTATCATTATTATCTTTATATTCATGATATTATGTGATTAATTTGGTGGTTATTGACCATTTTTCATATGACATGATTGATTACAACGAGGTAAGGGTTATTTCACAATCTATTCATTATCCGAGGTTGTTTATACGTAATTACCCACTGGGACCTCTTTATCATCCACATCCATGTTTCTTGAAAATATATTTCAAAACATTTTTACTATTCACTAGACAGTGGGTTAAATTCAATTATACCCTTATTTTACCTTATATGTTTTTTGAAAGAATATTTAAGGTTTTATGGGTGGGTTTATTTAACTAGATCATCATTTTAAATGTTTTAAAGATTTATCTTTCTATACCCTTTTAATTGATATCCATGTTTTCAAAATGATTTTAAGGATTTATTTATATATACATGAATGTTTTTAAATGAATATTGTTTTAAAAAATTTCAAACTGGTATGGGACACATTGATTCAAAAATCCCTTTTAAATGACTACCTTTATAAATTGTGAGAATTTTAAACGATTTCATGAGAAGGGGTATTTCTCTCAAAGAATTTTACTGATCATTTTCATCTATGTCAACATCCTTTGATGGATTTTAAACTTTTTTGAAGTTGATTTATTATGATACAAATCTTCCATATTGTAATGAATATTTTGTGATATGTTTGACTTTGGATGTGTTATTTTTATACCATTCATGGTTTATGGATAAAGTATTGACATTTCATATGCTAGTTTTAATACGAATGTTTATGTTATATTTAAACCTTTTCTTATGATGAATTTATTAGAATAGTATGTTCCGGGATGGGGACTGGTAATAGTAAGCCCACCGGGTTGGGGTCTAGTTACAGCAGACCCTCTGGGTTGGAGTCTGGTAAGAGAGGATCTCCGGGTTGGAGTCCGGTTATAGAGGCTCTTCAGGTTGGAGTCCGGTTACAGAGGCTCTCTAGGTTTGGTTTCGGTTACAGTTATCCCCTAGGTCCTCGCACGAGGCCTTGACAGAGAAATTAAAGTCCGATAATATACATTCCCTCATTATGAAATTAGTTATTACATGTGATTATTCGACTAGTAGAATATCCATGTGCATGTTTATATGGTAATGTTTGATTTATCTTTTCCATATTATGTTCAATTTTATGTTTAAAAGGCTATTGTACTATTACACATCTTTCCTTAAAAGTTTATATCTTACTCTAAATTATTTAACCTTACTAAGAATCTGATCTCACCCCTTCATTATGTTTTATTTTCCAAGGATATGATGAAGTTCGTAATGAGTGACTTACAAGCATAATCTAGGAGGCTTGGGCGTTTCTAATGGAATAAATTACTATTTTATTCTTTTCAAGTTGTAATGTTGAACTTCATGTATGTAATCTATTTTCCAAGACTGCTAAACTGATCGGTCCTTCGGGATTTTATTCCTTGTAATCATGACAGTTTTATGTAATAATGCACCGACTCTAGGTAACTGGGGTCGTGGAATTACAGTATGGGTTAAATAGAAGATTATTATCTGAGGTGATGAGTTTTTTACATAAATTTTCTATTGTGTACTACACATCATGACCCTTGGGTACATGTCATGACTCCACCCATGCCCATCCTAAATTCATGCATTTGGTTGTTTCGCTCAGCCCCCTCTTCTTATACTTTGTTTCTTTCGACACTATGCTGCTCTTAGGTGATTTTAAAAGGCGCCCCTCCATTTGGATTGATATGATCGGCTTGGGATTATTGTTGTATTTGCGGTGCGATTCTTCAGGTAATTGTTCTTTTAGGTTCTTCCTTGTGGATAATCATGATATCACCCTAGCTGCACATGAGCCTCAGCCTTGTTGGTGAGGTATCCTTAAGTGCATCCACAAGACCCAAGTTCAAAACCATGTATATGAATATTTCTATTACTGTAGCAGTATTGTAGCAGGTAATGTAGCATTACTGTAGCAGAACTATACAATGTGGGGATACTGTAGTAGGAAATGTAGCAGATACTGTAGTATGTACTATTCGGTACTGTAGATGCTAGAACTATTCACCTTGGTCCACCGATTTGGGCTTGGAGTCCTTAAGGATTTTGGGACAGCCATGCCTTTAGATCAGTTGGGATTTTGGGCCACCTTTAAGGCCTTCAAGCCACCTCAAGGCCTTCGGGCCACATGCAGTTTCCCCAGACACACTACAAAAAAGGAGCAGCCCCAGAAGATGATTCAGAACAGGTGCACTAACCAGAGCAGAGCCAAATGGATTTTTCAGAATGATAGGGTATAGCTATTTCATAGGGACCGGCCTTTGCATTCATGAGAATCCTAGATAGACGACCATGTGAAGGTGGAGAGCTACTCTCATGATGCAGATGCTGGGGAGTGGAAATTCCTTGTAGATAGTCTGGTTGAATTCACTAAAACCTTTGGTCATGAAATCTCCTAAGTCTACAGTCCATGTAATTTCTAAGCCTACGGTCATTGTAAGGGTTCCCCGTCATCCCTTGAAATGTGGGCTATAAAAAATCAAAAAAATTAATGCCTTCGGGCCATTCAGGGGGCCTAGATTTGCGTTATCTAATCGGCTAATCTATATTTAAGGAATATTGTTGTCTTCTTCTAGATCTATCGTGAGATCTCATTCTGAAGGTCATTTTACTTCCTTACACGTGGTGTGGTGGATGATAATTTTTTAAGTTCATAGTTTTTCCTCTATCTTCCTACCTCTTTTCTTCTAAATTGAATCAATCATGACGTATATTTGATTGTAGGTCCTTTGTTGATAGCATCGGGTTTTCGTTGCTTAATTTTTGTGGGTGTGTGCGATACGAACTTTGAGGTATGTGGTTCCATCCCAATTTGGCCAATTTGATTACCTTTGAATTGATTTATTTACTTAAATTGATAAGTTAAATTCAATTTCATAAACTTCTTTTAATTTATTTGATAAAACCAAATTCAATTTATTTGGGAGATTTGAAATGGTTTTGGGACAGAAATTTAGAAAACCCCCAATTCCATTGAATTGGGGTGGGTTTTTCAAAATTGGATAATTTAAATTGTAGAATTTAAATTATGGATTTCATGAAAATATTTTCATTTAAATTGTTTAATTTAATTGTGAATGTTAATTGTGATAAGGGTGGAATTGGATTTGAATGGATTTCAAACTCCATAAAATGGATTAAAATTATATGATAAAGAACCAATGTTTTTATCTTGTGAAAGAGGTATGTTTTTGAATAAAACCAATTTTGATTTTAAATGGAAATAAAATGGAATTTTTGAAATGAAAGAATGGTATTTATTATATTTTAAGCAGTATTAAAATATATATCCCATCATGTAAGAGCACATGCAAGACATAGGTAGTCGGTCAGTTATTTGGATACACTCTATGTTATAACAATGTTTTAAAATAAACCTATGATGTCAACATCCCTGATGGAAGGGTGATGAGTCACCTCTGACCGTGTTTAGTGGACATGAGTACACTAATTTTTCTATGTCCACTTTAAGAGTGTGGAATCCTATAGCGGGTTAATACTGTCTTACATTTTGGTAGATAACCAGGTTGCTTATTAGTATATTTATATTTGTGGGATATATGTATTCCAATGTTGTTTGAATTGATTTACATACCTGCTGAATTTATATAAACTATTTAATATAAATGTTTTACTTAATCCATTGTTTAAGAAATATTTTATCTATTATGAAGTAAAGCATGTGCATTAAAATTATTTTCCATTATTTGAATTGTATAGAATGATTTTTTTAAATATGATTTAAAATTCCAAACATGTTTATTTTTGAAAAATGAAATAGTTTACTTTGGTTATTAATTTTTTTATCTCGTATTCTATTAGGATTAGTCTCACAGCCTAATTTTTCCTTTTGGTATTTGTGGGCTTTCTTTTTCTAGGTTCGAGCAAAGTGAAGGGGTAACTTAGAGTGAGATTCACCTGTTGAACCATGGTCTTGGTGAGTTGTGTCTTTAGGGTCTTGGGTTGTGTTTCCCCTGTTTAGTACTTTGGGATTTTATTCCTTCTATTTCCTGTTACTTTACCCCCAGTGGGGATTTCCTTTGATATGCATACTGTCATGTTATCTTTTTCTTCTGCATTCCTATGGAAAAAATCTTTCCGACATGTATGTTGTATGATGTCAAGTGCTAGTCATCGACTCATGGGGATCGATAATTCCCTTTGGTCTATGTCAGGGCTAGATTGGTTACTGGGTTACTAGGGTACACGGGCTGGTTCGTGACAAATTGGTATCAAAGGAGGTTATTAATCATTTTTCCTTCATGATAGTATGAATTTGAGTATCTTGTTGTGAAATAGGAGGTAGTTTTGATTGACTGCCTAGACAGATCTCACGATAATTATCCTTAAGTCATTATGGGTGGTTACGGAAAGACTTATTGTGGATTAGTTCTAGTATTTTCCCTATTGAGATTTGGATAGAGAGAAATCCGAATATTTTTGTTCCTTATGTAGAGAATAATTTCTCTTGTTACTCAGTTTGAGAATTTATCTACTGTCTTTCTTTTATCTACTGATGTTGTGTAGCATCATTCCTCTGAGAAGACATGTAAATCAGATATGGGAAGAGGCCGCTACTAAACCACAGAAAGAAGATCATGTTTTTGACTTGAATCTGGTAGAGGTGATTGTATGCACTGTCCAAGATCTGAGACATGCACTACCTCCATTTTTCACTCAGGCTCCAAATATAGAACCTCAAGGGAATGTTCTTCGTAATTGTTCTCAAGTGTTCCTTCTCTAAAAGATGCATGTCTTTAAGGGCCCCACTTACCCTTAACGTGATGATGAATGGTTAAGAATGATAGAATGTTTTCTTGAGTTCTTAGAGACACCTGACGGGATCAAGGTAAAGTGTGCCACCTTTGTACTGGAGGGACTGAGCAAGAGATGGTGGGACACGATGGTGATGGAAGGGAAGCATGAGGGCTTAGAGTGGAAATAATTCAAAGTTATTTTCACCAACTAATTCTATCTAGAGTCAAAGGTTTTGTCTAAGGCTATAGAATTATTGAATCTTGAGAAGAACGACAAAACTTTGACTGAGTATTTAAATCACTTTACTGAGATCGTGAAATTTTCTCCTAATATTGTATCTAATAAGAGGATAAATTCTTGATTGTTTGATTTTGGACTTTGATCAAATATCAGTTCGTAGGTCTTCTTGTTAAACCTTCTACTTATGATGATGTGTTGGATAGAGAGATGATGGTTTAGATAGACCTAACTGGGAAGTCAGGGATGATGGGAGTTTCTTTTTCTCCTAGTGGAAGCATTGGTGAATTCAAAACAAAATTAAAGAGTGATATTTATCAAGGGATTTCTCAAAGGTAGAGTCATTTCAGACCTCCTACAGCTTCAGGAAGAAGTTTTTTATTCTTCTATTAGTGTGGCAATATAGGACATTCTAGGATGGTTTTCACCGAGGCACCAAAGGACTGTAGTTACTACGAATGTTTAGGACAATTACAGATGTTTTTCCATCACTTCTCTACTCAATGTATTAGTATGGGATCACCATATCCTAAAATTGTGGGATTTGATACCGGTGCATGTCACTCTTTTATTTCAACCTGTATTGTAAATCTTTTTAATATTCCTATGAAGAAACTATATTATGAAATGGATAATACTACACCCAGAGGTGTTATTCTTGTATTTCAAGGAGAATGGGACCCAAGTTCAAGTAGATATGGACTTTCTTATCTAGAGTTGGGGAAAGTGATTTTAGTATTTTATTTTGATATGGATGGATATTCAATGGTTGGTGATCTTCCTCCAGTTGTTGTCCAGTTTTCCAACATTTTTACAACAGATTTCTCTAATCTACCACTAGTGAGAGAGGTTGATTTATATATTGACATAATGCCTTGAAATCAACCATTCTCTATTCCCTCATACCAAATGAATCTAGAAGAACTAAAATATCTGAAATTATAGCTAGGAAATCTTCTTGGGAATGTCTTTTTCCTCTTGAGTGTGTCACCTTGGGAAACACCAGTTCCCTTTGCTAAGAAGGATGGTAGATCTCTTTGCCTATGTGTTTATTATCAGAAGAAAAATCATGTTATGATAAATAAAAACAATCCATTTCCATGAAATTCATGATATTTTTTATTAGATAATAGTGGAAAAGTGGTTATCAAAGATTTACCTTCGATCAGGTTACCATCAGTTGAGGATAAAAGAAGATGATATTTAGATAACCACCTTTTAGAGTAGGTATGGCCACTATGATTACCTTGTTATTACCTTTGGTATGACCAATGATCCTATAGTTTTCATGACCTTAATGAATAATATTTTCTATTAGTATGTGGATACCTTTGTGGTAGCCTTTTTGGATGACATTCTTGTATACTGCAAGTCCGAGGAGGATCAAGTGCAATATCTGAGAACATCTTTGAGTCTGTGAAGAAATCACTGCCTTTATACAAAGCTTTCAAAGTGTGATTTATAGAGTTGGGAAGTGAAATTATTAGTACCTGTGGTGTCGGATCATGGTTTATCAGTTGATCCTAATAAGGTGAAGGTTTCAATAACGTTGGAGCAACCATGAAATTTCTTCAAGAACTAGAGCTTCATTGGCTTAACCGGATATTACCACATGTTTGTGAAAGACTTATTGAAGCTTGATTCTCCGATGACTACTCTTAATCTAAAGGGGTTAAAGTTCACATGTAATGATAAATATTATATTTATTTTTTTGAGATGAAATTTTTCTTTACCATTCCACCGATGTTGACTCTTATAGAAACTGGGCAGGGCTATGTTGTCTTTTGTGATGCATTAGGTTTAGTCTTGGGTTGTGTTCTTATGTAGGGAGATCATTTACTAGTATATGGATCTCGTTAGCTTATGTCATGCAAGAATAATTATCTTACCCATGACATGGAACTTATAGTAGGTATGTGTGCAATTCAGAGTTGGTGGAACTACCTTTTTTGTGAAAGGTTTATAGTGTATTCAGACCACAAAAACCTAAGTTATATCTTCTCTCAAAAAGATTTGAATATTTGGTAGTAGAATTGGGTGGAATACCAAGAGTATTTTGACTTTTACTTTTCCTATACTCTATGGAAACGAAATTTCATTTTAGATTTGTTGATCAGGAAACTTTTAACCCAGGCAGTGAAAGAATCCTCAGAATATAGGAATTTGATGGATCTCAATGCATAGTTTCACATTAGAGTTTAGGAGGAAAGGGATGAGTTTTTCATGGTGAGTGTTCAGTTGAAATCTACACTTCTCATGATGATTCTTTATGATCTAGAGCCTAATGATGAGTTATTTAGCATTAGATACTCTCTTTATAGTGGTGAGACAGTTGCCCAGTGGCCGTTCTCTTAAAAGGGTGTTCTATGCTATCATAATCACTTTGTTGTGTCATTAGCATCAAGGAATGCAGTGATAATAGATTACCCTAACTCCTAAAAGTACGTACACCTAGGAACCACTAAGATTTCCTATGACATCAAGCGGTAATTTTGGTGGCTGGGTATGAGGTAGTACGTCGCTAATTTTCTCTCTCCTTGCTATACATGCCAGAAGGTGAAAGTTGAGAACCAAAAACCTTTATGTTTACCTCAGACACTTCTAGGCCCTGCATGGAAGTAGGATAAGATCTATATAGACTTTTTGGTTGTGTTTCCACGTACCCTGAGAAAGAATAATGAAATATGGGTTATGATCAAAAGGATGGCCAAGTCAGCTAAGTTTATACCCATTCGAGATACGTCCAAAAGTGAGGAGTTGGGAAATATTTATGTGAAAGAGATTGTTTGATTGAATGGAAATCCATCTGATATAGTATCTTATATGGATTCTTGGTTTACTTCTCACTTTTGGAGAGGCTTTTAGGAGGCACTGGGATCTTAGGTCCATTTGAGCACGACCTACCATCTATAGATGGATTTTCAGATAGAAAGGGGTATACATATTCTTGAGGATATGGTTCATGCCTATGTTCTCAACGGGGGGGGGGGGGGGGGCTTGGGATGGTCACTTAGGGCTGGATGAGTTTTCATACAATAATATTTACTAGTCTTCAATATGAATGAAATATTTCAAGGCCATGTATGGTCAGCCTTGTAATTTTCTGTTGTGTTGGTCGAAGATGGGTGAAAGTTCCTCATATGGACCAATCTTGGTGGAATAGATGAAAAATAAGATTAATCTAATTCCTCATATAATATTGACCGCACGAAGCTGATATATGTCTTATGTTGACCGATGTATTAGATAACTAGAGTTTTCAGTTGATGATTAGGTGTTCTTGAAGGTTTCACCCTAGTTGGGTCATCGACGGCTTGGGACAGAAGCTTGATCCTAGCCTTGTGGGACCTTTTGTGGTTTTTGGGAAGGTGGTGAACGTTTCTTACCATTTTTAACTTCCACAAAAGATAACATAAATACATAATTTTTTCCACGTATCATAGCTGAGAATGTATCTATCTGATCCATCTCACATTTTGAGTTAGAGTGATCTTGATATCAAGACTAATTTATCTTTGACTAAGAGACCAGTCAGGATAGTTGATTCTAAGGACAAGGTACTTTTTGGGAGGTTGATAACTATGGTTCATGTACTATGGAAGCATGGATATGATAGTCATGAGATGTGGGAATGTCAGGCACTAAATAGAGAGTAGTGGCATCATCTCTTTGGCATGAAATCTTCTTCATAGGCTTTCTAGGGGAAGAATGTTTTTATGGTGGGGAGGTTGTAACATCTTGTTACCTTGATTAGGTAAAATTTCACTTTTCTAAGTTTCCTTTTAGTTAAAAGTCCTTAGAAGTTTTTTATGGATTTTCAATAGGCTACAGAGTAGGTTCACCCCATGTACTAGAATTACAAATTGTGTACTAGAGGTACACACTGTGTACTAGAGGTACACGACGTGTACGGGTTGCTGAATTCAAGTCATGAATGGGGAGATCATGTTATGAGTAGGTACACATTTTTTATGGGTGAAATAGCATATTATTAACTGAGGAAACAGGTTTTTCGACGTAACTTATCCACTGGGGACTACACATCGTGACCCTTGGGTAAACATCATGACTTGGTCTGCACCTAGATAAAATTCACACCTTTGGCTATTTTGCTCAGGCCTATTTTCCTAGAATTCATTTCTCTAGACCCTAGGATGCTCCTATGTGATTTTTAGAGGTTCCCCTCATTCCAGATTGATCTAATCGTCTTGGAATATTCATTTCATCTACGATGTGACTCTTTAGGTAAGTGTTCTTTCTGGTTCTTCCTTGCGACTGATCATGATAGAGACCTAGCTTTGTGTTTTTTGATATACTGATCTATGTTGAAGCATTATCATTTATTTTTATTATAGATACGTTTTTAGATCTCAATATGGAGGCCTTTTTACTTCATTTTTTTTGGTTCAACGAACATTCGTTCTTGAGTTACATGGATTTTCCTTTATCTTATGACCCCTTGTCTTCTAAATTAAATCAATATTGATGTATATTTTTATTCTAGGTCCTTAGTCGTTGGTGTCAGTTTTTTTTCTTTTGTTTTCCATTGCGTGTGTGTATAAGATGAACTTTGGGGTAGGTGTTTTCGTCCTGATTTTACCAATTTGATTACCATTGTATTGCTTGGTTAACTTTAATTGCTAAGTTAAATTCAATTTCTAAAACTGATTTCACTTTCTTTGATAAAACCCAATTCCAATTAATTACGATAATTGAAATGGTTTTGGCTAAAAAAATTATAAAACCCCCAATTATTTTGAATTGGGGAGGGTTTTGGAAATTGGATAATTTAAATTATTGAATTTAAATTGTGGATTTGATGGAAATGTTTTCAATTAAATTGTTGAATTTAATTTTAAAAGTTAATTTTTAAAAGTATGGAATTGGTTTTTTCATGGATTTCAAACGCATGAAAATAGCTTAAAATGATTTAATAGAAGCCCATTGGTTTTATCTTGTGAAAGAGGCATGTTTTTTAATAAAACCTATTTTAGTTTTAAACAGAACGAAATTGGAATTTCTGAAATGGATGAATGTGATTTATTTTATTTTAAGAAATATAAAAATAAATAAACCATCATGTAAGATCATGTGAAATCCTTAGGTAGTTGGTGAGTTATTTGGATGCACTCTATTCTATGACAACATTCTAAAACAAACCTGCGGTGGGTCATATCCCTGATGGGAGGGTGACGAGTCACCTTTGGCCAGCGTTAGGGGGACGTAAGTATACTCATTTTGATGTGTCCACTTAGATAGTGTGGAATCCTATAGTTGGTTAATACTATCGTACCTTTTTGAAGATGGCCATATTTCTCTATTGTCAATTTATATTTGATATATAAATGTATTCCAATGTTGTTTGAACTTCTTTACGTGCCTTCTGAATTTATATAAACTCTTTTATATAAATGTTTTACATAAGACATTGTTTTAGAAATATTCCATCTCATGTGAAGTAAATCATGTTCTTTAAATTTATTTTCCATTATTTGAACTATATAGAATGATTTGTTATAATATGATTCCAAATGCCAAACCTTTTTTCGAAAATTGAAAGCTCTCTATTTGGTTATTCAAATGATGGTATCTATTATCTAATCTTTGGTGGTATCCTACTGGGTTTAGGCTCACACCCTACTTTTTAATTCGGGTGTTTTTTTGAATTTCTTCTTCTAGGTCTAAGTAAAGGGAAATGATCACTTAGAGGTGGATCTATCTATTGAAATATGGTCTTAGTGAGTTGTGTCCTTAGTGAAATGGGGTTTTCCCTTATTTATTACTTTGGGTTATAGTACTTTGGTATTTTATGCATTGATTTTTTCTAATTATTTACTCTTAGTGGGGGTTTTCTTTGATATGCATATTGTCCTGTAATCTTTTTCTTTTGCATTCTTGTGTAAAAAATCATTCCCACTTGTTTGTTTTATGATTCCTAGGGCTGGCCATCGACCCATGGGGATCAGGAATGCCCTTCTGGCTATATCAGGGCCAAATCAGTTATTAGGTTACCAGGGTACTCATGCTAGTTTGTGATCGTCAGACAACTTTTCTTGTCATTGATCCTTAATATTTTTCATGTGGTCGATCATTGATTTTGTACATGTAGTTTATCTTTATGAGGATATATTTTAAAATAGTGATTCTCATATCGTGGTGTATCAATAGTGTTCATTTTGCTAAGATATATTTATTAGGTTTCTTCAAGAAGCTTTAAGTCTTGGGGATGATACTGATCATCATAAACACCATTTTTGTAGCAGCATAACCATCTATGATTTTTGTACAGGTGTTTGGATAGTTTGTTAAATATCATGTTCATAAACATCATGAGGATAAATATAATTTATTTTTACATTGAAATTTTCATTCATGAAGAAAAATGGGGAATATATGCATTGCAAATCAAGGACATGAGTTTAAAATATTAATTTCATGTTAATTCAGTCAATTCTGGGTGGGATGATCTTAAATGAAAATAAATATCATGAATTCATTATCATGATTTATATAGTATTTATAAATAAATAATAAGAGGATTCTACAATGATATTTATAGATATGAATAATCAAGCATACATGATTTTATAAATGTATTTATAATTATATATGTTGTAAATAAATTCATTTTATCATGGATAGAAGTGTAAGTATTCCAAGATTGAATAAGGAATAAGGATTCATAGGATTTCTTCCACAAATGTTGATGCTTTATATCTATAAGAATATGAAAATATCTTACATACATGAATAAATTTAAATACATGTATCATGGAGAAATTGTAGGTTTTATGATTAAATGAGGAATAATACCAATATTATTGAAGAATAATGTCTTTGATAGTTGCTAAATATTTTATGAAGTTACAAGTAGTTGTGAAGGAGGTATGATGGGAAATCAATGATCTGATACTATAGGTATTTTTAAATTTCCCAGAAATTCGGAGAGTTGAATTATGGTATTCGCATGATATTATGGATACATACAAAGAGTAAAATAATAAATAATAGCGTAAATTTTTTATAATTATTTTAGAATATAAAAATATTATCTACTATCAAAGAAAGGTTATGTGACGTATGAAACTACTATTATCTAAGAGAAAATATTTGTGTCAAGAAAGAGAGATATGATAATGGTATTATCCCCATATATTCTATAAATCAAATTCATGAAATAAGATACAATGAATTTGTTATTTCATTGAGTAAGATGAAGAAGAAGTAGTGACCAAGTTGGTCATAAAATTAACTGGAAAAAAGAAGAGATTCATGCACTTCAGTTGACATCAAAGAAGAATAATGAGAATAAGCAGTCTTGTGTATTTTTGTTTACAAAAATTAAAAAGGTTGTCTTATTATTGCACAAGGGAAGAAGAAGAAGAAAGTGGAATCACACTAATAACAATTCAAAGCTCTTAATTAGTGATATACTCTTTCTCTCTCTTTTATACCCAGATCATTAAAATGGTATGAGATATACCTGAGCATGGGATGCACTGAAAAAGTGTGTGGGATTCACACTCTACACTTTCATGAGAAGATAGTGTAATGATCAGAGTTTTACTAATGTGTTCTGTAATCCAGGGTTTTATATGTTCACTCCAAGGAATATCCTTTCATATTGAAAGGTAAACATTGTAAATTCATGTTTCTCTTTGGGGTTTTTTGTTTGGATGTGTTTCATCTAATGAAAAATATGTGAAGAAATAATTAAGATAATTATCCACCATGACTAGTGAAAGAGGTAAATAAAAAAACGATAAATTATAAATTGTTTTAAAAGTAACAAACACTAATTCACTCCCCCCTCCATGTTAAGCTCATCCCAAATGAGTCCACTTCACTTTCCACGACATCAAATAATCCCCTTATTAACATTATTTACTCAAAGAATCAAATACCCTTGTGTAAAAAGATAATTCCCCTATATGGTCAATTGGTCAACTCTCATTAAGCATCAAAATCTAGGCATGTTTATTTCACTAAATTTTCTATTACATTAAATTATATTTCTCAATAAAATGGTATTCCAATTCAGATATCTATTCACATTTATATATTGAACTAATAGATAACTCCCACTAATCAGGAAACTACACTATATATACCCAAACCACTTTTAATAGATTATAAGATTTCAAGCTCATAAGCACATAATAGTCATTATTATCTTATCAAACACATTAATGTTTTTTATGTTGTTAAAATTTTTGGGGGTTCCCTGCTTTTCACCATTTCTAAGGTAATAAAAAAAAACATATACCATTTTGAATTATCCATCTTAACAATTTATCATACTCATTCTAAATATAATGGGTTCCATGGGGAGATCCTTGTTAGATATCACCATTACGACCATAGTTTCACTAAACCCATGCATATCCACATCCAAAATCTTCCCTTGGATAAAATAAAATATTAAGATATTAAAATGAAAAAACGGAATTTAATCTCATATTTTATGTGATAATACAAACATAAAATTTCCCTTAGAGTTTTATCAATTTGAGTCCTTATCAAAGTCATTAAAAAAATTAAATAATATAAATTAAATTTAAATAGTTTCAAACGAAGTTAATAACCTCACCATAATAATTTCTTTTGAGAGTTATGTGAAATAGACTATTTATATGTCTATAATGGAAATAGGGTGAAATCTCCACAATTTCTTCAATAATTTGACCAGGGAAAAAATAAATCCATGACTATAACACTCTGTTCCATGTGAGTTTATAGAGTATGTTAGTGGGATATTTAGTGGGTAACTAGTCAGTGGACCCTGGTCTTGTACCCACTAATCTTCATTGTATATTGGAATTCCATGATTTGAACACCATATGCTCATTATACATTATACCTTCATGTCATGAGTGTGTATTGTGACTTATCCCACAACATTTGTAATTAGGGATAAGTTCAACCACATATATGGTTCAACACATCACTTATATTTGAGGTTCCCCTATTCCTTTCCATTATGTAGATGAAATTAATGTTTTTATTAATACTACTCAATACAATCCACTCTAAGTCACACCAACAATAATATTCCATAATCTATAGCTACAGACTTCCACAACTCATGATAGTTCTTAATAACCACTATATGAAACCACTATCACATTGGATCTATACTCTAGAAGTAAGTTTTTTCTAACCAATACCATCATAAATACCCAAAGAGAGGGGTTAATTAGCATGTGAAAATTTCATTTTTGACCAGATAATGTTCTCATATAAGTAAAAATAATCAAATTTGACAAACCTTGAATAAGAATTATTGTATCCAAACAATGAAATAAAAGTCCAATGACATGAATATTTTACTTAGTTATCTCGAAAGGGATATATCGATGGTGCATACACTGAAAGTGTATTTATATACCAAGAAATATACTAATTCATTATTGAGTATATAATTGGATTAGGAATGAAATACTATCCATTCAATTATTGTCCACCTCATATCATTTTACACTCTCTATATTAATATAAAAACATAAAGATATGGCTCACATGTATTTACAATACTAGTATAAGTAAAAATTATTATAGTAGAACCATGATGGTGTTTCACTTCAACCTTATATTCAATAATAAATCTATATCTACAATAATACTTTAGTTCTCCATCCATGACACAAAATGTTTTCTATAAATCCTGATCTTCAACAGTTATTCTCTTTCTTATAATTTTCTCTCAATTCTATTCTTAAAACTCTTCCAAATCCTAAAAAAATATTTTCACCACTTCATAAAAAATATTAACATGTTATGCCACATTCCATAATAATATTTAATGTTAAAAAATTAATAATGGTCAAGTCAAGTATCACATTATTCAATTAAGACTCCCTATATTAAAAAATCAGAAAAATATAAAGATATCCAGTAAATCATGGCATAAAGTATTTAGTTATGGTGTAATGTATCTTGATTAAAATATCTCTCTAAAACTTATGGCATTATAGTTGTTTCCATATCTCATAAATTATAGACTTTAAATATTAATAATTAACTATATGAACTCATTACAACATAAAATATTGCATTATATTGTATGTAATTATTCGTCCCCAAATTAAGGATTTATATTACATCTTGTGTAACACCCTAAGAATTTACAATATTTTAATTTCCGAATAAATTTAAATTTGTTTATTTCTTTCTTTTTATGAAATACCATTCTAATTTTACACTACACACAACAATGAGTTGGCTTTCATTACACACAAGACCCAGTTTTACCAAAAAAATATATATTAATAATAGATTATTTTTTAATACAATATATAACCTAGATATTAAATTTGAGTGTATGAATAGTATTAAACATATTTTGAATTTTATATATTCCATATAATTTTATAATTCATCTTTTGTATTTTCTAGATATGATATAAGAAAACATTCAATTTTTTGGATAAAAGAAGTATTTTTTTTAAATGCAGTTTTACGGCCTTTTAATGGAGAACCCATTTTAAATAAAATATTTGACACTTTTATATATTCAATTTGACATAATAAACTTCTTATTTTAAATCATGACATCCAAATTTACTTTGTATAAATCTTTTTTATTTTATTGATAACTTTCGTATTTTAATGAATAGTGAAATAATACGGCATTTTAATTCAAAACTTCCTTTCATATAATTTATTTACATTATTAGATTATACTTTAAATTGGTTTTAAAGTTTAATTATATTATTTTTTTACTATTTAATCCAATTTTGGTTATTGGAAATAATTTTACACTGAAATTTTATATAAACACATGTCAATCTTTTGATGGTTTTTAATTTTTAAAAACAAGTTTTCTCGTTCCATCAATGGGATTAATTTTAATTTAATTAATGAAACTCCTATGTTTTTAATTTCTAAAAATGGATTCCATATTCTGAATCAGTGGTTCCAAATTATTTAAATGGATTTATTTTATTTTTTTGACATTTTGAATAGTAATTTTAGTAATTTTTTTATTACCCCAGTTAAGGGTAAATGGGGAAATTAAGGGTAAAAATAAACTATAAAATTACCCAAAAACCTATAAAAATCCTGTTGGATGACTAAATTAGACCCGTATCATCCTGGTTACTAAATTAAATCATTTAATGGACACTTTTCCATTTATATGACAAAAATATTATTAAAATTAATGAATGTGAAAAAATGTCACACTCTCGTTTCTTATTAGTATAATAATTTAATATATAAATCACTAAAAGATAACTTCTATAATAAATATTCTCTGAAAATATAAAATAATTATCTATATTATAGATATTTATTTATAATTTTTATATATTAAATAATTACCATTAATGATGAAACAATATTGAAGCGGAAAATTATTTTTTCAATAGAAATATCAAATAATGATGTTAAGAATATTAAAATAAATATTATTTGACATAGTTAATGAAATAAAATAATTTTATAGATGAAATAGACGTGTTAGTGACATATTTGAAGTATTTTTTCAAAGTTATAATGTTTTAATATTTGTAAAAATGAAAATATTGAATAGTTTCAAAATTGACATAAATGGTACTTTAAAATAAATAATATTTTATTAAATGTTATAAAATTCATAAAAATATCAGGTTCATCCAAATAACTAGTATAATTTTATTTATGTCATTATTTATCCAATTTGGGTTCTTTTTTCATTTTATAGTAACTATATAAACCTTATATTATAAAAATACGAGTAAACATAGTAAAAGTTAAACTGTTTAACTAAGGGTTAAATATAAAAGATAAGGATAATTTTGTGAACTAAAATTGTCTAAAAATAATTGGTTGAGATGATTCAGACCCATAATCATATTATAATATAAATAACTAAATTTATACCTATTTTATACTGAAAATAAATTTATAAAAAATTAAAATTTTTGGAGTTTCTAAAAGTTCCCATCCCCTCTCTTATAAAAGGGAACCTCTCCTTCTCTTTTATTCAAACCTCTAAAGAACTTTTCTCATTAAAACCCTAAAACCCTTCCCTCACAAAATCCCTCACTTAATTCTAGAGTCTATAATTTTTGTATAAATCCAACCTAAGGAGTCTTTTTTTTTTTGCAAATCAAAAGGAGACACTCAAAGAAGAGAAAATTGTTTTACTAATTCCATTCAATTTATTTTCTTCTTCTACAACCTCCTCCTATGTTGTTTTTATGATGAATAATAAATATAATGTAATATACATTATTATATATTATTATTATTATGGGAAAACCATTTTCATTCTTTTATCCATCTTATGAATAACAATATCACCATGTGTGCGTGCGTACGACTTACCATCTCCACAGTGTGGTGTAATTTGTTATTCAGAACTACTATATTTCGATGGGTATGATGATGATTATAATATATATAATTAATGAATATAAAATTATAATTATTTTTTATAATTAATATACCATCCAATTCCATACCATTTAACCATCAAGGGAATAATATTGTTGCTCGTACGTACGTATAGCCTACCGTCTCCAGGATGTGGTGAGATTCATTCTCCATGTAATCCATTCCAGAATGATTATAAAATTTACATGATGTGTAAAAATAATAACTATAAACTCAATAACATTCTGTATATGAATAAAATATATCTTATTTTTTAAAAAACATGACTTACATGAAAAAAAATGAATAGGAAAATGAAGCAGTTAACACTTGAAATAATGGTAATATAGAATTATTATTAACAAAATGATATAAAAGGATCATATATGATAACTTAAATATATATGTATGGTTCTGGTATAATTTAATAACATAATTTAATCCTTATATAGGAGGTTAATGCACCCTCAACTAAAGGAAAGTACAAGTTAAGGATTACTTTCGAAATCTCATTATTATCTAAGTTTTTGTATACATAAGTATTTACTAGGGAATATTTATCATCCATGTATATTTTTCATAAAAAAAAATTCTGAATGATTATATTTAAGGTTTTATATAAGGAAATTTTTAACTAAAACATTATTTTAGATATTTTAAATATATATTCTTCTAAATCTTTCTCATTAATGTCATTATTTTCAAAATGGTTTTTAAGGATTTAATTATTTGTACATGAATGTTTTAAAATTTCAATGAAATTAAAATGTTTCAAAGTGGTATGGTAAAATTTTATTCAAAAATAAAATTTTAAATTTTTTCTTTTATAAGGGCATGGATTTTGAATAATTTATTTCAACGAAAAATGGGTATTTGTCTCAAGATGTTTTTAATGATTTTATTATATTATTTTCATCTATGTCAACATCATTTTTTGGACTTTATGCTTAATTATGGTTGATTTATTATGATACAATCTTTCATATTATACTGAACGATTTCTGATATGTTTCATTTTGGATATACTATTTTGATACCATTCATGGTTTATGGTTAAAGTATTAGTATTTCATATGCTAGTTTTAATATGAATGTTTATGTTATGTTTTACCCCTTTCTTTAGAGGAATGAACTATACTTAGTAAATGACGGGTGGGGCCTACTATATCCCCTTGATGCATAGATTGGTATCATGAGGTAAACTATTTTCTTGGAAAGAGGCCTTGACAATATGGTAATGTATGGTCATGTCATGAGTCCTTGATGTTATGGTTATGATGTCCGACATTATGCATTTCCTTGTTATGGGATTAGTATACAATGTGATTATTTGACTAAGAGAATAAACTGTTCAATGTTTAATTGGAATTATTTTATTTATTCTTCCCATATGTTAAAGTTTATGTATAAAAGTCTTGTGTTTCATATTTTTTACTTTTATTAATGTTTATGGTTATTTATGAAATCTTCTACTATATTTTTTAACCTTACTGAGCATTTGAGCTCACCCATTTCTTATTTTTCATTTTTCCCCGGATACTAAGATGTGTATTATTATTTATATGTAATCTATTTTACCAAGACTGATAAACTAGTATGTCCTTTAAGATTTGATTCCTTGTAATCATTTCGATGTATTAAAATAATGCACTGGCTCCAGGCTTCTGGGGTTGGGGTATTATATTTGGTATCATAGAAATTTTAGCAACAACCATGGAAATTAGATTTAGAAATCAAATATTAGAAAATATAACCCTAGGAATGACCTTGAGGATAAGTCTAATTATTGGATATCATCCTTTAGTTTTGGTAATGGATAAACTAGGTTAGTTCAATATAATTATGGATTAAGAAGAAGATTTAGACATTTAGAGACCTTATAATAGATTATTCATGAATATATCACTATGATCAGTGTTTCTCACTTTTTCCTTTGATTTTTGGTCAATGGATAGAATCTTTAAGGTTATACATGCAATGGTTATACAGGTGATGAAGAGATAAAAAATGGAAATGAAATGAAGGAGTTATTAAGGAATATGATGTTTAACAATAGTTAAGGGTTTACGATAGAATTGGAATGATAAAGGTTATTTTTTATTTGGATTCAATAATTATTTCATCCTTTCTGCTTAGGTTATAGGAATCATGAGATATATAAGGATTATACTGCAGAACTTCTTATTTAATGATTTGAAATCATATGAGTTTTCATTATGAAATTAAAGGTGATCAAATATTTGTTATGTTCCAATAAAAGCTACATTACATTGTTTTGGAGATATAATTTTAAGATTGATTATGGAAATTTAAATACCTCTTTGGACGGTGAATTTGGATGGAAGTATTTTGGTTAGTGAAATTTTAATAGTATAAGTTGAACATTGGATATTATTTTTTAGGTTTATGTATGATTTATTGGATATAATGTTCTAACATTTTTTTGGTTTTAGTAAAAATTTAATTGATGAATGAAATACTCATGGACTGTATGACTCATTAAAAGTGCTTCATGCATAAAGAATCTTCTTAAATATCCATATCTAGGTGAAGGAAATGAAGTTAAAGTAAATCAATTCACAACTAAAGGATTAAATTAATGAAATCAAGTAAGTTTTCTCGAGTTCCCCTTTAGAAAATAAAATTATCCCTTAACTCTAGGAAAGAGTATCTAATATTTTTTATCCTAATACCTTATTTTTTATTGAAACAGTGGTATTTTAATCCATCATAGATTTATGGATTTGAGTCCCTCAAATTTCCATTTATTGTTCTCTTATTTTTGATTAATGACATCAATCACTCTCTATAATATTTATTTTTTCCCTTCATGTATATAGCCTTACTAGCCAGTAATGTTCTTTTATTCGAAATCCTAATTTGGTGGTGACCTTCACATTTACCTTTCCCTATTATTGAGAGTATATTTTAGTAACCCTATTTTCGATGTGGGTATTCCACGAATTATTTTTTTAATACCAACCCTTTATTTTCTAAGTGCAATTTCAAATTTTGAATTCACAATTTATTGAAGGAAGAGAGAATGTAACACCCCGAGAATATAAAATATTTTCATTTCTAAAAAAATTAGTTATTTTCCTTATTTATTTTTATGAAACATCATGTTAAGATTAAACTACACACAATAATGAGTTGTCTTGTGTTACATGCAAGACCCAGTTTTACCGAACAACAACATATTAATATAATATTATTATTTAATATAATGTACAAACTAGCCATCAAATTAGAGGTTATGAATAGTATTAACCACGTTTTTAATTTTAGAAATTCCATATAATTCTAACATCCATATTATGTATTTTTGAGATATGGTGTAAGTAAAAATTCAATTTTTTTTGGATAAAAGAGGTATTTTTCAAAAACAAAATAGTTTTTTCACCAATTAATGGAGAACCCATTTTTAATACAATATTTGACACTTTTATATATTAAATTTGACAAAATAAACTTCTTCTTCGAAATCGGGACATCAAAATTTACTTTTGATAAATATTTGGTGTTTTTTGGATAACTTTGATATTTTAATGAATACTGAAAATACTGCAATTTAATTCAAAACTGATTTTTCATATAATTTATTTATATTTATATATTATTATTTAAATTATTTTTAAATTATTATTAGATTAAAGTTTTACCATTTAATCTAATTTTGTTCATTGGAAGTAATTTCACATTGAAATTGGATATAAACACATGCAATCTTTTGATGGTTTTTACTTTTTAAAAACTCATTTTCTTGTTCCATAAACGGGATTAATTTTAATTTAATTAATAAAATTGGTCTATTTTTTATTTTTAAAAATATATTTCATATTTTTAATTAGTGGGTCCAAATTATGTAAATGGGTTTATTTTATTTTTTGATATTATGAACAATAACTTTAGTAATTTGTTTATTACCATAGTTAAGCGTAAATCAGGTAATTAAGTGTAAAATAGTTTATAAAATTATCATAAAACATATAAAAACCCTATTGGATGACTAAATTATACCCTTATCATCTTTGGTTTGAAATTAATAAATTTAATGGAAACTTTTCCATGAATATTACAAGAATATTATTAAAATCAATGAATGAGAAAAAATGTCGCACTCTCATTTATTATAAGTATAATAATTTTAACATAGATATCACCATGAGATAAATTCAATAATAAATATTATATAGAAAAATAAAATAATTATCTACATTATAGTAATTTATTTATAATTTTTAGAGATTAAATATTTACCATTAATGATGACACAATTGTGAATAAAAAAATGATTTTATCAATAGAAATATTAAATAATGATATTAAAAATATTAAACTAAAATTATTTTTACCTAATTAATGACATAAACTAATTTTATATATTATATAGTCATTTAAGTGAAATATTTGAGGTATTTTTATGAAGTTATCATGTTGGTTTATATTTTTAAAAATAAATATATTGAATAGTATCAAAATTGACATAAAATATACTTTAAAATAAATAATATATTATTAAATGTTATAAAATTCATAAATATATAATGTTTATAAAAATTACTAGTATAATATTAAATATATCATATATTGTTCAATTTTGGTTATTTCGAAATTTTATAGTAACTATATTAACCCTATTTTATAAAAAGATAGGTAAACACAGTAAGAGTTAATCTATTTAACTAAGGTTTAAATCTAATTTTGTGACAGAAAATTGTATAAAAATATTTGGTTGAGATAATTTCTACCCATACTCATATTAGAATGAAAATAACTCACTTTTAATCTATTTGAAAATGAGAATCAATTTATAATTAATTGAAATTTTTGGATTTTCCAGAAGTGCCCCACCCCTCTCTTATAAAAGGACACATCTACTTCCCCTTTATTCACAAATCTAGAGACCTTTTTCTCAGAAAAAACCTACCTAATTCTCCTCAAAACTTCATTAACTTAATCTTAGAGGCCATACTTTGGGAATCAATCCAACGTAAGAAGTCATTTTGTAAAAATCAAAAGAATATACTCAAAGAAGAGGTGATTGTTTTACCAATTCCATCCAATTTACTTTATACTTCTACTGCCTATTCGTATGTTTTTTTCTTAATAAAGTAATGAATACAGTATCATATATATTTTGATATTTTATTATGATTATGGTACAACCATATTCCTCCTTTTATCCATATTATTAACAACAATATCACTATGTGTGCGTGCGTATAACTTACCATATCCACACTGTCGTGTAATTTGTCATTCACTAATAATTTATTTGGATGGGTATAATGATTAGTATAATTGATATAAATAATTAATATAACATGATAATTATTATATATAATTATTATATCATCCAATTTCATACCATTTAACCATCAAGAGAATAATATTGTCGCTCGTGCGAATGTACGGTCTATCGTCTCCACGACAGTGTGAGATTCATTTTCCACGTTAAATATTCAAGAATGATTATAAAATTTATATAATTAATTTAAATAATAATTACGTACTTAATATAATTCTTTATAAGAATCAAATACATCCTACTCATAACAAAAATGACTTACACAACAAAAGAATAATTGGAAAATGAAGTCGTTAACAGCCGAAACAATAGTAATACTGAAATATTATTAAAAAAAAGTATATAAGAGGATAATATATGAAATCATAAAAATGGATATGCTTCTAGTAAAATTTAATAATATACTTTTACCATTATACACGATGATAAAACACCCTCAACAAATGTAAAGTACAAGGTAATGGTTAATTTCACAATCTCATTATTATTCCTCGAATGTCCCAAATGACCTTATTTTTTTATTGATTTTTGATAACTCCCCTTTCAAGGGATGAAGGGAACCACTTAAAAGGCCCATAGGTTTAGATATTACATGAACCATAGATATTAGGGAAATATTTATACTATAACTACATGGAACTGCTCCTCCCTAGCTTCTTCATCATGATGTTAGTTGTCCACCTTAGCATGGCTTGTTCGGCTAGGCTTCTTGTGCATGCACATGCTCGTCCTGATGGAAATGTAATACCATATCTTTCTAAAAAATCCGCTTATATTATTCTCTAGTGAATGTGCATGCTCAAAATCCTTATCTGGAGTCTGCTTCTTGTAGAGTCTGTCTTGCCATTAAGCACAATTTCAGGTGGCCTGAAGGCCTTGAGGTGGCCCGAAGGTCTTAAGGTGGCTTGAAGGACTTAAGGGGGCCTGAAATCCTTACTGGTCTGAAGGCCTTGGGTTCCCCGAAGGATTTGAAGGACCTGAGGCCCAAATTGGTGGCCCAAAATCCCAAACAGATGAATAGTTTCAGCTTTTACAGTACCGAACAGTGCATATTTCAATACCTGCTGTAGTACTACTACAGTAATCTAGAAATTATGTCTCCACCTAGTTTTGAACTCGGGTCTCTTAGATGAACTTGATGAGACCTCACCAACTGGGTTGAGGCTCTTGTTCCAATCTCATTATTATTCGAGGTTGTTTATACGTAAGTCTTTAATGGGGAATATTTATCATCCATTTAAATTTTTTCTTAAATTTTTTTTTCAAAATGATTCTTTTTAAGGTTTTATGTAAGATACTATTTAACAAAAACACTGTTCTACATTTTTTAAAGATATATTCTTCAAAATATTTCTCATTAATGTCCATGTTTTCAAAATGGTTTTAAGGATTTATATATATGGACATGAATGTTTTAGAATTTTAATTCCTTTAAAAAGTTTCAAAGTGGTTTGGGAAACATTCATTCAAAAATAAATATTTAAATTTATTATTTTATAAGTCTGTGGCTTTTGAATAAATTATTTCAAAGAAAAAGTGTTATTTGTTTCTAGATATTTTTAATGGGTTTTTTGATTATTTTTATCTACGTCAACATCATGGTTAACTTTATACTTGATTGAGGTTGATTTATTATGATACAATCTTCCATATTGTATTGAATGTTTTATGATATTTTTAACTGTGGATGTGCTATTTTGAAACCATTCATGGTTTATGGTTAATGTGTTAACACTTTGTATGTTAGTTTTAATTCAAATTTTTTTGTTAACACTACTATAAAAATGGGAAAGGGAAGTGCCCCCTTATATCAGCGCTAGGCAAAACCGCTGATAAAGGTTACCCTTTATCAGTACTAAACAAAGCGATGATAAAACGACCCTTTATAAGTGCTTTTCTAGTGCTGATAAAGAGTACCATTATCAGTGCTAAAAAAGTGCTGATATATGATACCTTTATCAGTGCTAAAATTTTAGCACTAATAAACGTATCCTTTATCTGCACTTTTTTAGCGCTGATAAAACCTTAGTCCATTTTTTTATAAACTCAGTTGCACAGTGCACTCGTTTTATCATGACCTAATGCTCTTGTGATAATGGAACCCTGTGACTCCCCTCTTCCACCTTCTGAGTTCGAGTATCCAGACCTTCGCCGCCATCGCTTCTCGTTTCCAGACCTCCACCACCCGCTGAGTTCGCGTTGTCGGACCTCCGCCGCCCTCGATCTTTGGTTTTTCGGACCTCCGCCGCCCAAAACGCCCTCGAGCTTTGGTTTTTCGGACCTCCCTTTAAGACATGTTTTCCAAATCATTTTCTAATATTATTCTCCTCTCCCATCACACATAACCATATGTTGATTTGGCATGATAGATTTAATGGATATTTGAGATTGTGATGGTTGTAGGCTACATGATTCATTATTTTCTGGAAACCTATGGATGTTTTAGGTTATTTCCATTTAAAATCCCTTATGTTTCCTTCCATGGTTGTCTTCTTTGGGTGGGTTTTTGAGACCATTAAGGTTGTTATTATTACTTATTGTCCTCTAATTCACAACTTCTTGGTTAGAGCTCAATCTTGAGGTGTTGGGTGGTCTATCTTTTAAGATATTAGTTTTCCATCATTGTGGAAAAACCATTTTATATGATCTATTTATTATTGGACATCGATAGGATTTTGGTGTGTACTCAAATGACTATGATTATGAAGTCTCTTGATGGACTAGGCAGTGGGAGGTATTGGTGTCTACTTTAATGAGACTGTCGATGGGTGACACTCTATAGTGGGAATTCAAGGTTTCCATCAAGTACTTGATCGAGGAATAAATCCTTTTTAGTTTTTTTACTTTCTTATTGTTGGTTGAATCATTTATGGATATTTATTGTGTTATTTTATTTGGATTCATTGGTATGTTTTGGGTGTACCTTTCCTTAGGTTTCCAATTATTCTCTTAGTGGTTCTTCATGGTTAGTGGTTGTCGTCTCTTATTTGGGTGAAGGGATGTGTTCTTAGTATATTTCCATATTATGTCCCACCATTTTAGTGAAAATTTAAATGGTTGGGTGACCTATGCTAGGTCTCTAGACATAATTGGGAGTTTCTCTCTTCTTAGTGATGTAGACGTGTCATTTGGAGATGTATGATGTTCTTGGAGGATATACATAAAGGGTTCTTAGGAATATTGGTTATCTGTTAATTTTAATTTTTTCGTAGTGGTCCTCTATTTGGTGAATCTTCCTATAATTTTTAAATTGTCCACACAATAATTATTGTGTGGAATTTATTTTTGTCTCATCATTTTTAATCCTTTGTACTAGAATATTTATTCGGATAAAAAGTGGAACGATGGGGATAATTGTAACATCTCAGTATCTCTTTCATCAAAGCAATGCTCTTTGAGTATTTTTTGGGTTTCTTGTGGGGTCATAGGATGTCCCAGACTATCATAAAATGCGTGGACATGAAAATTTAGGTTGAAAATCTTCATGTGGTCCACCGAATGGCCAGTGAGGGTAATAGGCTAGGAAATGGGATTCAAAATGGATACAAACGAAATACTATAGTCATCAGCTAGCTGGTGGGTCTGTAGTGACTAGCCAGTGGGATAACCTATGGTTATAACATTTATACTATAACCATTGTCTACCTGGTGAGGGCCACTATCTAGCCAGTGGTGTCGTTGTATATGAAGAAGCATCAAGGTAGTAGGGTAATTGCACCCCGATATTGCCCATTTATTTATTTTATCTTCTCCCTCAAGTTTAACTCACCCCACTCAAGCCTTGAGAGCCCCTTTGGATTGTTTTGTTCTTCTATCCTCATAACTTGGTGGATTGAAGTTTAATTAGAAATGGTGATCCTCTTTTGGTATTTATTTCTTTTCTTGAACTTCAATCTCTCTCCATCACTTGATTCTTTGTTCCTGGGGGATATGGAAGCCTTGGTATTTACTAGACCTATAATTTTTATGGGGAATTATGGTTATAGTATCTTTTTTACCTTTTATTAAGATCCCTTTTATTTGATTCAATGTTCTTCATTTGAGTAGACTCATTTAGATTCACTGTGTTTTGATCCCAAATATTCCAAGTGGGTGTTTCTATACTATATCTTCTTTTTGGGATGCATGTGTTTCATGAATTCATATTTTATCCATTTAAAGTTGGTTAGAAATTTTTGGATCATTTTGAAGCACAAAATAACCCTATTAATGAAAATAATATATGTAATGGATGGTATCTTGTTGTGAATTAACCTTTTTCATTGAAATAAATTAGGTTTCCTTCTGACGTTGGTGGATTTGATATTATAAATTAAAATCATGGTTTTAAATAAAGATAAGTTGAATCTTTAAATAAAATTCCAAATGGGTTGTCATGTGTTTGTTTATTGAATTTTTTTGGGAATGATTTCCAAAATAAATTAAAATTTCTTGTTTTTAAATGGTTTATGGTAATGGTATTTTTAAAAAATTGAGGGGGATTGATTGTCCTTTTGAAAAAAATACCTTCGATCCTGACCACCATCCATTGTTTGTTGGGGGTGACTTTAATGTCATTTACAACCCAAAGGAAAGGAAATTTAGAATCCCATTCCAGAGGAAGGCCATCATGGAGTTTGTTCAGTTCATGGCTGGGAAGGGCCTCATTGATCTCAGCGTCTTAGGTGACAGTTTCACCTGGTGCAACAACTGCAGGGGCTATCACCACTTCTGGAGTCTATTGGATAGGTGTCTAGCCAACATTAAATCCACTAACCTAGTCTAAAACACCAGGTTTTTCCATCTTTATTGAGGTATTTTGATCCACTCCCCCCTCTTGGTTTCCATTTCTTCTTGGCATGATCATCATGAAAAATTTCACTTCCACCAGCAGTGGGTTAACATCCTAGGGTACCAGGACATGGTTTGTGAAATATGGAATAAACCCTTGTAGTAGTATCAAGCCACCTTCAACCTCAGTGACCTAACCTCAAACCCCGATAGGTGCGTGTTTTACCCTTCCTCCTCAAGAACCTTCACTACCTGGGACTACTGTCGCATATTGGATCTTTCAGAGTATTTTGATATATGGATTGATACCTTTGGTTTATTGGATTATTAACACCAGTTTAAGATTTATGTCTGACTATATACTTGTTATATTTTATTATTATTTCTTACACATCACAACTTGAGTTTAGTAACCTGATTGAAATCCATATTGGTACTTTGGTTCTGATGTGGATATGGTTTTTTATGTGTTTGTGACATGTGTATGTATGGATATATCGGTATTTAGGCATGATGATATTGAATGTAGGGAAGAGACCTAAGAGTGGTAGATGTATCATTCTTGATTATTCTTGTGTTTGGTCTGGGGTGATTTGAGGAAACTATAACGAATCTAAAGTAATTAAATTTAATGAAGATGAATAAATACTAACGGTTAGGCTCTATTAATCTCTATTTTTATAAGGAAGTGGTTCTGTTATACTGTATTTATAATTATTTTTTTGTGTACTTGAAACATAAATACTAATATTTCAGATTCAAATAGGATGAAGATGAATAAAGATTGGATGGATGCTAATCGGTTGACAATAGAGTACAATAACGGAGTGAAAGAGTTCATCAAGTTTGCAAAGGATCACGCAAAGGATCCTTCTGAAATCCTTTGTCCGTGTTTATGTTTCTATTATTATAAACTACTTACTCCAGAGGAGTTGGAAGAACATTTGATATTTCTCCAAATAGATCGGATTTATAAATGTTGGAATAAACAAGGAGAAAAAGAGAATGTAGCTACTAGTTGGGTTAAAACTGCATTTTATGGATCATCATATATGAATACAAATACAGATAATGAAGAAGACCGTATGGAGGATGTGATTACAGATGTCAATTATGATGAAGATCGTATTAGGGAAATGACAAAGACAATTGAAGATGAACTCCGTGATTACCCAAAATTGTTTGAGAAGTTAAAGAGTTGTGCAAAGACGCCATTGTATGCTTCTTGCACTAAGTATACAACATTGTCAGCTATACTGAAGTTGTATAAATTGAATACAGTAAATGGATGGAGTGATGTTAGTTTTACGGAACTACTTTCTCTCTTGAATGACATGTTCCCAGAAGATAATGAGCTCCCAATATGGACATATCAAGCTAGACGAATGCTACGCTCGATGGGTATGATTTCTGAAAGAATACATACCTGCCCAAAAGACTGTATATTGTTTTTCAAGGAGAAAAAATAACTTAAAGAATTCCCAAAGTGTGGTGCTTCTCGATAAAATAAAGATAAATCCAATCCTATGAAATTTGTATGGTACTTTACAATCATTCTAAGGTTTAGGCGTCTATATGGAAGTGAAGAAACTGCAAGAAAATTATCGTGGCATGAAGATAAAAGAAATAAAGATTGGAAATTATGTCATCTGACCGACTCTCCTCAATTGAAGAAAATTGATCATGAGTATCCTGAATTTGGAAAAGAGCCGAGAAACCTTCGTCTTGTGTAATCTATAGATGGAGTGAGTACTTTTGGTTTTCAAACCAGCACTCATAGTACATGGCCTGTTATGTTGGTAAATTATAACTTGCCACCCTGGTTATGCATGAAGTGGAAATTCATCATGTTATCTATGCTTATATCAGGACCAAAACAACCAGGTAACGATATTGATGTTTATATGGATCCTTCGATCGAGGATTTGAAGTTATTGTGGGATTCAGGTGTAATTTTGTATGATGATTATAAATGTGAATAATTCACGTTGAGAGTGATGTTGTATGGGACAATAAATGATTTCCCTGCTTACGGAAATTTGTCAGCCTATAGAATTAAAGGAACTCAAGGGTGTCCCGTGTGCAAAGAAGATACAGAATAAATTAGGTTGAAACATTCATCGAAATCCATGTTTCTAGGACATCATAGATTTCTACCTCATCGGCATAAGTACCAATCTTAGACGACATCATTCAATGGAAGTTAAGAACAACACGCAAAACTGTCTTCACTAACAGCTGATCAGGTGTTAGAGAAAGTAAAATATCTGAACACTATTTTTGGTAAACCATTTTTGAAAAACCTTACGAAAATCATTTGGAAAAATATATCAGTTTTTTTGAATTACCATACTGGAATTGTTTGTACGTCAGAAATTTTCTTGATGTGATGCATGTGGAAAAAAATGTATGTGGCAGTGTTATCAGAACATTGCTAAATGCCCCTGAAAAAACAAAAGATGGAATTAAGGCATGGTTGGACATGGTTGACATGGGAATACGAGAAGAGTTGGCTCCCATGAAGGGTGAAAATTGAATGTTTATTCCTCCAGCTGCTTATACTCTTTCTAGGGAGGAGGGATATTAGTTTTGAAACTTCTTCAATGATGTAAAGGTTCCAGAGGGTACTCATAAAATATCAAGAACATTGTGTCAATGAATTATTTCAAGTTAAAAGGTTTGAAATCACATGATTTCCATGTTTTCATGCAAGATCTAATTCATATAGCTTTATGTTTCATTTTTTCCATGAATGTTCATCCTACATTAACCAAACTTTGTTTCTTTTTCAAAGCTATATGTAGCAAAGTTTTAGACTCGGTGAAATTTCCTTCTATGGAAAAAGAAATTGTCATCATATTATGTAAATTAGAAATGTTCTTCCCACCAATATTCTTTGATATGATGTTCCATTTGATGATTCACATAGTGACAGAGATTCGACTTTGTGGTCCTGTACACTATAGATGGATGTATCCTGTTGAATGGCATATGATGATTTTGAAAGGGTATATCAAAAATAGAAGTTGGCCAGAGGGTTGTATAGTGGAGCGATATATTGTTGAGGAAGCCATTGAATTTTTTATTGAATACCTATCTGATGTGGAAAGCATTGCTCTCCCAAAATATCATCACACTAGATGCATTGAGGGTGAGGGAATTTTTGGAAGAGAAGTTGTGATAGTCAGTATTACAGATCGGGAGCAGGCCCATATTTATGTTTTGCATAAAAGTTGGGAGGTTGCTCCATATATTGAAACTCACAAAGAAATTCTTAGGCAGTTGAATCTATCAAGGGCTGAAAAATGGTTAAGAGATACACATAATTTCTAGTTTATTGGATGGTTTCAGGACCATATTTTTAAGCAGTTGGATGAAAATCCGAATTCAATGTCAGAACGACTTTGATGGATAGCTGCTAGACCAAGTGTGTATGTATTATCTTACAGTGGTTATGTAATTAATGGTCATAAATTCTATACAGATGAACATGATGAAGATAGTACCATGAAAAATAGTGGAGTTACACTAGTGGCTGAAGCAATGCATGTTTCTGGTAGTAAGGACAGAAATCCAATTTACGCAAATATGTCATACTTTGGAATTATCAAACTAATATGGCAGTAGGATTATACGACATTCCAATTGCCGTTTTTTCCATGCAAATGGGTTGATAACAACAATGGTGTTAAAATAGATGAATGGGGATTTGTGAAAGTTGATTTTAGTAAAGAAGGGTACAGAGACGAATAGTTTATAATGGAATCACAAGAAGTACACGTTTTTTATGTTCCAGATCCCGTAAACCGAAAGTGGTCGATTGTTCTGTTATCTTCCAAAACTACTAAAGGTTCCGATGAATATTCAGTAGAGGACGATCCTTTTAGTGGTACGTCGCAATCATTTAGGAGTGGTCCCAATGAAGATGATATTTTGTATGTTAGAGAAGACCACAATGAAGGGATTTGGATAATCGATAGAGGTGTAAAATCCCTTCAGCCTTTGGAAAAAAGACAGAGAGTTTAATAAACAGGTTATATTTTGTTTGTAATATAGATCTTGTTATATCATGTTATTATCTTATCATTACTGAATTTATGTAATATAAATTAACAGTTCAACCACTTTTGCAGATAATGACTTCTGCACATTCTGGTGCTCCTAACCTTGAGGATGAAAAAGTCTCTCAAGCTACTGCTTTTGTAGCTGCTGCTGCTCTTGTTGCTCATGCAGCTCCTGCTGCTCCTACTATTTCTCCTACTGCGGCTCCTGTTGCTCCTGCTACTCCTGCTACTCCAGCTCCTGCTGCTCCAGCTACGGCTACTGCTACTCCTACTTTTTCAGCTCCTGCTACCCTTAGTGTTGAGGTCCAACAACCATCATCACATTCCGTTGATACCATTTCAGATGAACATGTAGATGTTGTTGATATCGATGAAATGGTCGGGAATAAAGGACCGACGTTGCAGAAAACACAGGTGCATCGTAGTTTGATGGTGTTAGCCAAAATTCTTAAGGACAAAATCAAAGGCAACAAATTTGAAGTCGTATGGAATGCACGAGGCCAACATGTGAATCCCAACAAGGCTATGTTTAGCAGCTACATTGGAGTTGTCACTTGGAAACACGTGCCGATTGACAAAGATTCATGGAACCATGTTGTGTCCAGGCTGAAGGCTGTGATCTGGGATAAAATTACTATTACATTATTAATTTATTTCTTTAATTAACTAGCAAATAAAATAATGAAACAATGTCTTACTCATCTCAATCTCTTGCAGAGTACATTTATATTAGACGATTCACACAAGGATTATGTACTAAGGCTTGCAGGAAGGATTCATTGAGATTTTAACACTATTTTAACAAGATTTCACCTATAAGATTCAAATGGTAACATAAACCGGCACCCACCCATTGTCTATGCTCACCTGATATCCCAAGAAGCATGTGATGCATTTATTGGTCGCCATGGGGATGAGAAGTTTCAGGTACGTTGTGGGTGATAGTACGTTGTTTGAGGATACCTGTATTCATCATTTTGATTTTCAATATTTCATTAATGAAATAGAAACTTTGTACTAAAAATAAGGAAAATGCATCAAAACCAACATACCCTTATTGTAAAGCAAGGATGGGGTACTCTTCATTATAAAAGAAAATGGTCCTATTTTAAATTTACAGTAATATTGTTAGGTGCCAATAAACAACATCATAATTATATTTATATGTTTATATGTATATTGATGAGTCTAAAACCAAATTAACATCCATCCCACGTCATGTGCTATGGAAGGAGGCACCTGTGAACAAAGAAGGGATGTTAGTAGATGAGAACACATAGAAAGTGTGGGAAATATGTGTAAGTATGACACGATGATAAAATAATTTGTTTTAAATTGCTATTACAGAAAAATAATTAGTTATTTTCATATATCCGACAGTCATAGGAATTATCTACTCCTGTAGTGGATATAGACCTATTATCGACATCTTTGAAGTAGCCAGAAAAATATGGTCGTGTTAGAGGTGCAGGATTTGGGGTGACACCTTGAGTATATTTTGAGAAGAAGAAAAAAACAGATGATACAGATGAAAAATTGGAACAAATGAGAGAAAAAATAGAAACCCTTGAAGTATGATTGCAATGGTAGGGAGAGTTGCTAGAAAGTTTTATAGGTGGGACGAAAAGGGAAGACACAACTCAGGAACAACCAGCGCGTGAACATCCTGCCCCACCCCCACTAGCTTTGAGGCGAGCCATTCGCCTCAAAAAACTATCTTAGCCGTGGTAATCAATATTATAATAATTGTTCCCATGAAATATGAATCAGAAAAACACTGATAATTTTTCTGTACTGATATTCTATAGGGTGATAATGATTGAGATTTATATCTGTCAACACTCACCTATCACCTTATAGTGAGGAGTACAGTGTTCAATATCCCATATGCCACACTACTTAATAGACTACTTCCGAAAGATCATCTGAAAGTGACAATTACTGTAGCTCATGAGCTAAATGCAGAGCTACCTATTCTACTTGATGATGATGATATTCATTCGGTCGAAAAGTCTATTGGGATATTCATTGCATGGCCGTCACAAATTGTAAGAGTACATGCAGACAAAGAGGTATTTATTTCCTATTTTTTTCAAGCTAAACCCTTAACAATTAATGAAAAAAGGGTCTGAACCAATGATTGTTGTTATATACGGAGAAAGGGATGGGGGTGACAAACGTCAGCTCAAAACCATCTAAAATATCAACCAACAAATCCCAAGGAGCTATTGAAAGCACAATAACACCACCTGTTCTCTATCCACATTTACTAACATTGAATACTCATGTGGATACGAATCTAAAAGTTGGTAATAGTCATGTAGTGGTTTTTGAAGATAATATATATGGAGAGGAAATTTAAGATTTCGTTTCTGCTGAAAATTTAAATGAGATCATTGAAAGCAGTTGGCTATGCGTCATAGTTGTAAATATATATATGAGGTATGTTTCCAGGAATTGATTTTCTAATAGCTGATCTAATGTGCCGATTTTGAATAAATGCATTTTATATTGTTGACAGACACATTTATGAAAAATATTTGAATGAATTTTCCCATGATCTAAGATTTGGACTTGTTAGTCCTCATATCAAATCAACACACCTAACAAAAATAGATCCATAAAAAAGGGATGTGATAGTGAACAGTTTGCGGAAAACATTTGAAAGAAAGATTACAGATGACAGACTTTTCCTAATACCAACCATGCAGGGGTAATACTCAATGATTAAAGAATATCAATTATATTTTCACTTCTGTTATTACTTATTCATTTTTGTGTTTTTAAGAAACATTGGTTGCTAATGGCGGTGAACTTGGATACTCCAAAAATTTATTTTCTAGATTCAAAGCAAGGATATCCATCAAACCGACCACACATGATGGAGTTTGTGAATCTGTAAGACAATACATCTTACATTTTAGGTCTAAACATCAAGTAATATAATTTGTATTATCTTTTACTGAGGATTATGTTATGATAGGGCAGTGTATCATTATCATCTAAAAAAGGAATGAGGATAGGGGATAATCATAAGGAGGAGAGCAAGTACTACGTCTGGAAAAATATCAGGGTATATATAATAAAATTTCACTATCCAAACACATCTCAACACAAGTTACTTATTCTCTTAATGATCAATTTTTTTAAAGTGTCCAAAATAAACAAAATATAATGATTGCGGTTATTATATTTCTAAATTTATGAAAGAGATCATTTTTCATCAATAAAATAGCATCCCTAAAGAGTTATTTTCAAAAACAACTACTAGTTCGTTCAAATTATTTATTAATTATTTATTTTTATATTTTACAGTACTACTATGACTGCCGAAAAGCCTCATACTCACAAGCTGATATAAATTTGTTCAGAAATGAGTGGGTCATATACCTGATGGGAGATTTTACACAAATACAATGAAGATCTGACTTGGGGACATGTACAATTGGTGGTCATTTTTGAGAGGGGTTAAGGGGATCAAAAGATGAAACATTATTGTATGTAAATTTTCGTAGGAAAATAGTAATTGTTATTAAATTAAACATCCTCTATCCAATGAGTCATTTTCCCATTTTAACAAATGATATGTCCCAGTAACTTGCAAGAATGCTGAACGACTCAAAGGGTTTATATTTTGTTTAAAATGGACACATTTTTAAGTGAAAACAACAACTAACCTATGAAAATATGACCAAACACATTATGATTGTCTTGATCATTTAGTAGAACAATCCACAGGTCCTTGGTGATGTGTAAGAGTCAATCCCACCTCAATCCGAGGCATGGTGTGGCCAGTACCACTCAAAGGGTCTCAATTTTGTTTAAAATGGACACAATTTTAAGTGAAAACAACAACTGACATACGAAAATCAGATAACACACATTACGATTTTCTAGATCCTATAGGAGAATGATACATGGGTCCTTGGTGATGTGTATGAGTCAACCATGCCTCAATCTGAGGCATAGTGTGGACGGTACCACTCAAAGGGTCTCGATTTTGTTTAAAATGGCCACAATTTTAAGTTAAAACAACAAATGGCGTATTAAAATCCAACCAAACGCATTCGGATTTTTTAGATCCTTTAGGAGAATGATCCAAAGGTCCTTTTTGATGTGTAAGAGTCAACAACACCTCAATATGAGGCACGGTGTGGCCGTTAGCACTCAAAGGGTCTCTCTATTATTTTAAATGGACACAATTTTTAATTGAAATCAACAACTAACCTATGAAAATACCACTAAACGCATTCGGATTGCCTTGATATTTTATTAGAATTATCCAAGTATCCTTGGTGACTTGTAAGATTCATCCCGCCTCAATATGAGGCACGGTGTGGCCACTAGCACTCAAAAGTTCTGTCTTTTGTTTAAAATGGACACAATTTTAATTGAAAACAACAACTGACCTATGAAAATCAGACCAAACGCATTCGGATTGCCTTGATCTTTTATTAGAACGATCCAAGGGTCCTTGGTGACGTTTAATATTCATCCAAACCTCAATCTGAGGCATTATGTGGCTTGTACCACTCAAAGGGTTTCTATTTTGTTTTAAATGGACACGATTTTAAGTGAAAACAACAACTGACATATGAAAATTTAACAAAAAACATTCGGATTATCTTGATCCTTTAAGATAATGATCCACAGGTCCTTTGTAATGTGTAAGAGTCAACCCCACCTCAATCCGAGGCACGGTGTGGCCAGTACCACTCAAAGAGTCTCTATTTTGTTTAAAATGGACACGATTTTAAGTCAAAACAACAACTGACCTACATAAATCCAACCAAACGCATTCATATTGTGTTGATACTTTAGTATAACGATCCACGGGTCCTTTGTGAAATGTAAGAGTCATCTCCACCTCAATTCGAGGCATGGTGTGGCCTCTAGCACTCAAAGGGTCTCTATTTTGTTTAAAATGGACACGATTTTAAGTGAAAACAACAACTAATCTAATAAAATTTGACCAAACACATTCAGATTGTCTTTATCCCTTAGTAGAATGATCCAAAGGTCCTTTCTGACGTGTATGAGTCAACCCTGCCTCAATATGAGGCATAGTGTGGCCGCTAGCACTCAAAGGGTCTCTATTTTCTTTAAAATGGACATGATTTTCAGTGAAAACAAAAACTAACCTACAAAAATACAAACAAATGCCTTCGGATTGTCTTGATCCATTAGGAGAATGATATATTGGTCCTTGGTGACATGTACAAGTAAACCCAGCCTTAATATAAGGCATGGTGTGGCTGGTACCACTCAAAGGGTCTCTATTTTGTTTAAAATGTACACGATTTTAAGTGAAAACAACAACTGACGTACAAAAATGAAATCAAACGCATTATGATTGTCTAGATCTTTTAGGATAATGATAGAAGGGTCCTTGGTGATGTGTATGAGTCAACCCTGACTCAATCCGAGGAACGGTGTGGTCATTACCACTAAAGGGTCTCTCTTTTGATTAAAATGGACACAATATTAATTGAAAACAACAACTGACATACGAAAATCTGACCAAATGCATTTGGATTGTGTTGATCCTTTAGAAGAATGATACACGGGTCCTTGGTGACATGTATGAGTGAACCCCGCCTCAATCCGAGGCACGGTGTGGCCGATAGCACTCAACGGGTCTCTCTTTTGTTATAAATGGACACAACTTTTAATTAAAAACAACAACTAACCTATGAAAATCCAACGAAACACATTTTTATTGCCTTGATCTTTTATGAGAACGATTCAAGGGTCCTTGGTGACATGTAAGAGTCATCCCTTCCTCAAACCGAGGTTCTTTGTGGCCACTAGCACTCAAAGGGTCTCTCATTTGTTTAAAATGGACATAATTTTAATTGAAAACAACAACTGACCAATGAAAATCTGAACAAATGCATTCAGATTACCTTGATATTTTATGAGAATGATAAAAGGGTCCTTGGTGATGTGTACAAGTCATCCCCACCTCAATCAGAGGCACAGTGTGGCCGGTACCACTCAAAGGGTCTCTATTTTGTTTAAAATGGACACGATTTTAAGTGAAAACAACAACTGACGTACGAAAATCTAACCAAATTAATTCAGACTGTCTTGATCATTTATTATAACGATAAAATGGTAATTTTGAATGTGTAAGTGTCAACCCCGCCTCAATCCAAGGCTCATTGTGGCTGGTACCACTCAAAGGGTCTCTATTTTGTTTAAAATGGACACGATTTTTCGTGAAAACAACAACTGGCCTACGGAAATCTGACCAAACACATTTGGATTGTGTTCATCCTTTAGTATAATGATACAAAAGTCATTTTTGATGTGTACAAGTCATACATGTCTCAATACGAGGCACAGTGTGGCCGTTAGCACTCAAAGGGTCTCTATTTTGTTTAAAATGGACATGATTTTAAGTGAAAACAACAACTGACATACGGAAATCCGACCAAACACATTCGGATTATCTTGATACTTTAGGAGAACTATCCAGGTATCCTTTGTGATGTGTACGAGTCAACCCTACCTCAATCTGAGACACGGTGTGGCCACTAGCACTCAAAGGGTCTCTCTTTTGTTTTAAATTGAAACATTTTTAATTGAAATACACAACTGACCTATGAAAATCTGACCAAACGCATTCATATTTTCTTTTATCCTTTAGGATAAAGATACAAGGGTCCTTGGTGATGTGTACATGTCAACCTCGCCTCAATCTGAGGCACGGTGTGGCCGGTACCACTCAAAGGGTCTCTATTTTGTTTAAAATGGACACGATTTTAAGTGAAAACAACAACTGACATACAAAAATCTGACCAAACACATTAGTATTGTGTTGATATTTTATGAGAATGATCCATGGGTCCTTTTTGACATGTATGAGTCAACCCCACATCAATACGAGGCACGTTGTGGTCGATACCACTCAAAGGGTCTCTCTTTTGTTTAAAATGGACACAATTTTAATTGAAAACCACAAATGACCATGAAAATCCGACCAAAAGAATTCAGATTGTCTTCATCCTTTAGCAGAACGATCCACGGATCCTTGGTGACATGTACAAGTAAACCCCACCTCAATCCGAGGAACGGTGTATCCGGTACCACTCAAAGGGTCTCTATTTTGTTTAAAATGGACACGATTTTAAGTGAAAACAACAACTAATGTATGAAAATCAAACCACTTGCATTTGGATTATCCTGATCCTTTATGAGAACAATCCAAGGGTCCTTTTTGACATGTACGAGTCAACCCCACCTCAATCTAAGCCACAGTGTGGCCTCTAGAACTCAAAGGGACTCTCTTTTGTTTAAAATGGATACAATTTTTAATTGAAAACAACAACTAACCTTTGAAAATCTGACAAAACGAATTCGTATTGCCTTGATCTTTTATGATAACAATACAAGGGTCCTTGGTGATGTGTAAGAGTCATCTTTGTTTCAATCCGAGGCACGGTGTGGCCGCTAGCACTCAAAGGGTCTCTCTTTTGTTTAAAATGGACACAATTTTAATTGAAAACAACAACTGACCTACGAAAATCTGACCAAAAGCATTTTTATTGCCTTGATCTTTTATTAGAACGATCCAAGGGTCTTTGGTGACATGTACGAGTCATCACCGCCTCAATTTGAGGCACAGTGTGGCCAGTTCCACTCAAAGGGTCTCTATTTTGTTTAAAATGGACACGATTTTAAGTGAACACAACAACTGACGTACGAAAATATGACCAAATACATTTGGATTGTCTTTATCCTTTAGGATAATGATTGTGACATGTATGAGTCAACCCAGCCCCAATATGAGGCATGGTGTGGCCGCTAGCACTCAAAGGGCCTCTCTTTTGTTTAAAATGGACACGATTTTAAGTGAAAACAACAACTGACCTACGAAAATATGACCAAATACATTCAGATTGTGTTGATTCTTTAGGAGAATGATCCACTAGTAGTTTGTGACGTGTATGATTCATCCCCACCTCAATCCGAGGCACGGTGTGACTGCTATCACACAAAGGGTTTCTCTTTTGTTTAAAATGGACACAATTTTAATTGAAAACAACAACTGACCTACGAAAATCCAACCAAACACATTCGTATTTCCTTGATCCTTTAGGAGAATGATCAACGGGTCCTTTGTGATGACTATGAGTCATCCTTGCCTCAATCTGAGGCATTTTGTGGCCAGTGTCACTCAAAGAGTCTCTCTTTTGTTTAAAATAGACACGATTTTAATTGAAAACCACAACTGACCTACAGAAATTTGACCAAACGCATTCGGATTGTGTTTTTCCTTTAAGATAATTATCCAAGGAGCCTTTGTGATGTGTACGAGTCATCCTCGCCTCAATCCGAGGCACAGTGTGGCCGCTAGCACTCAAAGGGTCTCTCTTTTGTTTAAAATGCGGACAATTTAAATTGAATACAACAACTGACCTATGAAAATCCGACCAAATGCATTCGAATTGCCTTGATCTTTTATGAGAATGATCCAATGGTCCTTGGTGACATGGATGAATATTAATTAAGTGTTCTATATATTTTTAGGTAAATAATTTTTTCAACCCATGTTATCCCCAAATTGAAAGGATTCAATCCACATAGAAAAAACATTAGGGTTATGGGGCATTAAATTCCATAAAGGGTAACCAACATAGATGGATTATGGAAGCAAAGTTATTTAATTGTGAACATAGAGGTAGGTGGATGAGTAGAAGAGAATATTGGGACAATAGGATATTATGTGCACTAATGGATGAGGGACATCACTTGTGTGGGTCGTATTGTGAGGTTGTATGATTCCACTAACTATAATATGACATGATTATAAATATAAAGTCAGGGGGACAAGTATATAGAAGTTTTACCCCATCTAATTATCACATGTTGGATGAGGTGAAATTAGGGGATTGTAAATTAAAGAAAAATCCTTTCAACACTCACCCCTCATGTTCCCTTAATCATACATTCCCTTGATGCAACTGTCATAGCCTACCACCCTCAAAATCACTATGCCACCAGGGTATCTCAGTTTAGTTTTACATAGATTCTAATGAGATAGCTCATCATCTAGCCAAAATTATATTATCAATGTTAGGAGATGTCATGGATGAAATCTAGAGACTGGGATGACCCCCATGAATTTCATATATTGTGAAAAAACTATGAATGATAACATGAACTAAATTAGACAACTATGATGTCCAAATAAACAAAAAAAAGTGGCATATCCATGGTGACACCATTTCTGGTTTTTTCTGTCATAGTATCACTATGGAAGCTTTAGAGAAGAATATGTGGCATTGGATAATTAACACCCACTACATCATGGGATTGACCATTGTGTCATCACAATCATGGGGCTTGAACCGAAGGTTGTGGATACACTATATAAATTACATAAAACATTGTGGATAAATTTAACCAGAGTTTATGATACGAATCTATGATATATTGTTTAAATTATTCCATAGAGGTTAAAAATGTGGTAGTGTTTCCTTTTTCAAGGATAAGGGGTCCACAACATTATTCTTTCTGATGGTCCAGGGGTAAATAAAGAATGTTAACATAAATTATTCAACATTGTAGATACTAGCCACCCTAGTGAGGTTTTGAATATGTAATTAGAGTGTTTTTTGAATGAAAGGGTTATTATAGAGGGGGATATGGATTTACCAACTCTAGGAAGAGTCATTCATGATGGGAATCAGATTCCATAACGGGTATTCCCCCTAGTTTCTGTCCATTTTGTAAAATCTGTTTCAATATAATATAAAATACTCGATATCCATGTGATTTATAAAATATACATCCCATTTCCTTGGAGAAAATTATGGAAACCTGTGAATGAGGGCCTCATATTCCTAGAATAATGACAGAGAACTCCAAAAACCAATAATGGTGGAGATTATGGGTGATTGGTAAGGGATGATGACCATTTAGAGATTCTACAGAAAAAAGGGTTAAATAGATAATTTTATGTACTTAATTATCTTATGAATTATGTGTTAATGGTGTACGGGTATAGTTGTTGTATGAGTATAGTTGGTATAATTATATTATAATTTATGTGTTAATTTTGTATGGGTATACTTTCTTTAATTAGTTTATTGAGATGCTGATTTTTTTACAGGTGTTCGGGTGTGCTGCTGCAGATTATTTCATAGCAGCAGACAGGGCATTTATCAACTCTTTTTTAGGGTTGATAAATGGTTCTTTTATCAGCGCTAAAAAAGCGCTGATAAACTACACCTTTAGCAGCACTAAATAAGCACTGATAAATGATCAGTTTATCTATGGTAAAGGAGCGCTGATAAAGTTTACCTTTATCACTGCATTTTTAGTGCTAATAAAGTTTTCCTTTATCAGCTCTTTTTTAGTGATGATAAAGTACCCCTTTATTAGCGCTCAGTAAGCGCTGATAAAGGGTACCCCCTTTATAAGTTTCAAGCTTTACAATGATTTTTAGTGCTGTTAAAGCCCGTTTTTAGTGATGTTAAAGCCCATTTTTGTAGTAGTGTAAGTTTTACCCCTTTCATAAGAGGAATGAATTGGAATTAGTAAGTGATGGGTGGGGCCCTCTATAACCCATTGATACATCGGTAGTTCTCATGAGACAAACTATTATATTTGAACGAGGCCTTAGTGGTAAGGTTATTTATGGTCTTGGCATGAGTCATTGACAGTATGGTTATGATGTCCAACATTTTTCATTTCCTTTTTATGAGATTGGTATTACATGTGATTATTTTACTAGTAGAATATCCATGTGAATGTTTAAATGTGATTATTTGATTTATACTTTCCATATTATGTTCTTGTTTATGTTTAAACAGATTGTGTTTAAATTTTATACTTTCCTTAAAATTTATGGTTATTTGCAAAATCTTATGCTATATTTTTTAACCTTACTGAGCATCTGAGATAACCCCTTTCTTAGGTTTTATTTTCCTGTGATTCCAAGAAGTGTATTATGATTTTTATATTGGGTTAATCAAGGAGAATAATATCATTATAAAAGGATTATCTGTATTGTATTTAATGTTTTTAATTGTAATGTAAGGTTCATGTATGTTATCTATTTTCCCATGACTGTTAAACTGATCGGTCCTTTAGGATTTGATTCCTTGTAATCAATTCAATGTATTTAAATAATATACCGACTCTGGGATTTTTAGGTTGGGATTTTACATCTTGGACTTTTTAACCTCAATGTGAAACCCAAAATAATTAACCTAAATAACATCTCTATTAAAAATTCATTGTGTATTGGTATAGTGTAATCTATATAATATAAAAAATATCCTAAAATACTTTGACAATGAAAATAATAATAATGTATTGACGAATAAGGTGAAATGCCAAAAAAAATCATTTTACTTTAGATTCAAACCATATGAAAAAAATCATGGTATATTATTTTATAACTATGGTGTAATAGTTTTTTTATAAATAGAAAATACTCAGAAAATACAATAAAAACTATAATATAATAATATTTTTTATAGTGTGAGTTTTTCATTCTTTAATATATTAACTATAAAATATTCCTCAATATTATTCTATCTAGAAATATAACCATATTTCATCCAATAATACTAATTGAAAATAAACACAACCACTTTAGAATAGATCTATGATTCACTTCATTTTATCATACTTAGTTCTAACATTTTCCTCTTTTGGTCAACCCAGGTTCATATATTCTCTCCCTTTGGGTTAATTATAAATTCCCAATTATATTCTTAAAATTTTCATGTGTTATTAGTAATCTCCATAATCCAACAACTCTAAATAGTAATAGAAAATACCATTTGATCACTTAATGACAGCATGATATAATCTTGGTGTAGAAAACAAGATATATAAAAATAATATTATTTTCCCAAGTATTTACATTTTTATACCATTGTCTATGTCCACAAAAAAATATAACCCATTCAAATAAAATTGGATGAAAATATTGACAAAGTAAAAATTTTGGAGAAGGACCATCATTTATGGATGGATAATGATCATTTCTCATGTACCAAGTAAATAAATCACAATAAAGTATTATTTTTAGAGGTGAGGTGGCGATTCCTCATGGACAATTAAATTGTTTGTGGACAAGAACCATTTTTAAAGGCATCATAGATACCCCTTTTCACCCACATGAAAACTTTATTATTAGGGATTTGTTCATTCCCGCAAGTAATATTCAAGTCCATAAACTATTTTCTAAATGTAGGTATAAATGTTTCATGAAAATGTGATCTATTTAAAGTCTTTTTCCTCTTTATGTTGGGATAATTCTAAATCTTCATAGTTTCCTAATTTTCTCACATTGTAGTGGTGAAGTAGTCATTCTTCATGACTTCTTAGTATGTGACCAGATATTCTAAGAAGGTGGTACCGATGTGATAACTATAAATACCTATAAAAAACTTTTAGAAGGGGGGATTAAAACCTTATTTGATAAAAAAAATTAAGATAATTGTTTCATGTTCTTCATGGGGAGAAATCAAACCATACTCAAAGAGTTTCATTTGAGAAAAGAATCATTGGTAATGAATTTAGTTTTACTCAAAGAATAAGGTGCATGAGCATCAAAATAGATATTTATGTTAATGCCCCCCAAAAAATAAACCTCATGGGGTCATCTATATGAATCTTTTTTTATGGTCTCCAACAAGACCCATTTTATGGAGGGATACTCGCCTAAATGTTTTTTAAATTAGAGAATTTAAACTCTAGACATTCTCATCCATATTCAATTTCAAATGAACCTAATTTTTTGAAATACTTGAGGTTCCAAATATTTTATTTTACTCATACCAATGATTGAAAACTATGAATGATTTGACATATAGTGGTACACTTCATGAAGAAACCTTATTACGGTTACTAAAGCTTATTTAATGCTCCTCCTTCCACTCAGTCCATCATTCTTGGATAAATTAACCCAAATGACCATATTAATATCATTTATCTATGGTAAAATCCTCAAAAACCCAATTCTAGTGAAGAATATTCCATTAAATCCTAGGATATATTAATAAGTTATCCAAACTAGAGTGATCCTCTCCAATCATGTATTTATTTTATAATGAATATTTCTTGGGAAATATTCCCTAACTAATAGGACCATAAGGATAATTCTAATCATGTATTACTATGATAATGAGGGTTTCTATTAGTGGGTTATTGGTATTGAATCTTCTAGATCAAAATGATCATACTAGATGACTCATATCAAGAATCATGTCATCCCCAATATTCAATGGACTCCTTTTGTCCACTCAATGAGAGAAATCAATATTTGGGCCTCCTATATAGTGCGAGCCCCAAATATATCCTTATTAGTGGCCTCATACTCAATGATTCACTCCTCTATATTAGGGGCATTCTAATTAGTGTATTAACTAAAAAATATATTCACTTGAGTCATCTTGATTATTGAACTATATGGGTCACCCATGTGTACGACCCAACTCTTCCTCACTATACCATATTTTCTATGAAAACATTCATCATTAGACTATATTTCATATTAGACCTATCCTCATCATTCCATGTTCCCCATGAAACAAATATTATCATGAATTGTTACCAAAAAGTAGTATTAGCAAGAAAAGTGGCTCTCTCTTGTAACCCCACTCAATCTCATATTGTATCCCTTTTCACAACATAGATGAATTTACCACCTGATTTTAAACTACATGGACTGATCCCAATATGTGACTTTAAATTGTGCAATATGAATTTTTTGGGATTTGAAACCTATTGTCCACGATACGTAGGATGCATTCATGAGGTTCAATCATAATACCCTATAGCTTCTAGATATATGACCTTAAAAGAATCTTCACTAGGCCTTGGATGAATGACCTTAAATGAAACATCACATGATCATTGATCCATGACTTTAAAAGGAACCACACTGGTCTTTATCACATGAACTTAAATGGTATAACATGTTTCAATATGTTGCACTAAACTGCATGGGTTTTGATTTAGTTTATAAGGATAAATAAGAATCCCTTTTATGGTATTTATCTAAACATCACTACTCCTACTTCATCCCTGGATAGTGTTAAACATTACAATACATAGATGTTCAACTTTAAACTATATTTTAAATAAAAATTATCCATTAAATTCATATTTTCAATTAATTAATTAAAAATAGATAACTAGTAATAATATCATTACATGGAAGGATTCATGAGTGTAAATTAAATATTTAAGAGAGTCCTAGTGGAGGCATAAAAACCTAAAACTAATGAGGTAATGTCCTATCCTCACGATCAATGCACTCCCAAAGTGTCACTAGTATGTCCCAAAACCACTATATTTATAAATTATGTACAAATTGACTCTAAACCATGTAATCATACAGGAACATTCGAAAAAATGGTGAAATTAATGTGAATCCTTTACCCGTGAAATAGATTGATCGTATTTTCATTTTTAGTTTGAGATGCTAAATTAAAAGATTTACTATTTTTGGTCCTTTCCCCTGTGAGGACTTTATTAATTCTAATGGTAATTTTTAATGGAACTATCAAATATTGAGATTCTTATAAAACATTATGGTAGATATATGGAATCTCAATCCACTACTCACTACCAAATAATGTGTTATATAAGCATCACAACCTCTATAAAGGATATGACTCCAACACTAAAATGTATTCTCTCACAAATAAAACACCTCCAAAACTAGTTTTTTAAATCCATAGTACTTTAGTATTATATAAAATGATTTATCCAGACCTTGGAAGTGTCTCATGAGAGTAAGACCTAGTGGATGTTCGACTAATGATGGGATATGAAGAAGTATGTAGCATCTGTTTCTACCTCCAACCACTTTGAGAGCCTCTATTCAATGAATAAGAATATATACCTCCCTTATCTTAGGGAGTTATATGGGGATAATGAAATCATCCCTACTATTTGTTAGGAATTACATAGGAGGGATCCTGTCATTTATCATCATCACTGACACTGTATATTCCTAGCCTCTCATTTAGATGCTGATAAGGATAAATTGAAGATATCATGTTAGGTGTTTATACTAGGTCATATAAGAGGAGGTCACACTATAGATGATGTACCACAGAATCTAAGGAGAAATCCTATATTCACGTTCTTACCAATACTCAATAATTTCATTAGTGTATTGTGGAATCAGTGTCATAGGGTCATGTTCATGTATGCTATAATGATTTTTATCAGCATATTCTAGTGAAGATCTAGTGATGATCTCATATTAATTCCCCCAATCAACAAATAAAAGCATTACCATATCCTTTATCCCATCCATGAATCCAATTAGTATATTTTAGTGGAAAACTAGGAACAATCTAGTACACTAGCTGCTATCCAGGAAGTTTGTTGGTATGTCTAAATGAAAACCACAGAGTAGGACAATATTCCTCCTCACTTCTATTAAGTATATTGGTATATTATAATGGTATCTATGATATAGGACTATATTTCTTCCAAATAAATAGAATTACATTAGTATATTATAGAAATGACTAAGGTATGGGATCATATTATCCCCCACCCACCATCAATATGTAGAAGAAATCTCATATCCATTCTATCATCCATAAATTCTATCTGTATATTATAGTGGAAACCAATGAGAAGTCTCTTTCCCCCTTTCCCATCTAGGAAGTTTGAAAAAACATGCCAAAAAAATTATAGATCGTTCTTATATTCTTTATTACATCTATAAATATCACTAGAATATCCTAGCTAGAACGAATAAGTAATCCCATATTCCTACTCACTTCTATAAATGTTACTGACATATTTCAGCGCAAACCCAAAAGTGGTCCCATATCCCCACTCTAATATTGAAGTATTGTCAGTAAATATTTATGATGATTAAGAAGTAACATAGAGGGGATATCACTCATTAAATTAATTTCTCATATTTCATTACATCAATTATGATCTAGGATCAGACCTCGATATCCCAAAAAAGGACATCCAGAAAAAAAGTATCTCCAAATTCAATTTTCAATCGAGGAGCTAATTGATACCCTTACCCCTATCAACGCTGATATTCTTAGGCCACATTGAAATATTCCACTAGTATCCTAAGAATATGTTGCCTCATCATCAATAGGAGAAACAATTTTTAGATACGTAGGTCCTTCCTATGGTATTATGATTTGAAACTCTAAAGGTCCACCACATGAAATCTATTTTCGAGGTCCTCCCTATGAAACCAAATATAATAATGACTAAGGTCCTCACCATGCCAATATGAAGACCAACCATAGAGGTCCTCACAATGATATAGGCTAGAAAGTTCATCATTGTAGATCAATTAGCAATGAGGTCCTCCCTTTTCCATCTCATCAACAACAAGTGACCATAGAGGTCCTCCCTATGGTAACTGAGCTAATAACACTAGAGGTCCTCCCCATTGTGTATATTGTAAATTCCCTTCATATGATGAATCAAAAAGATGAATTGGAGGCCCACTCTATGTTTTTTAATTAGGTATAAACCATGTAATTCTTCCCCATGGTGTTTTTTAGATTCCTTCCATGGAATGACCTATCGAATCAATATGAATCTCTTCCTAGTGTTATATTTGCTTTAAAATTTAACTTTTATAGAGAGGAACTTTAAAAATTGAATCTAAAAAAACTAAAAACCTTAGTACTAACCCATTATATCTTGTTATAATCTAAGGATAGATCATGGATATAGTAATTATTAATTTCTCCCCCAAAACATGTACCCTTTGATATAACTGAGGATATTCTGAATGATCCTACTCCCTATGAAAAATAAGTTGAGAGATGATAGTTGCGGTAAAATCTGCTCCAAGAACCTCTCAGATAGTATGGTGAAAACATCATGGTCATGTGAATGAGTTAGTCAATAAAAGAATACTAATAATGTTTTGGACAATTTTCACTCCCCACTATGACATTATAGAGGCACTAAAAGAGGAGTACATTCCCTAATTTCATCACATCCTATGGGTGACCCTCCATCATCTCAATATCAGTTATTTATCTTATTGGGAGTGTGTTGGTCACATAAAAGAAACCAATAGGCATTTACAAAAAGTTGACATAACCTCCTTTTTAGTGGATCAGACCCCTCAGTCCTAGAGGTAGTATGAGTTTTGTTAATAAACTTTCCTCAATAGTATAATGTTTCTATTCCATATAGCAACTAATTTCCCATATGTTGTACATATAAGAGGCTGGGTTGATTATAGAGCTATATATTCTACCCCGCTCACTAGATTGCAGGTATCATCAGGGAAAGAGACCTATAATTTCATCACTTTGGTACAAGTATTAGGCCATGCGTCAACATATTTTGGATGTTATATCCAGATGAATCCTATCATTCCTCAATCCTATAGATGACTTACTCGGTAGTATAAAACCATTGAAACAATTTTATATGAGGCTGATAAGAAGGTTTAACATTCCTCACATATGAGGAATTAAAAAACAAAACTATAGAGAAACCCTTGACAATAACAAACACTCACCCTAAATGTGCACTACATCTAGATTGTTCTCAAATAGAGACCTGAAAATCCAAGAAGTTCATGATATTAACTACCTCAACAACATTATAGAATCAACTGAATCATACAAAGTTGGGAGATTTTTTACCACCACATCCACCCCTTGGATCATGAAATCCACTTCAATTATAAGATTTTATGGTAATAGAACCATGTAAACCCTATCCCATAGGGATGGAGGAATTATTACCACCTCTTCCTTTGAGTAAGCTGGTTTTTTACAGCCAGATGGGGAACTTTATAGGAAAATCTATTATGTTTCCTTCAATTTCAGGACTAAACCCCCTCATTGAGTCTATGATCTATGAAAACTATCAGACACACCCTTAGGGTAACCCTCTATAAACAAATTTTGGGTAAACATTTATGTGATAAAGTGAATATTCTTAAAGCATATGAGCCAAGAATGGTCCACTGGGAATGAAAATATCAAAGTGGACTATGATTTTTTCTTTGATAGATATTCAAAGAATGAACCCCCTCCCCCACTCCTAAAACTATAATGTAAATATGACTCATGCTACTTGATATAAAATATTGGATATTATTTATTTTATCCCTATAAACAATTTAAATAATGATACTGACAGAAAATAATGTGATAAGGAGGCATTCATTCAAAACATGGCTCACAATAACTTCCATAATTTTTTTTTCATACCTAACATCAAAAGAAGATTCAAGAACTATGATCTATTCCAAATATTTATTTTCTATATACTGAGTTAGCTTCAACCAAAGATAAAGGTAAAGGTTCAGATATATCCCACTCACTACTCAAAGAAGTTGATCTCATTTCTACATGAGATAGGATTTATCAATATGAAATTAGTATGGAGAATCTAAAGTAAATCAATGATGATTTAATGAGAGGTAATATATATAGTGAGTGAAACTAACAAGATATAGAAAATATATATCCTACAGTAGAACACCATGAACAGGAAGGAAAATCTCAACCATCAATGGATAAATCTAATCATTATACCAATATGGATCCTAGAAAACCAATCTACCTTACCCTAAAAGCAACATATTATTAATTATTTCCACCCCTAATATAACAAACACTACCAATTCAAGTGATATATCCTAGAAAATATTAGGTGTTCTGAAAACATTGGACAATGATGAGACAAACATATCATGTTCAATCCAATGCCTCCACTCATACACTAGCCTAACCAATAGTATAACTAAAACTCATTGAATCCAATGAGTCCCTTTCTACCTGAATTTAATCCACATAAGGGTTATGTATAGCTGTGATACTAGAGAGGAGTTAATTATTTTAATGGTTGTACTTAACCCCGCCTCCACCCAAATTTGGGAATCTCACATTCCCAATATTCAACAATATGGGAGATCTAGAGTAGAATCTAACACACTTTACAACCTTATGCAGGCCCATGATGGGAACACCTAAACAATGAGTAGTAGTAAAAAATAAGTTTTTTTGGTATCCATGGAGGGATTAGTATTGCTATAGTGTATTAATATAATAATTGAGTTCATCTCCCATTTTTAAGATCTATGATTATATTTACTTTATTAATTTATCACCATGTTGGATAAGGAAACATTCGCCGAACTCTAAAATTTCCAAAAGTGAGAAAATGAGAGGGTTTTAGACTTAATTATCTACTAGAAAGTCCTGAAATACTCTATGAATATGAAAATCTCATTAGAGAAAATATTTAATATTTGTATATAAAATCTCTAAGCTGAAATGAAAAAACTATTCAAAACCTTGAAGTACCCTAGTGATTTTAAATAGTTTTCTAATGTTTCACATAAAATTAAATATGTAATTCATAACTCTAATAAAATTTATTATCTGAAGTCTCCAAAAAATGGTAGAGATATAGTATGTAGAGGTTGTGACTGGGATACTCAAGCTAGTGAAAATTCTAGCTATATCTCATACACCCAATCAATATCATATGGTGCCTCCTCTTTAACAATGGTGGTAGTACACCACTTTCATCTGGAGGATAATAATGATCCCAAACTTCTAAATTTAAAAGACCTAAAGAATAGGGTTTAACCCTTATAATGATAATAAGTTAAATTATATTTCATCTCCCCCATATAAAATAACATTCTTAATCTAGTAATGATATGTAAGGACAAAAATTTTAGTCAGAATAATCACCCAAAATATTTATTTTAACACCATATGATAGGTAACAACATCCAAGACATTAAATTTGGTGGTATGATTAGGAATAAAAAAATTGAATATTAAATATAAAGGTTTTAGATAAATAAAAAATATTTATAAATAAGTACTTAGTTTTTAGTAAAGTCTTTATATGCTTTGAAAATGCTTTTTTCCCAAAAAACGATTTGTATGTTTTTTTGAACAAATAACAAAATTACTTTTTGAGACTTTTAGAAAATTTATTTGAAAAAATTAAATAAATTTTTTCAATCTACATGTTAAAATTATATTAGGGATTATTTTTTGGAATTTTCTAAAAAGGTTAATTTTTCCATGAATAGTGAAAATACTGATTTTCATTAAAAACAACCATTTCATTTAAAAAAATTACAAAATTCTATCTTGTTTAAAAAATATAAAAGGTAATATAAATTTAATTATTTTATGATTAAATCAATTTATTTCCTTCCAATATAATTCATATTGATGTTAGATATTGAAACATTCTATACTTGTGAAATTTTTCTCTTTGGAAAAAGATTTTTCATCATGTCCACGAGTTTAATTTAAAATTATATTTGTCCAATTATATGAATGGAATTTGTAAAAAAAAATTAAATATTTTTAATAATACTAATTAATTTTATATAATAATTCAAACTTAATTTTTAGTTAAATAAATAGTAAAATAAATAAAAATGTATTATCACGATTAATGTTAAAATGAGTTTATCAAGGGTAAAATAAAAATATAAGGGTAAAATGACCTAAAAACTTATAAGAACCCATTTTATAGAAATACATAAACCTTATAACCTATATTTCTTGAGAATTGTCAATTTTATATCTTTTTGGAATGTTTAAAATGTGGGTACACCTTTTTCTTTTAAAAAATTTCAAGTCTGTCCTCTCCCATACATATAAAAGGGCACCCCTATCCTTTCATCATCACAAATCCAAAACAATTATTTCCAAAGAATAACTACCCAAACCACATAATTAATTTCCTCCTCACATCCAATATGCCTTATTTTAGTTTTTAAACCTTCTTAATATGTGTTTAGGTATAAACATAATGAGGTTGTCCAAAAAAAAGGTAAATTTCTTAAATTTGTGTTTTTTATTTAATTTCTTATTCCAAAACCTTCAAATTTTCTAAAAATATGATAATTTAATAACACAAATATCTCCCATATAGTGAGATATTATTATTTTAATGATATTACCTATATCCATCTCCTCTTCCATCAAATGGTAAATGAAATCATCGATCATGTGTACGACAGACTACATCCTCAAAAACCGATGTAATTCATTTTCCACCAACACCTATAATGTCTAGATATAATGATTGATTTAAAATATTTATACTATATTTATGAAATAATTATATTTTTGAAATTATTATATTACATATGTCTTATTACATTCCATTTCTTGGGAATAGAGTAATGGCGGTCGTGTGTACGGCGGACTACGACCTAGTGAACTAAGGTGATTAATTTTTCACTTAAGCATTACATAAAAGGTAATAAATATAAATTTAATGAAAAATATGTGATATATAGGAAATTATAATTAAAATTAATGGTTATATATTATTTACCATCCTTTTATTGCTTCTGCTGATAAAATCGAAAATGTGTTCATGCGTATGCACAGCTTTCCATGTCCATGAATGGTGTAATTCATTTTCTATCTCAAAATTTTATAGATTATTATAAATACATATGTAATGAATATATATGATATTTGTATCATGTATAATATTCTATATACTATGTATCTGTGATCAAATTAAATAGACCAAAAATGAAAAATCAAAACATACATGAAAAACAAAGCATTTATTACCCAAAACATAATTTTAACAGGGATTTGTTAATAAACATGTGATAGAAGGTCATTAGTAAATAATATATGGTATGATATATATAACTATGGTTCTATAATATATTTATAATAAACAAATATTTATTATATATAAGTATGGAATGTATACAAAGGAACTCTACACTTATGGTAATGGATTTTCATCTCACTTCTATTTTTATGAAACACATACCTTATACAATAATTATTTATTTTATGTGGTGTAAATACTTACCATGAATGTATTAAATTATTACTATCCTAAAAATTATAGATACATGTATCCATATAATGTTATTTATTTTATGGGGATTATGATTTATGAGATATCAAAGTGGTAACGACTTTATGTTATAATCTCTTTATTTATCAGGATTGTTTATGATTATACTTTTAATGATAAGATATTATTATCTACCAATCAAGAAACATATGTGTTTTTTATAATATATTTATTTCATGAAAATACATTTTTTTGTTTCATTATTATCTCTTTATATACTCAAGATTTCAAAATTACGATTTTAAGGAAAACCGGCTTTATTACTATCTTCAGTCAAAATTCCTTTCTCTTACATCTCCATGATTTTAAAAAATGTTTTAAAGAACATTTTTAATAATATCCAATGATTTATTAAATAAAATTTTAACCGTGTATGAATTTTTAAAAAATTATTTTAAGGTAGTATTCATGATGTTTTCGGGATGAGGTACTATTTGACTTTTTAGTAAAAATGTGAAATGAATATTTGTTTAAATATGGGTGATATGAATGGTATTTTCAAACATAATAACCACTAAATATTTTAAATAATAATTTATAAGTTTCAAAATTAGTTTCAAATAAAATAGTTTTCACTGTTTTTTGCGAGCTTTTAATTTTTAAAAATGACAATTTCAATGTGAAGAGTTGTTTTCATCAAGAAATTCTCCAAGTGATCATTCAACATCATTTTACATCTAGATGAAATCCATTTATGTTACATAGGATTTATGGGGGATATGATATAAGGATTTCATACTTAATATTTTTATAGATGTTTTTTTTATTATTGATATATTTTTATGAAGCTTGGCCCTTTTCTAGGGGTTATGCTATAATTAATTGATGGTATGATTATGAAACCAATTTATTTTCTATGGGATATGTTTTGATGAAATGTTTAAGAAACCTATTTCTTCATGGGTTTTGATGTTGTGAATGTTTTTTAATATTTTGGCACACCTATGTATGGTTTCAATTATTTGGTGGTGGTTATGTTATAACCATGGATGTTGGTTACCTTACAACCAAGGACTATAAATATGTTATAACTAAGAGGGTGATCGCATTATAACCAAGGATGGATTGGGCCTATATCTCCCTCCAATTCAATGGGTAAATATTTATATCTTATGAGATAAACAGTACTATAATGGGTAGTTAGCCAAGTTTAGTAAGGAATGTTTTCCACTATAACAGTTTTGGGAGTGAACCTTGACTTATATGATAGTTTGGGGAGTGAACCGATTCCACTATGATAGTTTTGTCAAAGATCCTTTATTACTAATGAAATGATTTTATATTATTATGTTTATGCCAATTTTTTTGGATATTGCAATGTTATGATCTCATGTATCATGTTCTTTGATTCAATAATTATTCCTGTTTTGTGAACATCCAATATTTATACTATGACACATGTCTACGATATATGACATGCGGGGTACAGTTTTCAAATATTATTCTCCTTCCCTCATAACCTTATGACCACATTATGTCAATATCACCCTTTTTACCCATTATGAGTCTATAGTATAACATTTTATAATGTTTCTTTTTACCTTGTTATGAAGAAATATATTATGTACAATATGTCTAAGAAGGGTTCTAGTTATGAACAATTTAGTGGGTGATGATGTAGTTCACCTATGAACCAGTTGTTATTTAATCCATGTTTTCGAAGGAAATACACCTATATGATTTTGGTGCTGATCATTGTATTATTTAATGAATTTTAATATATTAAGATGTAATATATATGTATGAAATGATTGCGTATCTCTAGTTGGAAACGTATAAAGGTTTAGTAAAACCTTTGAAAAATAGGATGAAAATACTTCAGTGATAACCATAAGGATAAGAATAACTATAGGAAAATATCATGAAATTTTTTAGAAGTATAGATTTAGTGGTTTTTGAGTAATTACATACCTATCAAGATTCTACAAGTGGATGTGGATATGGAATAGTTTTACCTATGGGTAATATTTGTGAAAAGGGAACATTGGGTCAGACTCAATCATCACTGGGTGCACAAAAATGGTACTTACTTCACACCTCATTTGAAACATCTTGGGAATATGTTTTTGAAACTCACAAACTCATAACAAAACATCATAAAACATTTGTATAGTGACCATGAATGTCTTATGTTAATCCTAATGTGTCATATATTTAAAAGAAGGTTTTATGACTTTGTACATCCTTTCAAATTTTTCTCATGATTATGTGGTTATCCATTATGATTATTGTTACATACACTATCCTTTTTTGTTCCAGTCAATGGATGGAACCCAAAGGAACCATGTTAATGTTGAGTGAAACAAACAATGTAATGAATTTTCTCCTAACCAACCAAAATTTATAGGATATATAATAAAAAATATCATTTCCATTCTCAAATAACTTTCTTAAGATATGAATAATATTAAAATTATAAATGATAAAGAGAGTGAACAAAATTTTGTTGAGTCCTTAATGAGGAAATTTCCACCTTTTTTAGTGGTTCTTCTAATCTATTAGTTACTGAACAATACATCTATACCGATGAAAATATGTTTTTCATTATCCTATGTTTAGATCATGACAAATTAATTTTTTCTATATATTGTTTGGAATGAGAATTAGATTAATTAGGGTCTCTTTTCAAGAATGTGAAGAAAAAAATATGAAATTAACTCCATTGAATGGGATGAGTTTAAGAGATAATTTTTCAGTAAGTAATTTCCCTGTATTATTTTCATGAAAAAATAGAAGGAATTTATTGAGTTAATACATAAGTATGATTAATCTGTTAGTACCAATGAGGTGAATTTTAAAATAATTTTACGGTATACTTTTGGTGTTCTCATACAGTCTAAACATAAGGTTAATTGATTCTTAGGTGAATCAAAACCAAGTATCCAAAGAAATGTTTCCATAAGTAACTTCAGTATCTATGTATAAATCATTAAATTTTCTATCAAAGTAGAAATAAATATTAAAGTCACCCATAAATCACATGGTTTTGATAAGAAAAGAAATATGGAATTTGGATGAAACACTTGAAACCAAGGAGAAAAGAAGATGATATTTTCTTCATTCTCAAAGTGTGGATGAAAACATTGAGGAAATTTTCTTAAGGTGGATGGTAAATATTTTGAGGGCAGAAAGTAAGTTAATCGGGTAATTGATTTCCAAAGTGATGTGAATAATTTATCTAATGTTTTAAAAATAGATAAAGCTCCACATAATGCACCACCCACACTCCAATGTTTTAAATTCAAGGATTATGGGGATTATCTTAACTGGTTCCCAAATATGAAGGTTATAGATGATGATTTATTTCATCAACCACTTAATTTGAGGAAAAAAGGGAAATATCATGAGATCAAAATTTCTAATGAGGGGTAAAATAACAATATGGTGAAAGGTACATTTACCATTAACTCTAGAACTATTAATGTCTTATTTAACTCAAGATCTACCCAATATTTTATATCTGAATAATTTTATAAGAGTTTAAAAATACCTACTAAAATATTATATGTTGAATTAATAATGGAAAACCCCAATGGAACGATGATCACATCTCAAGTCAATCAATTTTATCTAGTTGATGTTTGTGGGAATGTGCTTCCTTCAAATATTTTTATTCTCCCTATGGTTGAATTCTATTTTATATTAGGAATATATAAGATTTCTCTATATAAATCTCACATCAACTTCCAAGTAAGTTATGTCACATTTGATATCCTGAACCAACCTATGACTGTATTCCAGTGTGAAGATAAATATAAAATTACTATAAAAATTACACAAATTTTATGAGTCTTGATTATCATTAAAAATTATTGTTTATATTAGAAGGTTGGGGAGAAACTCAAAATTCATTATATTGTAATTTTGTGGGATTTATTTATGTAATTTTAGAAGACTTTTATAATAATCCACTGAAATGTTATGTTGAGTTATAAATATACTAAGATTCACACCTATTTAAAAAAGTCACAATAGAATGACCCTGAATGACTTGCTATAATTAAAGAATAAAATCTAGGAGAAACTTGACAAAGGATTCATTAGTCCAACTGTGTCAACTTTGGGTGAACCTATTATTTTTTAAATAAAGAAATAAAGATCAATGTGAATCTACATTGATTATTGGGAGCCTAAAAAGATCACAATCAAGAAATAATATCCTATAACCTATATTGATGACTTTTTTGATCATATATGTGGAGATAAATACATTTCCTTGATTGAAACTTGTTTTGGATATCATTAATTGAGGTTCAAGAAGAAGGGTATACCCAATACAACACTTTTTACAAGGTATGAACACTTTGAGTATATAGTGATTCCATTAGGTATTAATAATTCCCCTACCATCTTCATAGATTTAATTAATATATTATTTAAATATTACCTTGATCAGGTTGTGGTATTATTTATAAACCATATTATCCTTTATTCAAAGAGATATCAATAGAATTAAGATCTCTTGATAAATTTACTAAACACTCTACGAAAGGGGAAAATATATGAAAAAATTACAAAGTGTGAATTTTAGCTACTAAAGGATTCATTTTTTGGTCATATAATTTGAAGAGAGGGTATATAGGTCGATCCATCAAAGATAGAGTATATTGAACAATGAACCAGACCAACCACTATGACAAAGATCCATACCCTATAAAAATAATTAATAACTAGGGGTGGTTTAATAAGGTATGGTTTATTTTTTTTCAAAATATAGAGGATGTTTTTTAAAAACATCCACTAAAACTTTTTTTTGCCCACAAAACATCTCCCCCCCCCAAACATGACACCCCCACATCCTCTTCCCCCAACCCCGTCAAACCCTAGCCCCCTCACCGTCAGCCCCTTCTCCCCCTTTCCACTGACCCCCTTCTCCATTTCCATCGACCCCTTTCACACCTTACTCTACTGAATCCCTAACCTCATTGTTGATCGCCTTCTCCCCCGATCTCCCCGAGCCTGAGACCTAGCCTCCATCCCCTCTCTCTCCCAAACAATCACTATTGTTTCTCCCTATGAAAGGTAAGGGTGTGGATTTCCTCTAACCTTGCTTATTATATTTCTTATTCATGGTATTGGGTGTAATATCTTATTTTCCTAATATCGAGATTACGAACCTCTTCAATTTCTTTAGTTTTCTTCTAGTCCATATGTTGAGGGGGTTTATGTTAATAGAAACTATGGTGATATTATTTTTTATCATACAAAAATTTCTATCCATTATAGAAAGAATATAAAACTATAAAATTTCTAATATTATACTCATCAAATTTAATTTCTAATAGCATATTATCTTCTTATGAACCTCAATGTAGAATTATATATTTATTTCAATTGGAGGCCCCTTTATTCATATCATATTATTAAAGGGTTGGGCTAGAAAAGGTTTTCATCTATGTGGAAACAATTTAAATAGATAGTTTTCAACTATATTTTTATTTTACAAATTGTATTAAAATTTTTGTAAGTTATTTTACTTACCATGTTTTATTCTTATCATGTTGATAGATGAGATTGCAAAGATTCTGTCTTTTTATTTTCTTGGTTATTTTCATTAAACGTTAAATAAGTTATTAATGTTGAAAAAATGGAATTTATGTATTCACTATGTCATGATGACACCCTCCGTGATTTAGAATAATTTTCACATTATAAATTATGTTATGATCTTTCTTTTTTGCTTTACTGACATGATATAAATTGTAATAAAAGTTATAACTGTTATTAAATTTGATATTAGTAGAGTATAAATAATTATAGTAAGGGATATTATATGATTATATAGAAAAGGTTTCTTAGGTACACTCATTACTGATGGGTAGTTTGATGGTATATGATGGGATCGTTATGCCTTGACACTAGTATACCCCTTACCATATTCCTGAATTTATGATATACAAGATTTACCTAAAAATAATATATATGATTCATTTTCCCTTGAATTGGATGGGTGTTTAACCTTAATTATTTTATATCGGTTATAGCAGTTCCTAAGTTAGTCCTGAAGTATGTATATCAAGATTGGATCCTCTCGATAAAATGGGTTTTTCATTATCTTTGAAATATATGTTCAATAACATCCTTAAAGAATATTGTTTGTTAAATTTCTTATTCTTATTTTTTTTCTTCACAAACATTGTATTATTAAAGCCTATAGGTGATGGGGATTTGATCACCTAGTGAGTATGTTATGTTCACACCTTATATGTGTCTCACTTAGGATGCATGTAGAACTTCTTATATGTGATCCAAGTAAGGCTAATTAATAAAATAAAAATATTTATTTCCATTTGGTCTCTTGAAAATTAGTTAGAACATTTGTACCATTTAATTTATGAGTGGAGAAGACATTTAGGGGTTGTCCACAAGTTTTCATTCAAGATAGACCACTCATTAAACCTCCATTATTGGTACTTAGTATGTGTTTGGTTTTAAAAACTTGTGTATAAGTGGTCTTTTCTTAATTTCATGAACATTATAGAATTTAAGGTTATTTTGGATTATGATCCTTTGTAATTTAATGATCATATAGTTATTTTACTTTATTATCATCTAGGTGTCCTTGATATACATGTACCCTTTCCAACAACTAAGTTATTTGTGTGATTAATTCCTACTTATAATATTCTAGTTAACATGAAAAAATTGAAATACATCTCTTACATATTGATTTCAAAATACCTTGTATTTACACCATCCTTTTGCAATCGAAAGTTACACATGATGTGTTATAGATGCATAGTTTGAGTATTATTTAGTTATTTAGTTCAAATTCATTGTATTTTTTGTGGTTGTTAAATAATTATAGGTAATGTAATTAACAATAACCTTTGATATTTTAGGTAGTAATTCCATAAAAAAAGAATCCAATCTATTAAAGGATTGTTTATTTATTATTACACTTATATTAAGAACATTTACAATACTTTGCAGGAATGTATCCTTAATTCCAGCCTATAACTTGTGCATTTTATCTCAAAATATCTATAATATTTTTTATTTATTAAGATAAATTTTTCTTGAAATTTTCATTGGTGTATTGTTTCTATCATTTATAAATAAATATGTTAAATTAGTATTCCAGGGTTTTAATTCTAGATATAGAGGTATAATTAAAGATAAAAATATATTTTGGTTACTTAACTCAATGGTTTACAGTTCCTATGTAAGAGATGAATTATTAAACACATTTTTGTTGAATAAATAGTAAAATACATAAAATAAATAAAAAATTATTTCATCTTTAGATGGTTGGATATAATATTTATGTTTTTCCTAATTGTCTTATATAAAATTTTTTGATCTTGATTTTTTCCCAAATGAATCATTTATTATATCAAACAAATTTCTTAACATATATTATACTCATTAGAATGTGACATTGTAAAAAACTGATTTCTCTTATTATGGGTACATGATATAATGAAAAATATTAAAGTGGAAAACATTTTAACCAAAATCCATTATTATAGTACCTTTGTGGACATATATTATTGCATTTTGTATTTTTTAGAAAGGTTTATCCAAGATCATAGGTGACTATGTAGAGTTTCTATCTTACTCTATGATTAAAACAAAAAAATGAGCAGGGAATATCGAATTATTCACTCCAATGAAAACATCTTCAAATACTCTTGCATGGAATGTAGTGGATATATTAGATAATTTTAAAACCATTCTAGTTGGTTTGAGATGTACCATATATAAATAAGAAAAAATCGAATGTGACATGAATAAATAGAATCTATTAGATCACCACTAGTAATTCTAGTGAAGAATTATGTGACACCCCATCTAGCTAGAGATGTTCTAGAACTCTAAATCCACTATTATGGTGATATATAATTATTAGGTCCACTAATACTTAGTGACCTTAGGGTTTTTCTCCCATAGTTCCTATGTTAAATTAATGAATGTATTATTTTTATTTTGCTTCTATATTATATAATGTTATCCACGATTGATTTATTTTTTTACTTTGACTTTTTTAGTACTTATATGACTTTTATAATAACTACTTGGATTGTGTTTTTTTCCACTTCGATGTGTCTTTTTTCCTCCTTAGTAATACTTATGTGTTTTAATTTTTTTAATAAAGTGTAGGCACATTGTGAAATGGATAAAAGTTGGATCACATTACTAAGGAACAAACCTCAGTATGATAAGTGTTTGGAGGTTTTTTCACTTCCATTTTTAGATTTTTCAATTTTAAAATATTATTCATGTCATCAAAAAGTTCCAAACACATTAAGTGGAATTCTATGGATAATAAAAATGATGGGTTAATACAAAATCTAATATATTTACAATGCTGGAGACCGTCATCAGGCAATATCGGGAGCTCCTCTCTTGAGAGCGCCCTAGGGTTTTGGAAAAGATGGATTCGGCACAGAGCAGGGTTGGTTTGGATAGAGGGTTCTCGTTGAGGGGCGTTTGGGTGAGGCTTCTTGGTGGGAGGACGGCAGGGGCGTCAGGCGATATCATGCTTCGTCTGGTCCCCGTGGTGTGGATTGGTGCGGTCAGCGGGTTAGCATCGAATGCGGCTTCGTCCGCGGATCTCCTGAGTGCAAGAATCAGAGACGGTGGAATCGGATTCGGATGTAGCTTCGGGAATAGATCAGCTTCGTTTGGATCTGGTAGGATCATTTTCAGTTGGTGGTGTGGGTTTTCTTCGGCAATGTTTCAGTGGATTCAAATGGTTTCTTCCGGTAAAGTTTTATTCTTCAACCAGCATTTACATTTCTTCTTCACTATAGTTCATGGAGTTGGTTGCGGTGGTATCGTGACATTACAGATCTGGATTATGGTTGCACCTACTGTTGATGTATTTCATAGTGGATGATGTCGATCTTCATTTTGGATCTATTTCAGCAATGGTTTTCGGTCTTCGATTTGGATGTCTTTCAGTGATGGTCTTCGGTGTGGTCAGAGGCTCGGATGGCTAGCCTCGGCTTCATTTTACGTTGATGTCATTTGGCCCATTTATTTGTCCTGCTTCTTCTTGGTTCTCTACTTTGGTTCCTGGGTCTTCTTGGTCCTTTGGGATCTGAGTTCAAGAGTCCAGGGAGATCGACAGTGATTTCTCATTTGATGTGGATAAATTTGAGATCTTGTGGAGGATTTTGGTGTTTGTCGACTGTTGGTTTGGAGAGAGTGTTTTCAGATGTTTTTGTTTGAATTTCCTGTGAAGTTTTTGTTGTTTTTTCACTGAGACAAATAGTAGTGCAGTCATGCGATGGTGGAGTCTTATCACCAAGGTGTAATTGCTGGGAGGGGTAGATCTTAGAGTCTTGATTCGGGTTATCCTTCTTAATGGTTTTATTTTATTGTAATTTTGGATCTTGTGGTTTCTCACTTTACCCTCAAAAGTGTTTTGATAATAAAAAATATAATTTTCAAATTATATTTACAATCATGGAATAAATTTGATTTATTACATCCAAATTTATCCTCTGATCCTAAGAGTTTTCAATTTGTATTGGTTATACATGAATTCAACCCATTTGGGACTTTGAGCCCTAGTTATAGAATTTGAATTTTTTTTGATCCCTTACAATCTACCTCCGTGGATGTGTATGAAAAAATGTCTTTTATCATTTCAATGATTATTCCTGAAAAAAATTACTAGAAAAGATATTGATATATACTTTTAGAATCTAATTGAATAATTATAGGAGTTATTAAGAAATGGTGTAGAGACATATGATGCATCTTCTAGGACCATTAGTGACTTCCCTAGAATTGGGAATATAGCCAGTTGGAATACATACACGGGTTTTTATTTTCCTATTTATAACATTTATTTTGATACTAAATGAAAACCTCAGTAAAAAATGGTGTTTCTTGTTTCATTGAAGATTTCTTGATGCATATCATAGATTTCAGTTGAACAAGTTAAAATTCAATGGTTTTATTGATCGTACACAACTCCAATGTTGTTAAGAATTTTTAAAATATTGGAACAACTTGGAAATGTTGAAATAGGATTTGGTAAGGTGCATCATTTGAATGATAATGGAAAATGAGTTTGAAGTGCATCATCAAGTGAAATCGGAATGCAATAATGGATGAAAATTTATATTCTTTAAACTTCCATATTGGGTATTTAATTTTTTGTAGAATAATCTTGATGTTATGCATATTAAGAAAAAAAATTGTCAAAATTTTATCTTTACATGGAATAATGATAATGGAAAATATAAGGACCATCTGAATGCTTGTAAATACATAAAAACAACAAACATAAAGCGTGATATCTGGTCAGATGAGAATGGACATTATGATCCAAAAAATTTTGCAATGAAAAATAAGGATAAAGATATATTCCTTAAAATTTTAAAACTTGTGAATTTATCTAATGGTTATTCAAGTAACATCTTAAGGTGTGTTAACTTAAATCATTGTAGGTTACATTGATTGAAAATTCATGATTCATATATTTTATTACAGTAGTTTCTACCATTTGAAATGCGTACATTATAACCTGAAAATATTATTGTTGTTGTGCTCTAATTTTAAACATTCTTAAAAAAACTAAGTGAGAAAATTCATCAACCATTTGAGCTTGACAACCTTTATGAGAGATTTTTATTTTCACTTTGTGAAATGAAGATGATATTTCCTCTTTCATTTTTTACTATAATGATGCATTTAACTATGTATTTAATTGAGGAATCTAAATTAGTATACCCCATACATTATAGATATATTTATAAAATTGAGAGGTAATTTATTTATCTGTTTTTCATTTAAGTAAAATATTCATGGAAATTCATTAAATACACAATTATGTTTTTTTATTTTATTTCATATATATCTTGGGAAATTGAAATCATACGTGAAAAATAAATCTCAAACTAGAGGCTCTATTTCTGAAGGAAATTTTTTATAGGAGTGTCTTAACTTTTATTATAGATACATGGATAATATTGAGACAAGATTTAATCAATTTTTACATGTTGACAACACATCGAATCAATCTCAACTACACGGGAAATAAAAAATCTTTCCTTATATTTTCCTATCGGTTGGGAAGATCTCAAATGTTACACTAAACAAAATAGAATTATTATAGGTATATAGATATATGCTACTAAATAGTGAAATCACAGATCTATTTATTGAAGAGTTGAGGATACAAAGAAAGAGATGAATAAGATTCTGAACATGAAATGGTAAATATATAAAAAAATCTGTTAAAACGATCTTATAGAATGGTTTGTATGATGTGTGAGTTTATAAATATTTCAATCAATATGGATATTAGGTTGAAACAATAATTTTTTTAAATATAATAATGTATATTACTTTTTTTAGATCATTAATAATGATACTTGAGCTGATTTGTCATAATATTTGATGTTTCTTGGTCGAGGTCCTCTAAAACAAACTAGAAAGTTAAACACGTACAATGTGAATAGATTTAAATTTCATACTGTTGATCTTAAAGAGGGTTTTAAAATAAAAAATATTGTAATATATATGTTTTCGAAAGTGGGATACGATGGAAATTTGACTAATATTATCGAATTAAACTACCATATGAATTTATCAGTAGTTTTACTGAAATCCAATTGGGTTGATATTATCAATGGTATTAAAAGAGATTCTTTTTAATTTACTTTTATGAACTTCTCTCACTTGATAGATGTTGGTGACCATGATTTACATTATCAGTATATGTTATCATCATAAGAGAAAATGGTATATTAGGTGTAATATTTTGTGGATAAAGGGTGGAGTGTAGTTGCTCACGTAAAAAAGAGTCATGTATGATATGGGTGATGAATTGGAAGATTTGACCTCTGATATTAAATCCCATAAACAGAAAGAAATGAACTTAATTGCCCATCATGATATCTAAAATATTAGTCATTCAAGGGTGGATTAAGTATATGAAGTAATTATGGAATAGTAAAATGAAATGATTAAAGGATAAAGTTATTGTATGTGTATTAATCCATTCATATATAATCTACTTCTGTCATTTTTGTAGTCATTCATTATCATAGGTATGTATTTTGTTGTCAGTAATGTGCATATGTTATCAATTCTTTTTTTCCTATGTGAATTTTTTGAAATATATATTCTAAAGATAATTTTCTTGGATTAAGTGATAGTATTTCCAAGGAAGAAGAATTATACCAATTCTAGTCGACTCTCAGTCGAAGTTCCCCTGACTATACCGACATATTATGACCCATCAGTCTCCCTCCCTCTATTACTTGAGACACCCTTCCCTTTCCCCCTACACCATGTCTCACACCCTCTGTTAGTGTCCCATTAGTAGCTCATCCAATGCCTCCCAATTCAGCAGCCTTTATAGGGAAGAAGAAGGTCTCCACTACTGGTTCTTTATGGGGATATTGGAGGGAGATAGTTATATGTACAAATTTTAATATGAATATTGTTATTGCAATTTTTTATACTACTAACTGTGTTTTTATAAAATATGGAAACAATATAACTATGGAGAAAAATATGAAAATTTCGTATGTTTAGAATTTGAACAGGCTAAAGATAGTTGTCCCATTTGACTATTATGGAGTCCCTAAGGATACACTACAGGATTATTTGACAAGATTCTTGGCCAGCTAGCGGCGGAGCTGCTTACCCTTCCGATTATTTATGATTATTGGAGGTATATGCCTTCATCTTGGAAAAATAAAGTTTTTTATTCAAAGATAAAGGTTATTTTAATAAATTATGGTGTAATTGAATGTCCTTATATTATTAAATTCAAATATTTTCAAAATGAATCTCTTTGAACCCATGTTTTTCAACATTCCTATTGATGATCTTATAGCATGAAAGTGGAATTGAAATTTTTTTGTAAGAAATGGAAAGATTTTAAATAAAGATTATGAAAATAATTCAACGATACTTCATTGATTTCTAAACAACTGTATGATAAGGTACACAATGGGGTACCTTTAGAGCAATGGAAACTTTTTTTTGATAGTCATAGTGATGAGAAGCATGTGGTATTTAAATATATATTATTATATTAATATCATTTTATATTTATACATACATATGAAAAGAATATGAAATTTCATAAATTACTATTAAATAACATGTTATTTATTTCAGATTGTTTTAGGGAAGAATGCATCGAGTCAAGCTAAGAAAATCATACCTCACGCTGTAGGGTTAAATAGTTTTTATAGAAACTGATTGACTTTGGTAATCTTTTCATTAGTTTAAATATTTATAATATAATATTATCCAATCCATAAAATAAAATTTTTATTTATCTTTGTTTAATGAAGTCGCATAATTTAGGGCACCAAGTCTCCTGAACATAATTGTGGTTGGATTTTCATAAAAAGGTATGGTGGGAGTTATGTTAACGATCCTTCCAAAGAAGTTTGGGGTATGAATTCATTTTTCATTCTAATAACTTATTATCAGTTTTCACTATTTTAATATGTATTTCTTAAAATATGAATGATATTTGATTTATAGGTAAAAAATAAAGAACTATGGGAAGCCAATACCATAAAGTATTTATTAGCCTCCCAAGATGACACAGTTGGTAAAGTCCTTGGGAAAGAGCATCCTGGTCGAGTGCACGGGATGGGTTTGAGACCATTACATTTTGAGGTCTTTAGAATGCCTTCGGGTATTACAGCTACATATACTCCTATTTTTAGTCACATCCTACCTCGAGATGCTCATAGAGATTTTATTTCTAGGCAAACCATAATTTAGGGACAGGGGGCTCAGATATCTTTTTTTCATAAAGTGTTGGTTGGTTTATATCATAAGATGACCAGATCTGTCCCTATTGATATTTAATTAATGAATTTTGGTGAGCAGTTAAATCACACAACTTCAAAATCATTTATTTCACAAACATTTATTGGTTTTAAGTTTAAATATAAATATACAATAGTATTTAATTTTCAATATAATTTTCTTGAAGGTGCTAGTAGTAGGAAGTAGAGATAGATATGGAGAGGGTGACGAATAGAGTTCATCATTGGGTAGTAATTAGTGGTCTCATTGACCTCTTGAACTAATAAGGAATGTTAGGGTTTGCTCATGTATCATTTGTGGCTAAGAATATTAACATAAAATTTTCATGATTTCCTACGTTTAAAGAGGCTGAAACCATTTATATATTGTTTTTTAGTCTAACTATATAGTGGAATATTATGGTTCAGGTAAATTAATATATTGTTTATATAAGATTAATTTCCTTCATTCATGTTTTAGGGGATTGTGAAGATGAATATGGTCTAAGAAAACTATATAGAATCATATAGGATTGTTTTGGACCTCTTAACCTTATAATAAGTAGTACCTTGCTCTGAGTAGTCTTGTGTTGGGATATAGGAACATTCCTTGAGTAAGATGGGATGGTGGTAGTAGAAATTGTTGAGTGAGAGGTTCCATTCATTGTATAAGGAGATTCATGTATTATATAAACTACCTTGATTGATGAGGTAGTGGTTTAGGATTCAGATGTAAGATTTTATCATGATGTTTTAGTTAGTGAGTCAAAAACAAAGACATTGGCCAGCCTGATTATTCTGGTATGAACTGGGTTATGAGTATGATGACATTAGTTGAGGTGATTATGATATTTTGGAATGAAATCAATGTAGGTATGATATTTAATAATAGTTTCCAAGTTAGATGTTCCCCCACACCCTGCACAGGCACCCAGTCTATATACATACCTTATTTTTATTTTTTTCTTTTAGATCATAGGATGTGTAGTGAATTGGAATAGAGCATCTTGATAGGTAGTTAGATGTAGGATAATGTGGCCTGGGGATTTTAGTATGTCCAATGTGTGTATTTGTTTTTCTTTTTCTTATATTTTAGATGGGATCGGGACAACATGTGACCTGTGTATGATTTTTATAACCATGTGTCTATAAGCATTGTTTTAATTCTTCTGGAATTATATTATTGATTTATGTGTGCTCTAATTATAAGGTATGTAGATTTTTGTATAACTATATGGTGAAATTTTCAAGTCTATGCATTGTTTTCTTTTCAAGGGTTGTTCTAGGGCCACAGATTCTACAGGTGTATTTTTTTGTACATCATCATATAGTAGTGGTTTAAACCGCCGTTAAATATGGAAGTTTTTTATAGTGGTGCTTTAAATCACCACTATTTGATAATTTTTTTACTGCGAGGTGGTTAAAATTGATGCTAAATATTCCAAACTATTTTCATGGTTATTTTATTCATTTTAGTAGTGTGTTTTTGGTAAAAAAATTAGTATTTAGTGGCAATTTTTACTGACAATGAATCCCCATAATTTTTTACCAGAAAACCTCTTCTAAAACAACAAAATCCACCGCTAAATGTATATTCTTCAATTCTTACCCAAAAACCATCGTTAATTGAACAAACTGTCATGTGTTGGATGCCGACACCAACTTTAGCAGTGGTTTTTTGAATCTCTCATTAAACTATTTGGTGATAGTTTAAACCTCTACCTAATCAAAAAAATAACCACCACTGAATGGAGATTTTCTTATAGTTATAGTTTTATTGGATTATTTTTATATTATTGGTGTTTTTTTAGAATTTCTTGAAACTATCTATTCCACTCACTAAGTCAACTCGAAAGAGATCCAAGTTACTTTTAAAAGATGAATGCGAGTAAAATTTCAATGAAATATAGATAAAGTTAGTTGGTGAACCTCTATTTACATTACCCTATAGTGGATAAAGGTTTTAAATCTATGTTGATGCATCAAATAAAATATTTGGATGTGATCTCATAGATAATTACATGGTTGTAGCTTATGCCACACAATAATTGAATGTTTGGGAGGAAAATCACCCAACTCAATATTTGGATTTAGCTACAGTAATTTTTACATTAAATATATAGATGAATTATATTTATGAGAAAATTTTGATATATATACCTATCACAAAACATTAAGGTATATATTCACATAGAAGAAGTTGAATATGAACCAGAGAATATGGTTATAGTTAACTAATTATTATGGTTACTCAATACATTACCACCCTAGGAAAGAGAATAAGGTGGAGGATACTTTGAGCCAATATGATCATACTAGTTTATCTAAGATGAGTATCCCAAAAGATCCAATATTTATAGATTTTAAAAGGCTGGATCATGAAATCTTCAATGAAGGGGAGAAATATTCTATTTCTCAAATAAATGTCCAGCCATCTATCCTTGTGAGGATAAAAGAGGGATAAAGGGATTATATAGCGCTAAAAAAGAAGGTGTTAAATGTTCTAGAGTTTAACTATGATAATGATGGAATTATAAGGTTATCGAACCCTATATGTGTTCCATATAGAAAAGGTTTAAATAAAGATCTATTAGAGTAAGTTCTTAGTTCTTTATTCTTTATTCATTCTAGAAGTTCAAATATGTATAGAGATCTGAAAGATAATTTTTGCTGGGATGGAATAAAGATAGATATTTTAAAGTTTGTATATAATTTCTTGGTATGTTAATAAATTAAGGTTGGGAGATAAAATTCTAATGGTATGTTAAAACCATTACCCATACTAGAATGTAAATGGGAAGACACCATCATGGATTTTTTCTGTTGGAGTCCCCAAAACATCTAAATGGAATAGTGATATATGGATTCTAGTTTATCACCTTACAAATTCAACACATTTCATTACTATTAGAGACTATTTTTATCTTGATCATATTTTCAATGTATACATTAAGGAAGTTTTAATGTTTCATGTAGTACCATATTCAATTGTATCTTCTCGGGATCAAATCTTTACCTTGAATTTCTAGTAAAGTATTCAGTAAGATCTTTATACAGAGTTGAGTTTTAGAACTGTGTATCATCCTCAAATATATGTTCAATATGAGAGAACCATTCAAACCCTAGACTATATTCTGGAATATTTCTCTATAGATTTTAAAGGAGGTTGGGGTCAATATTTTTCCACTAGTTTAGTTTTCTTACAACTATAACTTTTACTTGAGAGTTAAGATGGATCCTTATAAAGCTCTCTATGAAAATAAGTGTAGAACTATAATTTTTTGGGATGAATTTTTAGAAATAAATCTATTGGGAATAGATATATTAGAATAAATAGAAGAGAATGTTATAGTAATTCAGCAACACATAAGGGCGGTCCAAAGTTGACAGAAAAGATATACTGATAATCATTGATGTGATCTAAAATTTAAAGTTGATGCAAAGGTGTTTTTATGAATTTGTCTATGGAATAATGTTTTGAGATTTAGAAATAAGATTAAAATAATCCCTAGGTATATTTTTTATTTTTATATTCTTGATCATATTGAAGTTGTAGCTTATCGATTGACACTTCCACCGAACCTCTCTCAGGTTCACTATGTGTTACATGTATCTCCCCTAAAGATATAAATAACTAATCCATCACATGTACTGAAATCAGAGGTGATATAACTGGAGAATGGTCTTTATTATGAGAAAAAACATGTGAATATTCTAGATTATATGCAGAAATTTTTGAAAAATTATACCACTCACCTAGTCAATGTTTTTTGGTGAAACCACCTGCTTGGGGATGTTATATGGGAACCTGAGGATGTAATTAGGTAGATGTATCCTTAGTTTTTTATTCCAAATAGATATAATTTTGAGAGATAAATTCATTTTAAGAGGGTTATAATGTTACACCCCTAGATTTTATGAAATATATTTTTTTCAAATAAATTAAATTTCTTCAATAGTTTATATGACACGCAACATAGAGTATTAATCAATCATGATATACTATTAATAATATTATATAACTTAACAATTGTAACCTAGTCATAGTATTTTGTTGTATGAATAGGAATAAAAGCATTTTAAAAATAAAATATAATGTTTTAAGATAAAGAAAATATATTCATAAATAAGTAATTAATTTTTAGTAAAGCCTTTATATGATTGGAATATACATTTTTCTCAAAACATATATTTATTTATTTTTTGTGAAAAAATTATAAAACTAAATATTTGAAATTTTAGAAACTATATTTTACAAAATTAACATTATTTTTTAAATCAACCTATCAAAATTTTCTTAGTTAGAATTATTGAGAATTTTCTGAAAAAGATTAATTTTTCATTGAATAGTGAAAAATACTGATTTTTATTTAAATGTTATTTTTTAATGCAATTAAAAATTTAAATATTATTTAAAAAAATTAAAAGTAACAGTAGTTTAATTATTTTATTATTAAACCAATTAGTTCAATATAATAAAATTAATGTTTAATTTTTTTATTAAAACATTCTATACTTATGAAAATTTTCCCTTTGGAAAAATCTTTTTTAATCACATTTGTGGGTTTAATTTTAAATTAAATTTTGTCGCTTCTGTTGTAACACCCCATGATTCCATGGTACACTTATCTTTAAATTATACAATAGATTGCATTGTATGTAACATCAAGTTCTAACACACAACAACCAATCAAACATGCTGCTATGAATAGTAATACCCACATTCTGAAATTTTAGAAATTTAATTTTTCAAAATGGAATTCATTTTTGGATTCATAATATCAAAATTAGTTGAGAGATAATTTTGATATTCTTCTGAAAACTTTCAATTTTTGAAGAATAGTGAAAACACCGCATTATTGTTTTAAACAGACTTTTAATTTAAATAATTATTTGTTTTATTTAAATTTATATTAGGTAAAAATAGATACATAATACCTATATGTGTTCAATGTAATTCATTAGAGTCATTTTATTGTAATATTATACATAAAAAAAGTATTGAACTATTTCCCATCCTTTACCCACTTTCTAGGCACATTTACAAATTTGCATAAAAAATAATTGTATACCTTTTTTGAATTTAATTTAAAAAATCTAAGACACATAGTTGACATTAGTATGTAAATTTTGGTTCAATAAGATGAAAATAATTTTTTATGAATAGTAACGTTTGACTTCTGTTTACAATAGTTAAAAGTAAATAGGGTAATTAAAAGTAAAAAATGATATTATAATTACCTTAAAACATGTCCTAATTCTATAAGATAAGTGTATTTCGACCAAAATTATCCTTAGTAATAAAATATGATCCTTTTGGTCCACTTGGATTAGATTAGGTCATTTATTATTATTTTATTTAAAGAAGAGTTAAAAGTGTTAAATTCAATGTTTAATAACTAAAACATTTTTAATATATGGTTATACCTAAGATAAATTCGACTATTAATATTAATTAAAAAGATAAAATGATTTACTACATAATGGTATTTTATTTATAATGTTTAGGCATTAAATGATTAAATTTATTTATGACACAATTATGATGCAGTAATTTGCTTATTAATGAATGATTAAAATAATTGATATTATAAATATCCAAATAAATTTAAATTGAGGCTTTTGATGAATTACACTAATTTTATAGGTTAATATAACGTGTTAGGGTTGATTAAATAAATTTTTTTCGAAGTGATAAATTTTTTATGACTTTCAAAAAAACAAAATACCAATTAGTGTCAAAACTGACATATTTGAGTTTTTAAAACAAATACTATATTATTAATTGATATACTTTTACTAAAATATAAGGTGTGGACAAAAGAATTATATAAGTTTATATATATCAATAATGAACCACTTTGGGTTCTCTTATATTTTTATAGTAAGTTTATTAATCATTTATTATAATAATACAAGAATACATGGTAAAAGTTAAACTATTCAACTAAAAGTTAAATCTAAAAGATAAGGTTAATATGGTGACCTAAACCTATCTAAAACCTGTTGGTTGAGATTTTTTTGACCTGGTCCCACCTTAGCCCTGAAATAAATCCTTTTTAAGACACATAAACTGAATATGACTATATAATAAAATAATATTTTAAGCTTTTTCTAAAGTGACCCTCACCTCTCTTATAAAAGGGTAGTTCTCCTTCTCTCAAAATCACACCTTCAAAGCAATTTGGATTAGCTAAAAACTGATCAAATATCCACCCAACTACATTAACTTCTACCTAGAGGCCTTACATTGATCAAAAATCAAACCTAAAGAGTCCTTTTGATCAACTCAAAAGGAAACACTTGAAGAAGAGTTAATATTTTCACCACCTATTTCAATGTTTTTTTCTTCTTTCACTTCCTCTTTTTTTTTGTTTCCAAAACAAAATAATAACTCTAGTACCTTCTACATATTACGATGTTATTATAAATATTTTACAACCATATTCCTTATTCTATCCATCCTATGAATAACAAAGTCACCATACGTGTGTACGTACGGCTTACCGTCTCCAAGTCGTGGTGTTGTTTGTTATTGAACACTTCATTATTTGGATGGGTATAATAAGGAGTATAACTAATTTAAATAACAAATATAAAATGTAAATGATTCGTTATATATGATATACCATCCAATTACATACTATTTCACCATCAATGATATTGACGATTGTGCATATGTACAGATTACCGTCTCCATGAACGCAATGAGATTCATTCGTCATCGTAACCATTCAATAATAATTTTCATTTGATGATTAAAAATAATGTTTGAGAACTTTATATAATTCTAGATATTAATAAATTACATATTTTCCATAACAATCATTACTTATGTAACAAAACATATAAAAGAAAATGAATCACTTAACACATGAAACAATGATACTACTGGAATATTATAACAAAGAAATATTAAAAGATCATATATGATATCATATTTATGTATATAGTTTTTGTATAATTTAATAACAACACATTAGCCATTATATATGAGGTTAACATACCATTGACTAAGGAAAAGTACAATGTAAGGGTTAATTCTATAATCTCTTCATTATTCAAGGTTGTTTATACATGAGTATCTACTGGGACCTCTTTATCATCCACATCCGTGTTTCTTTAATATATATTTCCAAACATTTTTAATATTACCTAGACTATGTGTTAAAGTAATTTATACCCTTTTTTAAATTTTTATAAAATTTTTATAAAGAAATCTTTCTGTAATTTTCCAAACAAGGTCCTTTACGTCCTTTTCATGAAAATTAAGGAAATAATGTTTTTTGACGTATACGGTGGGTGTGGCTACTTTCTGCCGTTATAACATCTTTTAATCTTCCCATACAAGATTATAAGAATTTTTTAAAAATAAATGTTTTATTTTATAATTACATATCTTTTAAATTATTTTAAAATAGAAATATATATTTCTCTAAAATGGTTTTTATTTCATTTATGTCAACATCCTTTGATGGATTTTACACTTTTTTGAAGTTGATTAATTATGATACAATCCTCCATATTGAATTGATGGTTTTGTGGTACGTTTGACTGTGGATATATTATTTTTATACCATTCATGGCTTATGGTTAAAGTATTGATATTTCACATGCTAGTTTTGATATTAATGTTTATGTTATGTTTCAACCTTTTTATATGAATAATGAATTCGACTTTGTAAGTGACAGGTGGAGCTCGCTATAGATCCTCGATGAATTAGTAGGTCTTATGAGACAGATTAGTTTCTTGGAACAAGCCCTTGACATATTCTTCTTGTAATGAGGCCTTGACTATGTGGTTATGATGTTCGGAATTATGCATTCCATCATTATGAAATTGGATATAGATATTACATGGATTATTAGACTAGTAAAATATCCATGTGAATAAGTAAATAAAATTATTTGATTTATCTTTGCCATATTATTCTGAAGTTTAAGTTTTAAATGCTTTTGTTTTAGTCTTATACATTTCCTTAAATGTTTATGCTTATTTATGAAAGTTTTCACTATCTTTTTATCCTTACTGAGCACCTGAGTTCACACATTTCTATATTTTATTTTTCCCAGGATGCGGATAAGTATATTATGACTGACATGTAGGGATAGTCTAAGGAAGACAAATGTGTTTAAAGGAGAGAAAATATTGTTTTTTTAATTCATAATGTAATGTAAAACTTATGTGTGTATATAGTACTTCTAATGCTTCTAAATTGATCGGTCTTTCGGGATTTGATCCCTTATGATCATGCCAATGTTATATAATAATGCACTGACTCTAGGTAACTAAGGTATGGGAGTTATAGTTTGTATCAGATGAAGTTTAGTACAAACCTTGTAATCAGGATTTTGAAAAACCTGGATTAGAGAACATTACCCTAAGATAGACTTTGAGGATTATTATAGAAAAACCTCCTAGAATTTTGGTAATGTAGATATTTTGGGTATTTTCCAAGAAATACATCTCTATCTGGATATGAGCAGGTAGATATGGATCTGGAATAGATGTACCTAGGAGTGAAAACTCCGACAATGAGTTTTGGTCTTGCCCCATGGTATCCCGGTACACGACAACAGGCCTTGATGCACTCTTGGTTACAAAACTCCTGGTGGATATGCTTAGTATAATTCACATTTTATTTACAAACCATTATGAAGGATTTATGAGTAAATAATTCCTCAGTGATTTTTTTTATCATTATGGATTATATACATAAACTGTTCGATTTATGTTAGGTATTTTACTATGTTGGAATTATGGATTTCGAATCATAAACTAAACTAGTGTATTCCCTTGTTTATAAATGTTTCCTAGTGGATGGAATGGAAACCATATCAATTAACATAATATATATAGAGATTTACCTCCTACTCAAGATAATTATAGTGGACTTAGTGATGCAACCAGTGCTGAACAACTTATCACCATACTCGGACAACTCACATAGGTTATGAATAATAATCTTACCCATATGGATCACCCTGATCCACAACACAGAGGATCAATGTTAGGCCGATTCATGAGGAAAAAACCACCAACATTCAATGGGACTATAAATCAATTTGTAGCTAATAAATAGATAAGTTCCTTAGAGAAAATATTTCATGATTTGGGGAGTAGCAAAATGGAAAAGTTTTCATGGGAGTTTATCACCTCACGGGAGCAACAGATCAATGGTGTTCATTAATTCAAAACACAAAGGAAGAAGAATAAGTTTCAAATATGAAATGGAGGGAGTTTAAGGATATTTTATTAGAAAAATAATTTCCTCTAGACCATTAAGAGGATATGGAAAGACAATTTTTGAGTCTGAGGCAAAAGGAGGATGATAATGTTGCAAAGTATGAGGCTAACTTTACAAGGATATCAAGGTATGCAACAAAATATATAAGTAACCCAAGGAGTAAATTTATCAATTTTTCAATTGGTTAAAACTATTTCTCCATTGAGAATTATTATCTTAATCCTCTCATCATATGAATATATTTTCTCATGTGCTATCAAGGCAGAAAAGGAATTCTCTAAGTCTTACAACTTTAAAGAAAAGAAAGAGAAGAAGAGATATATTGAACACCATGGAAATGGAAATAAAGGGAATAAGGGAAATGTTTAATTTCCATCATGTGGTAAATGTGGAAAGAAACACCCTAGTACTTGCATTAAAGGAATGGGATTCTATTACAAGTGTGGTGAAAACGGACACCAAGCTCGTGATTTCAAGGGAAAGAAAGAGGTTTTCAATGTTGAATGCTACAATTATAGAGAAATGGGGAATTATTCCAATGAATGTCCTACGTTCCATGGAAACTTAACTTTGAAAAGGATAAGAGAGAAATGTTAAGATTATGTGATCAGTACTGTTGAGGTTGTAGCTCTGAATGACGTAGTGGCAGGCAATTTAATGGTTTCCACAAGTTTATACAATTCTATATTTGATTATATATCATCAAATTATTTCATATCTTCCTAGTTTTCTAAGAAAATTAGATATTTACAATTTAATTTAACAAGGGAGTTGTTAGTAAAAACTCCTAAAGGAAGTATCATTGTAATAATGTTTTGTGAAATAGTCCCCATTAGGGTATACAAATATTCTTTATCTGTTGATCTCATCATCATACCCATGATTGAATTTGATATAATCCTTGGTATGGATTGGTTTTCAGACCATGATGTGAAAAATTATTATAAGAAGAAGAAGGATACAATTTTCAATGATGATAAGGAGTAACTTCTCTTTAGATCAGAAATGTCACCACCTAATTCTTATCTAGATCCACCACTAGTAGATCTACTAAATTCAATTATTGGGGAGGAATATAAATAAATAACGATGGGTGAGGAAAAGAATGTTCAAATAGAGGATAAAACTACTGTGCAAGAATATTTTGATGTGTTTCTATAGGATTTACCTAGAAATACTCTAGAATGAGAAATTGATTTTTCTATTAGTTTAATTCTTGGTTTAAGGCCCATATCAAATAACCCTTATAGAATGTCCATTGTAGAATTAGTGTAACTAAAGAAGCAACTAGAAGAATTGAGAAATAAAGGATTTATTCACCTTATTGTTTTTCCATGGGAAGCCCCTGTTCTATTTGTTAAGAAGAAAGATGGGTCTATGAGGTTGTACATTGACTATAGGAAGATCAAATCTATAATAATAAATAACGAGTATCCCCTATATCGCATTGATGATTTATTCAACCAACTTCATGAAGCTCAATATTTTTCAATTATTGAACATCGATTCGGATATTATCAGTTGTGTATGAAGAATGAAGACATTCCGAAAATAGTATTTCAACCAGGTGTGGGCATTACGAGTTTACAGTAATGACATTTGGGATGACTAATACACCATCTATTTTCATGGATATAATGAATTTATTTTTTAAGAAATATCTTGATGACTTTGTAGTAGTATTTATTAATGATATATTGGGATACTGAAAAAGCTAAAAAGATCATGAAAATCACTTGCACACTATTCAAAAAACCATCAGAAGAAATGAATTATATGGGAATTTTATCCAGTGTGAATTCTGGCATCATGAAATTTCTTTTCTTGGCCATATTGTCTCTAAGGATTGAATCTCTGTCAATCCTTCAAAGACTAAGGCAATCCAAGAATGGCCAGTACCAATGAGTATAACCGAGGTACACAGTTTTATTGCTTTAGCAGGTTATTATCGGTATTCATCTAGAATGTTTCCTAATTATAAAACCCATTTACCAAGCTCACATATAAAGGGGATAAATTTTTTTGCACAAAATAGTGAGAAGAATGTTTTGAAAAACTAAATATAAGATTAGTCAATCCTCTAATCTTGAATCTATCGTTGGGGAATTATGGGTTTGTTTTTTATAGTGATGTATAAAAGAAAGGTCTTGGTTGAGTCCTTATACAGAATGACAGGGTTATTTTCTATGCATCATGATAGCAAAAAATTCATGAAAAAAACTATCCCACTCATGATCTTGATTTAGCAGTTGTAATCATTGGTTTAAAGATATGCAGACACTGTCTCTATGGTGAAAAATGTGAGATATGCATCAATCAAAAGAGTTTGAAGTATATTTTATCAAAGAAATAACTCAACATGATATGGATTGACCTACTGAAAGATTATGATTTAATTATACAATACCACCCAGGGAGGGTAAATAAGGTAGAAGATGCTTTGAGTAGAAAGTATCATGGAGATTTGAACAATATGAGAGTTGAAAGGGATCCTATGTTCATGGATCTAGTAAAGATGGAAATTGAAATAATCATGGAAGGTGAAACATAAATACTTTTTTAAATGGTTTCTAATCCTACTTTACTAGAAAAGATAAAAAGTTCTCATACTGATGATGAGGAGTTTCAAAAGGAAATTAAAGCTGTGAATGATGGGAGTTTAATTGACCTCTTATACGAAGATTTTATTTTGAAATTTGGGAAGATACTTTGTGTTTCTAACATACCTGATCTAAAAAGTGAATTTTGGGATGATAAACATAGCTCTAATTTTTCTATACAACCTCCTAGCACTAATATTTATTGATATTTAAAGGAAAATTTTTGGTGGGACAACATGAAGAAGAATATTTCTGATTATGTGTCAAGATTTATGGTTTGTCAACAGGTGAAATATGGAAGACAACATCCTAGAGGAGTCATGAAAACTCTTCCAATACCTGAGTGGAAATGGGATGATATTACAATATACTCCCTCATAATACTACCAAAGACTCCTAGAAGGAATGATGCAATATGGGTCATTGTTGATCTTCTTACCAAGTAAACACATTTTCTTGCAATAAGATAATATTTACCACTTGAAAATTTAAAAAGACTATATATTAATGATTTGTTAAGACTTCATGGTGTACCCATATCCATTGTTTATGATCGTGATCTCCATTTTACATCAATATTCTGGAAAAGTCTTCCAGAAGCCCTGGATACTGAACTTCGTTTAAGCACTGCCTTCCACCCTCAAACTAATGGACGATCAGAATGGACTATTCAAACCATAGAAGACATGCTGAGATCTTGCTCACTTGACTTTCAAGGTATGTGGGATCAGTATTTACCTCTGGTATAATTTTCCTATAACAATAGCTTCAATTCAAGTATTCATAGGGCACCATATGAAGCGTTATATGGAAAGAGATGTCGCACACCAACTTGTTGGGATGATGTTGGTGAAAGAAAACTCGTAGGCCTAAAACATATTGAGGAAACAATGGAAAAGGTGGAGATTATCCAAACCCACATTAAAGCATCTCAAATTAGGAAAAAGAGATATACCGATAACTGAAGGAAGGATTTGGGGTTTCAAGTAGATGATCATGTTTTCTTGAAGGTGTCACCGTGGAAGGGTGTTATACGATTCGATCATAATTGAAAATTAAGTCTGAGGTACATTAGACCTTTCAAATTTCTAGAATGAATTGGAGTTTTAGCCTATCATTTGGCAATGCCTCCAAGTCTCTACAAAGTTCATGATGTGTTCCACATATCACTTTTGTGATAATACATGCTAGACCCAATGCATGTACTCTCCTATGTGGAAATTGAACTGAAACCTAATCTATCCTATTGTGAAGAGTCTATCAAGATTCATGATACCAGAGAACAAATGTTGAGAAACTGGACGACTCGTCTGATAAAAGTTCTATGGAGAAATCATAGGATGGAAGAGACAATGTGGGAACCTGAGGAACATATGATGAAGAACCACCAAAATCATTTTAGTTTGTGATATTATTGAAATTTTGAGGACAAAAATATTTAAATGAGGGAATAATGTAACACCCCAAGCTTCCACGATACACTTCTCTTTGAATAATACAATAGCTTGTGTTGTATGCAACTTCGAGATCTAACACACCATGACCAATCAAACCAACCATTATGAATAGTAATTCCCACTTTTTGAAATTTTATTAATTTTATTTTTCAAAATGGACTTCATTTTTGGATTCGGAATATCAAAATTATCTTGGGGTGAATTTTTTGTATTTTTCTAAAAACATTCAATTTTTGATGAATTGCGAAAAAACCTGCGTTATTATTTAAAACAAACTATTTATTTATATAATTAGTTATTTTATTTAAATTTATATTATGTAAAAAAAGATACATAATACCTATATATTTTCAATGTAATTCATTGGAGTGATTTTATAATAATTTTATATGTATAGAATTTTATTGAACTATTTACCGTCTTTTACCCACCTTCTAAGCACATTTGAAAATATACATAAAACGTAATTTTACAATTTTTTTTAATTTAATTTCAAACATCCGAGAATTTTTTTTTAAATAAGTATGTAATATGTGGTTTAATATGATGAAAATAATTTTTGTAGAATAGTAACTTTTGACTTTTATTTACCATGGTAAAAAGTAAATAGTGTAATTAAAGGTAAAAATTATATTATAATTACCCTAAAACATTCCATAATTCTATTGGATAAGTGTATTTATACCAAAATCAACATTAGGAATAAAATTGATCCTTTTGGAAAACTTTTATTAGATTAGTACATTTATTATTTTATTTAAAAAAAAGTTAAAAGTGTTAAATTCAAAGTTTAACAAGGAAAGAATTTTTAATATAAAGTTATACCTAAGATAAATTAGACTGTAAATATTCAATATAAAGATAAAGTTATTACCTATATAATGGTATTTTATTTATATTTTTTTATAAATTAAATAATTAAATTTATTTATGACACAATGATGGTGAAGTAATTACCTTATTAATGAACGATTAAAATAATTGATATTATAAATATCCAAATAAAGGTAATTTGAGACTTTTGATAAATTAAACTAATTTTCCTAGTTAATATGACAAGTTAGGGATGATTAAATAATTTTTTTCAAAGTGATAATGTTTTTATGACTTTCAAAACAACTAAATACCAAATAGTGTCAAAATTGACATAAATGAGTTTTTAAAACAAATGTTATATTATTAATTGATATAATATTCATAAAAATATATGGTTAGGAAAAATTACTTAGTTAAGGTTAGATATATCAATAATTAATTACTTGGGGTTCTCTTTTATTTTTATAGTATTTTTATTAACCATATATTATAATAATACAAGAATACATGGTAGAAGTTAAACTATTTAACTAAGAGTAAAATCTATAAGATAAGGTTAATATGGTGACCTAAACCTATCTAAAACCTATTTTTTGAGATTTTTTTGACCCATTCCCAACTTTTCCTTGAAATAAATCCTTTTGGATCCATTATAAACCGAATATGATTGTATAATAAAATAATATTTTTATGATTTCCCGAAAGTTCACCTCACCTCTCTTATAAAAGGGTAAATCCTATTCTCTAAAAATCACACCTCAAAATCCATTTGGATCGTCCAACCCCTACAAAAATATCCTCCCAAATACCCTAAATTTTACCTAGAGGAGTTACTTTGATCAGAAATCTATCCTAAGGATCCCTTTTGATCAACTCAAAAGGAAACACCCGAATAAGAGGTAATAATTTCACCACCTCTTTCAATGTTCTTTTCTTCTTCCACTTCCTCTTTCTTTGTTTTTTCATACCAAATAATAACTATGGTACCTTATATATACTTTTATGTTATTATAAATATGGTATAACCATATTAACTAATCTATCCATTATATGAATAAAAAAGTCACCATACCTTCGTACGTATGGCTTATCGTCTCTACGTCGTGGTGTAGTTTGTTATTCAACACTTCATTATTTGGATGGGTATAATAAGGAGTAAAATTAATATAAATAATAAATATAACATTTCAATGATTCTGTATATATGATATATCATATAATTAAATTTTATTTCATCAGTAATATAATGATATTGTCGCTCGTGCGTACGTATGGATTACCGTCTCCACAAACGTGATGAGATTCATCCCCCATCGTAACCATTCAAGAATAATTTTCATTTTGTGATTAAAAATAATGTTTAAGAACTTAATATCATTATGTATATAAATAAATTATATAATTTCCATATCAATCATTACTTATGTAACAAAACATATAAAGGAAAATGAATCAGTTAACACCTGAAACAATGATACTACTAAAATATTATTAACAAGGAAATATTAGAAGATCATATATGATATCATATTTATGTATATAGTTCTTATATAATTTAATAACAATTTTTAAAAATTATACACGAGGTTATTATACAATCTAATAAGTAAATGTACAAGGAAAGGGTTAATTCTACAATCTCTTCATTATCTGAGATTGTTTATATGTGAGTATCTACTGGGACTTCTTTATCAGCCACATCCGTGTTTCATAAAAATGTATTTCAAAACATTTTTAATATTTTCTATACTATGGGTTAAAGTCATTTATACCCTTGTTATAATTTTTATAAATTTTTTATAAAGGAAGCTTTCCGTTATTTTCCAAACAAGGTCCTTTACAACCTTTTCGGAAAAATTAAGGAAAGAATGGTTTTTAACGTATACAGCGGGTGCGGCTGTTTTCCACCATTATAACAACTTCGAAGATTCCCTAAAAATATTATAAGAATAGTTTCCAAAAGAAATTTTTTCTTTTATAATTAGATAACTTTTAAATTATATTAAAATAGAAATTGATATTTCTCTCAAACAGATTGGATTTCATCTATGTCAACATCCTTTAATGGATTTTACAATTGTTTGAAGTTGATTTATTATGATACAATCCTACACATTGTATTGAAGGTTTTGTGATATGATTGACTATGGATGTGTTATGTTTATACCATTAATGTTTTATGGTTAAAGTATTAACATTTCGTATGCTAGTTTTAATATGAATGTCTATGTTATGTTTCAACCTTTTCATGTGAGGAATACATTGGACATTGTAAGTGATGGGTGGAGCCTGCTATAGCTCCTTGATGCATCGATAGGTCTAATAAGACAAACTAGTGTCTTGGAATGAGAAATTAACACAATATTATTTTTATTCTTGGCATGAGGCCTTGATTATGTAGTTATGATATCCAGCATTATGGATTCCATCATTATGAAATTGGGTATTGATATTACATGTGGTTATTCTACTAGTAGAATATCCATGTGAATAAGTAAATGGAATTATTTGATTTATATTTTCCATATTATGCTGAATTTTAAGTTTACAATTCTTGTGTTTTAGTCTTATAAATTTCCTTAAATGATTATGCTTATTTATGAAAGTTTACACTATATTGTTATCCTTACTGAGCATATGAGCTCACCCCTTTCTATGGTTTATTTTTCCCAGGATACGAAGAAGTATATTTTGACTAACTTACAGAAATAGTCTAAGGGAGATGAATGTGTTAAAAGGAGATTTTTTTTTCAATTCATAATGTAATTTAAAACTTATGTTTGTATCTATTACATCCAAGGCTACTAAATTGATCATTCTTTCAGAATTTGATCCCTTATTATCATGAAAATGTTATATAATAATGCACAAACTCTGGGTAACTAGGGTCAGGGCGTTACATCTATGAATGTAATTTGATAAATGGATTCCATATTTTTGAATCATAATAATTAATATTATAAGAATAATTTAAACCTAATTTTTAATTAAAATGAATGGTAAAAATAGTAAAAATTTATTATCAAAGTTAAAGTTAAAACGGGTTTACCGAGGGTTAAACTAAAAAGATAAGGCGTAAAATGACCAAAAAACTTGTCTAAATCAAATTTTATAGAAATATTTATATCTTATATCCTATAATTTTTTATAATGATTTGTTTTTTTTTTCTTCTAGAGTGTTTAAAATGTGGGTACACCTTTTTCTGTTGAAAATTTATAAGTGCGTCCTCTCCCCTACTTATAAAAGGGAACCACCTCCCTTCTTTTATTTACACTTATAAACTCTCTGGTTCATCCAATACCTAAAAAAATAATTTACTTTAATCCCTAAATACATCCTAGAGTACTTAGTATGATTATTAATCCCTCCTGATAGAGTTTTAAGTATAAACCTAAATAGGTTATCTGAGGAAGAGGTAAAATTGTTTAACTTGGGCTTTTGTTTTATTTATTATTCCACATACCTCAAATATTATTCAACTATGATGATATAATAACACAATTATACATTATATATTTATATTTTATTGTGTTAATTGAATAACCCATATCCATATCCTCTTCCATAAAATGGGAAATGAAACCATCGATCATGAGTACGATTGACTACCATCTCGCAAACCGATGTATTTCATCTTCCATTGCCACCTATGATGACTAGATATAAATATGGATTTAAAATATTTATATGATATTTATTAAATAAATATACTTTTTAAATTATGATATCACATATACCATCTTACTTTCCATTCCCTGGGAATATGATAATGTCGCTCATGTGTACAAAAAATTACCGTCTCACTTGGTGATGTGATTCAATTTTTACTTATGATTTACATGGAAGGTAATAAGAATAAAAATCATTAAAATATGTGATATATATAAAATAATAATGAATATATAATTTTGAAGAATTATTTACCTTCCTTTCGTTTCTTTTTTTAAGAAAATGGAAATAGTGTTCATGCGTACGTAGGGCCTACCATCTCCATGAACGATGTAATTCCTTTTTTATCTCTATATTTTATGTATTAGTATAAATACATATCTTATGAATATTTTTATAATTTTATAATTTTGAACATTCTGTATATTATGGAACCATGGTCAATGTAAATGGACTTAAAACACCAAATCAAAACATACATTAAAATCAAAGCAGTTATTACCCAAAACGTGATTTTTAAAAAGGAATTGTTAATAAACAAGTAATAAAAGGAAATAATTAAATCACGTATGGTTTGTTATAAATAAGTATTGTCTTGTAATATATGTATAATAAAACAATAATTATTATAAATAAGGTTGTAATGTGTGTTAAGGAATTCAATACCTAAGTTAAGATATTTTCATCTCGCTTTTATTTCTATGGGACACATACCTTATACACCACTTGTTTTTTTTTGTGGTGTATATAATACCCATGAATATATTTTATGATTCATACCATTAAAATTGTGGGATATAAATAACCATATTATTTTATTCATTTCATGGCACTTATGATTCAAAAGATACCAAATTGGTAATGACATTATGTTACAATCACTTTGTCTACCGTGTTTGTTAATTATTATGCTTCCAATGATGAGATATTATGATATACCTCTCAAAAAAACATTTATTTTATTATCTTATAGTAATTTTATGAAAATAAATCATTTCTTTTCATTTTCCTCTATTTATGTACTTGAGAGTCTAAAATATGTTTAAAGGAAAATTGACTTTATTTCTCTCTTTAGTTGGAAATGATTTTTCTTCAATGTATGTGTTTTCCAAAAATGTTTTAAAGATATATTTTGCTAGTCCCCAATGATTTATTAAAGATATTTTTACCCATGATTAAATTTTAATTAAATTTTTAAAAAGGAATATTCTTTTATTTTTCCAACTGAGTTAATTTTTGAATTTATATCGAAAATGTGAAAGGAATGTTTATTTTAATTTGTATGATGTGAATGATACTTTCCACATTAATGAACACTCAAAATTTTGAATATTATATTAAAATTTTAAAATTTTCTATTCCAGAAAATTATTTTCACAACGTTTTGTAGTTTTTTATTTTAGAAAAAGGCGATTTTCAAATAGAAAAAGTTATTCTCCTCAATAAATGTTCCAATTGATCATTAAAAATAATTTTCATTATAAGATGACATCATATTTTATGTTACTTACGATTTATTGAGGATATGATCCAATGGTACCATCCTTATTATTTCTATTTATTGTTTATAGTTATGATAGATAGATATTTATGAAACTCATTCCTTTTTCATAGGTTATAATAAGATAAATTAATGAGATAATTATGAAAACCATTTCTTTTATAAGGGTTATTATATGATCAAATGTTTAAGAAACCCATTTATTTTCATGGGTTCTGATATGATGAATGTTTTATGATCTTATGGAACACCTATGTATTGTTTTCATTATGTGATGGTGGGTATATTATAACCAAGGACGGTGGTTATGTAATATAACTAAGTATGTTGGTTACATTATAACCAATGAGGGTTTAATGTTATAACCAAGGTGGGTGGGACCTATATCTCCCTATAATGAATTAGGTAAGTATTGATATATAATGAGATAAATATGATTATAATGGTGAGTGAACCTAGTTCAGTATGTGACTTTTTCCACTATGATTGTAGTTGGAGTGAACATTAACTACTATGATAGTTTTGGAAGTGAATTCATTCCACTAAGATAGTTTTGGAAATGACCCTTTACTACTAAGGAAATTATTTTTTATTATTAGTTGTATACCAGAGATCCATTTTATATATTGATGTTATGCTCTCATGGATCATTTTCTTTGGTTACTTTATTATTCATGTGTTATGAACTTCCATGATTTATACCATGACTCATGTTTATGATCTATGATATGAATTGTTTGTTTTTTAAATGTTATTATCTTATTATCATACCCTTATGCTCATGTTTTGTTGATATCTCCCTTAAATACCCTTACTAAGAATCCGAGGAAAAAATTTCTTATGTTTATTTTCTCCTGGTTATAAAAAAAGGTATTATATATGATATGTCTAATAAGGGTTTTAGTTATGAAACACTTAGTAGGAGATGATTTAGTTCACCTAAGAACTAGTTTTTTATGTATTCAATTTTCCAAAGTCCCTAGACCTATAAAATATTATCATGGATCATTACGTTATGTAAGGAATATTCATCTATTAAGATGAAATATATATTTATAAAAATATAATTTCACTATAAAATCTGTCATCCAAGAACGCTAGAAACTTACTGTGAAACAAAATCAACCATTTGTGACCCTAATTTAACTTACAAATCCATAGGTAACATCTTAATCGTCAAAATAATAATTCAGGAGAAGAGAGGTCCCTCGGGATTGAAAAACCAGTCTAGACTTTCAAGGACATCTAACTCCCATCATTTGGAGGATAAGAACCACCGCCTGAAACATTACTCTCATCATATGAAGAGGAAAATATGGATATATCAATGTTATAAACCAAAAAAACTTCCCCACTTATGAAGAAGATTCATTTGAACCAATTTTCCTCACCCATAATCGGGGAAGTGGTCATAGAGGCCAAGTATTTTAGGGAACATGATGTCAAAAAAGAGCCAAAAGCTGGGAATTGTTTCCTATGAAACCATAAATTCCATGGAAACACAAAAAAGTCACACTATTAAACTAAATGAGAACATTCATTTGATCTTAAATCATATATATCTCATTAAAACCTAATCATACTAGAGAACTGACTATTAAATAAGCAATTTTCCAACAAGCATTGAAATACATGATGGTCGGTTCAACCTAACTCATAGATTAAAAATATGTCCCTCAGTTCCAGTTAAGGTAATGAGTCACAAGTATATTCCCCTTGATCCCCTAAGCTTCAAGACATAGTGCATACTCATGAGAGTAATTTATGGACCTTGGTATAGAAATATGATAAAATAAAGCATCTTATTGTCATCCCAACTATAATTTATATTTCAAGTCTGTTTTTGAATAGTTAAAAACTAAGGCTTATATAGCTCAAACATATCACAAAGATAACATTTCAACCGAATGTAATATAGTCATTTCCTTCATAGAACGACACTGAGAAGCTACCATATTGGAACACATGAGGCTCTGGTATATATTTAGAAAGATCAATTATATCAATATCCATTATTCCCTAGTTTATAAAACTCAATGGATTAATATAATCCCTATGTTTAACCATTTCACTCCTATGATAAACTAAGGATGACTTGTCTCCCTCTAATATGAAAATTCAAGGATATGATAAGAATAAGATAAAACAATAGATTTGTATAAAAATCAGAATTTAATTAAGGGGTCTAATATATGACTCTAAATTTGGGGTAGTATTCCAAGTCATGAATTTCATTATCCTGCTAGTAAGGTCATAGATTTATCATCAAATGGAAGTGTTCTCTTCATATAATCAATGCCATAAATACTATTTTTAAGAGAAAATCAGGGAATTTTATTGTGATAATTCTCACTTTGAGTCCTTTTAATATCAATATAAAGACACAAGGTTCTATAAAATGGTTGGGGGTAATATGGAGGTAAATAAATCCATTCAAATTTATGACCTAAATTTTTTGTTAATCACTCATATCAATCCATCAAATAAGCTAACTGAAAAATATTTTTTCCCATCAACTAAATTGAGGTGACAATTTTTAATCTAGGAAACCATAGGTTCACATGAGTTAAATTTCATAAAAAATTAAAACACTTATTCAATTTCCTATTATATGAAGGTCATGTAGACATGTAACACCCAGAGCTTCCATGATACGCTTCTCATTTAATAATGCAATAGCTTGCATGGTACGCAAGTTCAAGTTCTAACACACCGCAACTAATCAAAGTAGCCGTTATGAATAGTAATAACCACTTTTTAAAATTATAGAAATTTTATATTTCAAAATGGACTTCATTTTTGTATTCGTAATATCGAAATTAGTCTATGTTGAATTTTTGGTATTTTTCTGAGAACTTCTAATTTTTTATGAATATTGAAAATTACTTAAAAACAACTTTTTTAATCAAAATAATTTATAGTGATAAATTATACTATTTAGTGGTTTTAAAGTATAATTAGAATATATTTTTACCATTTTATCCAATGGTGGTCATTATAATTAATTTAACATTGAAATTGGACATAAACAATTGCCAATCTTTTGATATAAATTGTTTCTTAAAAACACGTTATTTGTTGTAACAGCGGGAATTAATTATAAAATTAATTAATGAAACTTATATGTTTTTAATTTTGTAAAATAGTCATCATTTTTGAATTCGGAATATCAATTATAGCTTAGGGTGAAATTTTGGCCTTATTCTGAAAAACTTCAATTTTTGATGAATAGTGAAACCACTAAGTGGTAGTTAAATAACTGATTTTTCGTTAAAATGAAATATTACCACTTCTGTGATTTGATTTTCAAAAATCCGACATACATGGTTGTCATTAAGAAGTAAAATGTGGTTCAATGAGATTAAAATAATTTTTTTGGTGAATAGTAACTTTTAAGTTCTTAATCGCGATTAGAGGTAATTAGTGTAGTTTAAGGTAAAAATAATGTTTTAATAATATGAGATGAGCTTGAAACTTGTCCTACTCATATTGGATGAGTCATGGCCGACCAAGACAACCCATGGGTCAACTTGGGGACCCCATGGAGCCACTTTGGTTGGAAAATGGCATTAATATATATATATATATATTTAATGTTAAAATTAAATTGACACAAACATGAGTTGTTTTACTAAAACAGTTTTTAAGTGGGGTTACACAAGTCCACATTTTGATTATAAATATTCATTATAAAGATAAAAAGATTTCCTACATCATAGTATTTTTGTTATAATTTTTAGACATTAAATAAATTAAATTATTTATGACATCATTATGATGCAGCGATGACCTCATTATTTAACGATTTTAATAAAATGAAAAGATAATGTAAAATCCAAGGATTAAACTTGTCCAAAGAATATTGGATGGGTAGATTTAGAACCCTTATCACCTTAGCCACGAATTATATAAGTGTGGGACCTTTAGAATCCGAAAATCATTGTGTAATAATGTAACATTTCAATCTTTCCAAAAGAGCCCCTCCTCTCCACTTATAAAAGGCCCCCACCTCTCCCACCTTATTCACACCTTCAAGCCATTTGGCTCAGCCAAAATCTACCCAAATACTCTCCCAACTTCCCTCTCTTACTCCTAGAAGCCTCACTTTGGTAAGAACTCTTCTCAAGGAAGCCTTTGGCTCAAATCAAAAAGAGTTACCCAATTTTGAGGTAATGTCTTCTCTAATGTTGTTTTGTTTTATTTTTCTTCTCAAACCCCCTAAACTCTTTTTATTCATTTCTTTTGTAACAACAACAGTATCCTCAATATACTAGGATGTTGTTATAAGAAGGATTCGAGCTACACTTATACACACATACATCTAATGGTTAAAGAACATACGGTTTCTGTGGATGGTGAATTTCTGCCTCACGAAACGATGATTGTTCAACACTCATATAACACCTTCAAAGGTGGCCATTAAGATGTCACTATTTTTATATATGATATATAATATGTTTATGTTTTACTTATGCTTCTGTATTTCTCATTTATGACATACTTTATGATTTCCATTATGGGTAAAACGCGATAATTGCATTTTAGGAAGTGCGGACTACCGCCCCCTCAAAGTGATGTGAATCGTTAATGCCATATGTGGGATGTATAAAGGATGGAGTAAATGATATTATATATGATATTATACTGGAACTATATTATACCTTTATATAATTATGATTTCATTACATTAAATACGAAATAGAAATGAAAGTAGTGTTCATGCGTACGTACGGCTTACCGTCTCCATAAACGGTGCATTTCATTTCTTACCTCTAAATGTTACGTGACATTATGAATGAATGTATATACTGTATATATATTATATATATGATATCTACATCATGAATATAATTCTAGATATAATGGATATTTCACCACTTGAACAACTTGTAATTATAAGAAGTTTATTTTTGACTCAAGTACCAAAGATCGACAAAACGACCGTTATTAACTTAAATAATTAAATAATGTTCATAACATTGTAATAAGTGATATAAAAAGGATAATGAAAATGAAAATGGTTCTTAATAAGGTAGATATTAACTCTAGTTTATTATTCAGGAGGTTAAAGAACGGTTGAGTCTAGTCGGACATGAGGTAAGGGAACTTCTTAACCCAATTTCTATTCTTTGGGTTAATCTCCTACTTTCAAATTATGTCATGATATTATTATGTCCTATTTTGTATTTTTACTTTCTTTATGTGTACCTATAGTGAATACACATAATAGATCTATTTTATTTTAAAAATGATCTTTTTAAGGACTTCGTCTCAATCTCCTTTCATTGAGGCATATTTGGCTTTATACACAACTTTCTTTTATACGGTGTATAAACCCCTTTGACTTTTATGTTTATTCAAAAGGAATCTTTTTTATACGAAGCGTTTTACTAAACGACAAAAAGGGAATGTTTTTCTTTCCGTACTTATGCGGCGACAACGACTTCTCCGCCGCCATGACCATTATTTGACTTTTGGCTTCCTCTACAAGCCATCATTTTTTTAATGAAAAATAAATACAAAGTTTTAACTTTATTTTATTTTGGTATTGAAAATGGTTTTGAAAGCATTTTTATTATATCAATGTTTTGTATGGATATCTTGTGATTTAAATGTGGAAATGTTATGTTTCCTTTATGCATGTTTTATGTGATACGATTATGTTATGGTTTATGATATGTTTAAACCTATTCATATGAGGAATGCATTGGACTTAATAAGTGACGGGTGGAGCCCGCTATAGCTCCTCGATGCATCGGCAGGTCTCATGAGACAAACTAGTGTCTTGGCACGAGGCCTTGACTAAATCTTATTTGTGGTCTTGGCATGAGGCCTTGGATACGTGGTTATGATAGTCTGGCATTATGCATTCCATCATTATGAAAGTGGTTATTGATATAGCATGTGATTATTCGACCAGTAGAATATCCATGTGAGGAAGTGAATGGCATTATCTCATTTTACTTTTGCCATATTATGTTGATGTTCAAGTTTAAAAGGATTTTGTTTTAGTTATACATTGCCTTAAATATTTATGTTTATTTATGAAAGCTTACGCATTATTGTTAACCTTACTGAGCATCTGAGCTCACCAATTTCAATGTTTTAATATTTTTTCCAGGATGTGAAGAAGTATTTTATGAATGACCTACAGGGGTAGTCAGAAAGGGATATGAGTGTGGACTATGGAGACTTTTTTATTGTATTTTTTCACTTTATAATGTAATGTAACGTTTATGAATGTATCTAGTGTTTCCAAGGCTACTAAACTAATCAGTATTTCGAGACTTGATCTTTTGTGATCATGCCAATGTTACGAAGTAATGCACCGACTTCAGGTAGCTGGGGTCGGGGCGTTACAGTTGGTATCAGAGGCAGTTTAGTACTAACCTTGGAAGCTAGATGTAGATAAACTCTGATTAGAGCACATAGCCCAAAGATAGACTTTGAGGATTAGTATAGAAGAACTTCCTAGAATTTTGGCATTATAGAGATTTTATGAGTTTTCCGAGCAATACATCCCTGTCTGGATACGAGCAGGTAAAGGTGGCTCTGGCACAGATGTACCTAGGGGTAAAACCCGAAAACACCGCTTTGAGCTAGACTCGAACGGGAACTGGTGCACGACAACGGGCCTTGCTTCACTCTTGGTTACGACACCCCCGGGGGATATTCTTAGGATAATTCTCATTTTATTTACAAACCACTATGAAGGGTTATGAGTATATACTTCCTCAAAGAAAACATTTCTTTTTATGATTATGGATTATATCCATAAATAGTTCAATTTATGTAAAGTATTTTACAAATATGGAATTATGTATTTTATTTCATAAACTAATCTAGTTTATGCCATTGTTTATAAATGGCGCCTAGTGGAAGGAATGGAAACTGTATCAATGCACGCACTCCGTGTAGGGATTGCCCTCCTGCTCAAGATAATTATGGTGGATCTAGTGATACAACTGGTGCTGATCAGCTTCTCACCGTACTGGGACAACTCACGCAGGTTATGAATAATAACCTTACTCGTATGGAGCACCCTGATCCGCAACGTGGAGGATCAATGCTAGACCGTTTCATGAGGCAACAACCACCAACCTTCAATGGGAGTACAAATCCTATAGTAGCTGAGCAATGGATAAATTCCTTAGAGAAAATAGTCCAAGCCTTGGGGAGTAGTGAAAGGGAGAAAGTTTTCATGGCAGTTTACCGCCTCACTGGAGATGCCGATCAATGGTGGTCACTAATTCAAAACCCAAAGGAAGATGATGACGTATCGAATATGGAATGGAGGGAGTTCAAAGAGCTTTTCTTGGAAAAATACTTTCCTCGTGACCATCGAGCAGATATGGAAAGGCAATTTCTGAGTCTGAGGCAGAAGGAGGATGAGAATGTCGCAAAGTATGAGGCTAACTTTACAAGGTTAGCGAGGCATGCTTCCGATTATATACGTAACCCAAGGAGTAAGATTGATCGTTTCTTTGATGGGTTAAAACCATTTCTCCGTCGAGCTTTAGTATCACAATCCTTCTCATTATACGAAGATATTGTCTCGTGTGCTATCAAGACAGAAAAGGAATTCTCTATGTCTTATGACAACAAAGTAAAGCAAGAGAAGAAGAGAACGGTGGAACAAGAGACAAATAAAGGGAAAAAGGGAAATAATGATTTTCCATTATGTGATAATTGTGGGAAGAATCACCCTGGTACGTGCCTAAAAGGAATGGGAGTTTGTTATAATTGTGGAGAAAAGGGTCACCAGGCTCGTGATTGCAAGGGAAAGAAAGAGGCTGTCAAAGTTGAATGCTACAATTGTAGGGAAATGGGGCATTATGCAAATGAATGTCCTAAGCGTCAAGGAAACTTACCTCAAAAAAGGCCAAGGGATCAAGGCCAATCTTATGCTGTGACTACAGTTGAAGCGGAATAATTAATGTATTGGTGCTTTTGGACTCAAGGATTATATTCTGGTTATAAGAATAATGTGATATATATATGGATTGTACTGCAGTACTTTTTGATTTCAGTAAGGTTTTAATATGATTAAGGTAATCATATATTAGTATGTGACAATAAGAGAAACTTTACCTTGTTTGGGGATTCTGATAAATTGATTTTAGAATTTAGAGACCTTTTAGAGAAAGTCTGGACGGAGGTATTTTAGATAACTATAAAGGTTAGAATGGATTAAGTTGATCATTGGATAGTATTGTTTAAGGTTAAAAAAATTTATGAAGATTATTTTTGGAATATTATAATACTATAGTTTTAGGAAAAGGATAACCTACAGGGTGGGGCATAACCTGACGCGTCGGACAAAGCCGCAGGAATCGAACCCACAACCATAGTGCGACATGCCTTTATTTCCTACCACTAGCCTACAGGAAGTCCCTGGTTATTACAAAATAATTTTAATAATCTAAATGGTATGTTTTAACATTTGGAACCTTATACAATTAGGATAAGTATAATATTTTTGGGTTCTATTATCTTTTTGAGTGAAAGGTGAGTTGAAGGTTGAAACTCTAATTTTCAAGCATAAATATATATATACCTATCTGTTATTCAATGAATAAATTAATTCTTAAACTTTAGTAAAGGGATATTAAAACAAAAAAATGTGTTACCCTAATACCTTATGTCTTTTTGAACTGATGATATTTTAAATCAACATAGATTGAAGGCTTTGAGGCCCTCAATTTGACAGTTGATTGTGATTGATGACCTCAATCACTCCCTAAAAATATTTACGTTTTTCCTCCAATTATATGTCTCTAATTGCCACCAATGTTCTCCTTATCGAGATCATAATTTGGTGGTGACTTTCTTATTTCAATTTCCCTCTTATTAAGGCTAAATTTTATTAACCTTATTTCCGATGTGGGTTTTCCACAAAGGTATTTTCTATTTTCAACCTTTTATTTTCAAAGAAAAATTTCAAATTGCGAGGACGCAATTTATTGAAGGAGGGGAGAATGTAACACCCCTAGCTTCCATGATACGCTTCTCATTTAATAATGCAATAGCTTGCATGGTACGCAAGTTCGAGTTCTAACACACCGCAACTAATCAAAGTAGCCGTTATGAATAGTAATAACCACTTTTTAAAATTATAGAAATTTTATATTTCAAAATGGACTTCATTTTTGTATTCGTAATATCGAAATTAGCCTATGTTGAATTTTTTGTATTTTTCTGAGAACTTCTAATTTTTTATGAATAGTGAAAATTACTTAAAAACAACTTTTTTAATCAAAATAATTTATAGTGATAAATTATACTATTTAGTGGTTTTAAAGTATAATTAGAATATATTTTTACCATTTTATCCAATGGTGGTCATTAGAAATAATTTAACATTGAAATTGGACATAAACAATTGCCAATCTTTTGATATAAATTGTTTCTTAAAAACACGCTATTTGTTGTAACAGTGGGAATTAATTATAAAATTAATTAACGCAACTTATATGTTTGGAATTTTGTAAAATAGAAATCATTTTTGAATTCGGAATATCAATTATAGCTTAGGGTGAAATTTTGGCCTTATTCTGAAAAACTTCAATTTTTGATGAATAGTGAAACCACTAAGTGGTAGTTAAATAACTGATTTTTCGTTAAAATGAAATATTACCACTTCTGTGATTTGATTTTCAAAAATCCGACATACATGGTTGTCATTAAGAAGTAAAATTTGGTTCAATGAGATTAAAATAATTTTTTGGTGAATAGTAACTTTTAAGTTCTTAATCGTGATTAGAGGTAATTAGTGTAGTTTAAGGTAAAAATAATGTTTTAATAATATGAGATGAGCTTGACACTTGTCCTACTCCTATTGGATGAGTCATGGCCGACCAAGAAAACCCATGGGTCAACTTGGGGACCCCATGGAGCCACTTTGGTTGGAAAATGACATTAATATATATATTTTTAATGTTAAAATTAAATTGACACAAACATGAGTTGTTTTGCTAAAACAGTTTTTAAGTGGGGTTACACAAGTCTAAATTTTGATTATAAATATTCATTAGAAAGATAAAACTATTTCCTACATCATAGTATTTTTTTTATAATTTTTAGACATTAAATTAATTAAATTATTTATGACATCATTATGATGCAGCGATGACCTCATTATTTAACGATTTTAATAAAATGAAAAGATAATGTAAAATCCAAGGATTAAACTTGTCCAAATACTATTGGATGGGTAGATTTTGAACCCTTATCACCTTATCCACGAATTATATAAGTGTGGGACCTTTAGAATCCGAAAAACATTGTGTAATAATGTAACATTTCAATCTTTCCAAAAGAGCCCCTCCTCTCCACTTAGAAAAGGCCCCCACCTCTCCCACCTTATTCACACATTCAAGCCATTTGGCTCGGCCAACCTCTGCCCAAATACTCTCCAAACTTCCCCCTATTACTCCTAGAATCCTCACTTTGGGCAGAACTCTTCTCAAGGAAGCCTTTGGCTCAAATCAAAAAGAGTTACCCGATTTTGAGGTAATGTCTTCTCTAATGTTGTTTTGTTTTATTTTTCTTCTCAAACCCCATAAACTCTTTTTATTCATTTCTTTTGTAACAACACCAGTATCCTCAATATACTAGGATGTTTTTATAAGAAGGATTCGAGCTACACTTACACACACATACATCTAATGGTTAAAGAACATACGGTTTCTGTGGATGGCGAATTTCTGCCTCACGAAACGATGATTGTTCAACACTCATATAACACCTTCAAAGGTGGCCATTAAGATGTAACTATTTTTATATATGATATATAATATGTTTATGTTTTACTTATTCTTCTGTATTTCTCATTTATGGCATACTTTATGATTTCCATTATGGGTAAAACACGATAATTTCATTTTAGGAAGTGCGGACTACCGCCCCCTCAAAGTGATGTGAATCGTTAATGCCATATGTGGGATGTATAAAGGATGGAGTAAATGATATTATATATGATATTATACTGGAACTATATTATACCTTTATATAATTATGATTTCATTACATTAAATACGAAATAGAAATGAAAGTAGCGTTCATGCGTACGTACGACTTACCGTCTCCATAAACGGTGCATTTCATTTCTTACCTCTAAATGTTACGTGACATTATGAATGAATGTATATACTATATATATATGATATATATGATATCTACATCATGAATATACATCTGGATATAATGGATATTTCACCACATGAACAACTTGTAATTATAAGAAGTTTATTTTTGACTCAAGTACCAAAGATCGACAAAACGACCGTTATTAACTTAAATAATTAAATAATGTTCATAACATTGTAATAAGTGATATAAAAAGGTTAATGAAAATGAAAATGGTTCTTAATAAGGTAGATATTAACTCTAGTTTATTATTCAGGAGGTTAAAGAACGGTTGAGTCAAGTCGGACATGAGGTAAGGGAACTTCTTAACACAATTTCTATTCTTTGGGTTAACCTCCTACTTTCAAATTATGTCATGATATTATTATGTACTATTTTGTATTTTTACTTTCTTTATGTGTACCTATAGTGAATACACATAATAGATCTATTTTATTTTAAAAATGATCTTTTTAAGGACTTCGTCTCAATCTCCTTTCATTGAGGCATATTTGGCTTTATACATAACTTTCTTTTATACGGTGTATAAACCCCTTTGACTTTTATGTTTATTCAAAAGGAATCTTTTTTATACGAAGCGTTTTACTAAACGACAAAAAGGGAATGTTTTTCTTTCCGTACTTATGCGGTGACAACGACTTCTCCACCGTCGTGACCATTATTTGACTTTCGGCTTCCTCTACAAGCCATCATTTTTTTTAATGAAAAATAAATACAAAGTTTTAACTTTCTTTTATTTTGGTATTGAAAATGGTTTTGAAAGCATTTTTATTATATCAATGTGTTGTATGTATATCTTGTGATTGAAATGTGGAAATGTTATGTTTCCTTTATGCATGTTTTATGTGATAAGATTATGTTATGGTTTATGATATGTTTAAACCTATTCATATGAGGAATGCATTGGACTTAATAAGTGAAGGGTGGAGCCCGCTATAGCTCCTCGATGCATCGGCAGGTCTCATGAAACAAACTAGTGTCTTGGCATGAGGCCTTGACAAAATCTTATTTGTGGTCTTGGCACGAGGCCTTGGCTACGTGGTTATGATAGTCTGTCATTATGCATTCCATCATTATGAAAGTGGTTATTGATATTGCATGTGATTATTCGACCAGTAGAATATCCATGTGAGAAAGTGAATGGCATTATCTCATTTTACTTTTGCCATATTATGTTGATGTTCAAGTTTAAAAGGATTTTGTTTTAGTTATACATTGCCTTAAATATTTATGTTTATTTATGAAAGCTTCCGCATTATTGTTAACCTTACTGAGCATCTGAACTCACCAATTTCAATGTTTTCATATTTTTTCTAGGATGTGAAGAAGTATTTTATGAATGACCTGCAGGGGTAGTCAGAAAGGGATATGAGTGTGGACTATGGAGACTTTTTTATTTTAGTTTTTCACTTTATGATGTAATGTAACATTTATGAATGTATCTAGTGTTTCCAAGGATACTAAACTAATCGGTATTTCGAGACTTGATCTTTTGTGATCATGCCAATGTTACGAAGTAACGCACCGACTCTGGGTAGCTGGGGTCGAGGCGTTACAAGACACCCCCATTGTTCAGCTTCCATTGATAGTGAAGAAGACCACCACACCATCCATGCTAATCAATATTACCCTTGAGTGTATTTACATGGGATAATGGAGGACCAAAATTCAAAAAATCTCGCCAAGGCTCTTGGATAGACTAGATTTTATTTCTAGAATAAGAACATGATGTTTGGGAAAATTCATTATCATCCTCAATGTATATATTGTATTAGAGGAACCCAGTCATTCTGAATGGGAATGTAATCTCAATAATGATAATAATTCCCCATATCATATCCTAAATCTCAGGAAAATATTCCATATTTTTCTCTTTAAGATACTAAATATGAGGTAGAAGAAATAAAAAATTATCCTTGGGCATTCAAGGAGGGAGTCTCGACCACAGACAATAAACTCAGAGAGATTAATTTGGGTACAATGGAGGATTTTGACCTACATTGATCAAAATATCCATGTCTCTCAAAAAGTAGGATAAATTCATATATTTTCTAAAAAAATCATTGACATTTAATTTCATGTAATTATATATTGATTATTATATTGGATCTCTAGGTTACAACCAATAATTTGTGATTTCCAAATGATTATCATGGCTATAAAGAGTCAATGATGGGAATGAATCTAACCAATGGTGTTAAGGTTGAAACCAAAGTTGTTAAAATCATAAAATCAAACATCATTTGGAATGATACAAACCTAAATTATCTCTCTAATATCCTCAATATCAATAAAAAATAGTAAAATTTGGTTCTTTATTAACTACATGGGTCTTAACTAAAAATGCCCTCAGGATGATTTTTTGATCCCAATCAATAAACTAATTATCAATGCAACCGTTGTATTCCAAGCATTTTCCTTCATGTAAAAATACTATAGCAAAAAAAACATATATATGTCCCTCAATTATTAATATGCCATATCCTTCATCATACCCCAAGGGGAAAACTATTTCTAGGTAATTCCCTTTGGATTGAAAAATGATGGTGCCATATAATAAATTTCCATGAATTATATTTTCAATAATCTTTAGGGGAAGGCCATGGCATGATAAATATGTGATAAGGTGGTATAATACCAAAAACATCGTGATTACATTTCTGATCTTCAAATAGTTCTCTATAAAGCTATGTCAACACAACTTAATGATAAACCCCTTAAAATGAAATTTTGGGGTAACATTAGGGAAATTTCAGGATTTCATTGTATTAAATCACAATAAATTTTTTTAACACCTGGATATTTTAGTTTTGAAATAATACTACTTTCTATTGCACGTACTACACGTAATATAGAGCTTGAAACGAACTCTGATATACTATTAAAATATTATTATATAATTATAAACTTTATACCCTATTGGTTGAATTGGAATGTATGAATATGAGTATCCATATTATCAAATATATATATATATTGTTCTTCATTAATAAAATAAATAAAAAATAAAAAATTTAATAAAAAAATTTAATAATAAAGATAAAATCTTTTGAAGATAAAAGATATATTATTAATAAAACGGTTTTTATCTATAAAATGTATTTTTATCTTAATAGATTAAATTAATAACTATTGATAAATGATTATAATTAAATGATTATTTTACATATCCAATAAAATTAATTAACATTCACTTAATTAGGTTTATTATGTAAGGAATGAAAGTAAATACATTTTAAGCTTCAAAAATACATTTTAAGCTTCAAAAATACATTTTCTTCAAAAATGTTTTTATTGTATTTTGTGTGCATATATTATCATTAATTATTTACACTTTTTGAAATTTATTTTAAAAAAAATGGAAATTAATTTTTAAATAAAAATGTAAATATTATCTTAGAATTAATTTTTGGGTGTTTTCGGAAAATATTGATTTTTGAGTAAATAGTTGAAAATGTCTATATTTTAAAAAGTGTCATTTCTTTTCTATAAATCAATTAATTTAAAACTCCCATTATATTTTTTATTTTATTTTTAATTAATATAATATATATTTTATAAAAAATGATATAATTAATTCCATAAGAATCAAAATTATATTTTATTTTTGTATAAGTTCATTTTTATGCTTAAAAATGATTTTTTTTCTAAAAAACTATTTTTCTTTTCATTTTGTGGTCTTAATTTAAAATCAATTTCTTCCAATTCTCTGTATTAAATTTTGAAAAAAATTATTTAATATTTTTAATCATAATTTTTAATTTTATTAACAAGTTCAATTTCATTTTTGGTCATAATTAATAGTATCCATAGTAAATATTTTTTACCATAGAAATTTGTAAATATGGTTAATTAAAGTTAACACTAAGTGATAAGGTCCTAAAATATTATCATAAATCTTATTTTATGAGATAATATCAACCCTCGTCAAATTATATTTAAATTTTAACAGTTTTAGTGTCACTTGAATGTGGGTAAGGCATTTATATTATTTTTAAGTAAAGAAGAATTATAAAATGTCACCCTCATTATTTTAATATCTCTAATATGTTTTCATTGGGATGAAAAAAACTTATGAACTTTTATATATTATTATTTTTAAAATTAATAAAAAAACATGATATTAATATATTTTTAATTTTTATTCATTGTATAATTACCTAGAACGTTTTGCATCTCCCATGTTTCACATGTGAAAGTAGTAGAAAAAAAGTAAATGATTTAAAAAAACATTAAAAGTAATATTATATTAATAAATTATGGTGTTAAATAAATTTAATTTATAATTGTATAGTATTAGTTATTTTTCAAGTGTTTATGTTCTAATTCCATTAATGTATTTATTTGATCAAAGTCAAATTTTTTGAATAGTCCAGAAAATATAATTATATGGTATTTAATGTTTAAAAATTATTTTTAATAATTATGAAATCATAAAAACACTATCTTACCAAATTATTATTTTAAATGACATATTCTATAATTAATGTTTTATTTGTGTGATAATTTTAATTTTTAAAATTACTTACATGGCCCTTAAAAATGAAAAATTGAGAAAATTCCATTGATTTTTTCCTAAAAAAGGGACTCACTTAAACCATTTCAAAAAACAATAAAATTCTAATTTCTATAAAACATATGGAAAATTAAATTTATAAACTTTATTTACCATGTCCCCAATCCATTTGAGTGAGAATAAACCTCTCCTAAAAAATCCTTAAGCTCAATCAAATGGAGGATCTTCGAAGAGGATGTATAAGTCTTACCTGATTTCTTTTAAGTTTTTTTTTTCTATTTATACCTCCTTAAAATCTATTATATACATGCTGATATAATAACATAACTATCTCCAATATACCTAAATATTATTATATTTATGGTAAAACCCTTTTTTCTCAACTTTTTCATCCAATATAAATTGAACACTTCACTCGTGCGTATGTATGGACCATCATCTTCATGAAGCCATTGATTCATTTTTCATTACCTCCTCATATGTCTGGTTAAAATGATGAATAAAATGAATATATATGATATTTATTATGTAATTATGATTATTTAAATATAATATATTAATTAACTTTTTTACCCTACATCCATTGGAAAATGATAACGTCACTCAGGCATATGTGTTATAATTGCCCGAACCTCTCGGGTCTATTAATTTATTAAAATTTGGTGTTTCAGGTGTTCTGGGAGGTCAAGGGAACTTATTCCAAACACTTTCCCAAATTTCTTGTTCATAAACTGGGTTTCCAGAACAATAGGTTATTTCAAATAGCATGCTATTTCCAACAGTAGGCTTTTTTCCATTGCTAAATTTCTAGTTCATGAATAGTGTTTCTAGAATAGTAGGCTATTTCCAATAGTAGGTTGTTTCCAACAATAGGCTTTTACTTTTCCAAATTTCTAGTTCATGAACAGTGATTCTAGAACAGTAGGATATTTCCAACAGAAGGATTTTTTCTTTTTCAAATTTCTAGTTCATGAACAGTATTTCCAAAACAGTAGGATACTTCCAAAAGAAGACTTTCTTTTTCCAAATTTCTAGTTAATGAACAGTGTTTCCAGAATAGTAGGCTATTTCCAACAATAGGCTTTTCCATTTTCCAAATTTCTAGTTCATGAACAGTGTTTACAGACCAGTGAGGTTTCCAGACCAGTGAGGTTCTATAGTGTTTCCAGACTAGTGAGGTTCTATAGTATTTCTAGAACAATGAGGTTTTCATAATGGTGAGTCATCCAACACTTTGTCAAAAAAAAAATTTGGTGTACAATATTTCTAACTTCCTACAGTTTCTCCCCATTGATGTAAAATGCATTTAAAGCCTCATTTTAAGGACTCTAAGGCAGATTCAAAGGCCATAACTCCTGTTTTAGTTTTGTGTAACAGTGGGGAAGCCATTACATAGTCAAACCAATGGGATTAATGTAATCCTCTCATTAATGGAAAAATTCTGTGTATCTTGAATCACTTCTCCATTAAATCTTATTTAGGGATGAGATATTCTTCTTCCTTGGTTCTTCCTTATTTTTCCCTAGTGTGAGACACTCAAACCATTTATTTGTTCCCAAAAAGTCATGGGAACAATCTACACTCCCCAAATAATCCCTTCCTTGGGGTTTCACAACTCTTATTTCACCCCTATTTTCTGGAAACTTAGAGGTATCGATCAAGTTCCAATATAATTTCTTGACATGAGGAAGAAACAATGATCTTTGGTCATCAAGGTTAAAAATCATACCTTTGTCTCTCTTTTATGTGCATCATGCAGGGTGTATAACAATGTTTCCACAAGACAGTAGAAACCCGACCTCTATCAAAGATAATAAATGGTATTTAATTGGAAGGGGTATGGGGCAGAGATGTTTTTTTTTATTTTCTACATTGTGAATTATATAGGATTAAGCCTATTGAAAATTTTGGTCATTGGTGGTCCTTGTTTGTGCACTAGTAATAGTCTATTTTCTAGACTTGTTAGTGATTAATAAGGTGAAACATGAAAAAAAAAGTTAGTCACATATACCTGACTATTTAAATGGATGCCTTATGAAAGTAACCCCTATGTGATTACCCTAGTTAAACAAATTAAAAGTAGGAAAATGGTGACTAGTGTTGGTTGAATATATAAACATCTTAACCATGTTTAATAATATGCATGAGGATTCTCTTTGGTTCCTTGAACGGGTTATGTGGTGGTGTTGTTGAAATCACAAGGTGGCACTGGTTGTGGAATAGAGCATACTATTGAGAGTTTGATCGATTTTGGATTGGATGGCCTTGTATGCAGCTGAACTACCTTTTGTTGTGTTGTGGCCTCAAGCCGGTGGTGACGTGGTTTGAGGCATCCCCCTTTCTTTTTTTTTCTTACAAGAAAAACCGCAAGTGAATTGCTAAAAACTGCTTTTCTCTTTCTATTTTGTTGTTGTTCTTGCTTATGGTTGTTCTTGTTAGTTTCCAAGTAGTGAAGTAATAGTTGAACTCTAAACTTCCAAAGACAATAACTTAAATGCGGAGTTTTGGGAATATTGTTCTTTTCATGTTGTAGGGGTTGTAGTGTTGTGGCACATGCTTGTATATTTGTTTTAGAAGCTATCAGATGGGTAGAGTTCTTGTTCAATATTAATCATGTATTTTCTTCATGTTTAGAGTTCCACCACCCATGTTGAGAACTTAGTGCCGAAAACCAGCATCTAATGGGGTAGGGTGTTATTCCTAGTAATTAGCTCCTTTCTGCTCCATATCCCAGAAGATGTGATGGCATGAGGCGGTTATTTTATCCCACAGCTCTTTAGGCATGGTGTGTTGTTTTAGCCTATAACCATAGGGAAGTTTTCTATTATTAATATGAGGCCTAGGTTTTTTCAGGAAGAATGTTCCCAATTGTCTTCGAGATGAGGCCCAGGTGTCTTCAAGACAGAGGCGTGGTTATAGTTTCCCAAGTGTCTTCAGGATGAGGCTCAGGTGTCTTTGTGCGAGATGTGTGACTCTTGTGGAACCTAGGTGTGTGTAGGGAGAACTGTGTGGGATGTGGTTGTGATAGGGCCTACGTGTTTGCAGGCAGGTTGTGTAGTTTTGGACCAAGTGTTTGTGGGTAGGATATGTGGATGGTTGTGGCCTAGGTGTGTGTGTCCGGGATTTGGTAATGGAACTTGGGGGGAAGTTTTGACACATAGGATTTCTAGATTACCAGTGAGAGGGTGGTGCAGGGTACCGTGTAATGATGTGATATACTACTATGTACTTGGCTTGCGATATTTGTAGAGTGTGCCTTGTGAGGTTGGGTGGATAGTTTCCTTACTCGGTGTCTGGTTACTTCTTTTTTTACTGGGCATTAGAATGTCTCCCCACTTGTGCACAAGAGATTTAGGTTTCCTATTAAGTATACTTGCATACTCAACCTCTGTTTACTTTCAGGTTTCCAAGAGGGCATTGAGGATCGTGTGAGACCCTACTAGTCTGTAATTTGGGATTTGTTGTTGGTCGGTACTTAGTTTTTCTGATACTGCTCATTCTTCCTTTTTCTTTTTGTTATTTCACTTTGGATATTCTTGTACTTTTGTTTTATTTTTTTAAAACATTATTGTGGGTTTGGATTTGGGTTTATTTTTATACATATTGTACCTTGGTGTTTGGTGGTTGGATTCTTTTATCTTCTAATATTGTTGAAATAAAAAAAGTGTAATGCCTCCCATTTTATGAAAATATATACCCTTGGTGCTATTCTCCACTCCGGGGCCTACTGGAGGCGGGACTCGGGGGTCATTATCTCAGCTTCATCTTAAGGAAGGAAGGGCGGATCACTTTGCTACCCCTTCCCTCATTTTGGAAAAGGTGAGTTCTGATAGAATGGTTTCAGAGATGATGGTTGAGAGATAGGATGGTTTCTAGACTTAGGAACAGTGAGAATTGGATGGGATGGTAGGGCAAAAGTTCTACGAAATCTTAGTGTGTGACATAGTCCAAAGAAGATTATCTAGGACACGAGATTTTCAGGGCCCCCGTGATTCGATGTAAGGACTCTGAGCCTACCGAACGACCACATGAGATTTCATTGATTTTCGGATAGAGACCCTAGGAAAGTTACATGCATAATAATGAAATTTCTTATTACTTTAATTGGGGTGTCTTTGGGAGAAAATTTAATAAGATGATAAAGAAATATTAAGTAAAATTCCATTATACTCAGGATTTGGTGTTCCTTGTTTACCTTGATGTTATGGAACCTGAACATCATCCAAGTGTGGTATGGGATGTTGAGGCTCAGTAGGTTGTTCTTGCCAATCAGCATAGGGTTGACTGAGAGGAGGAGGATGCGAGGTGGAAGCGAACTCTAAGTTCCTTCCTACAATAAACCCTCCTGAAGTATGAGGGAAGTGTCTCTGATGTAGAAACAGAAGGTTGGATTGGGGAGATTAGGATCACCTTCACTCTGATTCATGCTCTTAGGAAGTAATGATTCCCATTGATGGTCATCCAGGTGATAAGAGCAGCGCATCAGTGGTGGATGCTCTACCTCTGGGAAAAGCCAGAGATATAGGTTCTGTGAGTCATTTTCGAGAAGAAGTTTCATAAGGAATTCATTTATTCTATGAAAAAAAGATGAGATGAGACAATAATTTCTCTCCCTTCAGTAAGGAAGTAAGTCAATGAGGTAATTATGCATTAAGATCAAGGATATCCTATGTTTTTCTCCGGACCTCTTTACAGATGAGGATTCTCAGGCAAGACATTTAGAGGAGGTGCTTCAACTATCTCTTTAGTATGTTGTTACTCACTTTACCATACCGAGATACATGGTAGTGCAGAAGAAGGATGAGGTGGTGGAAAGGATGCACTCGTGAGGATGTGTTCCAAGAGAGGGGATCCATCTGGGTTCATCAAAGGGAAAGGTAGTTGGCAATAGATCTCTAGCGACAGGGCCTTCTGGGTTTTGACTAGCGAGGATTAGGCCTCAGTTGTTCCAATTTTGATCCTTTGTTCCACAAAATTTTCCTACAGGCCTAGGAATGATATGATTTTCTTGTGGATTTTTCAGGCATATTCAAAGTAGGTTCCCAGCTTTTTCTCAGTATGGTGGGGGTCGGCAGGTTCAGCGCCCACCTCAGCAGCAGCAGTTTCCAGTGAAACCTTTTCAGCTACATGCCCCTGATCCTCTAAGGGAAGATGTTGAGGGGAGAGGACAACCTTAGGGTGCTCCCCTGGGACCTCAACTAGGGCATGGCTGAGGTGGTGGTTGACAGAAGATAGGTAGAGGAGATGGGCGTGGACAATTGCACGCTACAATGTTAGCAGTGCCAGTGGGACCAGAGGTTGTTCGAGGTACGATCTACTTGTTCAAAACTCTTGTTTCTATTTTGTTTGATTTGGGGCTCTCACACTCCTTCATTTCACTACATCTTTCCCATGCTCTAGGTCTGGACACATAAAGACTTCTCCTGACCATGGTGTTGAGTACACAAGTTGGTGGTCATAGTAGTTTGTTTTATGTTTTCCGAGGATGTAGACTAATGTTAAGTCCAAATCAGTCTAGTGAGCATCTTCTTCTATTGTAGATTCATCGATACGATGTCGTTATAGGCATTGACTGGATGTTATATAGTGTGTGTTGTTATCAACTACTTCTGAAGAAGAGTTGTGTTTTGCGACATGGAAGGTCAGTGTGTATCTTTTGTCGGCGAGCAGAGTTTTCAGATGGGAAGTCGGCATGTGGAGCCTCTTCTTTCTATGTTTTTTGGACTATTAGTGGAGTCGGCAGATGCAGAGATGGTGGGAGTTATGGGGGTTTTCATAGAGTTTCTGGATGTCTTTCCTGAGGAGGTTACGACTCTACCCCCTTAATGTATTGTTGAGCTCGGGATGGACTTACAACCTGGTGCCCTTCCGGTTTCAATGGCTCCCTATCAGATGGTGCCTTCTGAGTTGAAAGAGTTGCAGATTCATATTAATGACCTGATAAAGAAGGTTTTTGTCCAAACTAGTGTGTCACCCTGGGATGATCTAGTTTTGTTACTGAAGAAGTCAAATGATGGTCTTAGGCTGTGCATAGACTACTAGAGGTTGAATCAGGTAATATTCAAGAACTATTACCCTCTCCCAAGGATAGATGATCTATTTGACCAATTAAAGGGAGAAGGATGGTTCTCTAAGATTGATTTGTAGTCTGGATATCACCATATGAGGGTGAAGGAGAGTGATATCGTGAAGATGGATTCCAGGTGCAGGTATGGGAACTTTGAGTTCGTAGTTAAGTCTTTTGGTGTTACAAATGCACCAGTTGTGTTCATGAGCCTCCGGAACTCTGTTTTCTATGAGATTCTAGACTTGTTCTTTATTGTGTTCATCGACCAAATTTTGATCTACTCTAGGTGAGAAGAGTATCACATTGATCATCTCAGAACAGTCTTGGAGATCCTTCCATGCCACCAGCTCTATGGGAAGTTTTCCAAGTGAAATTTCTTGACATGAGAAGTGCACTTCCTCAGACATGTGTTGTCTCATCAAGGGGTAGAAGTGGACCCATCTAAGGTGGAGGCAACTATTTCTTGGGTAAAACCCAATAATTTGATAGAATTTCATAGTTTCTTAGGCTTGGAAGACTATTGATATATTTTTGTGCTTGAATTCTCTTGATTTGGAGCTCCATTGACTGATTTGACTAGGAAGGACTAGGCCTTCGTGTGGAGCAAGTAGTGTCAGGCTACATTCAGATATCTTATGGAGAAACTAATCAGTGCTCCAATGCTCATGTTGTCAGAGGAAAAATTTATTTTTAGGTGTTTCTTGATGATTCTAGTCTTGGTTTATGATGTGTGTTGATGCAGTAGTGGGTAGTGATCCATATGGGTCTAGGAAGTTATGTCATCGTGAGCATAATTATGCCACCCAAGATTTGGATCTTGCAGTAGTAGTGTTTGCATTGATGTTTTGGCGGCATTACCTCATTAGGGAGCACTTTGGGGTCTTCACTAATCACAAGAGTTTACAGTATATCTTTTCCCAGTGGGATCTGAATTTGTGGTAGCAGTAATGGGTGGAGATCTTACAAGACTAATACTTCTAGTTATCTCACACCAAATGTAAGGGGAACATTTTGGTTGATGCCTTGAGCATGAAATCGCAGAAGGAAGTAGTTTGAGAGTCTGCATATTCTTGGAGAGAAATAAGAGTATTAGCTTTCTTGCACCTAGATGTGAGGGAAAATTGTGGAAGAGTCCATTTGTTTCAGATAACAGTGAAGTAATCCATGATCCAATAGGCGGAGGAGTCTCGGTGGGGAGACTTAGAGACAAAAGTTATACCTGATTGGGTTGACCAGGGAAATACTTTTGAAGGGTGGTTGGAGGATAGTCAGAATCAGATGCTTTTCTGGTGAAGGATGTTTGTTCTAGAGGTGATTCCTAGGGAAGTTCTTTGTGATTTCCATAGCTCATTTCTAGTGGTACACCCCAGATTTTCTAATACGTACCAAGTATTTAGAGGATGGTTTTTGTGGCTTGGGGAAAAGCGGACGGTGGCAGAGTTTATGGAAAAGTGTCTGGTGTGTCAGTAGGTAAAGCACAGACACCATGTTCATGGAGGTTTTTTGTAGCCTTCAGATGTCCCTAAGTGGAATTGGGATGAAAAATCAATCGATTTCATCATATGGATACCCAAGACTCAATGAGGATATGATGTAATATGAGTGGTGGTGGATCGCCTGATGAAATCAGCTCACTTCTTGGCGATCAAGGAGTTGATCCCAGTGAGTGCCTTAACACAGAGGTACTTAGATGAGGTGGTGTAGTTGCAAGGAGTTACGAGGTCCATTGTCTCGGACCTGGATACATGTTTTAACTCACGATTCTAGAGGGGATTGCAGCATTCTTTTGGCACCCGACTACACCTTAGCACTGCCTTCCACCCCCAAACAGATGGGAAGACAAAGCGAACTATCCAGATGTTGGGGGACATGAAATGAGCATGTGTTATGGATTTTGGGGGATCATGGGTATGACACTTTCCTCGGGTAGAGTTTTCCTACAACAATAGCTACCACTCTACCATTAGCATGGAACCATTCAAGGATTTGTATGGAAGTTCATGTTGTTCACTTGTGTGCTAGAAAGAGGTTGGTGAGGGAGGTGTTCTTGGGTTAGAGGTTGGTGTAGAGCACCACAGATAAAGTTCAGCCTATCCGTGAGAGGATTAAGATATCATAGGATCGGTATAAGTCAGATTCTGATCGTAGGAGGAGGCCTTTAGAGTTTGAGGTCAGAGACAATGTCTTCTTAAAGGTTTCTCCTAATCGTGGGTAGCGAAGGATCGGTCGTGGGCGTAATATTAATCCCAGGTATGTAGGCCCTTTCAAGGTATTGGATCATGTTTGAGTTGTGGCGTATCATATAGAAATTTCCCCACAAATGATCCAGATATATGATGTTTTCCATGTATCACAGTACTGTCATTATCTTCATGATTACTCACACGTCGTCGATTGGAGTGAGATCAATGTTGATGATAAAGAGACCTTCGAGGAGAAACCGATAGAGATCCACAACCGCAATGAGAAGGTGTTGCATAGCTATTCTATTCCCTTGGATAGTGCCTTGTGGAGACATGGTGTCATCAAGGAATGTACGTGGGAGCGGGAGTCTTAGATGTGTGTTCAGTACCCTAAGCTATTTTGAGTTCTTGTGCTATGTTTCTTGTTGATGCTTTCATTTTTTGTACCTTTGATGTGATTTTATGCTTGACTTGTTTGGATATAGAACGATTGTTCAATTGTCATATAGATGTGTATGATGTGTCTGAATGTGTGGGGAAGGGAGGACCTAATTCCTAATTAGGATGCATTAATGTGGACGTGATTAAACCTATGTGGGGAAGTCAGTGCCACCTAAAGCGGATAATATCTTGACAAGTAGAAAGAAACTATCTTACCCATGTGTCGGGATAGTGTGATCTTTGGGGTTGTTGTAGCTGTTTAAATGTGATAAACCTTGGGGGAGTGTTCTCAGATTTCGAGGTTTTGTTCCAGATTTTGAACAACTTAGGGTGGTTTTCCCCTGATAGGTATCTTACGTGGTGTTTGTTCGGACCCCTCTTTTCATATAGGTTGGTTTTGAATTCTTATGGATGATAATATTTTCAGAGGTATCTTATGTAATGTCCCAAACCTCTTTGATCTATTAATATTTAGAAATTTGGTGTTGGAGGTGTTCTGGGAGGTCAAGGTGACTTATTCCAAACACTTTAGCAAATTTCTAGTTTATGAACAGTGTTTACAAAATAGTAGGTTATTTCCAACAGAAGGCTCTTTCCTTTTCAAAATTTCTAGATAATGAAAAATGTTTCCAAAATAGTAGGATATTTCCAATAATAGGCTTTTTTTTCTTTGCCAAATTTCTCGTTCATGAACTATGTTTCTAGAACAATAGGTTATTTCCAACAGTAGTCTATTTCCAATATTCGGATTTTTCCTTTTCCAAATTTCTAGTTCATTAATAGTGTTTCGAGAACAGTAGGCTATTTCCAATAGCAGCCTTTTCCCTCTGAAAAAATTCTAGTTTATGAATAGTGTTTCCAAACCGGTGAGGCTTCCAGAATAGTGAGGTTCTACAGTGTTTCCATACCAATGAGTTTCTATAGTGTTTCAAGACTAGTGAGGTTTCCATAATGGCAATTCATCCAATACTTTTTCAAATTTCTTGTTTAGTGTACGGTGTTTCCAAATTCCTATAGTTTTGCCCCATTGATGTTTCCTTTGACATAAAATGAATTTAAAGCCTCAATTTAAGGACTCTATGGATGATTCAAAGGACATTACTCCTTTTTTTAATTTTTTTTAATTGTGGGGAAACCTTTATTTGGTCAAACCGCGGTGTTTAATGTGATCATTTCATTAATGGAAAAATCTAGTGTATCTTAAATCAATGCTCTATTAAATCTTATTAAGGGACGAGATATCATTTTTCCATGGTTCTTCCTTCTTGTTCCCTGATGAGAGATACTCAAACCCTTCCTCTATTCCCAAGAAGTTGTGGGACCAATTTTCACTCCTCAGATCATCCCTTCCTTGGGGTTTCACTGCTCTTATTTCACCCCCTGTTTTGGGGAAACCGATAGGTATCGATCATGTTCAAATATAAGTTCTTGACGTGAGGAAGAAATGATGATGTTTTATCATTAAGGTAGGAAATTATACCTTCTTCTCTCTTTTACATGCATCATGTAGGGTGGGTATAACAATGTTTCCATGAGACAGTTGAAACCCGACCTCTAACAAAGATAATAAATGGTTATTAAATAGAACGGGGATGGGGTAGAGATGATGTTGTTATTATTATTTTCTTCATTATTAATTGTACAGGCTTAAGCCTACTAAAAATCATGGTCATAGGTGGTCCGGGTTCACACAATGGTAATGATCTACTTTCTAGACATGGTAGTGATTAAAAAGGTGAAACATGAAGAAAAAGGTTAATCACATATACCAAACTATTTATTTGGATGCATGATGAAATTAACCCCTATGTGATCATCCCGGTTAAACAAATTAAAAGTAGGAACATGTTGACCGGTTTTGGTCAAATATGTAAACTAATTGATCTATTTTAATGATATGCATGAGGAATATATTTGGTTCCCTATACAGGTTATGTGGTGGGGTTGTTAAGATTAGAAGGTGGAACTGGTTGTGGAATAGAACCTACTGTTGAGAGGTTGATAGATTGTGGAATGGATGATCTTATAGGTAGCTGAACTGCCTTTGGTTGTGTTTTGGCCACAATACGGCAGGGATATGGTTTGAGGCATTCCCCTTTTTTTTTGCTTACAAGAAAAACCGCAAGTGAACTGTTAAATCACTGCTTTGTAGTTTTTGTTTTTTTCTTGATTTTGCTTATGGCTGGTCCTATTATTTTCATAGTAGTGAAGTAATAGTATAAATTTAAATTTTAAAATATAATAACTTGAATGGGGAGTTTTGGGATTTTTTTATGTGCATCCCATAGGGGTATCATTGTTATGGAACATGCTTGGATCTTTGTTTTAGAATCCATAGGATGGGCAGAGGTCTTGTTCAGTATTAATCATGAATTTTCGTCATGGTTAGAGTGCACCCCACCCATGTTGAGAACTTAGTTCCAAACACCCCCATCTCATGGGGGAGTGTGTTTTACCTGGTCGTTATCTCATTTCTTCTCCCTCTCCCAGAGTCTGTGATGGCTTGAGGTGGTTACATTAGCACAAGAATCTTTGGGCATGAAGTGATGTTTTAGCCCAGAACCTTTAGGCAATTTACTGTTTTGGATATGAGGCCTAGGTGTTTTCAGAAAGAATGTTCCCAAGTGTCGTTGGGATAAGGGCTATAAGCGAGAGGTTTGGTTGTAGTTTCCCAGGTGTCTTTAGGATGAGGCTCGGGTATCTTTGGGTGAGATGTGTGACTATTTTGGAGCCCAGGTGTGTGCGGGTAGAACTGTGTGGGATGTGGTTATGATAGAGACCGGGTGTCTTCAGGCAGATTGTGTGGTTGTGTCCAGATGTTTGCGATCAGCATATGTGTATTGTTGTGGCCCAAGTGAATGTGACTAGGATATGGTATTTGAACATGTGGGGGAGGTTTGATGTGTAGGATGTCTAGATGTCCATTGGGGGTGGTGTGGGGTACCCTATAATAATGTGTTATACTACTATATAATTGGCTTGAGATATTTGGAGAGTGTGCCCTATGAGGATGGGTGGTTAGTTTCTTTACTCAGTGTCTACTTACTTCGGTTTTTCACAGGGCATTAAAATGTCTCCCCACTTGTGCACGAGAGATTTAGGTACCCTACTGAGTATAATTGTATTCTCACACTATGTTTACCTTCATGTTTCTAGGAGGGAATTGAGGATAGTGTGGGAGCCTACTAGACTAGATGTTGGGATTTTTTATTGGTGAATGCTCAGTTTTCCTACCACTTCTCAGTCTTCCTTTTCATTTTTGGTATTTCACTTTGGAGATTCTTGGACTTTTGTTTCATTTTTTTAAACATGCATGTCGGTTTGGATTTGGGTTTATTTTTATTCATATTTCACCTTGTTGTTTGGTGGTTGTATTCTCTTATCCTCTAATATTATTAAAGTAAAATAAATGGGTAATTCTCCCTATATTGTGAAAATATATACCCTTGGTGCTATTCTCCACTCCAGGTCCTACTAGAGGCGGGACTTAGGGGTCATTATCTCGTATTCATCCTAAGGAAGGGAGGGAGGGTCACTTTGCGCCCCTACCTCATCTTTCTAAAGCTGGGTCGTGACATGTGTGGACTCCACCTCCACGAAACGATGTGATTCATTTTTCATTTACTACCTTCATTGATGTTTATAAAACAATATTTTATATAAAAACATGATAATTATATCATTATTAATATTATGTATATGATGGAACAATGACCCATTATTACCATGTTGAACCTAATGAAGTTGTTTTGTTATTCTAAAGAGAACATACTCAGAATGTCCAACATGAAATAAATAAATTTAGTAATTATATAAGACATGGAAATAAAGTATATAAAATTGATTATGATAATGGAATAAACCTTAAAATGGTTCATGAAAAATTAAATAATTAATATATGTTTATTATACTGTATTTAAAGAACGTGTTTGGTGATTCAGACTTGGGGTAAAGGAATTTCCATTAAAACATTATTTTAAACGTTTTAGACACTTTTCCCTACATATCTATGTAACATAAAAAAATTTACGAATTTTTATTATTATAATAAAATGATTTTTTAAATTAATTTTAAAACTACCTTTTACATTCCATATTTTTTTTAAAAGTTATATTTTTGACATCTTCTATATAGGTTATTTTTTAAAATGATAGAGGAATCATTTTTACATATGTGGATTGAAATTAATTTCCCACTATCATGTCTATAATTATTTAAGAATATTATTCTAAAACTTATCATGCTTTTTCAGATAATATTCAATTTCTTATTCTTCTAAGAATTTTTTGTTTTATGAATTTTTAATGAAAATGGAATCTTATCATCATTTTTTTATGAATCCTAAATGTGATTCTATATATGAGTTAAATAGAATATTTTATGATATTTTATAATGTAAATAAAAGATTATATATATCTTATAGACCCTGTAAATTGTTAATTATAATGGTTTCTCTCTATATATCTCTCTAAATCATTCTATAATGACTTGTTCTTCGGAGAATTATGTTGGAATTAACCAAGTAGGTTATTCCACTAATAAGGGTTCTTGTATGGGTTTTATAAAGATGATGTCTCAATGAACCAAAATTAATTTTATACACTCACTAAAGTTTTTTTATAGAAATATTTGGATTTCACCAGGTAATAAAATGAGTTTATGTTTTCATAAAGTTTATGACCCTTTATTAAGGTGAAACATATGTTTTTCAAGAACTTTTTTTCTTGGTTTATCATATTTTCTAATAAAACCTCATTATTATCATATTGTGTTCATTATTACTTAATAAATTATGAAAAACATTCAAAAATTTATTTGATTTCAGGAAATAGTAAATTAATATTTGATCTCAACGTTTATTACGTAAAAGGGAAAAATTTATTATGGATTTCATAGTTTTCCAAATAGACTAACGAGTACATTTCATTTTTATATCCCTTTCCAATATTTTTTTGCTCATCCTATGTAATAAAATATTTTTCATAGGGATTAATGATGAGTAAAAAGTAATTAGGCATCTATATTTCCAATATAGGGATTCATCTTAAATGAATCAAACATGTTTGGAATGAAACATTATTTTATGTTTAAAAATCATATTTTTGTGAAAAAATGTAAATTGAGTGGAAGTGTCAACATTGTTTTGTATGGGTTTTTTATGTAATATTTTTTCTTAATTATATAAAACTATAAACCTAAAATATAATTGTAATGTAAGGAAATTAAATCATGGCTATTAAAATCATAATTATGTGTTGTTAAAGGCATTAGCTATTATACTTGGTATGAGAGAAAGGGTTTAGATAATGTTATAGGTTAGAGTGTTATCATTTGAGGATATTTTATGTTTTAGGGGCACCATCATGGGTTAATAATTTTAATTTTAAACATATTTTAAATGGAATAAATTCCATTTTGAGGTTATATAAGCTTTTATTTTAAGGTTATTGATGATACTTTGGGAGCTAATTATTAAGTTTTAAGGTGAATAGTTGAATAAAGTATACATACCCTATAATACCATGAGATTTTAAAAGAATAATATTGAATTAGATAGTGTATATTACATGAAAACCCAATATTTTATGATAATTTAACATAATATACTTTATGATATATTCATTTTTAAATACATTTAATCTCTTCAATATCATGTGCTACATGCAATACTGAGTTTTAACAAATCATGATATAAAATTGACATTATTATTTCAACATAACAATTATAACATACCTATTAGACATGGAGTTATGAATAGGAATAACAATAATTTTAAAATTAAATATAATGGTTTTAGATAAATAATATATGTTGATAAATAAGTACTTAATTTTTTATATAGTCTTTATATGCATTAAAACCAATTTTTTTTCAAAAAATGTTATTTATTTATTTTTTTGAAAAAATAATAAAATTAATTTTCGAAATTTTGTAAAATTTATTTGAAAAAATGAACTTCATTTTTTTAATCATCATGTACAAAATAACTTATGGTTAATTTATTAAGTATTTCTATGAAAATATTAATTTTTCGATAAATAGTAAAAACTAATTGTTTTTATTGAAAGATTCCTTTTCATTTAAATAATTTATTAAAAGGTTAGTTTTTAAATGTTTTTCAAAGTAAAAATAATTAAATTAAATATTTATTAATCCACTTTAAGTTATTTTAATCAATTTTATATTAGTCACGCCCAGTTTTTCATATCTTTGTTTTGTTCCAGTTTGTTGGAAATACCTATCCTTTTATTGGGTTGGGGATAAGTTGAAGTTGAGTTTTAAACTTCCATATTTGTATATTAATCCTACCATGGGTTCCCAATAGCTTTTTTGGAAAATTTTGGATAAAATGGTGGTTATCTCAAGATTGGTCCAATCAAAAGCCCATTTCCAAATTTAAAAAAATGTTTCTTTTACAACACCTTAGTTGTTGTACATTTTTCACCCATTCCACTTCCCACTTTGCCTCATTTGACCTATGAAACAACCATATCCATTTTTATCCCTTAGTAATTCATAATCATGGTGGATTTGGGTTATTTATTAAGGTATTGGGTCAACCTGTGATCTAATTTCCAATTTAAAAAATATATATTGTTGTTTTAATATTTTATTCATTTTTTAACATTTTTTGGTGATTCCACCTCCCAAACAGAGCCCTAAAGTTTTTATATCTACTAGAGGCTCCTCCTCCTTCTTTATACTTTTTATTATCCTCTTCATGGGTGATTTCCTACCAAGGGATAGTGGTTCTTATTAATTTCATCATCATCTTTCTCTTTTCTCTTCCCTTCCTTATTATTTAATTTTTTTAATGGATTTATATTCTCCCCTATCATTATATACATAGGGTTCTGTTTTAACATAATTTTTATGGGGATTGTGTTAATTTGTGGCTGGTATTCAAAGTTTTATGGTTTATAAACCCTCCGATGGAGATATTGGGTGTGCGTTTCCATTCTGCCAAGGATTTGAGGTTGGTTCCCCATTGCACGTGTCCCTTTTATTTATGATTCATATTTTTCATGGTATTTGAACCCTATAAACATTATTTGTGTAGTATTATAGGCCTTAAAATAATTTTATTTGGTGTTCAATGAGGTGTTTATTCATTGTTTTGTGAAAAGTAGGGTTCTTTTGTTATAAAAGTGCACTCCAAGTGTTTGTTTAAATGTTCTGTTATCTTTTGAACCTATTTTGTGATGTTTAGAACCTTTTTTATCTATTTATATAATAATTTTCATGTAGAGATTGTTTTATGATATTTTTAGTGTTAAATATAATTGGTTTCATTAAATGTTTCATACCATGTTTTCGGGAAAGTTCCTTGTTGGATTTTGTGTGTTCAATTTGATATAAAATGATTGGTTTGACATATGAAAAATATTGAAAGCATGTTAATCAATGTTTTCGGTTCCTTATCTGGGCTTCAATATGGTATTGGGTTTTATAATGAGACGAGAAAGGGTTTTTAGGGTGTTTTGGCATGTGTTCCCAATAAATGCCTCGTTTGGCATATTTATAGAAATGGATGGGTTTTTAATGTATAACCTGAATTTATAAGGGGTTAAGGTAAATGTTTTTTCTTCCAATAGTGTTCTTTCACCTATTTATGGAAAATGTAACTAGTGGTTTTGATAAACATTGGTTTGGTGAAATTCTTAAAATCCTGTTTGGTATTCTTCTTTAAAAATGGTTTTTCATGTGGGTCTCATATTGTACCACTTGGGGTCATTTTATGATTCATGAAATTGATTTATTACATGGTTTTTTGGCTTCCAAATATGGTTTTTTGGCTTCCAAATATGGTTTTTTGTGGTAATAGTTGTAATTTGTCTTTTAAATATCATTTTTAATTGATTTTATGTGCAAATCAAGGCTATACTTCTTGAAATTGTTTTATAAAAATTTTAAGTGGTTTATTGACCCATGAAAGAAATGTGAAACATGTTTGTGGTATTTTTGGTGTGTTAATTATTTGTAAAAAAACTAATTTTCATCTGAAAAGTGTATTTGATAATATTTGGAACTTGATTGGGCATAAAGAGAGAAACCCGAGTATCTAAGTGGGTGGATGTCTACTAGTATGCTAGTGATCTGAAGTGGTTTTTTCCCAGTTTAAAATAGTAAGTTTAATGATGTCAACACTAAGAAAACTATGATGATGATTTTGGGGACCACTAGGTTATGGGTGTTGTTCCCTACTAGTGACTTGTACTAGAGAATGAATATTTGTTGTGGTTAGTTTTACATCGAGAAATGAGGTACCTGGGCCCACAACGAACTAGTACCTAGGGGTGTTCCCATGACTTGTGCTCATTGGATATATTATATTCACTATCAGCATATAGTGAGTTTGGTTGGAAAATTTAGTATCATATGTTTTTTATTTAATTTTGTACATTCTCTAAAGCAGCCCACCTAAAAACTATTTCCATTTTGAAGTTCTATCTCTTTAAATTTGTTGCTTTAATTTTCTATTTATGAAAACATAAAAGTATTTTTATTTTTTAATGTTTGTAGCATGAAACCTTGTTTGGAAAAAAAATTATATATATTTTATTTCAAACTATAAATTGATGTTTCTTTTATTTTAAAGTAAGTGCATTGGGAATAAAATATCGGGCTAACCTATTGAGTTTTAATAGTCACGTCTATAGTCTTATTCTATTTTTATCCCTTATGCAGGTTTTAACTTGCGTTTGATTGACTTGGGAGACCCATGATAGTTGTGTTGGAGAGTGACCAATATAGCACATGGAGTTAGTTGGTTGTCATCTTTAGTTGGTTGGGTTGTCTATTTCAATTATATTTTTAGTTTCTTGTATAAATAATGTTCAGATCAACTTTGTTTAAATGTATGTTGGGCCATCCATTTCATTTGGTTTCTTATGTATTCATTATTTTTGGGAGAAAACGTTCCCATGTCACTCTACTTATGTCCTCAGTGCTTGTTTCCATCTTAGAAAAATCAGTAATACCTCTCAGGACTTGTCGTGGAGTGGCCTGGGTGACCAGTTCAGGGTCAACCCAAAATGGTTTGTGAAAAAATTGTATCAGAGGAGGTCGGCTCTTAGAGGACCTTGATTTTTAGAGAATTCTTGTTATTTGGTGGATTTCAAGGTTGATGTAGTCGGATTTTCAGGACTTGAGGGGTTGGTTTGGGAAGAGCATCGCAAACCCTTGCTCATTCTGATCCTTGGATGTTAATGGGAAGTCAAGTTTTATTAGTTTCTTTGGTTCCTAAGGATTGTTCGGTGATTATGATACAACAATGGGAGTTGGCATAATGGGCTTAGTGAGCTCATAGGGCCTGGAAAGCCTTGTGGAGCTGGGGCATTGTCTTAATAAGGCTCTCTGTGTTGGTGGTGTGCTTGACATATGGATACCAACCATATGTTCAAGTCACCCACCGACACTAGTTCTCTTTTGTGAGTCTCTTAGAAATTTCTTGAATTCAGAATTTTGTTTTAAAAATCCTTGTGTGATAATTTTGGAAATGGTTTTTCTTGGAATGGTGGGATTTTAATAATTGAAAAGTGGATTTTCAATTCTTAATATAAGAAATATTTTTGTAATGTTTGGTTTTTGTGAAACAAATTTTGGGGAGAAAGTGGAAATGATTTAACAAAATTGGATTTCTTTAATCTTAACTTATTGTTTTTAAAAATAAAATGTTTTTAAATCTTGTATTATTTTAAATAGATTCTAATAACTTTATTATAAATGGGATGTGTTGGGATATTGAAAATATTTTGAATCTGATTAATTGGGTTTGGGAATTGGTTTTGAACGGTTGGTGTTTTTGTAAAAAAGGGTTTTGGCATTTGTGGCTATTAGATTAAGAAAAGAGACCATAAAGAATTTTTTAAATTTTAAAGGATTTTTTGGAATAGAATTTTTGTTTGGATGTTGTATTAAATGAAATGGAATGGGTTTTTAATTAAGAGGTTCTTGAAAAAGTGGGGTTTGATGAGATGAAGTAAATTTTTTTTGAAAACAGGGACAGTATTTTGAAAGACACATGTGGGGTTTCTTTTTCAATCATTGAAAAATGTTTTGTTTTGTGGAAATAAAAAATGATTTTTGACTAGGTTGTTAGTGTACCTATAGAAGTCACATGATTTTTGAAATGGGTTTAATGTTTTGGATGGTAAAATGAGGATTTTTTTTAGCCTTTGGTGTTTTCATGGGTGATCACATGCATGGTTTTGAATATATATATTGATGGACTCCCAATATGTAATAGTGGTTTGGTGTCTTGGGTGGCATGTGAATGTGAATGTGAGTGAGACTTGATGAAACACCATTATTGAATGTGAAAATCCACCATGTTTGTTTGTTTTTAAGATGATTTTTTTGTGTTTTCATGAACTGGTGTTTATGTGGGTTTATTTTTCATGTTTTATAAGTGTGGTTTGTTTGGTAATCTTCCTCATGATCTATAAGTGATACAATCAGTGTGTCTTGAGATGGGATCTTATTGGTGGCTCAGTTTTGGAGCAATGTTTATTGTGTTTCTAAGGATGTGTTGGATGTTGTGATATGTCCATGGATGGTTCTATGTTGGAAATGCTTCTAGTTGATTAGCCTAAGGATTCGTTTTAAAAATTCCATCCACATCTTCGGATTATGACTCAACTTTTTTGATAGAATATAGGGATTTTTTGGATTTATTGAAATTGTGTCCCTATTGTGAAAATTATTTTGGATATAGCAGTTGTACTTCGTGATATTGATGTATTTCACTGTATTCCTAATCTAACTTTAAATAATAAATTTAGGCTTCTACACCAACCTTTTAAAAAAAATTGTATTCCTTATCTATTCTCCTCTTTTTTCAAAGTGAGAGAGGATGGTGCTATGTATCTATGAGTTTCTATTTATATGAAGGTGTTTTTTTTGAGAAACTGAGTTTTATAGGGTGTTTTGATCATTAGCTCTTAGTTGTGGCGCAATAGATGATTCAAATATCGGGGCTCTATCCATAGGCCAGAGAGTGAATCTTTTCACACAATCAAGAAATCGGTAGAGTTGTGGAGAGATAAACTAAGTGCTTATCTTCTATGTTGTGGTAAGGCAGTTTCTATGTTTTTATTTTGGTTTCCCATCACTATGATTTTATTTTTTTCACAAATAGTGTGGTGTATTTACCCCTCAATCCGTGTCTATGGCTATTCCTTCTCAGATGTGGGTTTCTGATTAATGTCCATGTTTATACCACCAATATGGATCAGGTGCAGTCTTGGATTTACCTATTCATAGGTGGAGAGTGTTGGGTGGTTCATCTATTTTTTTGTGGTTTCAGTGGCCCAATGATTGGTTCCCCTTCTCTCCTTGACCCGAGAGGGGGGGGGGGGTTTGATCCGTGAAGAGATTTTTGGCCTAGTTCTTGTCCCCACCATTCGGTAGGGGGTAGTTTAAATGTTCATTTTGTAACCATACTAACTTGGGTTTGTAGGTTTTTTTGGGAGAGTTTTGGTGGGCCTGCGTGGGTGAGGCCCGATTCTAGTTCTTGTTGAATTCTTGTTTGTTCATCTCTAGTTGGTCTCTAATGGTGGGGAGACCCTCTACAAATCTTAAAGATTGAAGATCTTTCCTTTTAAATATTTTTTGGATAGTTGTTGTGATTTAATGATGGGGATCCCATTCTAGAATCTCCCCCCCCCAATTCAATGGTTTTTGTGAGTTCACTTTGGTTTGGGTGATCATGGTGTTCATTAAGAGAAGGCCCAATAATCTGGTTCTTGTCTTGGTTGTGGAGGTGGTGGCTTGATCTTTCCATTGATTCTCAGGAAGTGGTTGTGAGTTGGTGTTTTGTTTGAGAAAGGGGATTATGTTACATTTATGGTGGATGATATTTCCTTGTCTTGAGAGGCTGGACCATGTTGATAAGAAATCCTTAGGTGTTGATCTTTCAGCTACAAAGTGTTATGGATTTCCGGAGGTAAAAATATTTTTTTGTGGGGATAATTGTCACACCTAGTTTTTCATGTCTTTGTTTTGTTCTAGTTCATTTGAAATCCCAATAATTTTATTGGGTTTTGGATGAGATGAATTCATACTTTTAATTTTCCATCTATGTCTATTAATCCTTCCATGGGTACCCCGTAGCTTGTTTGGGGTTTTTGGAGAAAAGGGTGGTTACTTCAAGATTGGGCCACCCGTGAGAACATTTCCAAAATTAAAAACAAAATTTGTTTATTTTATAACTCCTTTTTTCAAAATTTTCACTCATTCCACTTCCCACACGTCCTCCCCTGACTAATTCAAACAACTATATCAGTTTGGATCCCTTTGTAATTCATAATCATGGTGGATTTGGGTTATTTATTCTGGTATTGGGTTAGCCTGGAGCCGATTTCCATTTTTAAGAAAATATTTTCTTTCTTTTATATTTTATTCATTTTTTAACATTTTTTGAGGATTCCACCTCTAAAACGGAGCCCTAACTTTTGGATATCAACCGCAGGTTCCTCTCCCTTCGTTCTACTTCGTTTTGGGCCTCTTCATGGGTGATGTATCACCAAGGTTTAGTGGTTCTTCTTAATTTCTGCATAAAATCATTCTCATTTATCTTCCCTATTCTTTCTTCATTCATTTTTTCATGGATTTATCTTCTTCTATGGTCATGATAGACATAGGGTTATGTTTTACTATCATTCTTTATGCGTGTTTTGTTCTTTTGGGTCTGGTCTTCATAGGTTTAGGGTTTATAAACCCCTCGATGGTGATATCGGGTGTGATTTTTCATTCTTCCATGGATTGGAGGTAGGTTCCACATTTCCCATGTCCTTTTTATTTAAGATTCATATTTTTCATGTTATTTAAACCCTCTAAAAATTCATTGTATCGTTTATATGCCTTTAATAATTTTATTTGGTGTGAAAAGTGGTGTTTATGCATTGTTTTGTGAGAAGTAGGGTTGTTTTGTTATAAAAGTGCAAACCAAGTGTTTGTTTAAATGTTTTGTTGTCTTTTGCACCTGGTTTTTGATGTTTAGAACCTGGTTTAGAAATTTAAATAAATTTTTTTAATGGATATTTTTATGACTTTTTTAGTGTTAAATCGAGTTTGTTTCATTAAATGTTGCATGCCACATTTTCGGGAAATGCCCAGTTGGGATTTCTGTGCTCAAGGTGATATAAAATGGTTGGTTTGACTTATGAAAAATATTTAAATCATGTGAATAAATATTTTTGGGTTCTTTATATGGGTTCTAATCTATTTTTTGGTTTTATAATGAAATGAGTAAGGGTTTATAGGGTATTTTGGCATCTGTTCCCAATAAATGGCCCGTTTGGAATCTTTATATAAATTGATGGGTTTTGAATGTATAACCTGAATTTATAAGGGGTTAAATTAAATTTTTTTACTTCCAATGGTTCGTTTACACATCTTTATTTAAAGTTTAAATAGTTTTTTTGATAAATGTTGGTTTGGTGAAATTATTAAGGCTCATTGGGCATTCTTCTTTAAAAATGGGGTTTCATGTGGGTTCTATATTGTACCTCTTGGGGTCACGTTATGATCCATGAAATTGATTTTCTACATTGTGTTGGGGTTTCCAAATCTGGTTTATTTTTGTATTGGTGGGTGTTTTTCCTCTTAAGATCCTTTTTAAATGGATTTTATGTGCAAAGCTTGGCTATAATTCTTGAAATTGTTTTATAAAAATTTTTAGTGGTTTATTGACCCATGAAAGAAATGTGAAACATGTTTATGGGTTGTTTTGTGTGTGTATGATTTGTACAAAAAGGATTTTTTTTGTGAAATGTTTACGTGATAATATTTGGAACTTTATTGAGTATAAATTGGGAAACATGGGTATCTAGATGGGCTGATGTTACTAGTATGCTAGTGATCCAGAGTGGTTTTGTCCCAGTTTCACGTAGAAAGTTTCATGATGACAAAACTAACCAAACTATGACGATGATTTTAGGGACCACTAAGTTATGAGTTTTGATCCCTACTAGTGGATCATGCATGAGATAGAATATTTTTTATGGTTACTTTTACCCTAATATATGAGGTACCTAGGGCCCACAATGAACTAGTGCCTAGGGGTGCTCCTGTGACTTGTGCTCATTGGATATATTGTATTCACCATCGGCATACGATGAGTTTTGTTAGGAAATTAAGTATCATTTTTGTTCTATTTGATGTTGTACTTTTACTAAAGAATCCCTCCCAAAACCCATTACCATTTTGAATTTCCATCTCTATGAAATTGGTTACTAGCATTTCCATTTTATGAAAACTTGAATGAATTTATATTTTTTTAATGTTTTTAGCATGGAACCGTATTTTGGAAAAATATTTATATATACTGTATTTAAAACTTTAATTTTATGTTTCTTTTATTTTAATGAATGTTTATTGGGAATATAATATCAGGAAAACCTATTGAGTTTTAATACTCATTCCTATAGTCTTATTCTTTTTTTATCAATTGTGCAGGTTCCGGCTTGAGTCTGATCACCTTGGTCGATGCATGATCATTGTGTTGGAGAGTGACTAGTGGGGTCACATGAAGATAGTTGGGTTTCAAGATTAGTTGGTTTAGTTGTCTAGTTCAGTTATATTTTCAGTTTTTTGTATAAATTATGTTCATTTCAACTTCATTTAAATGTATATTGGGTTGTCTGTTTCTTTTCGCTACTTATGTATTATTTATTTTTGGGAAAAAAACATGCCCATATCACCCTATTGATGCCCTTGGAGCTTGTATCCATCTCGAGAGTATTAGGAACACCTCTCGAGACTTTTTACAAAGCGGCCCAGGTGACTGGTTCAGGGTTGACCCGAAATGGTTCATGAAAAAATATTATCATATGAGGTTTTCTCTAAGAAGACCTTGATTTTTAGAGTGCCCTTTCTATTTGGGTGATGTCAAGGTATATGGATTAGTATTTTTGGTACTTTATGGGTATGTTTGGAAAAACCATTGTGTACAGTTTCTCTTTCTAATCCTCAGATATCCATGGGAAGTCTGGTTTTTATAGTTTCTTTGGTTATTATTGATTGGTTGGTTATTGGGATACAACAAGGGGAGTTGGAATAATGGCCTCTATGAGATTGCAGGTCCTGGAAAGCCATATATAGAAAGGGGAATGGTCCTAAGAAGGCTCTCTATTTTGGTGGTGTGTTTTACATATGACCGCTAACCATATGGTCAAGTCCCCCACTGACACTAGTTCCCTTTTGTGGGTCTCTTAGACATTTCGTGAATTCTAAATTTTTCTTTGAAAATCCTCATGGGAGAATTGTGGAAATTGGTTTTCATGGAATGGTGGAATTTTAAAAATTAGAAAGTGGGTTTTCAATTATTAATATAAGAATGGTTTTGGGAATGTTTAGTTTTTTTGAAACAAATTGTGGGGAGAAAGTAGAAATTATTTAATGGGATTAAATTTACTTAATCTAAACTAATGGTTTTTTGAAATAATTTTTTTTTTTCAAGCTAGGATTATTTTAAATTGATTCTGGAAACATTTTTTTAAATGGTATTTGTTGGGATATTCAAAATTGTTTGAATTTGATTAATTGGGTTTGGGAATCAGTTTTCAATGGTTGGTATTTTTGTAAAAAAGGATTTTGGACTTTTTTGTATGTCAGATTAAAAAAATATACCATGTTGAATATTTGAAATGGTAAAGGGTTGATTGGAATATAATTTTTGTTTTTAATTTGTATTAAATGAAATTGAATGGGTTTTAAATCAAATGGTTCCTGAAAAAGTGTGGTTTATTGAGATGTTGAAAAATGTTCAGAATAAAGGTAGATGATTTTGATGGAGACCTATGGGGTTTATTTTTCAATCATTGTAAAATGGTTTTTTATGTGGAAATATGAATTTTTTTTGACTTGGTCTTTAGTGTGCCTATGTAAGTTACATGATTTTCGAAATGGGTTGAATGTTTTGGCTTGTAAAATGAGGATGTTTTTTTAGCCTTTGGTGTTTTCATGGGTTCTCATATGAATTTTTTTGTATATATATGTTGATGGATGCTCGGTATGGCAAAGTTGTTTTGTTTCTGGGGTGGCATGGGAATATTCATGGGAGTGTGACTTGGTGAAACACCATTGGTGAATGTGAAAATCCTCCAAGTTTGTTTGATTTTTAAATGTGATTTATGATGAAAATTTGTTGTGTTTTTGTAATCCAATGTTTAGGTGGGTTACTATTTCATGTTTTAGAAGTGTGGTTTGTTTGTTATACTTCCTCATGATCTAGAAGTGATACTCTTAGTGTGTCATTAGATGGGATCTTGTTGGTGGCTCAGTTTTGGAGCAATATTCAATGGGTTTCTAAGGATATATTGGATGTTGTGATAGGGTCATGGATAGTTCTATATTAGAAAGACTTCTAGTTGATCAGCCTAAGGATACATTTAAAACATTAAATACACCTTTTCAAATGATTCCTCAACTTTATTAATGGAAGGGAGAGCTATTTTCTCTTTATTTAAAGTGTTTACCAGTTGTGATGATTATTTTGGATATAATAGTTATGTTCAGTGATGTTGATGTGTTTCACTGTATTCCTTGTCCATTGTTATCCTTATTCATAGTAAGAGAGAATGGTGTTATGTATCTATGTTTTCCTATATATATTAAGGTTTTTTGTTGATAAAGTGACTTTTGTGGGGTTTTGTGATCCTTAGATCATGGTTGCGGTGCAACAGATGCTTCAAATATCAGGGCTCTAGCCATAGGCCTCCGAGTGAAGATTTTCACACAGTCAGGAAATCGCCAGAGGAGTGGGGATCTCAACTAAGCTTCTACCTTCACCATTTTGGTAATATAGTTTCTATGTTTTTATTTTTGTTTCTCAACACTTTGATATTCCTTTTTTTTCAAATAGCATGGTGGATTTACCCTTCATGTGGTGTCTATGGTTATGCCTTTCCGGGTGTGTTTTTCCAATTAATGTCCATGTGTGTACTACCGATGTGGATTAGGTGTGGTATTGGTTTTACCTGTTCGTAAGTGGAGATTTTTGGGTGGTTCCTCTATTTATTTTTTGGTTTTAGTGGACCAACGATTAAGTCCCCTTCCCTCCCAGACCTATGTGGTGGGGGTTTTGATCCGTGCAGAAAGTGTTGGCATATTTATTGTCCCCTCCGTTAGGGAGTCGGTGGTTTAAATGTTCATGTTGTAACCCTATTAACTTGGGTTTGTCGGTTTTTTTGGGGATATTTTTGGAAGACATGTTATAGTGAGGCCCAATTTTAGTACCAATTGTATTCTTGTTTGTTCATTTATAGTTGTTCTCTAATCGTGGGGAGACCCATTGTGGGTCACAAAAATCTTTCCTTTAAGGATTTTTTATATGGTAGTTGTGATTTAATGGTGTGGATCACATTTCGGCCTCCCACACCCAATTAATTGTCTTTTGTGAGTGAACTTTGGTTTGGGTGATCGTTGGGTTCATTGGGAGAAGACCCAACAATACGGTTGTTAGCTTGGTTGTGGAGGTGGTGGCTTGATGATTCCATTGATTCTCAAGAAGTGGTTGTGAGTTGGTATTATGTTTGAGAAAGAGGGTTAAGTTAAATTAATTTTGGACGATATGTCCTCGGCTTGAAAGGTTGGACCATGTTGAAAAGGAATCCTAGGTGTTGATCTTTCAACTGGAAAGTGTTTTGGCTTTCTGGGGGCAAAAATCTTAATGGTGGGTAGAATTGTCACACTAGGTTTTTTATGACTTGGTTTTTTTTTGTTTTTGGTAAATACCAATCCTTTTATTGGGTATTGGGTGAGATAAATGTTGAGTTTTTAACTATAATCTATGTCTATTAATCCTACCATGGGTTACCCATATCATGTTTGAGAGTTTATGGAGAAAAGGTTGGTTACTTCAAGATTGTGCCAACCGTGAGCCAATTTCTATATTTAAAAACAAAATTTGTTTCATTTATAAATCCTTAATGTTTCAACATTTTTTACACCTTACACTTCCCACTTGGCCTCACATAACCTATTAAAACCACCATATCCATTTTTATTCCTTATAAGTTCATAATCATGGTGTGTTTGGGTTATTTATTCAAGTATTGGGCCAACCAGTGTGCCCATTTCCAGTTTTTTTAAAAATATTTTGTTTCATTTATATTTTATTCATTTTTTAACATTTGGTAATAATTGTACCTCCTAAACAGAGACCTAAATTTTGGATATATACCATAGGCTCCTCCACCTTCGTTATCATTTGTTTTGGGCCTCTTCTTGGGAGATTTCCTACCAAAGGTTAGTGGTTCTTCTTAATTTCATTATCAAATCTTTCTCCTTTCTCTTCCCTCTTCCTTCTTATTTCAATTTTCTTGGATTTTTCTTCTAAAATAATAATTCTAGACCTATGGTTATGTTTTAACATCAATTGTTTATGGGATTTTTTCGTTTGGGGATGTTCTTCATAGGTTTAGGGTTTATAAACCCTTGGATGGTGATATCGGATGTGTGTTTCAACTCCGCCAAGGATTTGAGGTAGGTTTCCCATTTAACATGTCATTTTTATTCAATATTTATATTCTTTGTGGTATTTGAAACCTATACACATTATTATTATTTTTTTATAAGCCTTAAATAATTTTATTTTGTGTTCAAAGTGGTGTTTATGCGTTGTTTTGTGAAAACTAGGGTTGTTTGGTTATAAAAGTGCACACCAAGTGTTTGTTTAAATGTTTTGTTATCATTTACGCTTAGATTTTGATGTTTAGAACCTGTATTATCCATTAAAATAAATCTTTGGCATGAATATTTTGTTTTATGACCTTTTTAGTGTAAAATAGAATTGGTTTCATTAAATGTGGCATGCCACATTTTTTGGAAAGTGCCCAGTTGGATTTTGTGTGTTCAAGGTGATATAAAATGATTGGTTTACATATGAAAAATATTTGAAGCATGTGAATAATTTTTTTTTGGTTCCTTATGTGGGTTCCAATCTGGTTTTGGGTTTTATAATGAAATGAATAAGGGTTTTTAGGTTGTTTTGGCATGTGTTCCCAATAAATTGAGCATTTGGCAGCTTAATAGAAATATATGGGTTTTGAATGTGTAACCTAAATATACAAGCGTTTAAAGTACATGTTTTGTTTCTGAAAATGGTTTTTTTACACATATTTAGGAAAATTGAAACTATTTGTTCTGATAAACATTGGTTTGGTGAAATTCCTAAAGGCTTGTTTTGCATTCTTCTTTAAAAATGGGTTTTCATGTGGGTTCCAGATTGTACCACTTGGGGTAATTTTATGATTTATAAAATTGATTTATTACATGGCGTTCAGGATTCCAAATCTAATTTTTTGTTGTACTGGTGGTAATTTTTCCTTTAAATATCAATTTTAAATGGATTTTTTGTGCATATCTTGGCAATACTTCCTGAAATTTTTTTATGAAAATTTTAAGTGGTTTATTAACCCCTAAAAGAAATGTGAAACATATTTGTGGTCTGTTTGGTGTGTGTATGATTTTTAGAAAAGGGAATTTTCATGTGAAAAGTGTGTTTGATAATATTTAGACCTTGTTTTAGCATAAATAGGGAATACTGGGTATCTAAGTGGGTGGACATGTACTAGTATGCTAGTGATCCTGAGTGGTTTTGTCCCAGTTTCACATAGCAAGTTTGACGATGACAACACTAACCAAACTATGATGATAATTTTGGGGACCACTAGGTTGTGGATGTTGTTAACTAATAGTGGATCGTTCACGAGAATGGATATTTGTTATGGTTACTTTTACACTGAGATATGTGGAACCTAGGGCCCACAATGAAGTAGTGCCAAGGGGTATTCCTGTGACATGTTCTCATTGGATATATTGTTTTCATTGTCAGCATATAATGAGTTTGGTTGGACAATTCAGTAGCATGTGTTTTTTATTTAATGGTTTTCATTCCCTAAATCATCCCTCCAAAAAATTGTTTCCATTTTGAAGTTGCATATCTTTAAATTGGTTACTAGCATTTTCTGTTTATGAAAACTTGTAAGCATTTTTATTTTGTAATTTTTTTTTCATAGAAACTTTTTTGGAAAAAAATATTTATTTATATTATATTTCAAACATGAAAATGATGTTTATTTTATTTTAAATAAATTGCATTGGGAATATAATATCTAGAAAACCTATTGAGTTTTAATACTCACGCCTATAAACTTTATCTATTTTTACCCAATGTGTATGTTTCAGTTGAGTCTGGTTGCCTTGGGCGGTGTATGATTTTTTTGTTGGAGAGTGACCAAAGGGGTCACATGGAATTAGTTAGTTATAAAGTTTGGATGGTTGAGTTGTTTGGTTTAGTTAAATTTTTAGTTTTTTGTATAAATGATGTTCAGTTCAACTTTATTAAAATATATATTGGGCAATCTATTTCTTTCTGCTATGTATGTATTGTTTATTTTTGGGTGAAAACATTCCCAAGTCACTATACTGACTCCCTTAGTTCTTGTCTCCATCTCGGGAGGATAGGGAATGCTTATCCGGACTTTTCGCAGAGGGGTTCGGGTGACTGGTTTAGGGTCGACCTAAATTGGATTGTGACAATATTGTATTTTGATATTAAATATTTCTATTAATATGAAAATTTTCTCTTAGGAAACAAACATTTTGGTCGCATATGCGAGTTTATTTTTAAATGAAAATTTTAAAATTATATAAATGGAATTTGGGGAAATGGATTTAATTTTTTTAATTCTCATAGTTGATATTATCTAATAAATAAAACTTAATTTTTTCCTTACTGAATAATGAAAAGAGTAAAAATTAATTGTCATGGTTACGGTGAAAATAGTTTTACTGGGTTTTAAACTAAAAATATAATGTTTAAAAATTACCCAAAATCTATTTAATTCATGTTTCATGGTCATATTTTGACCTTTTATCTTATAAATTTTGATAATAGTCCATTTTGGGTCTATTTTCCGTGTGAAAAATGTGGGTATAATTATTTCTTTTCAAAAATTCCTTGACTGTCCTCTTCCCCACTTATAAAAGAGCATCACCTATCCTATAATATTCACATTTAAAGAACCTTTCTTAGTCTAATACCTGACCAAATATATTCCTAAAACATCTCCACAAATCCTAGAATATTTTTCTATCATAAATCTGATTTAAGAAGGCTTCAAGTATAAACTAAATAGGTTCTTTGAGGAAGAGATAAAATTATTAAAATTTGTATTTATTTAATTTCTTATTAAAAATACTTAAAATATTTTTAAAATATGATAATATAATAAAACCATTATCTCATATATATTTAGATTGTATTTTGTTAAATTCATAACCTATATTAATCTCCACTTCCATCAAATAGAAAACAAAACGGTTGATCATGTGTATGGAAAACTACCACCTCGCGAACTGATATAATTTGTTTTACATAACCCCCTTTAAAAGATAGATATAATGATTTATTTAACATATGAATATGATATTTATGATATTTTATACTTATTTAATTATGATTTCAAATATAAATTATTACTTTCTTTTCCAAGGGGGGATACAATAATGTTGCTCATATGTACGGCATACTACCATCTCACGGAGTGATGTGATTTGTTTTTCACTTACGCTTTCAGTTAAAGGTATTAATGATAAATTTAATGAATATATTTAATATTTATGACATAACCATAATTATGAAAATATAATATCACCTATTACTTCTTATGTTCTAATCTGTTGGAAAATAATAACATCACTTGTGCGCATATGTGGATTACCGCCACCACATAGCAACGCAAAATGTTATTCATGTCATTTTTAAATGGATGTTAATAAGGATTAATTTTATTAATAAAAATTATATATATGAAATAATAACGAATATATAATGTTTAATTAATATATATTTTTGTTTCATTTTATCTGTTGATAAAATGTAAACAACATTCATGCGTACATACGACCTACCGTCCCCATGAATGGTCTACTTCATTTTCTATCTTTAGATTTTATGGATTAATATAAATAAATATATAATAAATATATATGATATTTATATAACATTTTAAATTATAATTATGATTTAAAACTGATCCAATTAAAAGGAATGAAAATACCAAATCAAAACATACATGAATAACAAAGTGGTTATTACTTGAAACACGATTTTAACAAGAAATTGATAATAAACAGGCCATAAATGGACATAAGTAAATCATATATTATATGATATATATAATTATCATTCCATAAAATATTTTTAATCAACACTATTTATTATTAAAAAAAATCTCAAATATGTATGAAGGAATTCAAACCTGAGGTAAGGGTTTCTCACCTCACTTTTACTTTCGTAATATGTATGCCATGTTCACCACTTAATTATTTTGTTTCTCGTATATAATACTCATTTTAATATTTTACATCATGAATTAATTTTTCTTTATGGTATATAAAGTTTTATTTTAATATTTTTCTTTCATGAGGATTATGATTCATAAATTACCAAAGTGGTAAAGATTTATATTACAATCTCATTATTTATCAGAATTATATATGATTAAGTTTCTAATGATTAAATATTATGATATACCTCTCAATAAATTGATGATTTTTTATCTCTTATGGTTGTTCATTAACTATTAATGTAATAGTAACATTTTTCTTCTCTGTAGTACTTAAAAAGATTAAAAAATAGTTTTAAGAAAAGCTGACTTTATTTCTCTCTTCAGTCGATAATCTATTTTCTTCCAAAATCATGTTTTCTAGAAAATTATTTATAAATTTCTTTTAACCTTATACAAATTATTTATTATTTAAATTATTACGAATTATTTTATTTTTACAAAAAAATTAAAATTAATCTACCTGTCATTTTCCAAACAATCCCCATTTTGGATTTTACTAAAAAAGTGAAAGGAATATTTGTTTCAACATGTACAACATGAATGGAATTTCTCACCCTCATAAGCACTAATTTTTTTAAATATTACAATATAATTTTATAATTTTATATACAAAGAAAATTATTTTTAAATTACTTTGTGAATTTTTAGTTTTAAAAAGTTATTTTCAAATTAGAAAGATTATCTTCTTCATGAATCTTTTTAATTATCTCTTTATGAAATTTCTATTCATCAATCAAAAACTCGTGATTTCACTTATTCCCATTTGTAATATATTGTAATAATACCATTCATATTATTTCTTAGGATAGTGAATGATTAGTTTGACTATAGATGTTCTATTTGAATAATATTCTACATATTACTCTAAATGCTATATGATTATGCTTGTTGATTGGGGGAAAGTATTAACATTTGGTATTCTATTTTTTAAATATGAATATTTATGTTGACTATGTTTCACAACTTTCATATGAATAAATCATTGGACTTAGTAATTGATGGTTGGGGCCCACTATATCCCCTTAATGCATCGGTAGGTCTCATGAGACAAACTAAAATAGGTTTTGGCTAAGGAATTACCTAATTATATAGATTTATTGTCACAATTCCTAAACATTATTTTAGATTTATTGGTAAAAGGCCTCAAATGTATGTTTCAGATGTCTGTTATTATACATTCCTTCATTATGAGTTCAGTTATTAATTTTCATGTGATTATTTTATTTTTTATGATATACATGGATAAATTTCTAGATCATGAGATTATTTATATGGAATTATTTAACCATCATCTATTCCTACAATATTATTCTTCATATTCAAGTTATTTATTTAATTTCATGTGCTTAATTTATTTACCTTTCTATATTTATTATTTATTTTGTATTAATGATATATTTCATTTTAGGAAGACTCTTACTGGGCATTAGATCTCACCCATTTCTTATGATTCCTTTCCCTGAGATTCTACTAATTGTTTTATGATTTATCTGTAGGGACATTATATAGGGAATAAAAGAGATCTCAAAGAAATTTCTTTGTTTTATTTTATGTTTTCAAATTTATGTTTAATTCAATTATGTATCTAGTTTCCCAATACTAATAAATTATTCAGTCCTTTGGGATGTGATTTCTTATATCTAGTGCCAATGTAATTTAATAGACACCAGCATTGATCTATTAGGGTCATGTTCTTTACATATCCCATTTATTATTTTTTACTGCTGCGATTAATTTACTTTTTCTTAGGGTTGTTATGTGATTTGATGACGAGGTTACATTTTTAGAAACATACACTGAATAGTTTATAAAACTATATAGAATGATGATTAAAGTTATTTTTGAAGAAGTTCATTTTTTAGGGGAACATTTTGGATTATTATTTATTAAGTGATTTTATGGTTGAAACTATTTAAGGAATAAAGTCTAAGTTAATTTTTGGAAGAATATAAAATTTTATTTATGGTTTTATATCTGGTGATTCATATTGTTTTATGTAAAATAATAGCATATTTTTGGAATATATATAATTAAGTTATATAAATTTTCTACTTTATGATTATGTGATAAAATATTTCTAAATTTTTGGGTTTTAAATTTGGTTAAGAATACTTTGAAGAGTTTTAGAGTTTATTTATTTTTGGAATGAATTTAGTTTACCTTTACGTGTTATTATATATTTTTTGAGAATTAATGTTTCATTTATTCGTATAATGTTTTATTGGGTATTATATTATCTAGTTCTAACTATCTTGGTTCTAATAAATACTAGAAATTGGTGGAATATCTTGGAATCCTTTTATAGATCTCACAATCTACTATTATTTTATTTTAGTGGTCCATGAATGAAAAAATCATATTTAATATGAATTTTTTAGATTAATAAATGATATATAATTTGAAACTTATTAAATCAAAAATTAAGGATGAAATTCCACTTATTAAGTGAAAATAAATCAAGTATGTATATTTTCATTAAATCTCTAACCTCAGGGTAAGATAATTTATATTGAGTATTATGCATAAATTAACAATCTACTATCATAGTATGATTTTAGAAACTCGTCTTCATGTATGATTATAATATAGGTGCATGAATTTATGAAACAATATTTTTCCTCTTTTTGACAAAAAATTAAAGGTCATGATAAAATATTTATTGGATTTTATTACATTGATATAAAAAGTGTATTATATGATAATCAAATTAAAATTAAATTGACATTATTTTATTAAGATATTGGATATAATGAAACCCCCTAATATTCTATTTTAAAAATAATAATATGCTCTATTGTGCATACCACCTGCAATACCGAGCTTAAACTTAACTACAATATACTTTCAAAATATTATTATGTAAATATGAATATTATAACATAGTAGTTGATTTAGATGGAATGAATAAGAGTAACCAAATTATTAAATATATAAAATTTTCTCCATAATAAAATTAATTATCAATCATATATTTATTATCTATTGGTTAAGAATGAATATAAAATCTTTTGAAGGTAAAAGAGATATTTTTCATAAAACTAATTGTTTGTGTGAAATGTATTTTTATCTTAATAGATTAAATTAATAATTATATATAAATTAATATAATGAAATTATTATATTTTATATATTATAAAATGAATTAAAATTCATTTAATTTTGGTTATTTTCTATGGGATAAAAATAAAGTCATTTTAATCATAAAAAATATATTTTCTTCAAAAAATTGTTTTTATTTCATTTTGTGGGGGATGTTATTATGAATTTCTTCTAATTTTATAAAAAAATTAATAAATTTAAATAAAGTTTTAAATAATCATTTAAAAATTTTATTCGGGTGAATTTATGGTATTTTTCTGAAAATATTGTTTTTCTATAAATAGTGAAAAATATCGTTTTTTACAAAATTGTCTTCTATTTTTGTTAAATTAATTAATTTTAAAGAATCATTATGTTTTTTATTTTATTATAAAGTGACATAATTTATCTTTTGTTATATATAATCTAATAAATTTCATCGTAATAAACATTATTTTTATTTTTTTAGAACTTCATTTTTATGATTAAAAATTAATTTTATAAAATAAGTTATTTTTTGTGGTCTTTGCATTGGTATATTAAGATTAATTTACCCCACTTATAAAGAATTAATTTGGAAAAATAAATTTTATATTTGTAATCATGGGGTTCCAATTATTTAATGAGGTCAATTTCATTTTTAAACATAATGAATAGTATTCACGATAATTATTTATCACTATGGTAAATGGTAAATATTGTTAATTAAAGTTAAAACCACTTGAAAAGTTTAAAAATTATTATCTTAAATATGATTGTGTGAGATAATTTTTACCCCTATCATCTTATCTTTAAATTTTAATTGTTACAATTTCACTTGACCTTGAGAAGGTCATTAAATTATTTTAAGTATAGAATAATTACAAAATGTCACTTTCATTATTTAAATATATCTAATTTTTTCATAGGGGTAAAAAAAAGTTATGAATGGTTTTAAATGTTTTTTTAACATGAATAAATTATTTTTTAATATTATTTAATTTTAATTTTTATTGATAGAATAATTACCTTTAACACTTACGCAACACTGATGCAATGCTTATGCAAGCAGTTGGAAAATAAATTAAATAATATTCAAAGCATCAAGAGTAAAATGATTTAGATGAATTATGATATGAAATGAATTTAATGGATAATTGAAAAGTATTAGTGATTTTTAAATAATTTATATTCAAATTACAATCTTTTCTTAACATGTTTAATGTCAAATTCTTTCAAAAGTCCAAAAAATGAAGTTAAATGGTATTTGATGTTTAAACAATATTTTTAAATCACTCAAAAATCATAAAAATACTATCTGGAATCAATTTTATATAAATGTTTCTATAATATCATTCATGTTCTATTTATGTTCCATTTATGTTCCATTTTTAATTTTTAATTTACTTTTATGAACATTAAATATTGAAAAATTCATAAAATTTCAATGATTTTTACCTATAAAAAGGGACTCAATTCAACCTTTTCAAAAAAACACAAGTTCATTTTTATCTCAAAAAACTAAGCAAATACCTCTATAAAATTAAATTCTCACATCCCTAATACAATTTTGTTACCATAAACATCTTATTTAAAATCCTTAAGCTTAATCGAAAGGAGGATATCAAATGAAGAGGTATAAGTCTAAACTAGTTTCTTTTAAGTTTATTTATTCATCTACCTCCTTATAATATATCAAAAAACTGATGATATAATAAAAAAATTATATAAACTATAATATAATTTTATTATTATTGTATTAAAACTTTTTTTCATCACATATTGCCTCCAATGGAAACCAAACACTTTGCTTGTGCGTATATGGGGTCTACCGCCTCCATAATGTGATGTGATTCATTTTTCATTTCCACCTTTCATAAATGGTTATAAAATTTTATTTTATGTATAAACATGATAATTATTTAATTATTAATATAATGTATTTTTTAAATAATGAACCTAATTAACATTTTTTAACTTAAGAAAGTTGGTTTGGGATTATGACATAAACATCCTCAAAACATCAAATATGTTTTTATTTGAATTAATAACTATATAAGAAATGGTAGTTAATGAAATAAAATTGATTTTTATATGGACCTAAAAAATGTTTTTTAAATAATTTAATACTTAATATAAGATTATTATACTAGTTTTAAAGAACATATGGGGTGAGTCATACTCGTAGTAAGTGATTTTCCATTAAAATGTTGATTTAAATTTTTTAAAATTATTTTACTCTATATAAATGTTTCTTAATTTTTTTTAATAATTTTATTATTATAATAAAATGGTTCTTTAAATAAATTTTAAATTTATCTTTTACAATCTTTAAAAATGTTTAAAATTTTATTTTTAAAGCTTTTATATGTTTTATTTTTAATAATGTGTGAAAGGAATATTTTCTACATACGTGACATGAATTGAATTTACTATCATATTGAACGTTATTATTTAAAAAAAATTACTCTATAAGTTTTTATATTTTTTCAAAGAATACTCTATTTCTTATTCTTCTTGGAATTTTTTATTTTATGATTTTTCAATGGAAAATCATTTTTATCCTTATTTTTATGTGAATAACAAAAGTGATTCTGTATAGGGGTTAAAAAATATTTTATGATGGAAATTAAGTTTTTTTTTGTTTATTTATGTTATTGTCCTTGGAAATTGTTTATGATAATGGGTGATCCTGATATAGATCTCTAATGTATTTTGTTGTTATTTTTTATCTATATAATTATAATGTAATTAACCAAGTAAGTTGTTCCACTTGTAAGGGTTCTTATAAGGGTTCTATGAAGATGATGTATGAAATAATATAAAGAATATTCTATTCGTGGAATAATCGTTTTACAAAAATCTTTTTATTCCTCAAGTTAAAAAAATAAAATTATGTTTTAAGAAAGTTTATAACACTTTTTAAGGGTAAGTGGTATATTTTTTAAGAAATTTTTTTGTCATGGGTTCTCCTGTTTTCTAGGAGAACCTCGCGATTATGATTTTTCCTTCATTATTTCTTATCAAATGATTTATGAAAATATTTGGGAAATAAATATGATTTCATGAGTAAGTAAATAAATATTTGATCTGAAATTTTATTGTGTAAAAAGGAAAACAAATTTATGGATTTCATAGTTTTTCAAATGGACTAAAGGGTGCCTTTCATTCTTATATACCTTAATGTTGTTTTTTATATCATCCCATGTTTTCAAATATTTACCATAGGTATTAAGGATGATTAGTAACAAATTATTGGTATATAATTCTTCTATGGGTATTCATCTAAAAATAAATGAATTTTTTTTAAATGAAATATGATTTTAAATTAAAGAATCCTATTTTTTTGAAAAATGGAAATTGAATGAAAGTGTCCACTTTTTATTGTATGGGTTTGATATGTAAGATTTTTTACTAATTATCTAAACCTATAAATATGAAATATTATGGAATGTAATAAAATTAAATCCTTACTATTAAACTCATAATTATGGGTTATTAAATCCATAAGATATTATAGAAGTCAGCCATAAAAATTACAAGGAAATACTTGATGTTCCTCCTCCTCAAAACCTCAAATATTTAAAGGTTTATAATTATATCTCACTTATATTATATGTTTTACATCCAACCTCACTATAAATTTTATCCCTTTATTAGTTTTTTAAGGAAAGGGTCATGTATCAGTGGGATGAGAGTAATGAGAAATTCTTTGAAGACCTCAAACAATACCTACTATATATTTCAAACATAATTCCACTTGTAGAAATTAAACATATTATCCTTATATATAAACCCAAGAGAAATATCTTGGATTCATCTATGCGTAAAATAATGATACAGGTAGGGGAAACGGTCTATACTAATATAGAAAGATGATGTTGGATACTAAGACTCAATATTCATTCATTCAGAATTGTTTCCTTCCAATGAAATTCACAATACAGAAACTAAGACATTATTTTCAGAACCATGAGATTCATTGAATCTATCATGTTTTCTTTCTAAAATATATCCATAGTCTCCCAATGTTAATTTTATTTCTTGAATATTGGGTGATTATCTTGTTATAATTTGAATTATGGTTCATGTATCATAAGGTAGTTAGAAATAAAGTGTTCGAAGGTTTCTTTGTATCACATATTATTCTTGAGATGTCTCTTTTAGAAATGAAACACCCTAATGAATAATTTTTCTCTATCCATGAGACCTCCAAATCATGGGATATATACTTTTATAGAAACTTTGGTATCTAAATAGGGATAAGTATTTAAAAATAAATGCACAATAGATTAATCTTGAGGATTATATTCAACTCCATATTGAAATATTCTCTATCATACTCCTACTAACTGTTAGAATGATTTACCAAAAATGAGGAAGAATAACATTCCCTTGTTATAGGATTGTAAATATAACTATAGATAAAAATGTCTTGACTGAGTAATATGGGTGATTCAAATTTGGTAATCAATAAAATTAGTAGTCATTACATCATTAATAAGGAAGAGTTGCTTCCCTTGCTTGATTATATTTTATGGATGATGATCTAATTCCCCCCAAATAAAACACTATCTCACAATCACACATTCAAAAAATAATTAAGATCACACACTTGAAAATGCCTCTACATATCTATAAAACCTTTACCATGATGATATGGTCATTCTCATTGCACAACACATAGTGGTCTCTCTATTTCTCAATAATGATATAGATGAGAGCAATCAAGTTATCACCATCCATGATAAAGGTGAACCTATACCCAGATTGGTTTATTCTAGAATTGTATGAATGTATGCTATTGTGGAATAACTACAAAACCAAATTCTTGAACATTATCATTTAAATAAAGATAATATTTGATGTTGGGAATATAATTTCAAACATTATAATGGCTCTAATTCCTAAATGGTTCTTTATAAGTGAGGATTTTATGGAATTCCCCTCAATTTTATTGAATGAAGAGAGACCCTCATAGTTATAAAAAGATTACATGTCGGAAATTTTGGTTCCCACCGGTCAGGATCCAGTAATTCTTATAAAATTAATAGGATTGGATAATTCTAGCCATTAATGATACATTATTGTATGAAATTAAAAAATAAATACTATTCTTATTATATAAAAGGCAATTTTATCCATCAAACCATAAGTTTATATCATACCATAAAATATTTATAGCTATTTTCTAGAAGATGAATATGTTTTATGGTTTCATACCCTTCATACACATCTAGGTAGTTCAAGTACATCCTTTATTCCACCAACATCTTCTCCAAATGAGCTGAAGCAATGCTACTCAAACAATTCATAAGAAAACTGGTAAATAATATTTTAAAGTCTGATATCGTCAATATATTTATTGCCCCTCACACAATATTAATGTAAAGTGAAACTAATTTCTATGATTCCAAATTGAAGAAACTATATCAAAATTATAATATTCAGTCTAATGATTCATCCCACTACACATGAAATGTCCAGTAGATAAATAGGGTAATTTAACAAAACTTTATTGAAAATCCTACAAAATATGGCTTGGGAAAATAATTCTTAGCCAAATAAAATAATCTATGTTTTTTGTGATTATTAAACTATAACCCATAGTTACAGATAAGAAACCCCATATTCTATATTTTGTAGGAAAGTGAAATTTCATTCTAATGATTTTCAACTTCTCTCACTTCACATCGCCATATGTAGTAAATTTTATGAAAATAAAGAGTCTCAAATTTGGATAGATGAGTTAGAGTGGATTGATGAGAAAAGGTTTCACACGCTACATATCCTAGACATTCTTCTCAATAAATCAAATGGGTGTTAAATAAGAAGTCTCATCTTTGATCATTCTTTTAAGGATATATGGTGATATCACTGATATCTCACATGATACATAGGAATAAACCTTTATATTTGGATCTAGAATGTGAAGGGATTTATACAATACATATGTTCTACTGAAATAGATTTTTTTCCTTGATTACAATTAATGAAGAGTGTATCATTACTTACACTATTTTGAGGTTTCTCAATAAATAATTTCCATAACTTCAAATTGTATTCACCAAGTCCACTCTACATGAATCAAAACATTATAAAAAAGTCAAAGTCACATGACTATAAAACTACAAGATATATTATTCTATGTCACATTATGTTCAATTACGTGGCGTAAAGTCCACTCTAAATGAATCTAAACTTCTTGTAAATGGTCCTAGTTTCATGAACTTAAAACTAAATGACATCGTAGTCATTTTCAAATGATGTAAAACTAAATGGAAAAACTACCACTCTATGTGACTCTAAATTACTTGGAGATAGTTTGAGTCACATGACCTTCAAACTACATGACATCTTAGTCCTTGTCGTGTATCATAAACTGCATCACATAAATATAAATTCTCATTACAATAAAATTATTACAAATGGACTTCATTACATTAACATAAAACTACATAAAATCTTAGTCCTTATTGCACGATGTGAAATTACATGGTATAAAATCTCCTCCACAAGATTATAAACTATTTGGAAATGGTCTTAGTCACATAAACATAAATTTGAATTTTATTTTAGTCATTATTGGAAGATACTAAACTGGACGACATAAAATCTACCTCACATGGATTCAAAATATTTATAGTTGTTCATCCCTCATGATAATAGACTATTTTAATAGGTCTATCCCATGTTGGATCACATCATAAAATTCCCCCTTATATTAGATCTGGATCTATATAAGGATCTTATTTCCTCAAGGACTTAATGGATATGGATACATCAATTAGTGATAATGTCAGAATTTACCTAACCTATGATAAAAAATCCCCCTTTAATAAAACTACATTTGTATTGATTCCTTTTATTTTAGGATATGTTGTATCACCTAGAGCTCCTATCCCAATCCCAATTGTAACTTCCAATTTCATTCTTATTTTTTCTATGATGACGATACCTATTTTTTATTCACATTTTATTTCATTATATCACAAAAAATCAACCATAAATCTATTTATTTCTCTCGATTACATGATATAAATTATTACCAAGAGACTATATACCAAGAACTACATGTGACTTGATTTCTATTATCACATGTTACATATTTATGCCTAGATCACTTATCTCGATTCTAGTGAAAAATCCTACCAATTTGAATCCTAATATCCATCATTGTCTTTATAACCCTTATTAAAATTAGGTTCTCCAATGGTCATGCATTAATAAGGATCCATTTCTAGTTTTCAAGGAAATAAAACTCCATTCAAACCAGGATTACCCCTTTCTTACACTCGGATTTCCATCCATTTCATAACCATGCCACCTTATATGTGAGTCAAATATATACAGAGACCTTTATAAAACTAAATTTTTCATAATTACTATCATTTAAGGATATGTGGAAGAACATAGAACTCTATCATAGACCCAAACAGAAATCTCATCAACATCAATCCTAGTGATGAGATAATGACTTCTTCATCTTAGGGTTTATCTAAGTAGCTCAATAAAAAAATCCACCTTATCTTACACATGTACATGAGATAGATATATGTAGTAACCATACAATAACTATGTGTGACTTGATTTTTATTATCATAGGATATGTAGTAGGGTATTGATTTCCTATCTTTGGCCCATCTACAAGCTTTACCATATTTAAACAAATATTTCATCATAACTCCCAAGGTATCACCAATTCATATTTGTTTTTATCTATGAATATAACACTAATATGAAACCATTTCATATTTTTTATATAAACCAGATCTAAAAATGACCCCCTATATAAAGTTCCAAGTTATTTGACATTAAACTAAAAAGTATTAAAGATTTAGCTACAGAAATATAAACAACATACCACCTGATTTTTGTTGCATGATGTTAAAACTACAAAACATATATTCTACCCTATATGACCCTCAAAATACTTTATCAATTTGTGAAATGAGAACTAACTTCTTTATATAAGAACCAGATCCATGTAGGAACACTCACTATATGTTTCTTCATCTATTAACCAGCACTAGAAGAAGATTCCATCATTCCTAGGGATTATATAATAGTGTTTGGGAATCCCACGTTTACATCGAGTTTCATACCTAAACGATAAAACAGGGTGTTATTCTTAGAAACCCAGTTCTCATATATTGGTTATAACCATAAAACATCTTCTATTTATGATCATGTTCTGAAATAGAAAAATAATCCATATGATAACTATATGTGGATTGATAATTATTGTTTCATGATATTTAGTGATGTATAGACCCCTTTTCCTAGTATTAACATCAAATTCCATAACCATTAAACCTCTCCTAATGTATGGGCCCTCTATTTATACCAAGTATTTCAATATTAGACTCTACACTAATAATACATATTTTCAATAAGAACTGTGTGTGTCTTGATTCTTGTTATATTAGGATACATAGTGTAACACCCTAATAATTTAAACTACATATTTTCATTGAAAACCTAATGTGTTCAATAGTCATCTCTATATGTAACACCAATCAAAAACCTACTATGTAACATTATATAACCATTAAAATGAAACTATTCTAAAAATTAGAATATTTAGATATTTTTTTAAAAATAAAAATATTATGGATATAATATATTTACATGGATAATATATTAACATAAATTTTATTAGTAATTTATAGTAAATAATACTAATAATTGTTGATATTTTAAAAAATATTTTCCTATGAAAACAATTTTCAATATATTTCTATGTTTTTATTTGAAAGATAAATTATAATTTTACATAATTTTAATTTGAAAAAATAAATTTAATTTCTGGTTTTGGTATTTCAATATAATCATACGATGAATTTTTAGGTTTTTATTAAATAATTTCTTTTTTAGTGAATAATGAAAAATATAATTTTTGCCCAAAGTGTAAATTTTAGTACATTATAATCAAGACCTATAAGTGTATAAAATCATTAAATTGGTAAAACATGTATTTAAAATGTAAAACTAAACATTTTAAAAATTCTATTTTTAATTTATAAAACCTATAATTAACATTTTAAGGACTTAAGTAATATGTTTTAATAAAAACTATTATTTTGGACTTTTATAATAATTAAATATTATTTTGGTAAAAAAATTATTTATTTTAAACCGATATGGATTTTATTTATTTTATAATAAACAAATTTATATCATTTAACCCAAATATAATAGCAATTTTACCTTACAAAAAAATTTAAAGCTTAAAAATATACTTTTTCTAAAAATGGATTTTTACGCAATGTATGCTAATGTTAAAATTCAGTTTTCATAAAAATATAAATTTTCTATAATGATATGTATTTAAAAATTTTAATGATTTTTTGCAAATTTTTTAATAAATTTTTATTTATTTTTAGGTATAAAAATCATTTACTTAGTTAAAAACTAGTTATAGTGGTAAAACTGAAATTAGTAAAAGTGGAAATTCTAAGAGGAGATGGCATAAAAACATATTTCAAACACGTGTTAAAAATAATTTTTGAGGTATTCTCAGCATTTTATCTTCTGATACTCAATTTTTTCATTTTTTTATTCTTCTTTATATGTGAAACATGTTCTCTCTTTATATTAAGTTGAAATATTTACAAAAATGTCATTCTCACCAATTATAAAAGGGGCATATCACCACCCCTTTGAGACCACTCCAAAAATTAGGTTTCCTGTATAAAATATAAATTTTCTTTTTTTCCCATATAATACAATTCATTTTCCTTGATCTTCTAGTTAATATATTTTGGCCTAAGACCTCTATTTATAATGAGTCTTCCTCAGGAAGGCCAAAGTCCTCAATGTGATTACTTTTCCCTTAATTTATTTTATTTTCATTCTTACATTAAAAAATATAATTTTACAATTAATATATAATTAAATAAGTATTTTTTTGTACTGAAATTAATTATTCTAATATAATAACTATTAACCACATTCCCCCTTATCTATTAGAAAGAAACTTAACTTTCATTCATCTGTTGTGTAGACTACCGCCTCCATGAAGCGACCACATTCATTTTTCACCACCACCTATATTCATTGATTATAAGTTTGAAATTGAAAAGAAATTTTAAATATTTAATATAATTATAATTATAAATAGAAAATTTTAAATCCACCTTCTTTCCCTCTCATTCATTGAAAATGAATATGTTAACTATGTGTTGTGTTGACTATTGCCTCCAAAAGAAATGTATCTCATTTTTCATTTTATTTATATCTTATTTATTAAAAAATATTAAAATATGATTCAACACCTTAAAATTATCTAAATAATATAATTATTCTTCTATAATAATGATATTATTCCCAAAATAAACCACATTCATAATCATAATCATCCATTAATTATGGTATGTTCATGTTTGGTTTGGTCTAACCACCCACCTGAATAATGATATAAAATAATATCATGTATTACTATTAGATCTTAATAAATAATAATATATTATATAAATAATTAAATATATATTTTATTTTGGTACTATAATTGTAAAATAAATTTGAAACTTTTTAGCTAGTATACAAACTTATGTTCTTTCAAAATCACTAAATCATGCTCATTTACGACTTCAACTTTCAAGATTGTAACCAAATATCAAATATAAATAAATTTTAAAATTATAAATAATTATAAAACATAAATTCAAATATCATTTATGATCTTTAAATGATGAAATTTGGATATATAATGAATTAAACCACCATTATTGCGAAACTAGTTCAAAATAATCAATATTACTTATACCCGATGACAATGATAGATAATAAAAAACTAATATATGTGTAGATAATAATTATAAATTATTTTTATAAAGGATTATATACTAATTAGGTCCCCAAATATAATATTAAGATAGTTATTTTTCTTATACATGATATTCAAGTGATTTAGTGGAAGTCAGGAATTGATGTAAGGGTTTGTGCTAACTCAATTTTCATCCATTGAGTTTCAAACTTTTTTATTGAACTCTATTGTTCCAATATTTATGTATTCATCCTAGTTAATAATTTTTATTTTATTTCCTCTTTTTGTGGGTTCTAAATTTTTTCCTCATAACCTTATTATCAAAAGATTCTTATGTTAATTATTAGGCTACATATAAGGGTTTTTGGTCTCAAATTCTCACCGCTTGAAACAAATTTCTTATTATACACCATGTTTTCATTTTATGGTGTATCTATTATCCCTTTAATTTTTTTAACAAAGTAATATTATTTTTTTCTATCCACAACGATATTTTCTTTTATATTATTTATTAATATACATATTTTATTTAATTATAATTAATATCATTTATTTTATTTTATTTTTCAATTTCATGGTGTCCTTCGCATGATCTTTTTATTCTTAAATTACAATTACCGTAAGGGTTTTTTCATCTCAATTTTTCTTCATTGAGATATGATTCATATTCACCAATTGTTTACCTTTTGTGGTGTATATGTTGTTCATGTATTTCCATCTAAATATTCACATTCTATATTATTATATGGTATAAAACCCAAGGTAACTCATCAATACCTTTTTCTTTCAAAATGATCTTATATTATATGCATAATTCTTTTTCCATTGCCTTTATTCTATGAACACTCTAGATTTTATCCTTTTAATTGAGGGGTGTTCACCTAGATTACATACAACGATTGATTAGGTAAATTATAAACATAATTATATACCATTACTCAATACAATTTTAGTTTCATGGATACTCATATATAAATCTATTCCATCTAATGATTGGGAAAATATTGACAATCGGTATACCTGTTTTTTCAATACAGGTGTTTATTGATCACTACAGCATGTTGATTATGTATGTAATAGTTTATTAATTCCTTCGTAGGAAAAATTCATTAGACAAAATTAGTGATGGTTGTGGCTAGAAATATCAGGTTTGATTCATCAATAGGTTTCATGAGATAAACTAACAAGGGTATTTTGGTGTGTGTTTGCCCAGGAAAAAATATTTCATAGACACAGGGCCTTAGTGGTAAGATCAAGATATCTTGTCTTAGGTAATTGAATAAATTTTATAGAATTATGAATTTTATATGTGAGATACTTTTTTTTGTTATCTATTTGGTTGTTTATATTACTATGACATCCATAGATTTATTTCATGCTTATGTTTTCACTTATATAGAATTATTTGACTCTTATATATTCCTTCTATAATATTTATTCTTATATTATGATCACTTTTGATCTTTGATATCTATCGATTGTGTTTAACCTTATAAAGAATTTGAGATAACCCCTAATTATATTTCCATTTCCCTGGGTTATGATGAAAATTATTATACATGATATGTCAATAGGATTACTTGTTTGAAAAAAATTTGGGAGATGTTGAAGAATTATTATAAATTAAATACTTTCTTATATAGAGGGAAAAATTACAATTGGTTTAAAAAGACATGGGATTTATTTGTTTATTATTTTTTTATTGATTATGTAAATATCTAATCCTAAAAGGTATTAAGAATACATATAATTGATTTTTTTTCATTAAGTTGTGTAATTATGGGATAACTATGTCTGGGAATCTAGATTTGGTATCAAAGATAGTATACAAAGTATGTGTTTTCGACACTAAATCTGGGAGCATGGGTCTAGGGTACTACAGCTTCTATTAGATAATGGTTTAGATAACTTTAGATATTATGATGTTTGTTGAGTATAATTTAAGTGTTGATAAGTTATGGTTGGTCATATTTTTAAAGGTATATATAACCAATTAGGTTAGCTGAGGTGATATTAAATATTTTAGGGATTGGTATAGGAGAAATTTATTGAAACCCCTAAGTATAATTATATGTATTGGATAACATCCCAATGTTTTGGTAAAGTAGTGTTTGTGAGGTTCTCTAAGAAATTAAATCCTTGTCTGGATACTAGAAAGTAGATATGGTTGTGGAACAGATTTAGCTAGGTTCAATCACCCTGAAAATGGTAGGTTGGGAATCAAAAAAATATATTTACTTTGGTGCACAATGAGTGGGACAAAGACTACACACTTAGATAGACACTCTAGGGGGATATACTTTGGTTAGTTCACATTCTCTTTATAATCATTTACTGAGGATTTATTTTTTTAAGAAATATTGATAAAGAATATGAGTAAATGAAACCTAAAGTAACCTAGGTAGAACAATGAGATTTATAGGATAAACTAAGTCTGACATATTTGAAATTACAGTATCATAGGTTGAAATAAAGGTGTCTGATACACCCGATTTTTGTATACATTTCCAAATAAATTATTAAAAATAGAAACATGTTTTCATAAAATACCTAATTATTAGTGCACACATACTTTGATTTTGGTGATCTTATTTATTTTTAGGTGTTTTCTGGCCAGATGCACAAATCGGGAGAACTCTGAGAAAAAATTCCCAAATACACGGTATGTATATTACTACACACCGTGTACATTCAGACCCAGACATGGATCGGCTGGACGAGCACACACCCATGTCTCCAGAACATAGACAACACACCATGTGGGTCATACCTACACACTGTGTACAGGCTTCTAGATGCAGTTGGTGGCGTTTTATAGAGACTAAACACCAAGTAAGGCGGTTCCACACACCGTGTAACTTTCAACAACTAAACGTCGATGCTGTGGAAGATAACTGCGGGGCAACTAGCCACCCATCGGAGAAAAATTGTGGAAAAAATGCATTGAAGAAACTAGATTTTGTCTACTTTCAATACACATAATTTACTTTTGTTTTCTATAAATATAGGGCTTGGCCTCTTGTTTTAAGGTTCGTGGTTCAATACTTGAAAGAGGGAGGTTCCATTGTTGTGTTACCATTGCTCCATTGCTCCGCCTATCCACCATTCTACCCAAAGAACCTCAAAGTTTCTACGATGACCATATCAGGTATCGAGGGTTTCATTGTTATCTTTTCTTCAATATATAACTAAAAACCCAGTGTGTTGGGTCTATGGGTGACGAACGAGTGTTTTAATTTGGATTAATTTTTATGTTTATGTTTTTCTGTTTAATTCTTCTTATTATTCTTTAATCATTTTTATTTATCACTAAAAAATCTAAGCCAGACCAAGGGCATAATTTTCAGTGAATCAAAGGAAGAATAATGATGAATACCTTCATGATCATTGGAAGTATTCATTGACTCACAAATGGACTAATCTAAATAAATAATTGTGAAACACTAACTACCAGACTGGGGAGTCAGTTTCTTTAGTTCCAGGCATAATTCACCGGACCAAGGTAACCTTTTCATTAATGAAACATAGAGTGTTGGGTTATTATGAACAACACGACCTAATAAGAAGTTTGTATAATCTCCATAATTTCCGTAGCCAAAACACAACCATTTTTCTTTCAACCACATTAAAAATCACTTTTTATTTCTTTAATTTTAAATGTTAAACTTTATTTCAGTAAAAAAAAGATATCATAATTAAAAACAAAAATCCCCCTCTAAATTCAGCATCTTTTACTAAGTTAATTTCAAACGTAATCAAATCCATGCACTCATCTAGTTCCCAATGGATCATCCCCACACTTACGCTATACAATATTAGGAGTTGGTAATATCAATTTGGGACACCGATAACATACCTTCTCTGAAACAATAGACCAAATTTTGGAATTTTTTCCGAGGAACTCTTCGATTTGAGTGTTCAATTTAATTGTGTTTTAATTAATTTTGTTAAAATAAAAAGTAAAAATTTCCAAAAATATATTTTCTAATATCATTTCTATTTATCTTTCTTTTTATATTTTACACCTGGGTTTTGTTTTGTGCATATGCAGGATCAAAAGGTGTATGAGCAGGAGCCTCACATGCTCCAAGAGCCCCGAGTCATCAGACATTATTCTGATTAACCTAAAAATCAAACAAAAATTATTGAGACGTCAACGTGCACTGGTGGAAGAGCACATCCAAAAATTACAACCCATGGTGAACAAGGAGGAGGGAGAGCCGACCGTTGAAGTTGCAGTAGGGCACCCGTATCTGGACCAGCATCCTCCTACTGTAGGTATGCCGGAGCAGGCCCCCTAAGGAGGCTTCATGGAGTTCCTCCTAAGGAATAACCAGAGGATGTGACTACAACCCCCTACAGAGTACGGCCATCCCCAACATCAATAACAGATCCTTTAGCAGTCGTAATTCACCCCTCAGGAGTAGCAATATATGCCGCCTCCACGTCGTACTCCCATTTATTATGGATTTCCATCCATTCACAGAGCTGACACGAGCATCATCTGTCCGCTAGTGCAGGTCCAACATTTCGAGATCAAGCCTGCTATCATGTATCTAATCCATAACATAGTTCAGTTTGGCAGCCTGCCCAGCAAGGAACCAAATGCCTATCTCTACAATTTCTTGGAGATCTGCGACACGTTCTGCTACCACGGAGTGTCCTAGGATGCCATTACTCTTTATATTTTCCCCTTATCCCTAAGGTATAAGTTGAAGGAATGGATAAAAATTCTTTTATAGGGATCTATCCTCACTTGGGATGTGCTAGCCTAGGTGTTCCTCTCCAAATATTTCCCACCTTCGAAGACGGTGACCTTGAAGAATGAAATAAAAAACATCCAGCAGCACAACTCAGATTCATTGTACGAGTCATGGGAGCATTTCAAGGATATGTTATGAAAATTCCAAAACCACAGACTCCCACACTGGATGAAGTTCCATGCCATCTATGGAGGACTAATTACGGACACAAAGTCCATGGTGGATGCTACTGATGGAGGTATAGTTATGAGGAAATACCATAAAGAGATTTTAGATATATTGGAAAACATGTCTTCCAATAGATTCCAGTGGAATTACGAGTGGGGAACACAAAATGGGGTATGCACAATATCGATGCCACCAGTTGGAGGCTGTGTCTAAAAAGATTGATGTGCTGAATCTGAAGAACGCATCCCAAGTACATACGGTGAACCATCCGACATAGAACAAATGCAGTGACAACCACATCATGGGATAATACACGGGACCTACATTCATCCCTTCAACAAGCAAGGTGGGCTATGTTTATCAAAACTGAGTGCCAAACTAGTACCATAACCTGGCATGGTGTGATCACCAAAACATAGGCTGGGGCCCATAGCAGCAAAATCCTCAGGCAGTGCGACCACCTGGCTCTGGTCAGCCCCAATATCAGAGCCAGTACCTGAGGCAACAGCAGCCCTAGCATGGCTCTTACAAGTATCAAGGGTATCAAAACCCTCACCCGTAGTAGCTGCGATAGCCATCACTTCCACCAGCTGCACAACCACCTTAGTAAGAGAACACCTCAAGGTTATATGATCTCATGAACAAGTTTATATCAACTACTAAGACGATATTATAAAATTAAGAGTCTTCCATTAGAATCCTGGAGAACCAAATCTTCTATCTGGAAAACCAACTCTTGGAGAGGAAACCTGGTACACTACCGGGTAACACTGATAAGAACCCAAGGGAGGAGGCCCATGTCATCACGTTGTGAAGTGGAGAGGAGAAAAAACAGAAGGAACTGGAAAATCCAGGTGCACCTACACCCCCTGATGATAAAGAAGGAAAAGTTACAGACCCCTCCTCATCTAAAGGCTCACCAAAAAAGGCCCCACAGGGAAAAGGAAATGAGGTTGTCAAACCATTTGAGCCTGCATTACCCTTCCCGGAGAGGATGAAGGAGAGAAAGAAGGACCACCAATTTGAAAAATTTATGGAAGTGTTCAGGAAGTTGCACATCAGCATTCCATATACAGAGGCACAGATGTAGATGCCTACATATGCGAAATTCATGAAAGGGATCCTCTCTAAAAAAAGAAAGATGGAGGATCTAGACACCATTTTTCTAACCAAGGAGTGATTAGTGGTCGTAAAACATTCAATTCCTACCAAGCTCTAGGATCCAGGTAGCTTCACTATACCATGCACTATTGGACTATGTGAGTTTGGGAAGGACCTATGTGACTTAGGGGCCAGTGCCAACCTCATTACCTTAATAGTTTTTATGAAGTTAGGGCTCAACGACCTGAAGCCTACCTGAGTGGCCCTTCAACTTGATGATTGGTCCATCAAATATATGAAGGGGCTACTGGAGGACGTTCTGGTAAAGGTGTGAAGGCTAATCCGCCCCCGCATATTTCATCTTCCTCAGCATGGAGGAAGACCAGGAGGAACCTCTCATTCTTGGATGTCCTTTCTTGGCCACTGGGAAGGTATTGATTGACATACACCAGGGGTAGATGGTTTTTAGAGTATGAGATGAAAAATTCTCTTACAATGTCCTCAAAGTCATCAAAAAAACATTATAATTAGAGCATGAGGGTTGTTATGCAGTGACCATTGTGGATGATCACTTGAGCATAAAAGGAGATGATTTGGTATGTTATTCCACCTCATATAACTTGGTTTTTTCATACATTTTATTTGATGATGTACCAGAGGACCTGTAATTCCTAGAAGGACAGGGTGGACACTATTGGAAGAGTGTTGTTATTCCTGAAATTCTGGAGCAGGCATAGGTACAACCACTTGTACCTTTGATTATAAAGGTTGCTACAGTATAACTGAAGCCTCTCCCGTCTTCTCTGAAGTATGGGTATTTGGGAGATGATCATACATTTCCCTTTATACTTAGTGCATCACTGTCATAGGAGTAGGAGGATGCGCTTCTGCATGTTTTGAAGTGGAAGAAGCAGACTATTGGGTGGACAGTTGCAGACTTTAAGGGCATCATCCCTACCATTTTCACCCATAAGTTGCTACTCAAAGAAGGAGAAAATCCATATCAGTAGCCACAATGACGCCTGACCCCCCCCCCAATGAGAGGAATTGTGAAGAAATATTTATTCAATTTGCTAGATACAGGCATCATAAAACCCATCTCAGATTGTTTGTGGGTGAGTTCCCTGCAAGTGGTACCCAAAAAGGGGGTATCACTATGATTTCAAATGACAAGAGCAGGCTCTTCCCAACATGCACTATCACGGGATGGAGAGTTTGTGTAGACTATAGAAATTTTAATGACACCATGAATAAGGATCATTCCCCCTACCCTTCATAGATCAAGTGCTAGAGAGACTAGTGGCACATGAATTTTACTACTTCCTCGATGGATATTCCAGCTACAATCATATTTCCATTTCCCCATAGGATCAAGAGAACAACACATTTATTTTCCCCTACAATATGTTTTCATACCGAAGGATGTTCTTTGGAATGTGAAACACTCCGGCCACCTTCAAGCGATGCATGTTGGCTATCTTCCATGACATGGTGGAACATATCCTGGAGATTTTTATGGATTATTTTTCCATTTAAATAAAATCATTCACCACATTCTTGCGGCACTTGGAGCTGGTATAAGAAAGATGTCAGAACACTAACCCAGTTTTGAACTGGGAAAAGTGTCATTTAATGGTGTAGAGTGGCATCTTCCTTGGCCACGGAATCTCGGAAAATGGGATAGAGGTCGACCTGACAAAGATAGAAGTCATTTCACGACTTCCTATTCCGACTTCCATGAGATCCATCTGAAGCTTCCTGGGATTTGCAGGTTTATACAGGTGGATTTTCGGCAACTTCTCGAAGATAACTCAACCCCTCACTGACCATCTGAACAAGGATTCCATTTTTGAGTTATATGAGCCATGTACCATAACTTTTGAGAACCTAAAAAATAACTTATTAGAATCTCTAGTGATTATTTCTCCCAACTGGGATTAGCAATTTGAAGTGATATGCAAAGACATCAACTACGTAATGGGAGTAGTCATAGGCTAGTGGATTGACTGAATTTTATGACCCATCTATTATGATTGAAATATGATCAATGAGGAACAGATGAACTACACTACCACACACAAAAAGGATATGTTGGTATTAGTGTTCACGCTTGATTGGTTTCGTTCATACTTTGTACTATTTAAAGTTATTTTTTACACTGACCATGCATCACTCAAGTACCTACTGAACAACAAATATTTGAATCCATGACTGATCTGATGTATACTCCTCCTAAAATAATTTGATCTAGAGATACAATACAATAAGGGGAGTGAAAACATTGTTGATGATCATCTCTCCCACCTGGAACTACCGAATTTGGAGAAGGAGGAAGACCGATGGATCAGGAGGATTTCCCTGCTGAGCACCTTTTTTCAGATGAAAAATCCCCTCAACCCTAGTATGATGATATTGATAATTATTTGGTTATAGGTTCCATCCACCACAACCTCTCCTTCCCGTAGAGGAAGTGGTTTCCCTCTAATTTCAAGAAGTACTTCTTGTAAGATCCTCTGGGGATGGGGTGAACTGAATCACATCTCACCAATTCAAGGACATCATGGTCCAGACCGTACTTTAGCAAATATCCTACTATCTGGGTTTTTCTGGCACACCATGCATAGAGATGCCCGATCCTTTGTTTCTAATTGCGATCGATTCCAATGAATATGTAATTTGGGACACAAATATGAGATGCCTCAACACCCTGTCTTGGAGGTTGAGATCTTCAACATCTAGGGCATAGACTTCATTGATCCATTTCTACCATCTTTCAGGACCACATACATCCTGGTCTGCATTGACTACATCTCCAAGTGGGTAAAAGTTGCTGCTACGACAGACAACATGGCTAAGGTAGTAATAGCATTTTTAAAGAAACACATTCTTAGTAGGTTCGGTATTCCCCGTGTTCTTATCAGTGACAGAGGGACCCACTTCAAAAACACATTAATGAAATGAGTACTGTTGAAGTACAGATTGATGCATCATATGGGGATGTCATATCATCCCTAGTCTAGTGGAAAAGTGAATCTCTCCAACCATGATCTCAAGCAGATTCTCGAGAAAAAGGTGAACACTTCAAGGAAAGACTGGTCCAAGAAGTTAGAAGATTCTTTGTGGGCATATCGAACTGCCTTCAAAAACCACTAGGGATTTCCCTATTCCACCTCATCTATGGAAAGTCATTCCATCTTCCAGTAGAGTTGGAGCATAGATCATATTGGGCCACCAAGGCCCAGAATTTTGATCGGAAGGTATCTGAAGAGAAGCATAAGTTATAACTGTCGGAACTTGATGAAATCTAGTGGCAGGCATATGATAACACTAATATATACAAGCAGAAGATGAGAGAAATCCACGACTGGATGATTTCACAAAAATATTTCCAACTTGGTGATTAGGTACTTCTTTTTAACTCTAGTCTTTGATTATTTCCAGGTAATCTAATATCAAGATAGTCTGGACCATTCTGGGTCATACGATTCTTCTACCATGGAGCGGTGGAAATTTCTAGGGAGTATGTTCAACCATTCAAGGTGAACGGATAACAGATGAAGACTTACCATCATAGGGAAGACACAGTGGGAACTCTCTCCACCATGCATCTCAGATAAGTAGAGGTATTTCGGTTGATCCAACGACCTAAAACAAAGGTTCTTCCTAGGATGATAACCAGAGGTCACATAGCATGTACCACTTATATACACGGCGTGTACTAAGTCCTTTTAGTTTATATTCTTAATACTATAAATATATAGATTAACTAAATAATAAATAGAGATGATGTCAGTGTGGATGGTTAAGTCACTAGAGTTTGTCTGAGCCGTCACCGGTTCAAATCCCTCTATACCTACCTTTGGCACGGGGTTCATCCTTTTTATACTCATGTTTACTTACACAGCGTGTGTGTTATTTTTCATGATATATATATATAAGAAAACCCACGATGGGGATGGAATGGTTGGCTAGGGTCATAACCCAATTCTAAAAGACCTAAGTTCGAATCCTGACAATCGTCCCATTTAAATTATTTTTCCTTTTAATAAAACCACACAGATTGCATTTCGATATATGTTGTGTGCACCATGTTTTCATTAATAACTAAAAATATTTTCAAAATAAATTAATACATATGGATGAAGTTGGAAGATTGGTAGATTCTCGACCCTATATCGAAAAGACTTGGGTTAGAACTCGGTTAATCTCCCTACTTCATCCCTTTTATTCTAATTAAAAATCACATGTCATGCCTTTCCTTCCTCTCATATAGTTGTGTTCTTGTACATTATAAAATATATAAATTCATAAACATAATTAGCAGTAAAACCTTTTCTCTGGTGGTTGAGTTCCTGCATTTGAAATGGAAGATCACTAGTTTAAACCTCACCCTAAGCACCGGACCAAATGTTGTACTTCTCTTTTTCCAATTTTAGAACATAGGATGTGTATTTTCTAATAGATTACATATAAATATTTATTTTTGTTAAATTGTATATGTATATATTTATTTTACATTAATTATGAATATTTATTATTATATAGTTTACTGTAATAATTATATTATATACCTATGAAAAAAATACTACACAGTGTGTCTGATAGAGTACACGACATGTACGCTACCTATAAAAGATGGAAACCCTATGCCGCCACACCCCATGTCACGTGGACCCCCCCCCCCCCCACCACCACCCTTGTTGTTTTCTTCTCTCGGAATCCAAATAGCATCCCCCCACAAATCCATCATTTTTGTTTATTTTTTGATCTGATTTATTCTCCATTGTGATCCTCACTTCCGGTATGATGTTTTTCAATCGTTATTTCCCAGTTTTCATAGCATTTAGGGTGTTTTTAGGATTGGTTTTCAGGTCAGATCCTGCAGTACACATGCACAAAATGAATAACACAATCGGTGTACTTTTGTACACGTCCCCACATTGGACAATTTGAAATTTGAAATGACGCAATTTGTATGTTTGGTACACACCGTGTTCTAGCCCGAATCATGCTCGGGTACCTCATTCACATGGACACGCACACCATGTTTATGTACATGGTGTGTATGTGTAGTACACGCCATGTATCCCATATCTATGGGTCATCCCATGTCCCACACTCCATACGGGATTATGATCTATGTTTTTACACATGTTGTGTCATACCTTCACATGGCCTGTACTGCATTCTTGGCTCTACTTGGGCAGTGTTCATGTCATTGAAACACACGACCAAGAACAAATTTGAACGTACATGGCATGTATGTGCGGTACATGTCGTGTATCCTTTCCTGGTTAGTGAGATTCCCACTAGGCATTTCTATCCAAAGAGCATGGGATGATAACCCTCTTCAACTACACATTGTGTACTCCGGATATACACAATGTGTTCTTCTACTTTTCTAGTTTTCTCACATTTTCTTCTTTTCCTTTTTCTTTTATTTTTTATTTTGTTTTGTTTTCCTTTATTCTTCAGGATATGGAAGACAGAGACCCTGCACATGGGAAGTGGCATGCCTCCACTACTAGGGGTGAGAGGTCCACTTTTCACTGGATATGACATTGGCCCATGATGACACCAGCCCCTGACTTCCCAAAGTACCATCCTCCTCTGGTGGCCATCATGCCATCACTCCTCGCCTAGAAAGAGGTTGTTCCTATTAACACACCTCCAGTACCCCACCAGGAGCCTCCGAGCACCACCCTTTCTTCACCAGCAGCTTCCACACCTCTTAAGACCTCCTCATAGGTGGTTGATCTTTCACTGGCCACCACATCTTGAAGACCTTCACACATTGAGGCCACCCTGCCACCAGAGGCATCATATGTTACTACCCCAATTAGGATGGCCCCTGTCAGTTCCCCTTATACTTTCCTGGTATTTTCAGTCACCGGTCTAGTGCATGACCACGTTCGGTGCTTCTCTCGTCGTAGGACCCAATTGAGAAGTCGGTATCTTGACAGCATTGTGCCTCAGTAGCTGGGTATTTGGGGAGAGTTAGAGGATCTCCTCGGGAACACACCATTATTCATGATCTTCTAGGTCTGCACACATATTTTCAGAGATTTATTTTTGGATTTTTCTATGTTATTTGAGTTTGAAGGGCTCGAGTACTAGGTGACACCTAGAAACTCATTCTCGGTGGTCCGATTTCAGTTGGGTGGTTGAACTTTTTCCCTTACCATGTCCGATTTTGGCTAAGGGTTTGGCTTTTATCCCCATCTAGTCACACCACCCCTCGTCTCTGGCCTATCCCACCCCCGAGTGTTCTGAGTTCATTTCCATGTGGTGGGATATTACTGGACCCGATCACCACAACACCCCCACTTCTCAAAAGAGTACCATCATCTTTGACTATATCCTCTGTTTCTCCCACAGGTGCTTTAGCGCCATCTTCATTCCCTACCACGAGGATATGGGAGTCGTGATTGGTCATGACATAGAGCTCCTCACCTATGTCATCCGACAGTACTACCCAAACCTCCATTACCTTGTCGCCTCCTACTTCCACACCATTTTCATTGACCATCAGGGAAACCTAAACAATGGGTTTTACGCCACCCGCCTTTCCCACCACCTCAGCGTTTTCAAGCCTTCCCTTCCTCATGACCGATTAGGTTCTCCCCAGCAGATAGACATTATCATACTTATTCACATGGGATTGGTCTGAAAGCAGGGGCACTTATGTCCTTGCTCAGGCCCCACCACTACCCCCTACCGGCCCTCCTTCCCCCGAGGTTGCACCTGCACCTAATTCCCCACCCCTTCCTGTTTTCTCACCCTTCCCTTATTCCTTTCCCAATCCCCCTCTTGGACCTTCCACAACCCCTTCACCTTCTGTGCCCTTGGCTGACCCCCCCCCCCATCACCCTCTGCCTGGCCGAGATAGACCACCACCTGGTTTGTCTGGAGAATTAGCAAGTTGTTATCCTTTAGCGACAAACTACATCTTCTCAGCAACTAGACCACCTTGAGAGGATGTTGGAGTTACTACTATAGCATTAGTGGGTCTACATTCCATTGGAATCTACTTCTCCTTCCGTGCCTTCGGATTCTATCACCACCACTACTGAGGTTTTCGTGGCCACGGACTCCGTCCTCATCTTTACTATAGGCACCATCCCATCTCCTCTTGCAGAGCTTGCCTTCTTGGACGTCACTTCAGTGGAATAACCACCAGAGGTTGAGGGTTTTGTTCCTCTAGATCCACCATCTGATGATTCCACCCCACCTGTACTCGATAGTTCTTCCCTTGAGGCTACACCGTGACTGTGACATTTGAGTTTTCTTCTATATTTATCTATTCTCAATTTCTGTGTTGCAATGATGTGCTTTCTTGCAGTTTTCTTTTCCATTGACAGTCACATGTACACTAGAGATACTTTTGGACGTCTTCAATTCTAACCATATCATGACACTTCCACAAAACTAGGCAAGGCCAGCACCACCCCTTTATCAGCGCTAACAAAAAAGCACTGATAAAGGGTCCCTTTATCAGTGCTAAAAAAAGTGCTGATAAATGTACCCCTTTATCAGCCTTTTTTAGCGCTGATAAGGGCCCCCCCTTTATCGACGCGTTTTTTAGCGCTGATAAAGGGACCCTCTTTATCACCGCTTTTTTAGTAGCGCTGATAAAGGGTTCGACTTCAAACAAAAATTTAATTAAAAATAATATATTAATATATCAATATATCAATATAGTTATATTAATATAAATATAATATATAATTTTTAAATATATTTTAGATAAGTATAAATATACATTTACACTTATTATACTTAATATATAAGATATTTAGTAAAAATGGATTATAAAAAAATTTAAAAAAATATTTTTAATTAATAATTTGCTAATTATTATGGAGTAATAGTCATCTAATAACAATTTGAAGACTAAAAAAATTAAAAAAAATTAAAAAAAGATCCAAAATATGTTGAAAACGCAACTCAAACTTTAAACGGCCATAGATTTTGATCCGAGTGTCTGTTTGAGCTCTACCACATATCAAATCGAAGACTGCGACGATCTCTACGTCGCTATGACTGGGGATACCCCTGTCAAGGTTTCTTTGAGGAAAAAAGAGGCCCAGAAGGCCTCCAAAACTGATTTTTTAGTCAGGATACCCCGATTTTTTTAATATTTTGTTGATTTTCAGCCTCTTTTAAGGGGGTATTATTGGATTTTTTTGGTGGGGACTAAATTTATTCCAAGGTATTACATTAATATTGATATTATTTCTTTTAAATTTTATCATTTTTTATAATGAACTGCTCTTTATAATCAAATATATAACTACATGTACATATTTTTTATATATTCACACCTAAAAATTAAATTTTTTAAATAAATAATTAACCATATTTACATATAAAATATATTAGATTTATCTAAATAATAACTAATATCCATTTTATTTAAAATACCATTATGTGAATATTTATATAAATATATATTAATATAACTATATATATATTAATATAACTATATAACTATAAATATATATATTAATATAACTATATATATTAATATAAATATATATTACTATAAGAATAAATATAAATAAATATATATATATATATAAATAGATATATCATAAATAAGAGAACAAATCAATATAGAGGAGTGGTAAAAGCTTTAGGTGCACAGGGGGGGAGGTCTCGAGATCAAATCCGGGTGGAGGCAGGGGCATGCGCGCAAGGGTTATTTAGAGGGGCTAGTGAAGATAAATGGTGTAGGTGGTGCGTGCGGGCACTTAAGGTGCAGGAAAGAACTGTAAAAAGCCCCCCTAAGATTGGAAATATTTATTTTTTTTTTATTTTTTTTATTTTTATTAGTGCTAAAAAAGCGTTGATAAAAGGGGTCTTTATCAGTTCTTTTTTGAGTGCTTATAAAGGGGACCCCCCCTTATCTTCACCGACATTAATAGTACTTTTTAAGCACTATTAAAGGCCTTTTTTAGCGCTGTTAAAAGCTATATTTTTAGTTGTGTGGGGGGAGTTTTCATTCAGTTTTCTCCTTATTTTTTTCATTTCCCTTTTCCTTCCTCCCCTTTCCGGTACCCTTTTTGTTTCTCCCTCCTTTCTTTTTACCCTTAATAGTGCACTTGGTGGACCCTGTTCAGTATTAAGTGTGGGAGATAGTCTCTCGACCACCTTAGTCTTTTCCTATACTTTAATCTAGGAGACATCATTATTGGATGATATATTTAAAAATGTGAAGAAATTTTGGTTACTCATATTTATACATAATAAAGCTATAAGTAGTAAATTTTTAAAGTTTTCATTCTAATTTTTGGTTCTTAATATTTTTTAAAATTATTGCTGATATAGTTTAAATTGAAAATTATAATCCTTGGCTACTTACATTTATTAGGCTAATAATTTATATGTATGTCATGACCTAATTGTCTCTTTATTCTCTTTTCCCACTCCTGAGAGATACTCTAAACCCTTTTTCGAATTCTTTCCAATACCTCTTTCTTGAGAGATTATTAGGATATTCATGACTACCATAATTTGAATGTTTTCTTTTAAAAAATGAATAATTTTTTAATTACATTGAAATTATTGAGGCATTAGATTGTTTCAACCCCATTTATCTTAAGGCCTACCCTACATCTGATCTTTGTAAAGCCCCTAGAAACTATGAACAACCTTGATAGGAATCCACATTACAAACCTATTTTCCATTCATAACCTAATTCTTTTTGACATTGCATGATTACTCATTTAATATTTAGGGAGATAATTGGTTGTACATGGAACATTTTTGTGTATAGTCATGAAATTAAGTGTGGGGGAGTGACTCTTGTTTATTTGGGGTAGAAAGGGTTCCAAAACCCTATTCGTAGAATTCTTAAAGTGGTCCCCTGTGTTTAAAAAATCAATGATAAAGACAAGGATACCTTATATTCACTTGATGTTTGTGAACCCTACCTAACTAAGGGAGATGGTGGTGATGAACGAATTTGACAGATCTTATTGAGAATGCTATTACATTGAACATTATTTTGAATATCATGTAGTGTTATTTAAAGAATTTAGCCTCCCTTTTAAATCCTCAGTGTTTATTTTTCACATATTTACCTACCAGTATTTATCCACGGAGACATCTGAACCTTTTTTAAAAGCCCTCTTAATTTTTGTAATTCAAACTTTCTTACATAGAGAACTATAATTATTGCAATCCTATGGATAGAGTGTATATATATTAAATTGAGCATAACTTTTATTAAAAATATCTTGAGTGTCGAGTGTGTCATTTACTGGTGAAATAGATCATTAAGTGATGTGCTTATTTTTGAAAGGTTGAAGAATGTGTTTAAAAGAGAATGAAAGTAGTTACTTGAATTATATAAGAGGCATGATTACAATATCTTATGAATTGAATTTGTTTTATACCTTTTTAGAATTTTCTCTTGCAACTATATCATTTATACTTATGATTAATTGAATGCCTTCCTTTTAAAAATTTTACTCCTTTAATTAGATGTTGATAATATCTTGATGGAAATAAAATTCTTAAGTGTGGGGGATTTTGATACACACTATGTGTTTAAACATTTCCACATATATTATCAAATATAATAACATGTTTTTAGAAAATAAATAATGCTTAGTAGACAAATACTTTGATTTTGGGGATCTTATTTATTTTCAGGTGTTTTTGGGAAAAATGCACAAATCGAGAGAACTCTGAGAAAAAATTCCCAACTACACAGTGTGTACATAACTACACACCATGTACATTCATACTCAGACATGGATCATCCAGACAAGTACACACCCAAATCTTCAGAACAGAGACAACATGTCGTGTGGGTCAAACCTTCACACTATGTACAGGCTTCTAAATGCAATTGGTGGGGTTTTAAAAAGACTACAAACTGTGTAAGGTGGTTCCACACACCTTGTAAATTTCACCAACTAACCGTCGATGCTGAGGAAGTCAAGGGTGGTACAGCTGGCTACCCACCAGAGAAAAATTGTGGCAAAAACACATTGAAAAAACTGCATACTGTATAATTTTAATACATGGTTTTTACTTTTGTTTTCTATAAATAAAGGTCTTGGCCTCTGGTTTTAAGGGTCATGGTTCAATACTCGAAGGAGGTAGGTTCTTCTGTTGTGCGACCACTGCTCCACTGCTCCACCTATCCACCATTCGACCCAAAAAACCTCGAAGTTTATGCAATGACCACATCAGGTATCGAGGGTTCTGTTGTTATCTTTTATTCTATGTGTAAGTAAACACCCTGTGTGTTGGGTCTATGGGTGATGAACGAGTGTTTTAATTTGGATTAATTGTTATGTTTGTGTTTTTTCTATTTAATTCTTCTTATTCTTCTTTAATCGTTTTTCTTTGTCACTTAAAATTATGAGCCAGACCAAGGGCATAATTTTCAGAGAATCAATGGAAGAATAATGATGAATACCTTCATGATCAATAGAAGTATTCATCAACCCAAAAATGGACTGATCTAAATAAATAACTCTGAAACACTAACTACCGGACCAAAGATTTGGTTTCTTCAGTTCCATACATAGTTCACCAAACCAAGGGAACCTTGTCATAATTGAAACCTAGAGTGATGCGTTATTATGAACAATACAACCTAATAATAAGTTTGTATAACCTCCATAATCTTCATAGACCCAACAAATCCCTTTTTATTTAAAACACATTAAAAACCACTTTTGATTTATTTATCTTTAAAAGTTAATCATTATTTCAAGAAAAAAAGTTGTCATAATTAAAAACAAAAATTCCACTCTAAATTCAGAATCTTTTACTAAGTTAATTTCAAACGTAATAGAACTCACACACTCATATAGTTCCCTATGGATTTACCCCACACTTACACTATACTAGCTTAGGAGTGTGTAATATCAATTTGGGACACTGATAACATACCTTTGGTGAAACAACAGGCCAAATATTGGCGCTATTTCTGGGGAACTATTCACTTTGAGTGTTCAATTTAATTTTGATTTAATTAATTTGCTGAGAATAAAAAGTAAAAATTTCCAAAAATATATTTTCTAATATCATTTCTATTTATCTTTCCTTTTTCCTTTTTACACCTGGGTTTTGTTTTGTGTGTATGCAGAATCACAAGGTGCATGAGAAGATGCCTCACATAGTTCAGAAGTGCCGAGTCATCTAACATTATTCTGATTAACCTGGAAATCAAAAAGAAATTGTTGAGATGTCGACGTACATTGGTGGAAGAGCATAGCCAAAACTCACCAACCATGGCCAAAAAGGAGGAGGGACAGTCGGCCACTGAAGCAGCAGAAGGGCACCCGTACGAAGACCAGCATCCTCCTGATGTACGTATACCGAAGCAGGCCCCACAAGGAGGCTTCCTGGAGTTCCTCCCAGGGAATGACCAGAGGCTATCACTACAACCTCCTGAAGAGTACTACCTACCCCAACAGTTGTAACAGATCTTTTAGCAGTTGTACTTCTCTCCTCAGAAGCAGCAATATATGCTGCCTCCACTCCCTCAGCATCCACCTCCAATTTATGCTCTCATGGAGTACAGTTTTCCATCTATTCACGAAGTTGACACGAGCATCGTCTGTCTGCCAGTGCAGGTTCAAAATTTCAAGATCAAGCCTTCTATCATGCAGTTAATCCATAACATAGTTCAATTCGGCAGTATACCCTGTGAGGAACCAAAAGACCATATCTATAATTTCCTGGAGATTTGTGACACGTTCCGCTACCATGGAGTGTCTGAGGAAGCTATTTGTCTTTGCCTTTTCCCCTTATCCCTAAGGGATAGGGTTAAAAAATGGATAATATGATTTTCATATGGATCTATCCCCACTTGGGAGGATCTATCCTAGGTGTTCCTATCCAAATATTTCCCACCTTCGAAGATGGTGACCTTACAGAATGAAATATACAACTTCCAGTAGCAGAACTCGGATTCATTATACGATTCACGGAATCATTTCAAGGAGAAGATCCTCAAATTCCCACACCATGAACTCCCACTCTAGATATAGTTCCAAGCCTTTTATAGAGTACTGATGACGAACACAATGTCTGTGGTGGATATTGCTGTTGGAGGTGCAGTTATGAGGAAGTCACACAAAGAGATTTTCAATCTATTGGGAGACACGTCTGCCAATAGATTCTAGTGGCATTCTGAGCAGGGCACACAAAAATGGCGTTTGAACAATATAGATACCATTATTATGCTTGCTCCCAGTTGGACATTGTGTCTAAAAATATTTATGTGCTGAATCTAAAGAATGTGTCCCAAGTAAATGTGGAGAACCATCTGACGTGCAGCGAATGTGGTGATAAACACATCATTGGAGAATTACTGGGACCTAAAATCGACCCTTCAATGAGAAAGGTCAGCTATGTTTCTCAAAACTGAGGGCCAAACCAGTACCAGAACCTAGCATGGCGTGATCACCAGAACATAGGCTGGGGACCACAAAAACAAAATCTTCAACCCTAGCGACCACCCGACTACGGTCATCCCCAGTATTAGAGCCATTACCAGAGGCAACAATAGCCCTAGCATGGCTCTTAATAGAAGCAAGGGTATCAAAACCCTCACCCATAGCATCCACGACAGCCATCACCTCTACCAGCTTCACAACCACCTCAGCAAAAGAACACCTCAAGGTTAGATGATCTCATGAACAAGTTTATATCTACTACTAAGACTATATTCCAGAATAAGGAGGATTCCATTCATAGCCTATAGAACCAAATCATCCATCTGGAAAACCAACTCTCTCGGAGGTAGCCTGGTACACTACCAAGTAACACTGAGAAGAACCCGAGAGAGGAGGCCCATGCCATCACATTTCAAAGTGGAGAGGAACTAAAACAGAAGGAACTGACACATCCAGGTGAACCTACACACCTTGATGATAAAAAAGGCCAAGTTACAGACCCCTCTTCATCTAAAGGGTCACCAAAGGAGGCCCCTATAGGGAAAGGGAAAGGAGTTTTCCAAACCCTTCGAGCCTGCATTACCCTTCCTAGAGAGGATGGAGTAGAGATATCTAGACCACCAATTCGAAAAATTTATGGAAGTGTTCAGGAAGCTACATGTCAACATTCCATTTGTAGAGGCACTAATGCAGATGCCCCTGTATGTGAAATTTGTGAAGTATATCCTCTCTAACAAAATAAAGATGGAGGATCTAGGAACCATTTCCCTGACCAAGGAGTGATCCGAAGTCGTAGAACATTCAATTTCTACCGAGATCTAGGATCCAGGTAGCTTCAGTATCCCATGCACTGTTGGACCAAGTGAGTTTGGGAAGGACCTATGTGACTTCGGGGATAGTTTCAACCTCATTCCCTTCATAGTTTTTAAGAAGTTAGGCTCAATGACATGAATCGTACCTGAGTATCCCTTCAACATGCTAACTAATACATCAAATAGCTGAAGGGGCTACCATTGCTCTTCTGCTCTGCCTATCCACCATTCTACCAAAAGAACTTCGAAGTTTCTACGATGACCACATTAGGTATTGAGGGTTTTGTTGTTATATTTTCTCCCATGTGTAACTTAACACCCCATTTGTTGGGGCTATGGGTGATGAATGAGTGTTGTAATTTGGATTAATTGTTATGTTTTTGTTTTTGTTATTTAATTCATCTTATTCTTTTTCAGTAATTTTTATTTATCACTGAAAATTATGAGATAGACCAAGGGCATAATTTTCATAGACTTAAAAGAATAATAACTTCGAATACCCTCATGATCATTGGATGCATTCATTGACTCACAAATGGACTGATCTAAATAAATAACTGTGAAACATTGACTATGAGACAAAGGAGTCAGTTTCTTTAGTTCCATACATAGTTCACTGGACCAAGGTAACCTTGTCATAATTGAAACTCAGAGTTTTGGGTTATTATAAACAACACAACTTAATAGGAAGTTTGTATGACCTCCATAATCACTATATCCCCAACAAGGCCCGTTTTCGTTCAACCACATTAAAAACCACTTTTGATTTATTTATCTTTAAATGTTAAAATTTATTTCAGTAAAAATAGTTGTTATAATTAAAAACAAAAATCCCACTTTAAATTAATCATCTTTTACTAAGTTAATTCAAAACATAATCAAATTTACACACTCATCTAGTTCCCAGTGGATCGACCCTGAACAAATTCTATACTGTCTTAGGAGTGGGTAATATCAATTTGAGACACTAATAACATAACGTAGGTGAAATGATAGTCCAGTGTCCTCATAGAAGATGACTTAGGATTCAGTTTTCATATTTATATGATCATTTAGTCTAATTCTTCTAGATATTAACATAATCATTTGGGATTTAATATTTATTGGGGAACATGATCTTAAAAATAAATATCTTGAAGGAATGTATCTAGAAACTCCTAAGACATATTTATAGAGTCATATTTTGAATAAATTATATAATCTTAAAATATGCCTATTGTGTAGAAAATATATGTTACCTAGTCTTCCCTAAGATAAATAGTTTAGTATCTCTTAGAATCTATATCTTGAGTCATGAATATCTTTTGATACCCTTAAGTATTGTTTTTAAAAACTGATAATTAAAATTCTGAGAACATAATTTATTTAAGTGGGTGGGTATTACACTAATAGAACTAAAATTATATATTTTCTATTAAAACCCTATGTGTTCAACATCTTGTTTCACATGTAACACTAAACCAAAACGAACTGTGGAATGTTATGTAACTGTCAAAATGTAACCTTTATAGAAAATGTATTTTTATTTTCTTTTTAAGAAACAAAATATTGTATTAAAAAATATATTGATATTAATAATATATTAAAACCAATTTTATTAGTTGTTAAAAATAAATAATAATAATAGTAATTAATATTTCTTAAAAGTTATTTTCCTATAAAAACATTCTTCATTGTATTTTCATAACTTTTTTTAAAATTTTAATTTGAAAATATAAAATAAATTTTGAAAAACATCATGTCAATATTATCTTCAGTTTAATTTTTTAGTTTTACTTAAATAATTGAATTTTCAGGTTAATGAGTAAAATATTGTTTTTTCCAAAACTGTAAATTTGCTGGCTTTGTAAATAAGATCAATTAGTTTATAAAACAATTTAACTATTAGAAAATGTATTTAATAAGTAAAAAAATAAATTTAAAAAATAATATTATGAATTTATAAAACCTGCAATTATCATTTCAAATACTTAAGTAATATGTTTAAATAAAAACTGTTTATTTTGTCTTTTCTTTTAATAAAATATCATTTTGGTAAAATTATATTTTGGATTGATCTAAAATCCTTTAAAAATTATAATAAAAAATTTAAATCATTAAAATAAAATACATTGATAACTTTTCCTTGTACATAAATTTGAAGCTTAAAAGTACACTTTTTCTAAAAATGGGTTTTTAAACGTTGCATGCACTGATGTTAAAATTGAGTTTTCATACACATAGATATTGTATCTAATAAAATGAATTTAATATTTGGAATCAGTTAATAAAAATTATTTAATAATTTCCATTTTATTTTAGGTATAAAAAATGATTTACTTAGGTAAAACTAGTTAATATGGTAAAACATAAAATGGAAAAGGTGAAACTTCTAAGAGTAATGAAATTAAAAACATTTTTAGAATAAGTTTGAAAATTAATGGTTGATTAATTTTTGACCTTATATCATAAACACTCCATTATTGTCTATTTTTGTGTGTTCATCACATGTTAAACATGTTCTCCCTTTATATTAAGTTGATATATTTACAAAAATTTCACTCTCACCACTTACAAAAGGGGTCACTCACCACCCCTTCAAGGTTACTCAAAAAATTGGTTTCCTCTGTAAAATATAACCTTTTTTACTTACCCTATAATAAAAACTATCTTTCTTTAACCTTTATACATAATATATTTTCCTAAGAACTCTATTTCCATAGAGTCTCCCAATGGAAGGCCAAAGTCCTCAATATGAGTACTTTTTCGTAATTTCGTTTCTTTTCATTATTACTATCCAAAATAAGAATTTATAAATCCTATATAAAGATTTTATTATTTTTTTTATATTAAATTTTATTATACTAATTTAATAACTATTAACCACATTTCCCATTTTATGTTAATAAAAAAAATCATCAATTATGCATTGTGTGGATTACCGCCTCCACGAAGCGACAACTTCCGTTTTTCACCACAACCTCTATTAATTGATTATAAGGGTGAAATTGAAGAATAAATTTAAAATATAAAATATAATTATGATTATTAAGTGCCAAATTATAATCCACCATCTTTATCTCTCATTCATCTAGAAATGAAAAGACTAACCATGTGTTGGGAAAACTACCACCTGCATGAAGTAACATATATGATTTTATATTTTGTTTCATTATTATTTATTAAACATTATTAAATATGATTCAACACCTTAAAGGTGTCTAAATAATATCATTATTATTCTATATTAATTTTATTATTTCCAAAATAAACCACTTTCATAATCATAATAATCCATTAATTATGGTATGTTCATGTTTGGGTTGGTCTAATCACCTACTTGAACAATTCTGTAAAATAATATCATGTACTACTATGAAACATTAATTACTAATAATATATTATATAAATAAGAAAATAATGATTTTATTTTATTTATCGAATGGTAACATTAATTTTAAACTTATTATTTAATATACTAGCATTCATTCGTGCAAAATCACAAAGACATGTTCATCATCGATTTCATCTTTAAGGATTGTAACCAAAACTATTATAGTATCTTTTATGATCTAGTAATTATTTAATTTAGGTAAATAATGAATAACAACACTGCTATTAGGAAACTTGTTCAAAATGATCAAGATTACTCATACCTTATATCAAAAATAGATAATAACTGACTAATATACATGTAGATAATAATTATAAGATAATTTTATAAAATTTTGTAGATATTAATAAGGATATAAAATATAATATTAAGATTGTTATTTTTTTAATATAGGAGATTCAAGTGGTTTAGCAGAATTTCATAATTATGGTATGGGTTTTTGTTAACTCAATTTTGTTTTATTGAGTTACAAATTTTCTTATTAAACTATATTGTTCCATGTTTGATTTATTATAACTAATGAATAATTTTTATTTTATTTAATAATTTTCTAAGTTTCTATAATTCATCATTATAACCTCATTATAAAATTATTCTTAACTCAATGATTATGTTACATGAAAGGTTTTCATGTCTCAAAATTTCCCCCTTTGAGGCGTATTTCTTATTATACACCATGTTTTCTATTTTTGGGGTATCTATTTTCCCTTTAATATTTTTTTATCATTATCCTCTCATTACTCATAATATTAAATGTTTAATTTGAAATTTTATCCTTCTAGGGGTTTTTATTTGAATTTTTCTAAAGTGGTAAGTGATTTTTATCTCTATTTTAAATTCAATTATAAATGTTTGATATTATGAACCATATTTTTCATTATATGATTTATTAACTACCATATTTACTTAAATTATAATGAATATATTTAATTAAATTATATTTTAATTTCATGGTGTCCCTCTTGTGTTATTTTGATTCTTATGTTACCATTATAGTAAGGGTTTTTACACCTCAATGTTGCTTCATTGATATATAATTCATACTCACCATTTGTTTCCCTTTTATGGTGTATATATTGGTCATGGATTACCTTATAAATTCTATCATACTGTTTTATTATGGGGATTAAACTCACGTAATTCCATCACTTAATTTTTATTTCCAAATCATCCTCTTTCAAAAGCATAATTTTTATTTCAATGTCTTCACTCTATGAACACTCTATATTTATTCCTTTGATTGAAGGGTGTTCACTTAGATGTCATACATTGATTTATTGGGAGAATATTTACAATCAATATACTTCTTATTTAAATATATATTTTTGTTAATTAGTAAGGAATGTTGTTATTATATTGTATAGTTGAATCATTCTTTCATATGATGAATGCATTGGACTTAATTAGTGGTGTGTGGGACCCTCAATATCTCTTTTATATATCAATGGGTATCATGAGATAAAATGGATTGGGTATTTTAGTGTATGTGTACCTAGAACCAAATACTTCTTATATATACGGAATTGACCATAATATCATGATGTTTAAGATCATGATGGCTTGTCTTGGGGCATGGAATTATCTATATAGTTTTATACATTTAAGCTATAAGGAACCGGTTATTATTATAATTTTTATTTATTATATCATTATTCCATTTGTGGATATATTTCAAGGGAAAGTATTCATATGTATTTTATTATTTGACTCTTATCTATTCTTACCATATTAGTTATTCCCATCTTATGCTCAATTTTGATCTTTGATTATTATCGCTTATATTTACCCTTACTAAGTTTTTAGCTCACCCATTATTATGTTTTAATTTCCCATATTATAAAAAAATGTATTATACATGATATTTATAATTGGATAGGTTGTGTGGATAATTTATGTGATGTGTTGAAGAAATATAATGGATTAACTAGTTTATTATATAGTGTAAAAATGTCCATTAGTTTACAAAGGCATAGGATTTATTAGCTAATGATTCTTCCTAAATCTCTAAATTTTAATACCTAAAAGATATTAGTAATGTATGTAATTTAATATTTCCTTATAATTCATGTTTTTATGATATTTCTATGCCTGGGAATCCAGAGTTGGTATAAAATATAGTATATAAATTATGTGTTTTTTCATTGGATCATGGTGCCTGGGTCGGGGGTTATTACACATAGTGACACTAGAACCATATTTTTCAGACCCAACCTCAAATCATAATACACTTCCACTCCACTTAAACATCTTATTGAATCCCAACTAGGGTTAGTTCATGGTTGGAGTGTTCCAATCACGTTTTTAATGTCTTCTTACCATATACCACAATTAATACCTTCAGAATCTGAATTGCAATAAATCTTTCATGGCTACTTATAATGATCAAATTCAACTTTAAAAGGATACTTATATTTGGTAATGATATTCATGCTTCCATATTTTCATCTACCAACTTGATGGATATTTTATTTAGAAGAGAAAGTTATCTAACCCCATGTTCTCTTGAAAATATTTTCATGGAACCCTTTATTATAATTTGGTTAGCAATCATCTTTACAATATTTTTTCAATATCATCACTTCATTATTCAACACATCATATTATGATTTACATAATTTCACTCCTTATTCAAAATTTGTTAGAGTTCTCCTTGCTCTCTATCCCCATTTTTGTTGTCATACCACACTCTCACCATAATGGTTTGATTATTTTGATATTAAACTATGCTCACCACTCTCTATGATGGTATATATTAGTATTTATCCTTCATTCATGTTGGTATTTATCCTCTACTTTATTACTATATAAAATTCTTCATCTTTGGTCAAAGTTTTATAACCTTAAATCCCAACAACATAATGTCTTGGAACTATGGACTTAAAATATGTGCACACATCCTTCAGATCATTTATATTAAAATTGGGTTCTCAATTCATGTGTTGTTTACCTTATCCCTTCTAAATAGATGATCTCACCCTTTGGTAAAGGTTATATAACCATAATATTTGGAATCATTTTTGGTGAAATTTATCAAACCTTAAACACCCACATAATTGGTCTAGTTTTCATGACCTTAAACGACCAAATTCAAGAGAAGTATTTCTTACAAAGATTAAAATCTACGAAGGGAATCCATAAAAAAAAATTAGTATTTCCTCACTCGGCCTTCACAAACAATTTCCTAGGGAAAATATGAGAATTTAAAAACATGTATAAAACCTGTCAATTCAAAAACCCGTAAGGGGAGTCCTGAGAAAAATTCATGTTTCTACAAAAACACATCCCCATCAGTGGATTAAGAAAATTATTTGGTGAAAATAAAATATATAGATCTCATGGGTACTTCCATTTAACTCTAAAAATATATATTTATGATCGTTGGGTACACTGACCCAATAAAATGTTATAACACACTTTTATTCCTCTCATATATTAGTTTAGATGATCTATGAAAATTTAATGAAGGTATAATTTCAGGGTACCTAAAACCCTTTTAACATTAGAATACTGATTACAAAATCATCTTTTATGATTTTTATTATGTTGAGTCATTCAAATCTCTCATGTCCAAATAGACCATCCTCAAATTACAGTGATCGTATATATGATCCTATATTCAACCCACCTATATCCATCCATGATCATAGGTCTGTGAGAAAGAAACATTCCATATGTGAATAAGATAAAATTATCTTACTATAATGGTAAATGTTCCATCATATTCATCCTACCTATATCCATCTAAGTGTAGATACTTAGATGGAAACCAAATATTGTAGCCTTTTATCTCATAGGATCACCCTGACATACGGTGATGGTATATGTGCCACCTTATCCAAAAAACCTATATCTATGTAAGACAATATAATAGCTTTATTTAGTTGGATTTTGTGGTTTAATTGAAACATGTTTATAAAAATGTTCAAATGAATTTAGTTAATTTGATATTACTCTATGGGTTTTATTAATCATCATGAATTAATAGTTGGGGTGACACAAGATTTAGAAAATTGACACTAATATTACAAGGTATATATTTTATATTTATTAAAAAAGGTGTTGAGAATATACAATTTGGTGTCTCCCTATTTCATAGAAAAGAATCATGAATTATAATTCTTCTATAAGGATCGCTCAACAAACTCTCAAAATTAAATCATTTCTTTCTTAGATACATTGAAATCTTTTCATGGTTTAACAAACATTGTAGCTTCTACCTTTTCATCTAGTCATTGTGATTATACCCTTAAAATTTTATCCAATCCTTCTTAGATTAAATAATAAATATCTATCAATCATCTACTACTTTTCATTAATATCCAACTCTTGATGGAGTCATTCCGCAAAGGTCCTCCCTTCCATGGCCTGATGTTGTCACTCTGCTACTAAAACTGTATGTTTGGGAATCTTTGTTAAGTTATATAGTTTGGATATTAATGAATATGTACATATATTTTTAATCCAAAATATCAATTTTCATCACACCAACTCTCTTTTGAGCACTAATATCCTCCTTCACAGTCATATAGATTAGACAATAATTAAACCCATCATAACCTAGAGTGACGAACATATAATAAAGGTGATGTTGTTGGCCTCTAGGATAACAAAAAAGGGGGGTCACATGAAATATATTCTATATTATCTTCCACACCTAATTTATTATGTTCAATTTAATTAGATTATAATTAATATTTGAATCATACTCTATCATAGTGATTAGTGTATAATTGAGAACCAAGTCACTCATATAGAGTACAAATTGAATATCCATGAGTGGGATGCACCAAATTGGATAATTCCCCCATGAATTCCACCAACTAAGACACTTAAGTAGCAATATCATTAGCTTCCATAGTCTATGGTAAGGATTTTTAAATAGATATAAGGAATTTATGTTTAACACAAAAAAGATAGAGAATATAATAATAAGTGTTTATATTCACCTTCATTCGATAGAATTATAGCCTCCTAAATAATTCCCTCCTCATTAAATGGTGGAATAGTTGGTTATTCTCAATAAAATTTATGATCTAGTAGATATATAGGTTTATAGGGTTCCTCTATCCAAATATAATCTTATAAATAAAAATAGAGGGATAGACATATGAATCAACATTGAATAGTGTGACTGATAAAGAAATTGAAATTATTAGGAAAACACAAATTCCTAGAAAGACACAATGAATATAGAAATCACCATATCAATATGGTATAATATGTCCTCAATATTTATAAGTTCATTCATTGATCCCGAACAACGTTAGATGCTAGTTGACACTCTTAGGTAGAGATTTGATTCCACCCTTTATTGAGTTTCACCAATCTACACCTTAGTCTGAGCACTTTCTTGGATTAAAGAACCAGTGAAGCCCAGATCAATGATTGAATAAGATAATAGATTGGTTAGAAGTTATAAAAGTAAATAGGAAGATAATAATACATATATAATATTTACCTAGTAGTCATAGGTGGATTAATAGAGACAACAACCATTAGATCTCTTGAATATGGATTTTATCGGAAGACATATCCTTGGGTGGATATACATATGTAAAAACTATATTCTCTATTTGAGTGTCATATGTTACTTCCCATGTTTTCTCTCTCTAGTAAGAATAACTTAAATCTTCTATCGGGTCGCCCGATTAGTCACTCAGACTAACTGAAATCCATTAGTCCAAATAATTTAGAGATATAATGGGTGATTGATCACTTATAGACTAATAAAAATTATATAACATGATTTTATGATGGAATTAATGATAACATGTTATGTAAAAATTTTAATATAGTTTATCTCTCCCACAAAATATTTCTAACCATCCAATTCTTCATCAAACAAATTTGTAGCCACCATAGGGCCCACATCATTACCTCTTTCCATATAACCACACTCACCCTCATTTATCATGTACTCTATTAGTTTTAGAAATAAATCCAAGAAGAATGTTCCACCCTTGAGAAAGTGAATTTTAGCTTCAATAGGTTTAATATATGCTTATAATTCTTTGAGATGGTCCTTTAAAGAAATAGTGGTAAGTTATAGAATTCTTGAACCCCATCCGGAAACTATTCTCAACTTGGGGTGCATCTTAGATCTCCACAAAAAATAGGTTACACATCAAAGAATCTCACTCCCTAAAATATTATGGGAATTTATATTATATAGAGATGAATGGTAGAATATATAACCTAATCATCGAGGTGGTAGTGTCTTGATGCCTTAACCATTTCCCAAGAATCTGGGCCACCATGTGCTTTCATGGGGAAAGACTCTCGTTAGGTCTTCCCACATCCTTTGGATTCCAATGATATTTATCAATTTTTGTCAACGGATTACCCTTGAATTGTGGTACCAGGTCTTATAACATCCCACTATGGTATGATTTAATCCATGATTAAGAAAAGTAAGTTTCAATATTTATGATGACATCAACATGCATGAGAGTAACTCAAATACCCATATCCTCTCAAGTTAACATCAACTATAATTGGTATGAAATCATGAGATTAATTTTAGCACTTATTCTTTGAGGGGTAGTGAGATAAATATTCAACACTGAGTTAAATTTATTCCCAAATCTATAGGGTGTGTACCCCTCAAATATGGTCACTACATTGACTATGGATTCTATAATTATATCTCTTAGAGATATCAATTATGATAGTTATCCATAGATTCTGGACACATTATCAGTGGTGATTCTAATAATTTCCTAGTATGACATGAATATGAATTTCTTTTAGTCTTTAATACGTTTCTCACATCTCAATCATCAAGTGGTAGATGCCTAACTCTGCCAATGCTCTAGATAATTGGTCTAAAATAAGAATCATAAATTATCTAATTATTTATGAAATTATGGAATCTCAGGTGGGGTGTGATCTATATCTATAGTACATGGAAGGTTACAATTACTTTTAACAAGGTATTATTCTATATATGTTCCCAATGAGCTGGCATAGATTATATAGCATCAGTACCTCCAAGTTGGTCCTCTATCCATTTTATAGTTTAGAGGACACCATGAAGATTTGAAAACATATCCTAGTGTGCAAATTATGCATAATGAGGAAATATCCACTAATTAACATGGTTAATAAGCCTAAAATACAAGTTAATTTATTTAACTATGTAGAATACTTCTGTCCCTACATGGTGTAATGACCTTCATCTAATATTGGATAGTAGGCACCAAGAATCCCAAGGGTCTTATGAGTTGGTAAGATTTGAGTCCTACATATCGAGGGATCTCAGTTGTTTGTAATGATGTAGATCTTGAATTTTTTTTAAAGATATCATAAATCCATTGATGAAGATCCTCACCAATGGAATTCCTTTCCAGTTGGAGTGTCTCCCAAGAAGTGGGGTTCCTCTCTACAGCATCCAAAGCTGATGTCAGGGGAATTTATTTATTATACATTTATCCAAGTTCCTTCCTAAACTCAACACAACTCTAATGAACCCAATGAATCTAACCATATTCCATGATGAATATACCTCTAGGAACACTTTTTGATCTCAGATCCCAAACCAATATCTGGTTAGTGGTATATTTCTTCAGAATGGTGAAGAATTTTAGAACTCAGGATTTGGAATACAACCTCCTTTTAGAGACAAGGGTATACCCAAGGACATAGACTTTTTGAGGTTGAACTGCCTAATAAAGTGTGTCTCTAGTAAAATATTTGTTTTATATAATTTATGATGTCAATAGGTTTAGTTTATTATTTTATTCCCTAGTCATGGTGTTGGGATCAATTTGTCACTCAATAAGACAAATTTATATATAGGAAATATCTCTAACACATGGTAGTTTTAAATACCCACTAACATTAGCTTTGAGAGTAATAGATTCTTTAGGTGGATACAATGGTGTTGGTGAGCCTCAACACTATCAAACATTTTTTTCTCCTTGTTTTGGCATATCGAGCATCTTTTTCTTGGTTAATTTCAATATAAATCCAAAATAAAAAACCATTAGTTATGAAAAAATCAAAAAAATGGAAAAGTGAAGGATTTATAATATAAGTCATTATATTATATAAAATTTATTAAAATAATGGGTTATTTCATAAATAATTTCTAAAAAATAGTTCATATAAAAATCATGGTGTTACCTATAACATTAAGGCCTTAAGTTTACACACCTTATGGTTTTCAAAAAGTAATTCATTTTCAGAATATGTCACTCACAAAGTGGTTCATCTAAAATTGAGAGATGGTTCCAAGATAAAAAAATTATGGAATAGTCCCCCTTTAACAAATATATAGATTTGGGTCATCTTATGTAAACATTATTCCATATTATATGAATCATTAATAAATTATGAAGGTTATCTAAATTCCATCAAAGAAACACCTCTTCAGTTGGATGAAACCCAGTTCTATAGAGGGGAATTGTATAATTCTCATAAAAGTATAGATGTCTCATTAAAATAATATTTGAATAAAAAATCACTAAAGGAAAAATTACCATAAATTAAATCATTCCATTCAAGAAGGTCCATAATTTGCAACTAGACAATAAAAATTTCTTGACTTCTGCATAAATTCACTATGGTTGAGCATTGTTTGTTGAGAAAAGGCAGTGGTTCCTCTTAGCCACTTAAAATATTTGTGGTTGGGAATACGTTTTTAGGAGATATAAGACATCCCTTTACACCCACATGAATTATTCTCATCCATATATCCCTTCATGCCCACATGTAATCTTTAAATTTAGGTACATTTGTGGTATATGTATTGAAATTATTCATGAAACCATGATCTCTTTGTGATCGAGTTTTACTTTTCATTGATATGATTGGGATCATTCATGATCACATAAGGTTATCATATCACAATGGTGAAGTTTTCATTCCTTATGACTACTTGGTATGTGACCAAATACTCCGGGAAAATGGTTATAAAGTGTTTCCTATAAATACCCAGTACACACTTTGAGATGGGGGCTCAGAATCGTAATTTGATTAGATACTTTGAGGAGAATTGTTCCATTCCCTCTGAGGGGATAAATATCATTCCGATAGAGTTTTTTTCATGAAAATACTCTCAAATTACTCAAAAAGTTTTATCCATAGAATAAATGAGGAAAAAATTTGAAAGTGATTTGTGATAATTATACCATCGTATGGATAACTCAGGGGCCCATCCAACTAAGCACTTCACAAAGGACTCTCATGATGCCCCTTTCTTGGAGGGTTAATCATGTGAATTAATGTTTGAGAATATCCTTTAAAAATTATCCTTATTTAACCATATTAACTATAAAACCATAATTGTATGCAAAATTTGAGGTTCTAAAGTGCATAATGGCCTTTTACCAATGATTCCAAACCACCAAAGATTTGACTTTTAGTGGTTTAATTTACAAAGGAATCCTATTATGGATATTTTGGACTCCATCATTCCCTAATTCTTATGAATCCATCTACCTAAGGAATATTAACCCAAATAAACTTATTGGCCTCTTTTTCCAATGTATACCTCTAAAAAACCCATTCTAGTAAGGTCTCCTCCAGGACCTTCGGAGATATATGACAATGTTGTGTACACAATATTTCTTCTCATTAATAATGTATTCCTTTGATAATGGATCTTTATGAGGAAATGAAACCTAACCGAAAGGACCCTCAAGGTAATCACATTTATGTATTCCCTTGATAATTATTGTTTTTATCATTGAGAGATTGGTATAGTCTCTTCTAGATCAAAATACTCATCCTAGCAGACCCATACGAAGAATCCTATTGGCCCTAGTGTCTAATGTACTTAATTTATCCACTTAATGAGCCATAAAAATATCAAGTCCTTCTATTTTGTGTAATCACTAATCATATCCTCATTGGTGGCCTCATCCCTAGTCTACTAAATGATAAATACGTATATATTAATGGCCTCATACTAGGTATAATAGGAATAAGCTACCTTCCCTCAAGTAATATTATAGGTTGACTTATAAGTATCAGCCATTAATAAGCCCAAACTCTCCCTATTTATGCTATATTATTGGGTAAATATATCCCCACTAGGCTATATTCTACATGAAAATTGTCCTCAACAAGCTAGGATCTCTGTGAAACTCATCCTTTTTTATCTAGTTACCAATAAGTGGTATAAACTGGGAAAGTTCCTCTCATAAATAGGCCTCACCCAATCTCATTTTTAATCCATTTAGGATATCTTTTTTGTAACTCCCTATGTTTTTAAAATAGAAAATTATGTTTAATAACATATGTGATACACAACACCGAACCCACACAAACAATGATTATTTAAATATGACCGATATAACCTAGCCATTAAATTTATTGGTATAATTATGATTAAATACTTAATGAAATATAAAAATATATAATTCATACTCAAAATAAATGTATTGATAAATTCTTATTCAATAATCACTCAATTTTTGGTAATAACTTTTTTTCTTCAAAATACGTTTTCTTCAAAAATGGTTTTTAATCATTTTTAAGAAAAAAATATAGAATAATTATTTTTTAAAAAATTTATAAAATGTATCAGATAAAATGAACTCATTTTTTAATATAATAATATAAAAATTAACTTCATGTTTTATTTAAATAATTTTCATAAAATATTGATTTTTTAGTGAATAATAAAAAATAGCATTTAAAAAAATGCCATTTCATTTTGGTAAATTAAGTCATTTAAAATTCGCATTATTTTTTAAATTTTATTTCAAAGTAAAAAAATAATTATTGAGTTATATATACTATATTTAATTATATTTAAATTATCTTTATAATGTATTTTAGAATAAGTTTATTTTTAGGTATAAAAACGCATTTTTTTAAAAACTATTCTAAAATGCATAATGTTTCTCCATTATAATTAATAAAAATAACCTCTAATGTGGAATGATTTAAATTAATATTTTAGATTATATGTCTATCTTTATGAATTTAAATTATTATAATGAAAATTACTAATTATAGAGTTAAAGTAAAATCAACTTTTCCATGAAAAATGCATTTTTCAGAAAACCACTTTCCATCATGCTTGCATGTTTTATTTTAAATTAAATTCATACACCAGTAGGAAGTGATTTGGATAAAACGGATTCCATATTTTTTATCATCAAAATTAATATTAAGTAATATTTTCAAATTAATGTTTAGAAAATATTAATTGAAACCATATTAAATATTTATTACAATAATAAAAGGAAAATAGGTTAATTAAGGGTAAATATTATTTAACAAGGAATAGAAACAAAGTAACCCTAATAGTGTGAATATATTTTTTAAATTTAAATATAATAATGACAATATTTTTTTTGTTTTTTACTTTATAAATGATTATATAATGATTTGGATAAAAAAAATAAATTTTTGATACGTTAAAACATAAATTGTATTTTGGGTAAAATATAGTTTTAATCAAGAAAATATTTTTTAATTAATTCAAAAAATATTGAAATAAATTATATTTTAACAAAATATTTGTATTAAATATTATATATTAAATATAAATTATAATATAATTTTATGAAGATAAAATGTAATTTTTATAAGGGTAAGAAAAATGTTATTGTAAAAAAACAAACATTAAAATAGGATTTTCATTTAAAAGTGTAATTTATAATATTTATAGAATTATTTTTGGTAAAATAAATCTTACTTTTGGATTCATCACATAAAAAATTATCCAATGGTGACTTTTGCATATTTTTTTGTGTCAATCAAATTTTTAAATAAAAATTAAATACAATATAAATATATGGTGTGTATTATGACATCATAATGACCCACAAGTGATGTAATAAGTGATATAAAGAATATCCAATACCAAATATATGTTTAGCCTTAAAATAATGTGTTTTGAGGTAATTTTATTTATTTTATAAATAATTTATGAATCCTCCAAACCTATATTATATTTTAGGGTTTTAAAATCATCTTTGTATGAACATGACTCACTTACACTTCGCTAAGTGTAATATTTTATTGATTTAGGCCCTTATTCTTATAAAATAATGAAATAATCTCTTATTTGGAATAAAATATGGGCATAAACCATGGTAATGTTTGTGGGTTTGATTATGTTATTATATAAAGTTTAAAACCTAAGTTTTGGAAATAATAGAGAACTCCCCTCTCTTTTCATTTATTAACCCATACAATATCCCATCTCTATTTGTGAAAAACATTGTATCATGTTATTAATCTATCATTCCCTCTATAAATTCCTTCCAAGTTTCCCACGAGATCTCAATAATCTTCACCCAATCTTTTGGAATCCCCCTCTCAAGGTAAGGGACCTCTCTCTCTTCTTTTAAATTCAAGCACCCTCTTTATAATTAGCCTTTTGAATCTCAACTGTATATGTTTTAATTAATTTATAAATATAAATATACTATAAAATATTTTTTGTAAAATTTATTTATCATTTAACCTCTATCATTATATCATTTACCTAATTCATCACTAAACTGAAATTTAGTAAGGGACCCTGTCTTTCTCCGCTTTATTCAAGCACCTTATTTATATAATGAACTTTTTCTTCTAATTTATATTTATGGGATATGATATTACAAATACATCTTAGTTAAATTATTATTTCTATGTGATGATTTACCCCATTCACTCTCATTAATCCCTCCCATGGTTTATTATATACCACTGTTACACTTTATAAATTATCCTACAGTTTTTCAATTCCATGTTTTATTCAAGAAATGTCCTTATCGTATTCCTATTAATTCTAAAATTTTCATGTTGTATTATGTTCTTAGGTATACTACATACTTTAATTTTGAATTCCAATTGGTGATATACCTCTTTATCTCAAATTGAACCATTTTACGAATCTTTATGTACTGTCATTATACTGTCTAAATGATACTACGATTTTCCAGGCTATACATTTTTGAGATGTTTACTCATACCCATTTCAATTGAAGGATATTCAACTAATTGTATCTATACATAATTTATTGGTCACTTCCATGTATGTGACCAATAATCCTTAACCATGGGATTATATTAGTTGAAATATGTTCTTATTTTATTTGATCTATGTAGAACACTTATGCATATACATGATATTAAAGTGATGAGTGAGCCTGGAATTATATCATACTCTAATGAATTAGGTAATGTTTTAGTCTCATGAGATGTCATGAATGGGATAAGGGAGTGAACCTAATTCATTATGGGAATCTTTCCACCATTTTATGATGTCTTTGTGATTTACCTTGACTTATTTTTATGGCTTCGTGTTTAAATTTATTTCCATATCCACATGTTTCATTTTTGTTATCATGATATATCATGACTCATTGTTAATGTTTATAATTATAACTCCATTTTATGCCCATTTAAATGTCTATTGTCTAACATGTAATACTTTATTCATGTTACGATTTATTTATTCCCTTACTAGACTTTATAGCTCATCCATTTCTTTTGTATGTCCCCAATTTATCTCATGTAGTTTTAAGAACAATTGAATATTATGGTAATTATAAGGAGGCTTTCAATAATTAAGATATACCGCCTATTTTTTAGTTTTTATGTTATGTACCTAATTACCCAAAATAAACTTGTCTTATCGATATTATGGGTTTTATTATGTGTATTTTTATGTAATAAATTATGAATTGATATGTAATAAATACAAGGGTTTTAATAGTTGGTATCATAGTGATGTTTAGATATATTTTAGATTAGGATTATAAAACATTAGTAAAAGCCCTAGGGATAACACTAAGTATAGGAAAACATCCCTAGGTTTTGGTAAAGTATAGATTAAGTGGATTCCAAGAAAATGCATCCTTCTATAGATGCTAAAAGTGGATGTGGATCTAGCATAGATGTACCTAGGTGTGAAAACCCTGAAAACACTATATTGAGCTATAATCTATTAGGAACTAGTGCATGACATTGATCCTTGTTGCATACCTAGTTTGAATCTCTTGGGGGATATTATCTGTAAATTAAAAAGATCATTATAAACCATTATTGAGGGAAATAATTCCTATAAAGGTATATTTTAGAAAATAGATCATGGATATCTTAAATTTAAGCCTAAAAATTCATAATTTAAGGAAATACATTCCATTTATAAGTTATCCATTTAATTTTATTGGATTTCCATTTGTGTATAAATTACTTATCCCCAATTTTCCCTTTATTCTAGTCAATGGAAGCAAATAGGAGGAACTTAGTGAATAACCAATGGATGGTAAATGTGATGAACTTCCAAATTAGATACCTAACATAATGGGAGATAAAGTAAGAAATATTGTGATTATATCAAACCAGCTATCAAAAATTATAATTAACAACTAGCAAATAGTTGAATGTCTAAAGATATAAAATAATGTGAGAAGGAAATATTAAGTAAATTTCATTCATAAAGGTGATGAATGAAAGAAGATTCAATTTTTTATGTGTGAAAAATATAGAAACCGGCACCAAGGTAAATTCCAAAAAGGAACTCAAATTCTGTTTAAGTGTGAAAAAATAGGGCATAAATTAGCTAGTTACTGTAAAAAAAAATAAATATTGTGATGTAAGGGAATAAATTAAATCCTACGAAACACTTGTTTGTTTAATTCGTTATGTTTGGAGAATATGGGAATTATAAAATTTAATGCCATAATATAAGGGTTAAATCCTAGACTAATTAAGGACCTATGCTATGGAAATAATTTAAGTTTAGGGATTGATGTTTTTATGAAATATTATTTGAAAATTTTGATGTAGAAGTAGTATTTAAATGAAATTTGGGATATAATAATCATGAAACTTCTATGTATTTTTACCCATTAGTTTCTTAAGGATTTTAAAGATAAGTTTAATGGTATTGAAAAAATATAAAAGCGGTTTATTGATGTTTCTGATGCTTTTGCTGGGGCGTGCACATCTGTCAGTGGAAGACGCGTAGCTGTTGCTCCGGATTCCCGCTTTCCAAAGGCGAGTGGAATCTATTACTTGTTCAAGGATGTTTTCTCCTTGATCGAAATAGGGTGATGGGATGTCGGTCTCTCCTTCTGTGGATTCCTCCTTAGAGCTCACTACCTAGTCCAAGTCTCCCTTATAGATTAAGATGTTGTTCATGTATCTCTTCATGGTGCCATGTATTTGTGGATTTCGGTTAATTACGAAGCTTATATCAAGACATTCCAAGGTGTCTTAACAGGGCAGTGACCTTCGGTCAGATTAGATGGGAATATTGGGCATGTTGAGGTATCTCAGGGTGCATGGACATTGGGGAAAATGTATTATTCCTCATAATAGGGCATCTCAAGGGTGCATGACCCGAGGTAATCCACGTCAATTGCGGGGTGTCTAATGTCGGGGGCATGGATCTAAGGTTTTCCTTAGCTTCCCATGTTTAACATGGGGTATGTCATGAGTTTAACACCTTGTGGAGATAGTTACACCAAAGGCGTGTCTTCTGAGGTTTTCCTCAAGCATCTCATGTTTAACACGAGGTAGAGCATGAGTTTAATGTCTTTGAAGAGATAGAATGAGAGTGATTGGAATGCCCCATAGAGACGTATTATATTAGTACATCCCTTAGAGGGAGAACCTTGAGAGTTTACCAGGTGGATGGATCATAACACTCAATAAGAGCGGACCTAGGGTTGTGTGTCCCATAGGGGGAATATATTGCACTTTGAAGGATGATCTGGATGCCACGAAGGGCGGATCATAGGATAGAGAGTCCTCTCATAGGGAACACAATTGATTGGGGTTGATCCTCATGGAGGCTTCCTACGTACCCTGTCTATGAGACATGGATCAAAACCCACGTAGTTTGAAAGGGGTGATGAATCAGAATGTACAAAAAGGACAAATACCCAAAGACATGTTGGGGCTTACGCTTGGTTAATATCCCATCACATGAGTGAGGCTCTTGGTTGGTTGGTTATGGATTGTGTGGGTCATATTCATGGTCAGTTGTCCGTGCGCCGCAAGGAGCTGTGATAGGATGGATGAAATGATATCACTGGGATATGGCGGCCCGGGTGAGAATCATGATGGATGATGGAAGGATGAATAAAGTGGGTGGTGGATGAGATGGAACTGATGTGAGGACAATGGTGATGTTGGGATTGAGTCTTGAAGAGAATTCCTAGGTATCCCCATGGAAGGGAATCAATGTCTGTGTAGTTCTAGGGACTATGGGACACCTGAGGAGGAAACCCGTGAGAATGGATGCATGGATGTGATCAGGGGGAAATAAAACCTCCAGGTTGGGGCCTGATCTTCCTGGAACACATGGGGTCGAGGGATAGATTAGGATGAGACATGGGTGATGGGATTGAACCTTGTAGAGGCTTCCTGCGTATCCTTGTTACGGGGAATCAAAGTCCACGTAGTTCATCTGAAGACAGCTTACCATCTATTGGGGACTTCAACGGCTTACCGTCTATTTTGGGACTTCAATGGCTTTCCCTGAATGGGGTTGACAATGTCTTACCACTGAATGGGTATGATAATGGCTTACCACTGAATGGGGCTGACAACGGCTTACCACTGAATGAGGCTAACAACAGATTACTGCTAAATGGGGATGACAATGACTTACCACAGAATGGGGTTGACAAAAAATTAACACTAAATTGGGGTCACAACGGCTTATTGATTAATGGGTTGGGCAATGGTTTACCACTGAATTGGGTTCACAACGTCTTACCGTTGAATAGGGTTGACAACGGCTTACCCTTGGATGGGGATGAACCTTAGGGAGGCTTCCTATGTATCTTTCTAGGAGATAGGGATCAAATCCCATGTAGTTCTAGATGTTGGATGCATTTTAACTTCATTTTGGATGAAAAGGGGGCATGTAGTTTAATGTCATGCGGGACAAAGGTGGTTCGATGTGATGGGGGTCGGAAAAAATAGGGTGTTGGGATTGACCCTTAGAGAGGCTTCTTACGTACCTTACCTTAGAAAGGATCAAATTACCCATAGTTTTTTGTGGTATTGGTGAACTAACGTGGATATGGTCGGGACCAATGGGTGTTGGGATTGAACCTCATATAGGCTTCCTACGTACCTTGCCTTGGTAAGGATCAAAGTCTACATAGTTTGGGTGGGGTTTGGGCGAACTGACATGAAGGTGGTCGGCGCGACCGGGTGTTGGGATTAAACATCAGGGAGGCTTCCTACATACCTTTCCTTGGAATGGATAAAAGGCCTAGTAGTTCAGTTGGGTTTGGGGCTTACACTCTAGGATGCCTGGAGAGGATATCATGGTCGATGCTTACTCTAAGCCCACCTGAGTCGTACTCAGTGTGAGAAAAAAGAGGCAGAAAGGACCTGATGATCATAGTGAAAAGGTGCATCCATGAAGGGTTTTGAATGGGGCTTATGCAAGGAAGCTACCCCGGTGCCTCTAATGAGCGGCAATGGTGAATGGGGATTACACAAGAAAGCTGCCCGGGTGCCGCTATAGAGTGACAATGGAGGATGGGGATTATGTAAGGAAGCTACCAGGGTGCCACTATGGAGTGGAAATGGTGGATGGGGATTACAGAAGGAGGCTTCCTAGGTGCCACTATGGATCTGAAATGGTGGATGGGGCTTACATAGGGATGCTTCCCAGGTGCCGCTATGGAGCGGCAATGGTGGATGGGGCTTATGCAAAGAAGTTGCTCGGGTGCCACTATGGAGCGGAAATGGTAAATTAGACATACACAAGGAAGCTACTCGGGTGACACTATGGAGAAGCAATGGTGGATGGGTCTTACGCAAGGAAGCTTCCCCGGTGCCGCTATAGAGTGGCAATGGTGGATGGGGCTTACAAAAGGAAGCTACCCTGGTGCCACTATGGAGCGGAAATAATGGATGGGGATTACACAAGGAAGTCGCATGGGTGCCTCTATAGAGCGGCAACGGTGTATGGTTATTACGCAAGGATGTTGCTCGAGTTACACTACGGAGTGGCCATGGAAGATGGGGATTACGCAAGGAAGATGCCCGGGTGTAGCTATAAAGCAGCAATGGTGGATGGGGCTTACGCAAGGAATTTGTCTGGGTGCCGCTATGGAGCGGAAATGGAGAATGGGGATTATGCAAGGAAGATTCGCGTCTGCCTCTTTTGGAGGGGAAATGGTGGATGGGGCTTATGCGAGGAATCTTCTCGGGTGCCGCTATGGAGCGGCAATGGTTAATGGGGATTACACATGGATGTTTCCTGAGTGCCGCTTTGTAGCGGCATTGGTTCATGGGGCTTACGTAAGTAAGCTGCACGTGTGCATCTATGGAGCAGTAATTGTGCATGGTTCTTATGCATTAAAGATTCTCAGGTGCCACTGTGGAGTGGAAATGGTGAATTATGCTTACACACGGAAGCTGCCCATGTGTCACTATGGAGCGAAAATGGGGGATGGGGATTATGCAAGGGAGATGCTCGGGTACCACTATAGAGTAGAAATGGCAGATGGGGCTTACGCAAGGAAGTTTCCCAGTTGTCGTTATGGAATGACAATGGTGAATGGGACTTATGCAAGGAAGTTTCCTATGTTCCGCTTATGGAGAAGCAATGGTGGATGGGGATTACGCAAGAAAGTTGCTCGGGGGCCGCTATGGAGCGACATTGGTGAATGGGGATTAAGCATGGATGTTGCCCTGGTGCCGCTACGGAGCAGTAGTGGTTCATGGGGCTTACGCAAGGAAGCTACCCGTGTGCCACTATGGAGCGGCAATTGTGAATGGGGCTTATGCAATGTAGTTTCCTTGGTGCTTCTATGGAGCAGCAATGGTGAATGGAGCTTATGCAAGGAAGCTGCTCGGGTGTCTTCCTCATGCCTGGCCATTAGGGAATCCCAACTCACTGGTGAGTCGAGGCATATGATTGAGGCATACACCTATTCTCAAGTGCACATGTGGTATAAAACCAAGGGGAATTGGAATCTATCCAAACAAAGGGAGATGGAAAGTGTGAATCACATTCCCAATATTCGGAACGTGGTGAAGGTGGTGTGGTGATGGGGAATAACTGTTGACCCTATTCAAAAAAAGCATCCATATTGTGTTATCCAGAAATGGGGACAAACAAATGAGGGTCGACTGTTGTCCGTGTTTGAAACACATGACCTGACTCGAAGTGTTTTTCAAATTATTACGGGGCATTGGCCCAAGACGGTAGGTGAGCCGATGCGGCATTAGACCAGGCCGTTTGGGGGTCCCTTCATACATGGAAGTGATTGAAGATCTGAATGAAGGATACAAAAAGTGTGAGGTGGAGTGATGGAATGTTTGAATGGATTCCAACGCTCTTAAAATTACGACACTGTAATCATGGCATTAGGAATCTTATTCTTGGAGCATTAGAAATATCTTGTCTGGAGCGAGAGGTGTCCAATATTTGGCACAAAGGGTGTACTACAATTTATAGTCATGTAGATGGGACTTTTGGCATCTCATTCTTGATGCATAAAGCATCTCTTGTTTGGAGCAAGAGGCATACTATATTTAAAACATAGGGAATTCTATAGTTTAAAGTCATGTAGATAGGACTGTTGGAATCTTATGCTTTGCGCACAAGGCATCTATTATATTGAGTAAGAGGCATCCTATGTTTTTCATATAGGGATTAATACAGTTTAAAGTCATGTAGATAGGACTATTAGGCATCTTATGCTTGGCGCACATGGAATATATTATATTGAGTAAGAGGAATCTAATGTTTTTCATAGAGGGATTACTACAGTTTAAAGTAATGTAGATAGGACTATTAGGCATCTTATGCTTGGCACACAAGGCATCAATTATATTGACTATTAGGCATCCTATGTTTGTCATATAGGTATTACTACAATTTAAAGTCATGTAAATAGGACTATTAGGCATAAGGCACCTAGAAATAGATGGTGTTGAGACTTACACAGGAGCGGCCCTTCCTGGTTCAACATGGCATATGAGCCAAGTGATGGGGTTTGGATGAGTTTCTTGAGGAATGGTTCGACTCACGGTACTCAGGGAATTGATGATGAGAATATCAAATCATGACATGGGAAATGAAATAAGAGTAATATATCGACTCAATGTGTTTCATGGTATGTGAAAGAATATCTCAAATCATGGTATTCCATAGGTGGAAGGTGGGTGTGCATAAGGGTGCAATGGATAATGTCGACGTCACGTCCTGAAAAGTTTGAAGTGCGACTCTCCATATTTCAAGGGGTTCCGTGAAGGTAGTTAAGGGACCGGCCCAGAGGGCCAGGACCATAACACGGCACTAACCCCAAGCGGGGGCACGGGGGCACAACCCCCGTGGTATAAACCAATGGGCACGAAGGTAGGAGTGTCGCAAAGGATTGGTCTTCACAAAGTAGTTTCGCAGAGCAAAGGGTATCGTGGAACATGGGGTCTTATGAAGTATTTTTGTAAAGGAAAGAAGCTCACAGAATATGGAATCACGGAGTATCATCACGAAGGAAATCTGATCATGGAGCATGGACTCGCAGATTAGCTTTGCGAATGAACCTGCTCAGGGATCAGGGACTCGCGGAGTAGCTTCGCGAAGGAAGCTACTTGAGGAGCATGGACTCGCGGAGTAGCTTCGCGAAGGAAGCTACTCGCGGAGAATGGACTCACGGAGCATGGACTTGCAAAGAAATGGGGGATCATGGAGAAAAGGTGGATCATGGAGAAAATCAGCTCTCGTTGAGCCTCAAGAAAACCAAAGGTGCTCCCTCCTTCACCAAGGGTGCGAAGGGCATCACATCGCGGAGCTCGGGAGCTCTGTGAAATTGGAGCGATCGGCCGCCCAAGGGGCACACTAGTGCAGAAAACATTTTTTACGTCGGTTATTTTTTATTATTTACGTCGGTTTTTAGGCGACGTTAATACGGACGACGTTATAAATAACGTTTTTTACGTCGGTTATTTAAAACCCGACGTAATATCCCTAACATCACGGTGGTTATCACGTCGGTTCATATAATAACCGACGTGATAAATATGCGCGGGGGGGCTTTATCACGTCGGTTATTCCCTAAACCGACGTGATAAAACGCCTGGGATATCGTTTATCACGTCGGTTATGTCATAACCGACGTGATAAACCCTTCCCCTGGCCTATTATCACGTCGGTTTCTTAAATAACCGACGTGATAAAAAGGCCTGGGAAACGTTTTAGCACGTCGGTTATCCAATAACCGACGTGGTAAATCGATTCCCAGGCCTTTTACCACGTCGGTTATATTAAGAACCGACGTGATAAAAGCCCCGGGAACGGTTTATCACGTCGGTTCTAGAAAAAACCGTCGTGATAAACCCTTACCGATTTATTTACCACGTCGGTTATAAAATAACCGACGTGAAAGAAATTTTTTTTTTAAATAATTGCACTGCTCTCACCAAAAAGCAACAGGAAACCAAACAAAAAGAACCATGCCAGCCCTCCCCCAAGCCCCAACTGAACCCCACCCTCATCTATACCCACCTAACAACCTGGCCAGCCCTCCCCCACCACATTGGAGCCCCACCACAACCCTTGGATACCCCCCCACCCCTTGGACAGCCCCCCCACCCTCATTTACACCCCCACGACCCCTAGTACAGCCTCAAACACCCATTGGACACCCCTCCCATATCCCTTGGACACCCTCCACCCCTTGGACACCCCCCACCCCTTGGACAGCCCCCCCACCCTCATTTACACCCCCAAGACCCCTAGTACAGCCTCAAACACCCATTGGACACCCCCCCCCCACACCTTGACAGCCCTCCCAGACCCCTTGGACACCCCCCCTGACCCCTGGACACCCCCCCGAGCCCTTGGACAGCCCCAAACACCCCTTGGACACCCCTCCCGTATCCCTTGGACACCCCCCACCCCTTGGACACCCCCCCCCCACCCCTTGGACAGTCCCCCCACCCTCATTTACACCCAACCGTCCCCTTGGACAGAACTCCCAGACACCTTGGACACCACTCCCATATCCCTTGGACACCCCCCCACCCCTTGGACACCCCCACCCCTTGGACAGCCCCCCCACCCTCATTTACACCCAACCGGCCCCTTGGACAGAACTCCCACCTCATTTACACCCCCCCCCCCCCCCCGACCCCTAGGACAGCCCCAAACACACCTTGGACACCCCTCCCATATCCCTTGGACACCCCCCAAACACCCACCCACCCCCTTGGAACCTCTCCCCCCCATACCAAAATCCAGACCAGAAAAACCATCAACAGTAGACCAAAACAAGAAGTAGAGAAAAATTAAACATTCACTTATATAACATTCAAAACTTACACTGTCAACTTCAAAAAAAACTAAATCCAACCTAAACGACTATGAAATACACAATTACATTGACAATATTCAAAATTACATTTTACATTACAAACAACTAAAATTCAATCAAACCTGTAAAATAATTTGACCACTCCACTTGTAAGTGTTTGATATCTTCAGCAGTAAAGGGTTGAGGGTCATCAAAAAGCTACAAAGGAAAAGGATAGTAGTCAACATGTATAATGAATAAATCAAATTGAAATATTATGAGAAAGAGGAAATCTTACCAGGTCAAAACTCAGAACTGTCCCAGTTGTTATTATTTCATACATAAATCTTAACATGTAATATCCGCATTCGATGATGCCTTGTTGCTCATGACATTTCTGTTTGAATGAGTGTAAATTCAATATATTATTTTTATGTAATAAATCAAAATGTACAAATTATAAATGGATATTTACCTTCGCATGTACATATTTGATCTTGAAATTCCTTTTCTTTGCGCTTTTTCGAAAGTGGACCCATGCCCTGTTAAAAAATAATACGAATGGGGTAAATTTAAAATTCATTATAATATATAAAACTATTGTGAAATTGAAACTTACGTTTCCAATATATTCTTAAAACTTTCTCGCACATCAGCATGGAGAGAGCATATCAAATAAAGTGTTTTCTCCCTAGGGCAAAAAACCCCTAACATCCAATGATCCCTGATAAAAGGAAATTTAACGTAAGTGGTTTTTTATGTTAAAAGATAATTAACTCTTTGAGAGGGATGTGTTTCATACCTCTCACAAAAAGGCATCATCCAACACTGTGTGATTACATTCTTTTCAAATCTATCAGCAATATAAAGCATTCTTTGTTCCTCATCCAATGCACATGCTTCAGGGGAAATCAATTGTGGGTCCACGAATCCATATACATCTGTGAGCTCATTCCTCTCACAAATTTTATACAGATACCTAATACAAAGCAGACATAAGTATACATGTTTAATAAATATAACGCAAGGAAAAGGTGTTAAGACTTACATGATAAAAATTTCCACCACGTTGATGCCCAACTTATCTCCAGTGACAAACTCCATGATATCAGTTTTCATAATCCCCACACATAGTTCACGTCCACAGACATGAGCTTCCATTGTAAAGTCATAATGATCCGCCAACAAATTTGAATATCTTGACAATTTGTCAAGACTGCTAGTATCTGCATCTGATGTCATAGCTATCTGTCTTTGTTGTTGTCTATACAGTATTTCTTTACCTTTGAAGTATTCCTGTAAAAATAAATTGAAAAATATATTAGTTTTCAAATGATAAAACATTAATAAAAATATAAAATAAAAGATATAACATCCATACCTCTATGGTAATGAGTCGAAGAAGTCTGGATGGCCAAAGTAAAAAATGGCCGATACTATGTCCAACTGTCGTCACCTCATCTGTAGGTAATGGTATCCGAGCTGATCTATCTATAATATCCTGTACAGTGACCCTCTGATTCTCTACCTCTAACTGTTGATGATGAACTGTATCTCCTATACAATATACCATCCCATATGCAACTATATGATGTTGAGGATCATCAACATACAACTCACAATAAGTAGGTAGCTGCGGCGGAGGAGGAGGATCAAAAATGGGGTCCGCAGGCTGAGGTGGGGGAGTGGGAGCTACTGGGAGAGGTGGAGTGGGAGCTGCACCCTGAAATTGTCTCTGCAAGTCTGCAAACATTAACTGCACCGATGCTCTAATCTTGTCCTCCATTGTCGCATTAATATTATGGACTTCAGCCTCCAAGGATTCTATTTTTTTTATAAACTCCCTCAACGTTAGAAGTTGAGGAACGTGGCAACACTTTTCTTACCGATACACCTGCCGGATATCCTCTTACACGGCCAGGATGTTCGGGCTTTCCCAATGCCACAGATAAAATATCTTCCCTCCCAGATGGTGTAAATGTCCCCTGTGAACTCTGCTCCTCAAGAGAGTCCTGTAAGAATTAATTGAACATTTCTATAATGATTGGAAATATATGACGAAAATAGTAAACTCAAATAAATAAAATAGATATCTTACAATCCTCTCAACTACGAGTCTCGATTCTTCCGAAAGATATTGTCCTTTTTTGCCCTTCCGAGCTCTTTTCCATTTCTCATGTCTAGATGGAGGGGATGGAGGGGCCACCTCTCCAGAGCTTGAAGACTCAGCTCTTAGTTGTTGAAATTTTTCTGCCATCATTTGTTCTTCCAATAATGCATACCCTCCCCGAGATAAACTATGAGGGTATACATTTTTAGATTGGATCTCTTGATGAGATTTCCTTGTTTGCTGTAAATTAAGAATAAGTAATCATTAACAAAACAATAATAAGATCATTTATATAAGAAAGCTTATAAAAGTTTACATTGCCCTTACCAAAAATGATTCTTTTCTTCTACTTTCAAAAAATTGTCTCCATGTGTCTTCATCTATAAAAGGATATATACGACATGGATGCTCACGACTCCTATGACCATAAATGAAATCAGATGAGAGGGTTGATTTGAAATCCCTCCATCTCCTAGCAGCCAACGATAAGCATTTCTTCCTGACTCCTCCAGTTTCAGGAATATCAAATGTCATCTGATAAAAAAGAGGTTAAAAATATTATATATACTAGAAACATTTAAAGAACAGTCAAACAATAGCAAAAGATCTTACCAAAATGGTCTCCCACAGCTGAGAAATTATCGCCTTATCCACACTTCTCCAATCATCATAGAGAATGTTTACTTTGCTCTTAGCCTGAGTTGCTACAAAACCCTTAAAATCTTTAGCATTTGGACCTCTAGGAAGATCATCATCATCAAACTCCATGACTATCCTCTCCTCCTTCGTACGGGCAAGTGATAATTTTGGTAAACGTGTGCACCCACGCTTACCAACCTTTGAACTCTTTTTCGTAGTAGGAGCATGTGAATCTTCCTCCCCAGATGTATGACCAATATGCTCATCTCCAGAATCATGTGGCTGATCAACTGATTGATCTGTCATTTTCCTTCAAATCAAAAAAACAAACATTAGTTCACAAATAGAAAAGTGTACTAAATTACATAATAGTAAACATTGGTAATATGGTAAGCATGTTAAACAATGATAAACATGGTAAACACAGGCAAAAGGTTGCCAAGGAGTTGGCCCAAGAAAGCTGAAAAGTGGACTCACTGAGTCCACCGGTCCGCCGGTGTGAGCTCACCGGCCAGCCGGAGGACCCAGGCAGTAGACTTGCCCACTGCCTGGTGCCACCGGCCGGCCGCTGGCTCACCACCGGCCGACCGGTGGACCAGACAGAGAGCCTTCCTCTCTGTCTGGACCACCGGCCGGCCGCTGGTGATCCAGACAGAGAGGAAGGCTCTCTGTCTGGTCCACCGGCCGGCCGGTGGTGATCCAGTGGTCGGCCGGTGGACCAGACAGAGAGCCTTCCTCTCTGTCTGAACCACCGGCCGGCCGCTGGCTCAACACCGGCCGGCCACTAGTGATCCAGACAGAGAGGAAGGCTCTCTGTCTGGTCCACCGGCCAGCCGGTGGTGATCCAGCGGCCGGTCGGTGGTTCAGAGAGAGAGGAACGCTCTCTGTCTGAACCACCGGCCGGCCGCTGGATCACCACCGGCCGGCCGGTGGACCAGACAGAGCTTTGTTCTGGACCACCGGCCAACCGGTGATCCACCACCGACCAGCCGGTGCGCCCAGAACTTCTCCTCTTTACGGTTTTTATTGTTTTGTTTGATACATGTTTTAATAAGTAAAAAATTTACAGTATCTAACATTATATGAAAAAACTAAATGTAAACAAGAAATAAACTTGTGTTACCTGTAATTTTAGGAATGTACAGTTGGATTGTTTTCCCAAATTCCTTCGTCGTGATCGTTCCTTATGGCACAAACCATGTCTTCAACATACTCATCATTATGTCCTGTTAATCTTTCCATGGAAGTAGGGATCTCACATAAATCAGCATCTTCATCAAATTCATCCTCACCAACATATTGGTTTTTCCCTTGTAAAACAACAGCCCACTGCATATCTGATTGATCTACTACATAGAAAATTTGTTTGGCATGTGTTGCCATTATAAAAGAATCAGATGTGTCTTCCAATATATTCAGATTAACAAGTGTCATTCCAAATTCATCGTGTCTGACACTTTTGTTACCGATAAACCATTTACAGTTAAAAACGGGAACTTTAATTTTAAAGTAATCAGCCTCCCATATGTCTTCAATCACTCCATAATATGCACTTGATGCCGAAATTGGGTTTCTGTCCTTAGCACTCGAAAAATGCATTGCTTCTGCAAACACCAATACACCACTATTCTGAACTGCACTTCTGTTGTCCTGAGTTTTCGTATGAAATGTATAGCCATTAATGTCATAAGTGGACCATGTTGTCACATTTAAAGATGGACACCCCCCAACCCTCTGGACAGCCCCCGACCCATCTGGACAGCCCCCCACCCCTCCTGGACACCACCCCCACCCCCTACCCCCTTGGACACCCCCCTGGACATCCCCCAACCCTCTGGGCAGCCCCCCACCCACCCGGACAACCCCAAATACCCTTTGGAGAGGCCGCCACCCACTTGGACAGCCCCCCACACCCATCCACCCCCTTGGACAGCCCCCCACACCCATCCACCCCCTTGGACACCCCCCTGGACACCCCACCGACCCCTCTGGACAGGCCGCCACTCCCTTGGACAGCCCCCCACACCCACCAATCCCCTTGGACACCACCCTGGACACCCCCCGACCCCTCTGGACAGCCCTCGACCCCTCTAGAAAGCACCCCCACCCCTCCTGGACACAACCCCCCACCCCCGACCTGCTTGGACACCCCCCTGGACACCCCCCAACCCCCCTGGACACCCCCCGACCCCTCTGGACAGCCCCCCACCCCTCCTGGACACCACCCCCCACCCCCTACCCCCTTGGACACCCCCCTGGACATCCCCCAACCCTCTGGGCAGCCCCCCCACCCACCCGGACAACCCCAAATACCCTCTAGAGAGGCCGCCACCCACTTGGACAGCCCCCCACACCCATCCACCCCCTTGGACAGCCCCCCACACCCATCCACCCCCTTGGACACCCCCCTGGACACCCCACCGACCCCTCTGGACAGGCCGCCACCCCCTTGGACAGCCCCCCACACCCACCCATCCCCTTGGACACCACCCTGGACACCTCCCGACCCCTCTGGACAGCCCCCGACCCCTCTAGAAAGCACCCCCACCCCTCCTGGACACAACCCCCCACCCCCGACCTGCTTGGACACCCCCCTGGACACCCCCCAACCCTCTGGACAGCCCCCGACCCCTCTGGACAGCCCCCCACCCCTCCTGGACACCACCCCCCACCCCCTACCCCCTTGGACACCCCCCGGACATCCCCCAACCCTCTGGGCAGCCCCCCCACCCACCCGGACAACCCCAAATACCCTCTGGAGAGGCCGCCACCCACTTGGACAGCCCCCCACACCCATCCACCCCCTTGGACAGCCCCCCACACCCATCCACCCCCTTGGACACCCCCCTGGACACCCCACCGACCCCTCTGGACAGGCCGCCACTCCCTTGGACAGCCCCCCACAGCCACCCATCCCCTTGGACACCACCCTGGACACCCCCCGACCCCTCTGGACAGCCCCCGACCCCTCGAGAAAGCACCCCCACCCCTCCTGGACACAACCCCCCACCCCCGACCTGCTTGGACACCCCCCTGGACACCCCCCAACCCCCCTGGACACCCCCCGACCCCTCTGGACAGCCCCCCACCCCTCCTGGACACCACCCCCACCCCTACCCCCTTGGACACCCCCTGGACATCCCCCAACCCTCTGGGCAGCCCCCCCACCCACCCGGACAACCCCAAATACCCTCTGGAGAGGCCGCCACCCACTTGGACAGCCCCCCACACCCATCCACCCCCTTGGACAGCCCCCCACACCCATCCACCCCCTTGGACACCCCCCTGGACACCCCACCGACCCCTCTGGACAGGCCGCCACCCCCTTGGACAGCCCCCCACACCCACCCATCCCCTTGGACACCACCCTGGACACCCCCCGACCCCTCTGGACAGCCCCCGACCCCTCTAGAAAGCACCCCCACCCCTCCTGGACACAACCCCCCACCCCCGACCTGCTTGGACACCCCCCTGGACACCCCCCAACCCTCTGGACAGCCCCCCCACCCCTCCTAAACACCACCCCCCACCCCCTACCCCCTTGGACACCCCCCTGGACACCCCCCAACACCCACCCACACCCTTGGACAACCCCCCACACCCACCCACCCCCTTGTAAACCCCCCTGGACTCCCCCCGACCCCAAATCCATGCACCTATGCCATGGTTGTCTGTGAATAAAGTAGTAACAACTGTAAAAGGGCAACCCATCCAAATGGACACGCCCCAACCCTCTCGGGGATTTATAGAAAACGATGAAAAATTAGTGAAATCATAAAATTACTCAATATTGCAAGTAGAACAAATAGATCTAGGGATGATAAATAAGATTACGGTGCCAAAACGAGTTAAAAGGGTTCGCAATCGAAGAATCATAGCTAGTTTCAACAAAAAAATCACAACACATATATATATACTATCCGCGAAAAAAAAACGAACGAGTGGGAGGATTACCTGAGTGCTGCGAGTTTAGATGATTGATCCGAGGAGATTAAATATGAGAAACGATGATCGAAAAACGAATCTAAACCAACGAAATGGACGAGCCGATTCGGGTTTACGCGCGAGAGAGACGAGTCGCGACTGTCGAAGGTAAACTCGCGAATGACAATCCACGGGTCTGGGTAAATTTTTAAATGAGTTATCACGTCGGTTATTCAATAACCGACGTGATAATTGTTTAAAAAACATTTATAACGTCGGTTATTTCAATAACCGACGTAAAAACCTTCCTCCGATTCATTTTTTACGTCGGTTATTATATAACCGACGTTATAAAGGGCTCAAAATCCGCATTTTTTTACGTCGGTTATTCCATAACTGACGTCAAAAACATCAGAGGATTCTTTTTTTATGTCGGTTATTTTATAACCGACGTAAAAAAGCCTTCAAAAACCGCGTTTGTTACGTCGGTTATTCAATAACCGACGTAAAAAGGCCTTCGAAAACCGCGTTTTTTACGTAGGTTATAAAAATAACCGACGTAAAAAACGAAGGCGCGCGATTAATAACGTCGGTTATTTTTATAACCGACGTTAAAGTTGTACCGAACACAGGTTTTTACGTCGGTTAAGAAATAACCGACGTAAAAAACCTCATTTTACATATTATGACGTCGGTTTTATATAACCGACGTAAAAAATGGTGACGTAAAAAACGTTTTCTGCACTAGTGGCAGCATCCATCCGTCTGAAGGGGGTGATCTAGGTATTTATAGGCAAGAGGTGCCGCGAAGCAGAGCCTACTTGGCATGAAGCAAGAGATCGCTTCACAGTGGATCGCGAACATCAAATTAATTCACAGAGCATCCCGCCTCCTCGCTCTGCGGCGGGCTCGCGAATGTCAAAGGGGTATGTGGAGCATCTTGCCTCCTCGCTCCATAGTGGATTGCAAACGTCAAAGGGGTTCGCGAAGCATCTCGACTCATTTCTCCACCGTGGGTTCACGAATGTCAAAGGGGTTCACAGAGCATCCCACCTCCTTGCTCTCTGGTGGAGGGAGCTTTGTGAATGGGCTCCACGAACCAGTTTTCCAAACCAACTTCATATGTCCATAACTCCTAATCCATAACTTCGTTTGATCTCAACAACCTATCAAATATAATCTTACAAAATGGGATACACTCTTAGATCATCTAGGGGAGCATTTGAAAAATTTTGGGGAATCATTCTTCGGTTCCAACAAGTGATAAGGTGATATTACGGAAAACACGTGATCGAGGGATTGATAACCCTTAATATTTGTATGATGTTGGGATAAACCTAATGAGTCTTAGGATGATATTTCTAAGTCCAATATTATGTTTAAAATCATTCATACCACTTTGGATATTTATGTTATTAAAATTAAAAATGATTAAGAATATTTTGGGAAACATATTACAGGATCAAATCATTTTTGATTTTTAGGTGATTAATGATATTTCTTTATATTTTTTATTGGGTTGAGGTATATTTTCCCAATAGTTTTAAAATAAAGGATTATTTGAGAAGAATGATATTCTGTTTCTAGATGTGTAATATGAAGGGTGTTAGACAACCTTTGAGGTTAAAACATTCTTTATTGTTTAGGTTATTTGTGTTAATTGGGATATATGGGTCTTTATTTTATGAATGATCTATGTTAAACCTTTAGGGTTTTTTTGTTTATTTTTTTGAGTCTAATGTATTAAGTTTCATTGTTTTTTAGTATTATATTACATTATGCTAACCATTTTTATTTAGTAAATATAGGAGTAATATCTTATTATTCTTTGGGGGATTAAGTGATCCATTAGAATATTATTCTAGTGCTTCCGGGATAAAAAATCCATCTTGAGTACCCATCGTTTGGAGAAAAAGATGAGATTGTAGTGGAAAGTGAATAAATGATGAAATTATACTTTTTAAGAAAGTATGTTTACCTATGTTCCTAGTATATATGGTGAAGTAATTCCTTAACTCTTTGAGATGAATCTTGAAACAGAAATTTTGTCGTATTATAATTATTTCGGATGAGTTGATGATTTTTTCCCATAACAGATTTATGGTTTTTGTGGTCATTGACTTTCTCTTAACCATGTTTTCTATCATTATCCATTATTTATGAGGTGTTAGTTTTTTTCCTTCGATTTCTATATTTTTATTTCTGACTAATGTTTCATACTTGGAAACCTAGTGATGTTATGACCTTCATACTTCACTTTCTCTCTTATCAAGTGGATGGTTTATTAACCTTTTTACAATGTGGGTTTTTAATCAATATATTTTCTAGTTTTAAAAAATTTCCAAAAAATATCAAGTTAAAATTTAAAATGAATTTTTTTTAATGGTTTAATAATTTAATTGCTTAATTTTCTAAAAGATACAATTATATTCTATAGCGTATTCAATACAAAACATTGAACCCAAACAAACAATGATTATTTAAATATTCCCATTATAACCTAGCCATTAAAATTTTAAGTATGAATAAGATTAACTAATTTATAAAATATATAAATATATATTTCATACTCAAAAAAAATGTATTGACAAATTACAAGTAAATAATTAATCAATTTTTTGTAATGTATTTTAGTTCTTCAAAAATACGTTTTGTTCAAAAATGTTTTTTATTTATTTTTGTTATATATATATATTATAATTATTTTATATAAATTTTTAAAGTTGATTTGATAAAATGAAATTAATTTTTTATATCATCATATAAAAATTAACTTAGGGTTAATTTTTGTTATCTTTTAGAAAATATTTATTTTTAGTAAAGAGTGAAAAATACCTTTTTCTAAAAAAGCTGTCATTTATTTTGATAAATTATGTAATTTAAAAGTCTCATTATTTTTTTAATTTAATTTTAAAGTAACATAATAATTTTTGAGTTATATTTAGTCCAATTAATTTCATTTAAATCATCTAGGCTGGATTTTATAATAAGTTTATTTTTAGGCTTATAAAAGCATTTTTCTGAAAAGTGTTTTAAAATGTATAATTTTTATCCCCTATAATTATTTAAAATAAACCCTAATTTGGAATTATTTAAAATATATTTTTATATTATATATATATTTATTAATTTAAATTAATATAATGAATATTATAAGTTATAGTGTTAAAGAAAAATAATATTTTCCTAGAAAAATGCATTTTTTGGAAAAATCGCTTTCTATCGCACTTACAAGTTTTATTTTAAATTAAATATTTCCACCTATGTGATTTTATTTTCATAAAATGGATTCAATATTTTTAATCATTAAAATTAATATTAGTTAATAATTTCAACTTAATGTTTTTGATAATATGAATAGTAACTATATTAAATATGTATTACAATGATAAAAGAAAAGTAGGTTAATTAAGGGTAAAAATTAATTTAACAAGGACTAGAAGAAATAAAGTAACCCTAATGGTATAAAAATTTATACTTTAGTTTGAAAATTACAATGAATATATTTTTTGTTTGTTACTTTATAAATGATTAAATAATTATTTTGATAAAAATTAGATTTTTAATACAATAAATCTTAAATTGTATTTTTGGAAAAATATAGTTTTAATAAAGAAAATATATTTATTTAAATAAATAACTTATAAAAATAAATTATATTTTAATTAAATATAATTATTAAATAGTTTATATTAAATATAAATGATAATATTATTTTATAAATTGAAAATGTAGCTTTTATAAGGGTCAGAAAAATATTATTGAAAAAAACCATCATTTTTCAATAAATTGGGATTTTTATTTGAAAGTGTAATTTATCAAATTTATATATTAATATTTATAAAAAAAAATAGAATTTTTGGATTCAGAATGTATAAATTATCCAATGGTGAATTTTTCATAATTTTCTGATACATTCGAATTTTTAGGTAAAAAATAAATATGGTATATATATAAATATACATAGAGTGTATTATGACATTATAATGACCCAAAAGTGATTTAATAAATTATATAAATAGTATAAAAGACCAAATATATGTTTTATATTTAAAATAATATATTTTTATGTTATTTTATTAATTTTATAAAGCCATTATTAATCATCTAAACCCTATATTGTATTTTAAGGTTTTAAAATCATTTATTTATGAACATGACTCACTAACGCATCAAAAAGGGTAATATTTTATTTATTTAGTCCTTTTTCCATATAAAATAATTAAAACCACTTCTATTTTGTAGAAACCATTGGAAAACCAGGGTTAAATTTGTTTTTTTTATTGTTTTATTGTATAGAGTCCAAAAGTTGTGTTTGGGAAATAATAAAGACCCCCCCCCCTCTATTTTCTTATATAAACCCACCCAAGATCCCATTAATATTATATAAAAAACTTATTATCACATCCTTACTATGTTTTATTTCTTTTAGAGTACTTATAAGGTTCTCCTAAGCTGTTAATAATCCCCTCTCAAGCATTTGGAATCACCCTCTAAAGGTAAGGGACCTCTCTCTCTTATTTTCAATTCAAGAACCTTCTTTTTAATTAGCCTTTTGAATCAATTTTTTTAATGAATTTATAAATATCTCTATAATTTCCAATTTATTTACTAATAAATTGATATCATTTATCCCCTATCATTATATCATTTACTTAAGTCATTGATATGTTGAAATTTAGTTAGGGATCCTCTGTTGCTCCCCTTTATGCAAGAACCAAATTTATTTAATATGCCATGTATTTCAATTTTAATTGATGGGATATTATATTAAACATCCATATTACATACCTTATGATTTCCAAGTGATTAGTTACCCGTTTCACTCTTATTAATCCTTCCAATGATTCATTATGTGCCCATGTTACATTACTGAAATTATCTTGGGATTTTTCCATGACATGTTTTTATTCAAGTATCCTCTTTGTCTTATGCCTATTAATTCAAAAAAATTAATTTTTTATTATGTTATTAAATATCCCTCATACTTTCTTTTTTAACATCTTAGTGATGATAAACCACTTTATATCACATTGAACCATTTTTTGAATCTTTATCTATTGTTGTTACGTTGCCAAAACGTCACAGTGATTTTCCATGTCAAACATTTGTGAGGTGTATACCCATACCCATTTTCACTCAAGTTTATTCACCTATTCATATATATAATTTATTTATTATCGAATTCCATTTATTTAACCCATAATACTTAACCATGGGATTAAATTTTATCAAATCTATTCTGATGTTATTTGACCTATGTGGTGCACTTATGCATGTACATTTATTAAAGTGTTTAGTGTGTCTAGAATTATATAGTTATCCAATACATTGGGTAACGTTTTGGTCACAAGAGATATTATGTATGGGATTAGGTAGTGAACCTCATACATTATAATACTTTTTCCACCATGATATGATGTCTTGGTGGTTATCCTAGACCTATGTTTATGATTCCATGTTTAATGTTTTTTCCACATTCTCATGTCGCCTTTATGTTATCATACTATATCATGACTCATTATTCATGTTTATGATTCTCACTCCCCTTTTATTCTCATTTAAATTCATATTTTCTAACATGTAAAACATTCTTCATGTTATGATTTTTTTTCCCTTATTGATATTTATGGCTCATCCATTTCTTATGTGCGTCCATAGGTTATCCCATGATGTTTTAAGAATGATGTAATATTATGATCATTTTAAATATGTTTTAAATAATAATGACATACCACCTATTTTTAAGTTGTTATGTAATGTACCTAATTACCCAAATACACTAAGTTTATTAATCTTATAGGTTGAATAATGTGTATTCCTATGTAATAAATAATTAATTGACTTTTAATAAATATAAGGGTTGGAATAGGTGTATTTAATGTGTGAACTTAATTTGAATAGAATAGTCTTAACATAGAAACTTAAGATATGAAACATTAACTATGTGGGATTTTATTATTATTATCCAATATTCATAAGATGTCTCCATGATATTCAATTCCAATACCTAGTAGGTCCAAAATTCAGGACCATAAAAGGCACTTCACAAGGTCCTTAATGCATTACCTTAAAAGGTACTTCACTTGGTCATGATTTCATAGACCTAAAATACATCACATTGGCCATTGTAACATGGCTGAAAAGGGTACAACATGTTCCATTAAGTATCACTGAACTATGTGGGATTTAATTTCCTTAACATGGATGCCTAAGAGTCCCCTTTTATAGGATGGATCCCAGCATTACAATTACTACCACCTCTTTGGGTGGTGATAAATTCTAGATCACCCATATATGTGGCTTTAAACCATAGTATAACTAATCATTAGTTAGTAATTACATGGTTTTAATTGATCACCTATTTGAAGGTAACCGATAATAATATTATTAAATGGTTTGATTCATGAATAAAATTTAAATCTTTAAGATAGTCCCAGACTAGGAATCAAAACCCAAATGGGACAAGTAAACCTCCTATCCTCTCATCCAATGCACACCTAATGTGTCTCTTGTAGGTACTGGTGATTTATTATATTTGGAAAGTAGGTACACACTAACACATAACCTCAATGGCATAAGGGTGTGTCAAAAAAAAACCATTATTATGATATAAAACACTTGAAACCATTATTCCTTTATGATATTTACCAAGGATTATATATAACCCTCAAGGTGTAGACTTCTACACCCTTGGTATGAGATTATAACATAATCTACTACCACTTGTTATAATTATGGAAACCCATGTTAAAATTCAATTTCCTCCTTGCCTACTATTCTCCTTTATATGAATTATCCCCCTTTGATAATAAAATTAAAGGGTACTAGTTTTTTTAATCCTTCATATATGGAAAATTATATTTTCCATTAAAAAATTTAGAGAGAGGGAATATACCAAAACATCACAATATATGTGGTTAAAACCAATGATTCAACCAAGGTTTATCTATTATTGGTCTGGCTAATGGTTTTGTGAAAATATATATCACTTATTGGCTTATTAAAATATGTTCCTCATTTAAAAATCCATGTCCAATTTTTTTTATTAAACTAGTTCCCAATTTCAATATTTTTAGTGTAAGAATATTGTAGTGGATTCCATATATTTTTAATTACACAATTTTTTAAATATAATATCTCTCAGAGAATCTTCACTTCATCATCAAAATATTTTAACTGTTATTTCATCCAAATCAGTTGGGTATAAAGAATTAATGTTGTGAAATACTTAACTTTATCTGATCTAAGTGAAGTACTTTCTTGATTCTTATTAAGACATCTAACAGATGTTTTCTCACTGAATAATACTCTTCTAGTCATAGATTCTCTATCTATAATATCACTATCCTAGTGCATATCTGAATATGAATCCCAATATCACTCTTTTCTTGATTAATTTACCATTCCATAATCAATTGTTACATTGTGTATACCTCATGTTTCATTTTATCTTAATAATATTCTCTTTTATTGGAATTTTTTCAAATCGTTCCATGATACATGTTTCATGAATAATATCTCGACTCATTTCCTTCAAGAAGAGTAAGCTTCCAATCATTCTCTAGAATAATGTAGGATTAAATTTTTTTTAATTCTTCTACTTTCTAAGTCCAGTTTCAATAGTAATAGGGTTTTCAGAATTACATTTCAAACATAACATATTTAGAATATGATGTGTAAATGTATATAGGTTTTTAATTTACATTATTCCAAAGAAAAATAATATTTCTCCAATTATAGACACTTAAAGTCAGAATATCATCAAGTTTACAAAATACTCTACTGAATACTTTCTTATTTTTATAAATATAATATTTCCAACATAGATAAATACCATAAATTCTTTATCTACTGATATTTTAACATATATATTTTGATCAAAATAACCTCTCTTGAACTCCAATTTATTTAACTATGAATCCAATCAAGAAAACCAATTTTATGGTTCCTTCTTCAAGGAATAAATATCATTCTTGTGATGATATACCATTAATACATTATAAATAGTTTTAAAATCCACTAGTTATTTGATTCATACCTCCGCTAAAAGTACTTCATTCAAGAATTTCATCTTCACATAGATTTATTAAAACTTAAGTACTTTTTTAATTGACATTATTAAAAAAATCTATTGAATAATGTATTTATATTGGCTAAAATATCTCATTAATATTAATTTTTTCAATTATAGAATATCCTTTGTATACCAACCTTTCCTTATTTAATATCACATTTTCATTATCATCATGTTAATTTTTGAACTCCAATTTCTTTATAAAAGAATTTTGATACCTTGTCCTCTTCACAAGTTCTCAAGTATGATTTTTCTCAATTTTATTATCCTTTTATTTCATAACTTTATCCCTTGACTCATCATTTTTATCTTCTATAAATATTTCAACTCCACCTATGATAACAAAAAAAATTGACTAAAATTCCTAATATATTGGAGAATTTTTTTAAATAGTAATTTTCTATCCATAAATTTCATATACAGTTTTTCTACATTAATTTAGTGATCAAATAACCTCAACATTTACCTATTATTATGATTTAATATTAGAATCTTCATCATGAGATGCACATTGCATTCTATGGAAACGGATTCATGATCAACCTCTTCCTAAAATATTTCATCTATATTTGTATTTATATACATGATTATAGATTTATGTTTAAATAATTTCACATCATGTATTTCAAAAATCTAATTTATCAATTTTTTAAGGAACTTTCAATATTTTTTATTGGTTTTTTAATAAAGGAATATTACTTCATCTATGGAAACACCAAATTTTCCTTGTGTTCCTTATATTTTTAAATATAGCACTTTCGTAAAAATACTCTAAAATTATTTAAAGAATATTTTCTTCTATTACACATCCCACATAGTTTTATATTTTCTCTAAGAAATAAAAAATCCATAATCTGGGTATATATCATATATTTCACAAACTCTTTTAAATATTTCTTTAGGATGCCACCATCAATGAGTAGTGTTTTTCATATTATTCACAATGAGGTTTATCTTTTTAATAAATTTTTCAAACTATAGAACTATTTTGGATGATACTTAATGTCCAATTTCATGTTTACCTATATAATTTAAATTTTAATATAGGTATATTTAGTTCCATTATCTAACTATATGTTTCAATAATAATACTTATTTTTATTTTATCTCAGCTTTGAAACACTTTAATCAATTCCATCAATTACTTGTTTGTTTTCATGAATATGAAACATATTATACTATTGTGATCATCTAAATATAAGATGAATTATATTTATCCTATTATTCCTAATTTATTCATGGGACCACACACACAAGTATGAATCAAATAAATAAAATGTGAAGATCTATTTTTCTTTAGTATATAGGGATTTTATACCATATTCACACTCATATATGTATCACAAGTCTTTTTCCTACCATTTTTCATATTGATGAAATATATCTAAAAATTATTTTATAATAAAATTCATAACTAGATCCAGCCTAACTGATAACCCCAAACTTTTTAAATCATTGATATGCCAACTCATATTGAGCATATTAGTGAAAATAAATATATCATATACCATTTTGGACCAAATAAACACTTTAGAAACTGGGTATCTCACATGTAAATCCTATTATTATAGATCCTCTTAAATTTTTCTATCATTTCGAAATAATTAATATTTTCATATTTATTTTTCAATATAGGACCCATGTAAATAATAATAAATGTAGATATGTTAATTGAATCCATATTATACTTACCATAATCATTGTTATATAAGAAAAACTTCTTTATAAGGTGTCCTCATAATTTATTTCTATAAATCATAAAAATTAACATCTTGTATGATAATAATTATAGAGTTTTGATAATATCCCAAATAAGTTTATATTATTTAGATTTTATTTTTCTATAATTGATCTATGATATCTTAATTTTAGGAATTAATTTTATATATTAATTTTATTTTTTAGTAATTTATTTTTATATAATTTTTACTATTTCTAATTTTAAATGGTAGGAATTACTTTATATTTCCATTTGGATAAATTTGGGAGGAAAAAGGAAATAAATAAAAAGGTAAACCCACTTATGTATGATTAATCAATTTAAATCCTAACTCACAAAACAATACAACCACATGAGATAATAAAGAAGGTCTATCCAACTGCATAGGATTAAAACATGTGACTTCAATGGGATATATAAAAATAATCTTGTGATTTCAAATTCTATGATGGATAAAACCACATGGGTTTTCTAGAGTTCATTTATAAATAACATGGTATAATTGATATCTATATAAGATTAAATACACCATGTAACCTAAATTGGGATATCATTGATTATGAGATTTAGTGTTTGTGTAAAATTAATTAAAAACCACTAATGAATTTTATAAGATAAAATTAAAATCCACATCTCATGTGAGATTAATTGAGAAATCTAGATGTCGTTACATTAGATTAACTAAGTGATTTTTCTTTAATAGAAGAAGATAACCCTTGCACCATGGTTGGAAGCGATTGTGCAGTAAAGCATTGAATGTATGGGGAGGTGTTGAGTTTTTATAAGACCATTGTCTCATGTTGTATGGGATCTTCACCAAAATAGAGAAAAATATATTTAATAGGGAGAAACATAATAATAATGAGGAAGATTCTTGACCCATGATAGGGTTTTTTGGTCATGATAATGATGCTCTTTCAATGGTCTCATGAGAAAAATATAACATATATATTAGAGGAATGTGGATATGGTGTGGTGATTTTGGTTGTCCCATGATCATTAAATATTCTGGAAAATTAAATTAATGAAATATATCTTGTTTTTTCATGAAGGGAAATTTTTTTCCATAAAATATATATCTTGATAAGAAAGATAAACTCTCTCCACTCATATTTTGAGATTTCTTGGAGATGTATTATGGGAGATAATCTGTGATTCAAGGATTGAATTTTTTGGATAATTCAAAGTTATACGAAGCTATTGATAAATAATGATAATATAATTTTAGATATATGAAGATATATAAAGACATGAAATTTTTTTGTCCCTTATAAATAAAGGTTTTGGTTGCGCACTTGAAATTTATTCAATATTTTTGTGAGGGTCACTATAATATTTTAAACGAAGATGATGTGTCATTTAATTTTAAGATTCTCTATCTTGATTATAGTGTGGGTTAATTTCATTATTTTGGGTTTTTTACTAAAAGGGTCATGACTATTAAAGCGTATTTTATTTTCAATGGTAGTTTTGTTTGTTTTTTTAATTAATGTGTTTTCTTATATCTTTTCTTCCTTATTTAAATATTTACCTTTGTAAATATATCTATTTTGTATCAAAATATATTCATGTGGTTTATATTCATTTTATTTGAATACTGATTAATTGAATTTGAGATTCATGCATGATATTAATGTTTTATGTATTCTTCTATTTTGATCGGCATATGAAGCAATATGAAGAAAAACATGGAAAACAAGGAACATAAAGGAACTTTGTGTTGAGATACTGCATGACTCTATACAACAATAGAAATTGTTAATAAATATAGGATTGTTGAACAAATACTAACAAATAAATATTCACTTTGAATGAAGGTTTCCCACAATGTTTGATGATCATAAGATGTTCGAGTAGCTCAAAACTAAAGAAGTGGAGAAACAAATGACGCTTTTAGAACTTGGAGTACATTATTCATGTTGTTAATCAAGTTCAAAACATTTAAAATATACAATTCGTGAAGACATTGAAATATTTGGTAAATTTAGATTCATGAATTACACATCATGTAAACATTATCGGATGTGGGAACCTTAAACATACCAAAAAAATGTTGATGATTGATGTATCTTTTAATAGGAAATATATATTTGAATTGGAATTATCATGGAACACAAAGGATAAATTGAGAATCATTATTTAAACATTTAATAGAAAATTAATGACAACCTGATTATATCTATTCCTATAAATAAAAGATCATATTATGACTCCAAACGGAGATTGAGGCGTAGGGATTCGACCACTAGGAGGCTACCATTAGGAATCTAACCCAGATAACATTCTTCATAGATATGTTTTTATTTTTATTTCTTATTTTTAAACTCATTGTAATGTTGGATGATCTTTATTTTAATTCCAATCTCTATTTTACTTTCTATTTCACATTATTTATTACCTAGTCTCTCTACTATAGGTATTAGATTATTCATTGTTAGTAGCCACCCAATGATGATTTCCTAAACCACATAGGGGAGAGAAGAATCAGGTGAAGGAGTTAAATAAAAATAAATTCATATTTACATTTCTTGTAAGATGGTTTCATATAATAGTATCATGCTTTACATGAACGTTTATTTTTTTCATCACAGATTCTTTGTACAAATGCTTTCAATAAGGAATGAACACTAATAGGATTCTGATAATTTATTCATCACCATTGAATTTAATTCTTATTCTTCTTTTGGAAATCTAAATATTATGTGATTTAGTTAATTGGTATTATTGGGTATATTTATTAGGATTTATAATTTCTCTTATCAATAATATTTAATGGTTTTGTAACTATTTAATATGATTTTTTTAAGAGAAGTCTAATTAATATATTTAACAAGACCATTCTAGAAACTGGTTCCCATATCTTATGATTTTCTAATTGAATTAATTTATATAGTTTTCAAAATTTAATTCGTTAAATAAATTAAAAATTAAATTGGGGTGACCCAACCTTTGTTCAAAAGTCTTCGGATGGGTTCCCTGCTCTCTATGGGATTGACCTCATACTTCCACTTTACTACACCTTTCTAGTGAGTGTGGTTTGGTTTTATTATAAATTTATAATTTGATTGTTCCAAATGGATATAATTAAATCTTTTGGACACTTCAATTTTTCATTGATTGAGGGAATAATTTTTAATTTTTTAACTACTCTAATTTATGAAAGGCCATTATTGATTTGGGTGATTATGTTTAAACTTGGTTTTGGTTCACCTGTTTTTTAAATGAAATTATGTAATTGACCATAAGGAAAAGTTATTTTAGTAATTATATAGTGAATTCCCAATCATGGTTTTCTTTAGATATAATTCCAATAAGAACTTGGCCACCTTATGTATTATTTTATTATTTAATATTTTATGGTTTATTATTTATAAAAACTCAACAATATTTTTTTTAATTTCATTCTATTATTCTTATAATTTATTTTCAATTTTTTTGATCATTTTTATTAACAATTAAATTATTTTTTTCATGCTAGGGATCCTTTCCTCTATGGGTTTGGCCTCATACTTTAGCTATGATACACCCTTTTAGTTTTTAGTTTTAAGGAAGAGTAATATAAATTTCATAACTTGAAACCTTTTCTGAATTAAAACCTCTTAACTGGTGGAATTTTTTTTCCCTATCACTAATAATTAGGGACTTAGTAGAAACAAAGATTTGATGGATTATGAATTTATTCCCTCCCTCTTTCTATTTTTAATTTGTTTTTCTTTATTATTATTATTGTGTTCATGTTTATCTTTTTAGGTTATATATTATTGATGCATGAGTAATCAACTCAAGGAAAAGGAAAAGACCAATTTGAATATAATCTGAAGATGGAGAACTGGTTGAGGAAATATAATAAATAAATGAACATGGTTAGAGTAGAGAAAGAACGACATGGAACAAGTTTTTTGAAAATTATACTTGAGGAAAGGGAAACTAATGGAGTATGTATTACCTTCAAGTGTCAGAGTATAACCAAGCATATTGGTGCCTTTGGTTACTATATATTATGTTGAGATAAAGTTATCAATCATCTAAATGATCATGAATTCAATTCAATTCATTAATCTACCACACAAAGATCGAAATTCGCATCTGGTAAGTTCCCTTGAACTCTGTGACACTTTCCAATTTAATTAAGTTTTCAATGATATGATAAAACTAAGGTTTTTAATGTTTTTACTTAGATATAAGGTCAAATAATGGATCCAAATCATGTAACCACATTATATTACAACATGGGATGATATGTAAAAATGTATCTTTACATTATTCTTTCCCCCATCAAAAACCATGAATCTATGATTAAATATTCTAAATTTGAAACAAAATGAAGCGGGGTCACTTTATGTTTACTGGTAAAGATTTTAATAGTTTTTAAATAAATTTCCCCATCATATTCAAGATTTATGGTTTATTATGAAAACGTTTTATAATGTATTTTATCAAGGTGATAGGTAAGTAATGGGCACTTCCATGGGAGGATCATTGATAAAGAATCTACCATAAGTGGGTTTCAATTTTTTAGATGATGTGTCTAGAAATAATTTTCAATGGAAATTTGAGGAAGTTTAATAATAAAAAAGAGATCACATAGTGAATACTAATGGTAGATGCAATGATATCTCAATTATCATTTAATTGGTAATGTAGGTTATGAAAAAATGGAAAGGTATGTGCACCAAATATAGGAATTACACAAATTTTAACCAAAAAATTTATTTTAAGGGAATGAGTTCTCAAGGAAACTAAGGATATTAACAATGGTCATTGGGGTTCCAACAACAAAAAGGACCATCAATATAAATTAAAACTTATTCATTAGAGGAAATATTTTTAACATTACTGAAAACCACCAGGGATGATATTAATGAGTTGAAAGAAGATTTAAAAAATTGAAAGGCTTCCATGAAAAATATTTTGTACCGTGTTGGGAAAATTGAAAACTATCTCAAAGAGAATCTATATAGAGTCATATCAGGTGACATGTAGGTTAACCCATATAGATAATTGAATGATAATGTTATAAGGAGTTGTAAAACCATAGAATTAAATGATTAATAGAAGATAAAATTACATGAGATTCAAGAATATAAATAAATTAAAGTAATGTAAAAGATGAAGGATAAGAGAAGGAATGATGAGAAAGAAGTTAGAGAAGAATCCCTACCATATTACAGCCCACCACTACCATTTTTCATACCTGGGTTTTATTTTTTCCTTGGTTCTGGCTCAGGACGGGGTTTGGGGGAATCCTTGTTTAAATTTTTGAATTTTCATTAAAAGATAAGTGTTTCGGACTTGGAGGTCCCAGACGCATGTGTAAAGCATGGTTAGGAGACCGTGCGGCTATGCCTAGGTCACCACATGGCATGCCCGGTACATAGGATAAATTAAAAGGTTAAATGGTTAATAAAATAAAGTTAAATTTACAATAAGTAACAATATTATTAATGATATTATTATTATTAATTTTATGGTTAATAATATTATTATCATTATTAAGATAATTGTAGTTATTATTATTATTAAAAAGGAAAATAATATAATTATTATTTTTATTTTTATTAAATTTCATTAATTAGTATTATTATTATTAAAATTGTTTTGTTATTATTGTTATTTAAAAGAAAATAATATTAAGATTAATATAAATATTAAATTATTATCATTATTATTAAAAATTGTTATTAATGTTATTATTATTTTAAAAATGGGAAAAGTTTTTTATTATTTTTATTACTATATTATATTATTATTATTATTATTATAATTAATTTTATTGTTATATAATTTTAATTGTCATGGTTATATTTTTCTTATTATTTTGTTGTTATAACTATTATTATTATTAGTGTATTAGTTTCATTTTATATTTAGGTCTTTTCCCCCATCTTCTCTCCCTCTTCCCTCTTATACAACACATACCCACTATGTATCCATTGTTCACACTAGTCCCAAATAGATCCACTGACCACCCCTCTCCCTACCTAGAACCACCTTGCAACACCTACACCAGTGGCGCCTCCCTCCACTTCAGTCGAACTGACCTAGGGACATCATTTTCCGGCTAGCTTCACCGGAATGCACAGTACTCCTTCCGACGTGACCCCTTCGGTATGCACATATCTTCTCCGGCCACCCATTCCAGCATGACTGTAATGGCCTGGACCTCTCCAGTCCATTCCTTTGTGAAAATGTGGGGATAGAGTTGTTTCGGGAAATCAAGGTGACTTGGGGGTGCGTTTGGGTGGACCTTTAAGGAAAACTAAAGGGGTAATGGCCTTCACACAGGAGGCGCATGGTTTGTCAAACCGTGCGGCCAAACCGTGAGAGGTTGGTGTTGGAGGAAGTAGCCTTCGAAAAAGAGGCACACGGTTAGGACAAACCGTGCGACCTAACCATGCGAGGATTTTTGTCGAGACAGAAGCTAACGCACGGTTAACGCACATGGTTTGTTAAACCGTGCGGACTAACTATGTGGGCACTTAAAGTTAGATCCTAAAATTTTGCATCTGAACTATTATGCCTCTAAATAGTTTTTTTAAGACCCTAAGTGGCCATAACGTGTGATTAATCTTCCTTGGAGGTAAGATACCCTCTCCTAAGCATTTTGGAGGCGATCTGGAGGCTTCTCTTCGCAAATCGAATCTGGTTTCTCAAGGTATGTGATCTTTCTTGTAGGGTTATTATATCTTCTTATATCTACTCCTTCTCTTCCCTCAGTTTCTTAAATATACCCTCATTATGGGTAGATCTATATGTGTGGATGTAGAATATGATGAGTCTTGGTCTTGATCTTGCTAGGAGGAGAGATCTAAGGTGGGTTTTCGGAGAATCGACCCAGTTTTCTTGAGCGTTCTTTGACTATTGTGGTTTCCATCAAAAAACTTTGAGGTAGGGATCTTACCTTCGTCTCTCTCTCTTTTGTGCATCATGCGGGGTGGGTTTCCTCTTGTTTTCTTGAGACATAGTTGAACCATTACATAAAGATAGTAACTGGTTAAAGAATGGGTTTGGGGAATTTTTGTTGACATTTTTGTTTTATATCCATCAATGTTTATCCTTTGATTATGTTGTGAATTGAATAGGCTTATGCCTACTGAAAATCACGGTCGTTGGGGGACTTTGCTTGTGCAATTAAATATTTCCCTATTTTTCTGGATTGTTTTGTGGATGGAATATCATTAAATGTGGAAATTGGTTAATCATGTAAAGTTGGATGATTAAATGAATACCTGGAACCCTTGTATGGTCACCCTTGTTAAACTAAATGAAAGAATGAATTTTGTGGGTTCTAGTTGGGGTTTAATTATATGAAGGTGTGTTTCATGGGTTTTTGTGGAACGGATGAGCAACAGGGCTGCAGTTGGCTGGGTTGTGGGTTGGCATATATGATGTGGTTGTGATGGGTAGCTGAGCTACGGTAAAAGGTATCAAATGGGTGATGATGTGGTACGGGAATTGTTTCTGATGTGTTTGTGGTTATGGTGGTTGGCAGCAGGGCTACAGGGATGGGTTGTGTATATGAATTAAATTGGAAGAGTTAACTAATAAATTGTGGGGCAAGGAAGTTGATTAAATATGGAAAATCAATGGGATTGATTGGTTGATAAAAGAAAATGGTATTGTGTTGCTTGTGTTTTCTCTAATGTTATTTGTGGTTGGTAGGGATATGTTTCATGAATGATTGATCTGGTTTGGTTGTGGGTAGTTGCTTGGTATTTAAGGAACTGATAAACTAAAACTGTTGAAACATGAAAAGCTTAATAGGGTGTGGGGCTGTTTATTGGGTGCATACTTTCGAGGTTGCAGTGCTGAGGCATGTGCTCAGATCTTTTGTGTAGAAGCCTTAGGATGACCTGAGTAGTTTTTATAATTATATAAATCTGTACTTTTTATGTTTCTTTACACACCCCACCCATGTTGAGAACTATGTGTCGAACACCCATGGGACGAGAGGGTGAGATTCTCAAACATCTAAAGTATGGATGGTTACTACTCTTCCCTTTGCTCCCTCTTCAAGGTTCTATATCCCAAGATCCTTCAGATAGGTTACGAAAGATGTTTCCCAAGAGTCTTTGGGATGAGGATGTGATATGTTCACAGGTTTCTTTGGGATGAGATGTGATGTGGTTCCCAGGTGACTTCAGGATGAGATGTGGTTATGGTCGAAGATTGAGTGCCGGTGGGATACTATGATGGCCGAGGATTGAGTGTTGGCGGGATTCTATGAGCTTCATATGGCCAGGTTGCGGCACTAGACTAGGAAGAGGGGGAAGCATCAGAGAGTTAGGCATGAGGGATTGAGCGGTATTCACTGAGAAGGTGGTGCGGGGTACCCATACTTTGATAATATTACTATACTACTCTATTGAATTGCGATATTTGGTGAGTGTGGCTTGTAAGGTTGGTTGGATAGATTCCTTGCTAGGCTTTGGTTCCTTATGTTTTCTCATGGGGAATTAGGATGTCTCCCCACCTGTGCACGAGAGCTTTAGGTTTTCCTTCTAAGTATACTTGTATGCTCACCGTACGTTTAATTTCTGGTATTCAAGAGGACTTCAGGGACCGTGTGGGACTTTCCTAGTTGGGCATTGGAGTTTTCTGGTTGGATTTTTTGCTTTCTTTTTTTTGGTATCGTACTTTGGATCTTTTCTTGTACTTGTACTTTTGTTTCAGTATTGTATAAAACATGCATATGGGTTTGGTTTTGGGGTTAATTTCATTTACTTGTTTATTTTGTCTCTCCCGCAAGGAAGCATGTCAGTGTGGGAACTAGCAGTCAAGTTCAAGGATCTCCTCTGTTTTTTCCCGAATCTCTTCCCGGGTGAATATTCCCAAGCCAAACATTTAAGGGAGGAACTTCACCCCTCTATTAGGTGTGCGGTGACCCCTTTCACCTTACCTACTCACCTAGAAGTATAGAAGAAGGCACAGATAATCGGGAGGATGCACTCACAAGTAGTTCCACCGCGAGAGGGGAGTCACCCAAGTTCATCCAAGAAGGATGCGGTCAGTAGTAGAACCCCAGAAACATGACCTTCCAAGTTTTGACCTGCAGGGAGCAGACTTCAATAGATCCCCTACCAATCTCATGTTTTCAGCCCGTTTTCTATGGTCCAGGTACAGAGGTGCTTTCCATATGGGAATCGTGGGAATCTTAGCATACATTTCCCATTTCAGACTCAGTATGGAGGGACTAGCTAGGTTCAGCCCCAGCCCCAGCAGCAGTTCCCATCCCGACCCTTCCAGCTACAACAAGCTACAGTCCCCCCAAGGGGAGCTAGAGAAAGTGGTGGCCAACCACAGGGAGTTCCTCAAGGACCCCAATCGGGACATATTCAAGGAGTTGGACATCAACAGAGAGGCAAAGGAGTGGGATACAGACAGTTGAATGCAATAGAAGTGGCAACCCTAGAAAGGTCAGAGATCGAGACAGATGTTTTTTGTTTTACTTAAATGATCTCGTTTATGTTTTGTTTAAATTCAATATCATCACACTCCTTTGTTGAACCTCATTATCGCCCATGCTTTGGGCCTGGACCTTGTTTTTCATTAGTCTATAATGATAAGTTGTTTCCCTCTTTCCTTTAAATGTGCGTGAAGAGTCCTAAGATATGGGGAGAGGAGGACCTGATCCCTAATCAAGACGCATTAATGTGGATGCGATTAAACCCATGAAGGTGAGTCAGTGCCACCCAAAGTTGATAGTATCTTGACATCGGAGAAGTAATTCCCCAATCCATGTGTTGGGGCATCATGTTGCTTGTTTTGTGTGGTTGTGGGGGCAGTATGTGTATGAGAAATCCTTTAATATGGGGGTGGGAGGACCTAATCCCTAATCAAGACGCATTAATGTGGATGCGATTAAACCCTTGAAGGCGAGTCAGTGCCGCCTAAAGTGGATAATATCTCGACATGGGGGAAGGAATTCACTGGCTCATATAATTAGGATATTGGTTGGATTCCTGTTATGACGAGATCCCTGAGAGGCATCTTGCGGGGTGTTTGTTTAGACCTTTTCACTTTTTATGGGTTGGTTTTTAATTCTCGAGGACGAGAATGTTTTTAGTGGTATCTGATTTAATGGCCCAGACCTATCCCGTCCATTCCTTTGTGAAAATGTGGGTCTAGAGGTGTTTCAGGAAATCAAGGTGACTTGGGGGTGCGTTTGGGTGGACCTTTAAGGAAAACTAAAGGGGTAATGGCCTTCTTACAGGAGGCGCACGATTTGTCAAACCATGCGTCCAAACCGTGTGAGGTTGGTGTTGGAGGCAGTAGCCTTCGCATGGGAGGTGCATGGTTAGGACAAATCATGTGGCCTAACCGTGCGAGGATTGTTGTCAAGATAGAAGCTAACGCACGGTTAGCGCACGGTTTGTTAAACCGTGCGGACTAATCGTGCGGTTACTTAAAGTTAAATCCTAAAATTTTGGATCTGAACTCTTTTTCCATTAAATGGTTCTTTTAAGCCCCTAAGCATCCATAACCTGGGATTACTCTTCCTTGGGGGTAAGAGACCCTCTCCCAAGCGTTTTGGAGGCAATCCGGAGGCTTCTCTTCGCAAATCGAATCCGGTTTCTCAAGGTATGTGATCGTTCTTATTGGGTTCTCAGTTCTTCTTATATCTACTCCTTCTCTTCCCTCGGTTTCGTAAATCTATGCCTATTATGGGTAGATATAATTGTTTGGATATCGAATATGATGAGTCTTGGTCTTGATCTTTCTAGGAGGAGATATCTAAGGTGGGGTTTTGGAGAATCGACCCAGGTTCCTTGAGCGTTCCTTGACCATTGTGGTTTTCGTCGAAAACCATTGAGGTAGGGATCTTACCTTCGTCTCTCTCTCTTTTGTGCATCATGAGGGGTGGGTATCCTCTTGGTTTCATGAGATACAATTGAACCAATAAATAAATAAAGTAACTAGTTAAAGAACGGGTTTTGGGAATTTTTTTGATATTGTTGTTTTATTTCCATAAATGTTTATCCTTTGATTAGGTTGTGAATTGAATTGGCATATGGCTACTGAAAATCACGGTCGTTGGGGGCCTTTTCTTGCACAATTAAATATTTCCCTATTTTTCTGGATTGTGTTGTGGATGGAACATCATTGAATATGGAAATTGGTTAATCATGTAATGTTGGTTGATTAAATGAATACCTAGAACCCTTGAATGATCACCCCAGTTAAACTAAATGAAAGAATGAATTTTTTGGGTGCTGGTTGGGGTTTAATTATGTGAAGGGGTGTTTTGTGGGTTTTTGTGGAACGGATGAGTAGCAGGGTTGCGGTTGTATGGGTTGTGGGTTAGCGTGTATGATATAGTTGTGATGGGTAGCGAAGCTATGGTAAAAGGTATCAAAGGGATGATTATGTGGTACGGGTATTGTTTCTGATGTGTTTGTGGTTATGGTGGTTGGAAGCAGGGCTGCAAGGATGGGTTGTATATATGAATAAAAGTGGAAGAGTTAACTAATTAATTGTGGGGCATGGGAGTTGATTAAATACGGAAAATCAATGGAATAGATTGGCTGATAATATAAAATGGTATTGTGTTGCTTGTGTTTTCTCTAACTTTTTTTGTGGTTGGCAGGGATATGTTTCACGAATGATTGATCTGGTTTAGTTTTTGTTAGTTTCTCGGTAGTTATGTAACTGATTAACTAAAACTATTGAAACAAGAAAATCTTAATGTGGTTTGGGGTTGTTTATTGTGTGCATACTATCAATGTAGCAGTGTCGAGGTATGTGATTAGATCTTTTGTGTAGAAGCCTTAGGATGGGATGAGTGGTTGATATAATTATATAAATCTGTACTTTTTATGTTTCTTTATGCACCCCACCCATGTTGAGCACTATGTGCTGAACACTGGTGGGACGGGAGGGTGAGATTATCAAACATCTAAAGGATGGTTGGTTACTAATCTTCCCTGTGCTCCCTCTTCCAGGTTCTATAGCCCAAGATCTTTCGGGCAGGTTACGATGGATGTTTCCCAAGAGTCTTCAGGATGAGGATGTGATATGTCCCCAGGTGTCTTCATGATGAGATTTGATGTGGTTCCCAGGTGAATTGAGGATTAGATGTGGTTATGGCCGAGGATTGAGTGTTGGCAGGATACTATGATGGCCGAGGATTGAGTGTTGGCGGGATACTATGAGCTTCGTATGGCCAGGTTATAGCACTAGCTCGAGCTTTGTATGGCCAGGTTGAGGCACTAGATCAGGAATAAGGGGGAGCATCAGAGCGTTAGGTGTGAGGGCTTGTGCAGTATTCAGTGGGAAGGTGGTTCGGGGTACCCATACTTTGATAATATTACTATACTACTTTATTGACTTGCAATATTTGGTGAGTGTGGCTTGTACGGTTGGGTGGATAGATTCCTTACTAGGCTTTGGTTCCATATATTTTCTCACAGGAAATTAGGATGTCTCCCCACCTGTGCACGGGAGCTTTAGGTTTTTTTACTGAGTATACTTGTATGCTCACCCTACGTTTACTTTCAGGTTTTCAAGAGGACTTCAGGGACCGTGCGGGACCTTTCTTGTTGGGCGTTGGAGATTGCGGGTTTCATTTTTTTCTTTCTTTATTTTGGTATCATACTTTGTATCTTTTATTGTACTATTGTTTCAGTATTGTATAAAACATTCATATGGGTTTGGTTTTGGATTTATTTTCATTTACTTGTTCCTTTTTCTTTTGGTGTTTGACTCATCCTATTTCCCGATCTTAACTAATAAAAAGGGTAATTCCTCCCATATTTGTGAAAACTAGTACCCTTGGTGCTAGTCGCCACTCCGGGGCCTACAAGAGGCAGGACTCGGGGGGTCATTATCTCCCTTTCACCATTTCCATCTTAGGAGGGGAATCTTGGGTGGGAGGGGGTCGTAACAGTGATCCTTGTCTAGTAGATACAGCCTCACCGGTGTACCCCACTCTGGTGGAAGCCTTCCTCATTTTCCCTATTATATTCTATTCTTCTTTCTATTTTAGGTTTAGGATTCTTCATCTACGGTTTCAATTTTAGGGTTGATTCCAAGAATTTTAGTTTGACTTTCATGATTATGGTTTATTTTTGACCCACAAAGGTGCAGTTGAGGTTCAAACAAATCTTCCCACCAGTTTCAGGAAGTATATCATTGAGTGAGGTAGGTTCCCCCTTTCACATACCTTTTTAATTAAAGATTAAATGGTTTCATGTATTTTACACTGCTTGTGATATTTAATTAGTGACTTGCAATGCTTAGAATAATTTTCTTTATGTGTAATTGGTTGGAAATGAGTTTTCCATGTGAAAATTTGGTATATTTTATTTGAGAATTTTTTTTGCAGTTCTTACAAATATTTTATAAGATTTTTGAAAAATTTATTAAATTATGAATATGTTGTGAATAACAATTTTAAATAGTCTGGATATGCAGTGGGAAGACAGGGTTTCGGGTGTGTTTTTGAAATTAAATCCTTGGGTTGGTTCTTGAAAAGGTTTTATAAATTTTTTTTATTTGTTTACTAAAATATAAAAAATGTGAAACCTGTTTGAGATATATTTTGAGGTGCTCATTATTTTAAAAATGGATTTTAACATGTGGTGTGTTTTTGTTAGTTGTTCATGTCGTGTGTTTTACTAAATGGCCAGGTTAACCCATTTAAGTGGCTAATGATTTTCAAAATCATGGAGGTTTTTTTTAATTCATTTTGATCATAAAAATGGTGGTTGTAGTTTCTAAATATAATTTTTCACATTAAAATCATGATGGTATGCCCCTTTTGGAATTCGTGAAAAAAATAGACCAGAATGGTGATTGGGATTGACTAAAGTGATTTGTGTGTGTGATTTCTCATAAAATTTTGGTTTTGTAAAAATGTCTTAAGGCCCATTTAGAACATTAAATTATTAATTTGGAAAACCCCTCCTAAGTTGGCTCTTCTTCTTAGTTGGTTGATCATGAGTTTGGAGGGTCCTCGGTATGGGAATTCCCTCGTATGGTAACTATTTTAAGGTAAGGGACTAACCTTGAGGTGGTCAGGGTGGTGCCAGATTGTGTGGTGTGTGTGGTTATATATATGTGACTTGTTTTTTTAATGGAATGGAACACCCCATTTTGAAATATACATGGGTAACTAGCATAGATATGGGGACTAATAAAAAGTTTTGCTCCACTAGTTTAGATTAAACATTGGTTAGTAGCCCATAACAGGGGGATATTATATTATTATTGCTATGGGATTGGACCCCTCGTCCAGTCTAGGTAGGGAAACAGTTGGTCATTAGGTTGTTATTGTAGAGACCCAAATCTTGACGTACATGGACATTACATTACTTTTTCAGAGTAATTAGTACATAACAAAAACAGACACACAAGGATCGTAATAGTTTAGTGTCTTTGGAAACTCGGAATATAATCTTCTAATCATGGTGAAAGATCTTCAACATCTCCCAAAATATCTTCCCCTTTTTTACCTAAAACCTTTCTTTATATCCTGGGGAAAAGATAACATAAAAGGGTGAGCTCAAATTCTCAGTAAGGGTAAACAAAAGAAATATCAATCGCATCATATTCATAAGAACATAACATTTTGGAAATCTTAACCTGCAAAAGAGAGCATAATTTCATAACATTGGATAAATCATAGTAGTGAATTGAAATCCCAATAATCATAACATAAAACATGAAACTTTGTGTCATACACACATAATCATAGAGAATCATTTCTTGTTAGTCAAGACTCATTTCCAAGACTATCTTAGTGGACAAAGTCGATTTCTGAACCGAGTTCACTCCTCGTTTCAGTCCTGTTTCACTGAACCAGTTTAACCTACCGTTCCAGCCATGTCTATCTCATGGGATATAAAATCTTTACCCAATGCATTGGAGGGATATATAGGTCCCACCCATCTCATAATGATACCATTCTTATGTGTGCCACAAAATCATAAACTATACATCATAGCATAACCCGTGTAATAAAAATGGGAATCTTAAACATCGTGACATCATAAAACAATTCATATAATATAAAGGAATTCATAAAAATAATTCCATCACAACATAATCAAATCAATTTAATAATAGGGATAGAAAAAAAACCCTTTATTATCTTAGATGGAAAATAATTTTGATAAAACACTTGAACTCCATTCTTGAGGAAAATATCCTTTCTGCTTTAAAAACACTTTTCCTTTCTTAACATCTCGTACAATTATAAAATAAAAGAATTTGATTAAAAATAAAATTGAAAACTTGTAAAGGAAGCTTCTTGAAAATAATGTTTTAAAAATCCATTCATGCTGTATTAGTTAAAAAAAATATTCTTCTCGTACTTTTGTCGGAAAAGTCAAAAAGTACCTCGTATGAAAAACGAAAAAAGATTCATTTCATATATTTTACTAAAACCTCACATGATGGTAAAATTGGATTTAAACAATTGTAGGTGTATGGAAAAAATATTACATACTGAGGAAACATGGATGTGGATGATAAAATACACCCTAGTAAATACCAAATTATAAACAATCTCGGATAAAAATGAGATTGTGATATTTCCCTTACCTTAGGTCTGATTTGCTTCGTAAGTGTCCGAACCTCCTGTATAATTATATAAATAATGTCATTGACTTATTCTAGAATCAAACTCATTGTTATGATTTCATATATGGTTCACTTATGACTTTATATTACCCGTTCTTTTGAAAATTCCATGTTAAAGAGTGTTTTGGGTAAAATTGTTTCATTTGTCGTCTGGGTTTTGACTTGTAATTATTCATATGATTACTTAGATCATGATTACTTAATTCCAAAATATAAAACATGATTTATATATAATATATATTCAGAATATACATATATATAATAAATCAGTAAATGGAAAGAAATACATTGTTCATGGAGACGGTACGCCGTACGTACGCATGAACGCTGTTTTCGTTTCCATATTGAGTTTAATGGAATTAAGTACATGAAATACATATATATACACATAATTCCAGTATCATTATTATTTAATATATTTCATTATTACTTATATACTTTATAATCATTCATAAATGGTTAACGTGGAGAATGAATCTCATCGCGTCGTGGAGACGGTAGTCCGTACGTACGCACGAGCGATGATATCGTTCTCATGATCGTGGGACTATATTGGAGTGTATTTATACTATTTAAGAATCAATATAACTTTAAAATAATCATATATAGTTATTATTTACACCATTATACCCATCCAAGTAAGGTGGTGGTGGAAAATAGATTTCACCACGGCGTGGAGACGATATTCCGTACGTACTCACGCGCGGTGATTTCGTTTTCCGTAGGATGGATAGATGGTGAAATAGGTTTGTTTCATAATTATAATAACATATCAGTATATGAGTGATACTGATGTTATTACTTCATAATGAAAGAACCTAAGAAGAAGAAGTTCAAGAAGAAATAAAGTTGAAAGAATTGGTAACGGGCATTACCTCTTCTTTGAAGCGCTTCTTTGAGACCTCCTTTTAGGGCACTAAAATTGGTCTTTGAAGAAGACCAGGACCTCTATGATGTCTCTAGGGAAGTGGAGAGATTAAATTGGCAGGTTTTTGCCGAGCTTGAAGGCTCAAAGTGGTGTGAGGAAGAGAGGGAGGAGGTGCCCTTTTATAAGGGAGGAGAGGGGCACCTTTGGAATAAATAAAAATATTATTTTATTATAAAGAAAAATTCGGTTTTAAATAGCTCCAAATTGATTTCTTTAGAAGATAAGGTGGGTATGGGTCTAAATCCTCTCATCCAATATAATTTAGACAAGTTTAGTTTCCTATTTTAACCTTATCATTTAGATTTAACATTAAGTTAAATAATTTTACTTTTACCGTGTCTTCTTGTGTTCTTATACTATAAGGTTAATAAACTTACTATAACAATCCAAACGAAACCCAAGTTGTTTATTATTAATATATATAACCTTATATAAGTAATTTGGCCGAACCATATATTTTTATGAATAAAATAACAATTAATAATATAATATTTGTTTTAAAAACTATTTTATGTCAATTTTGACACTATTTAGTAATTGATTTTTGTGAAACTCATAACAGAATGATTAGTTCAAAAAAAGTTAATTAAATCAACAATAACATGTCATATTAACCTATAAAATTAGTTTAATTCATAAAAAGACTTAAATTACATTTATTTGGGTATTTATAAATTCAATTATGTCAATATTTCATTAATAAGACAATTACTGCATCATCTTTGTGTCATAATAAATGATAATTATTTAATCCCTAAAAATTAAAAATAAATTCCTATGATGTAGATAATTGTATTATCTTTCTGGAGACTATTCATGTTCGAAGTTTAATGAAGTTTATCACTAAATTAAAATTATTATACTTATAATATTTAAGAAAGTTACATGTTGTCACATTCTTTGGTTTTAATAATAATTAAATTATTTTCATGGACAAAAGTCCATTAAATGAATCTAATCCGACCCTTAGGTGATATGGGTCGACTTTTAGTCATCCAATAGGATTTTGACATGTTTTAGGTTAATTTTATAATATTATATTTACCCTTAATTACCCGATTTACCTTTAACTATGGTAAATAAAATTTACCGTAGTTACTATTCATAATTCCCAAAAATAAAAAGTAGCTTATTAACATAATTTGGATCCAATTATTTCCAAATATGGAATCCATTTTTCCAAATTCAATACACAAAAGTTGCAGAAATTAAATTAAAATTAATCCCGTTGTTGAAAGAAAACGGGTTTTTCTTTAAAACATTGCAAAAGATTGAATTGATTTATCCTACGAATTCAAGGTAGAATCAGTGCTAATGATATACATTATATTAAATAGTAAAAATATATTCTATTTATACTTTAAAACTATTCAATATTATAATTTAACCATATAAATTATTGCGATGAAAAAAGTTGTTTTTAATTAAAATATAGCGTGTTTTTACTATTCATTAAAATATGAAAGTTATCAGAAAAATTTCAAAACTTTATCCAATGTAAATTTTTATATCCTGATTCAAAAGAAGAATTTTATTCTGTCAAATTGAACTTATAAACATGTCAAAAACTAGATTTAATGTGGGTTCACCATCAAAAGGTGGCAAAACCGCATTTTTTGAAAAATACTTATTTTACCCGAAAATTTTATTTTGTTCTCATACCATGTTCTAGAAAATATGTAAGATTAATAATAATGTTATAAAATTCAAAATTTAGTTAATACTATTCATAACGGCTAGTTCATAATAATATTATAATAATATATCGTTGTTTAGTAAAACTCAGTATTGCGTACAACACACGCTATCGAGGAAGGTCGTGATTGCGTGAAATGCAAGCCAAGTCAGGGTTGCGTGTTGTGCAAGAATCCTTAGTTGTTTCGTATAACATAATCCAACCATATTTTATTTATACATATAATATATATATATATATAACACTCAATGTTGCATAGAATGACTATTATAAAATGAACTTGAAATTGTGTGTAACACGATCCAAGAATAGTGTTGCGTATACTGCAAGCTAATACGGTGTTGCGTATAGTACAAGCTAAACTTGGTGTGGTGTATAATAGAATACATCAATGAAATTAAAAGAATATTTTTCATAAAATCTCGGGGTGTTACATTCTACCCTTCTTAAAATGAATTTCGCCCTCGAAATTCGTCGGGGTTATAAATGGTTTACTACTCGAAAGTTTCTTTAATCGTAAAAAAGGAATACCAAAACCAATCTTTAAAAAATAATGTATGAAACATAATGGTTACCCAAATTAACTAATCACTGGGTTTCCACATAGGATAACATAGGTGAAAATATGGATATGGAAGATAAACCTAACCATCATGTTCTGATGGAGAGTGGTAGAGAACACGGCTATGAAAAAGCCAACAATCACAAAGCTATAGATTTGTGATGATCTAAGGTACCATCTGATTCATCAGATATAAGGGAAATAGGACAAAATTTTTGGTTTTCAAGATCATTTCCATAAATTTGATGAATTAAAAGAAATACTTACATGATTTTGGTACAATCTCACTGTTGTCCGTGAATTGAACAATTTCCACTTCATCCCTTAAAGAAATGAAGTTGAATTTGTTATTTGTGATGTGTTAGTAGATCATGTGATAGAATGATGGGTCATTCCATATGTTTCAAACAAAAAGTTAGCAAAATTTATAAGTCCATCTTATGGTTAGGTTAATCATATACGATTCCAAAAATGAACTTATACTTCATATATCATACCGCTTAATAAAATAAAACTAGTTTCTACTAACCAGGGACTTCCAGTAGGCCAGTGGTAGGCGATAAAGGCCAGTCGCACTTTGGTTGTGGGTTCGATTGCCACAGCCTTGTCTGACGCGATGGGCTGCCACCCGTCCTGCAGGTTGTCCTATTTCTAAAACTACATTACTATAACATCCCATCAATAATATCGAAAAAAGTTCTATCCTTATGTCCAATATAATCCATTCCAATCTTTAGGCTTATCTAAAATACTTCGGTCCAAGCTCATAGTATAAAGAAAATGATTACTTGAAATGTCATCAACCAAGCATGTGAATACCATCATTTATCCCCCATATATCTTGTTGGTCACATTCCAATCATGTGAATACCTTAATCATGTATTCTCTTGAAAAATGAATACCCATTGAACCATAGTGAAAACATGAATGCAGTTAAAAGTTAACACTTTCCACATACCAAAATCCTCAAAATTATATATACTCAAACCATGATATCACTTAGTCCTTATATCAATCATGAGCTCATGAATATAATCAAACATCTCATTATCTTCTTATTCCTTCATTATGCGCATATCATCTACTTTCCAAAAATATCTGAATAACCTTCCATGGTTACTAGTACCATTCAACATATACATTCAAATACTTTAGGAAAGAAAATAATGTAACAATCCTTAGATGATTCTTTATTCCATAGTACCATACATTATTCTTTATAAACATACAATTATTCCACTAACTTCTTAAACCACTTACTGAGCTTCATCATTTCTTTCATCTCATATTTCATTTGTAGTCTCCTCATCATCATCCACATAAATACTACTCATATGAATATTCTGATTCTCTTCATGAGATTTTCCCTTAGGGCATTGGTTTGCATAATGCCCATATATTCCACATTTAAAACGACTAATCATTGTTGATATCGTAGCAACACCATTATCCTTGTCCATGGTATTAACTGAACCTTTTCCTTTGCACTTACTGGCTTTGTGTCCTTCTTTCCCACACCCAAAGCATCTTCTAGTTCCTTTGAAACAATCTCCTTGATGCCTCTTCCCACATGATTTGCATAGGTTAAATTGAACTCTCTTTCCTCTATGATCATCATGAAACTCCATCTTTCTCTTATTATCTGAGTCGGGAAACTTACCAAAGTTGAGATTATTGATCATATTATGAGATTTCTGATTAGGCATAATAACGATGTTTGGACTTCCAAATCCCATTTCATTTGGTTTCTCATGAAGAATATCATTCCATTGTCCATCATATCATCCATTATCATGAATCTTCCTGTTTCTAGCAATTTTCTAAAACCCAAAAAGAATAGTGTGAGAGGAAAAAATCATGCTAGGGAAAACAACATAGTAAAGGGGGAGCACCCACAATATATAACCTCTTAGGTTAAATTCTAATATCGTTACCGTAGTTCTAGGACTATATCATATACGTATACTTATCCTTAGGTACATCCCTAGACATACCTTAGAAATATCTCTAGGGATCTCACTAAAGTTCTCGCATCCTAGTTTCCAAAGGTTGACTAAACCTTTCCTCTGATACCAACTATAGAGACCCGAAGCTTGATTTACATGGACATTACATTATGTTTGATAATACTTAGTACATAACAAAAACAGACACACAAGGATCGTAATAGTTTAGTGTCTTTGGAAACTCGGAATATAATCTTCTAATCATGGTGAATGATCTTCAACATCTCCCATAAAGATCATCCCTTTTTTTACCTAAAACCTTTTTTTATATCCTGGGGAAAAGAAAACATAAAAGGGTGAGCTCAAATTCTCAGTAAGGGTAAACAAAAGAAATATCAATCACATCATATTCATAAGAACATAACATTTTGGAAATCTTAACCTGCAAAAGAGAGCATAATTTCATAACATGGGATAAATCATAGTAGTGAATTGAAATCCCAATAATCATAACATAAAACATGAAACTTTGTGGCATACACACATAATCATAGAGAATCATTTCTTGTTAGTCAAGACTCATTTCCAAGACTATCTTAGTGGACAAATTCCATTTCTGAACCGAGTTCACTCCTCATTTCAGTCCTGTTTCACTGAACCGGTTTAACCTGTCGTTCCAGCCATGTCTATCTCATGAGATATAAAATCTTTACCCAATGCATTGGAGGGAGATATAGTTCCCACCCATCTCATAATGATACCATTCTTATGTGTGCCACAAAATCATAAACCATACATCATAGCATAACCTGTGTAATAAAAATGGGAATCTTAAACATCATGACATCATAAAACAATTCATATAAGATAAAGTAATTCATAAAAATAATTCCATCACAACATAATCAAACCAATGTAATAATAGGGATAGAAACAAAACTCTTTATTATCTTAGATGGAAAATAATTTTGATAAAACACTTGAACTCCATTCTTTAGGAAAATATCCTTTCTGCTTCAAAAACACTTTTCCTTTCTTAACATGTCATACAATTCTAAACTAAAAGAAGTTGATTAAAAATAAAATTGAAAACTTGTAAAGGAAGCTTCTTGTAAATAATGTTTTAAAAATCCATTCATTCTTTATAAGTTAAAAAAAAATATTCTTCTCGTACTTTTGTCGAAAAAGTCAAAAAGTACCTCGTACGAAAAACGAAAAAATATTCCTTTCATATCTTATACTAAAAACTAACCGAATGGTAAAATTGGATTTAAACAATTGTAGGTGGATGGAAACAATATTACATATTGAGGAAACATGGATTTGTATGATAAAATACACCCCAGTAAATACCAAAGTATAAACAATCTCGGATAAAAATGAGATTGTGATATTTCCCTTACCTTAGGTCCGATTTGCTTCATAAGTGTCTGAACCTCCTGTATAATGATTTAAATAATGTCATTGACTTATTCCAGAATCATAATCATTGTTATGATATCATATATGGTTCACTTATGACTTTATATTACCCGTTCTTTTGTAAATTCCATGTTAAAGAGCGTTTTGGGTAAAATTGTTTCATTTGTCGTCCGTGTTTTGACTTGTAATTATTCATATGGTTACTTAGATCATGATTACTTAATTACAGAACGTAAAACATGATTTAAATATAATATATATTCAGAATATACATATATATAATAAATCAGTAAATGGAAAGAAATACACCGTTCATGGAGACGGTAGGTCGTACGTACGCATGAACGTTGTTTTCGTTTCCTTATTGAGTTGAATAGAATTAAGTAGATGACATAAATATATATACACATAATTACAGTATCATTATTATTTCATATATTTCATGATTACTTATATACTTTATAATCATTCATGAATGGTTAACGTGGAGAATGAATCTCATCGCGTCGTGGAAACGGTAGTCCGTACGTACGCACGAGCGATGATATCATTCTCATGATCGTGGGACTATATTGGAGTGTATGTATACTATTTAAGAATCAATATAACTTTAAAATAATCATATATAGTTATTATTTACACCATTATAACCATCTAAGTAAGGTGGTGGTGGAAAATAGATTTCACCACGGCGTGGAGACGGTATTCCGTACGTACGCACGCGCGGTGATTTCGTTTTCCGTAGGATGGATAGATGGTGAAATAGGGTTGTTTCAGACTTATAATAACATATAATTATATTATTGATACTTATGTTATTACTTCATAATGAAACAACCAAAGAAGAAGAAGTGGAAGAAGAAATAAAGTTGAAAGAATTGGTAACGGGCATTACCTCTTCTTTGAAGCGCTTCTTTGAGACCTCCTTTTAGGGCACTAAACTTGGTCTTTGAAGAAGACCAGGACCTCTAGGATGTCTCTATGGAAGTGGAGAGAAGAAATTGTCAGGGTTTGGACGAGCTTGAAGGATCAATGTGGTGTGAGGAAGAGAGGGAGGAGGTGCCCTTTTTTAAGGGAGGAGAGGGGCACCTTTGGAATAACTAAAAATATTATTTTATTACAAAGACAAATTCGGTGTTAAATAGCTCCAAATTGATTTATTTAGAATCTAAGGTGGGGATGGGTCGAAATCCTCTCATCCAATAGAATTTAGACAATTTTACATTCCTATTTTAACCTTATCAGTTAGATTTAACATTAAATTAAATAATTTTACTTTTACCGTGTCTTCTTGTGTCCTTATACTATAAGGTTAATAAACTTACTATAAAAAGCCAAATGAACCCCAAGTTGTTTATTATTAATATATATAACCTTATATAAGTCATTTTCCTGAACCTTAGATTTTTAGGAATAAAATAACAATTAATAATATAATATTTGTTTTAAAAACTATTTTATGTCAATTTTGACACTATTTAGTAATTGATTTTTGTGAAAATCATAACAGAATGATTAGTTTTAAAGAAGTTAATTAAATCAACACTAACATGTCATAGTAACCTATAAAATTAGGTTAATTCATAAAAAGTATTAAATTACATTTATTTGGGTATTTATAAATTCAATTATGTCAATATTTCATTAATAAGACAATTACTGCATCATCTTTGTGTCATAATAAATGATAATTATTTTATCCCTAAAAATTCTAAATAAATTTCTATGATTTAGATAATTGTATTAGATTTCTGGAGACTATCCATGTTCGAAGTTTCATGAAGTTTATCTCTAAATTAAAATTATTATACTTATAAGATTTATGAAAGTGACATGTTGTCACATTCATTGGTTTTAATAATAATTAAATTATTTTCAAGGAAAAAAGTCCATTAAATGAATCTAATCCGACCCTTAGGTGATATGGGTCGAATTTTAGTCATCCAATAGGATTTTGACATGTGTTAGGGTAATTTTATAATATTATATTTACCCTTAATTACCCGATTTACCTTTAACTATGGTAAATAAAATTTACCGTAGTTACTATTCATAATTCCCAAAAATAAAAAGTAGCTTATTAACATAATTTGGATCCACTGATTCCAAATATGGAATCCATTTTTCCAAATTCAATACACAAAAGTTTCAGAAATTAAATTAAAATTAATCTCGTTGTCGAAAGAAAATGGGTTTTTCTTTAAAACATTGCAAAAGATTGAATTGATTTATCCTACGAATTCAAGGTAGAATCAATGCTAATGACATACATTATATTAAATGGTAAAAATAAATTCTATTTATACTTTAAAACCATTCAAGATTATAATTTAACCATATAAATTATTGCGATGAAAAAAGTTGTTTTTAATTAAAATATAGCGTGTTTTTACTATTCATTAAAATATAAAAGTTATTAGAAAAATATAAAAACTTTATCCAATGTAAATTTTTATATCTTGATTCAAAAGAAGAATTGTATTCTGTCAAATTGAACTTATAAACATGTCAAAAACTATATTTAATGTGAGTGCGCCATCAAAAGGCGGCAAAACCGCATTTTTTGAAAAATACTTATTTTACCCGAAAATTTTATTTTGTTCTCATACCATGTTCTAGAAAATATGTAAAATTAATAATAATGTTATAAAATTCAAAATTTAGTTAATACAATTCATAACGGCTAGTTCATAATTTTATTATAATAATATATCGTTGTTTAGTAAAACTCAGTATTGCGTACAACACACGCTATCGAGGAAGGTCGCGATTGCGTGAAATGCAAGCCAAGTCAGGGTTGTGTGTTGTGCAAGAATCCTTAGTTTTTTTGTATAACATAATCCAACCATATTTTATTTATACATTGAATATATATATATATATAACACTCAATGTTGCGTAGAATGACTATTATAAAACGAACTTGAAATTGTGTGTAACACGATCCAAGAATAGTGTTGCGTATACTTCAAGCTAATACGGTGTTGCGTATAGTACAAGCTAAACTTGGTGTGGTGTATAATAGAATACATCAATGAAATTAAAACAATATTTTTCATAAAATCTCGCGGTGTTACAGTTATGATGTCATCGAGTAGGTCATACCTTCAGGAGGAGTCATATGTATAGTATATTATGGTTCTCCTTTGAGTTTCTAGGATTTTCCATGTTCTTCTGATACTAGTTTGGTTAGTTCCATTTCCACCATTGTGTAAGGTCGCATTTCGTATACATGGTTTTGGTATTTATGTGGAAAATTTTAAATATATTTTTTTTTGAAACGGATTTTAGGGTAGATTCTTTAATTGGTCAAGCATTCTTCCCTTTTTCACTTTTATAAAAAATGATCACTCTCTGTTTTGTTTCCCCCTCGCATCTCCCCTTGTGCATTTCTTTAAATTAATGAGGGTAATGGATTATCATTGATCATTTTAAAATGATTAGTGTGGAAAACATATGTTTATATTCTTTAGTTCAAACTTTAAATTTGTGTTTCTTTTATTATAAAGGATGTGCATTGAGAATAAAATAATATGGGCCCACCAACTGAGTTTTAATACTCATGTCTGTTGTGTTTTACTATTTCTAGTTTCTTATATAGGTTCTAGATTTGGTTTGGATCAACTTGGGTAATGTTTGGATTCAGTATTAGAGAGTGACCCATGGGGTTATGTGGAGTCTTGGTCATTGTCGGGTCAGTTGTGTTTTTATTCATTCTTTCTTTTTCCTATCGTCTATTTATTTTGAATTGTTTTATTTAGTCCTGATACTTAGTTTATTTTAATTAGGAGAAATCATTCCCATTTGTACTATTTTGATGCCCTGTAGCTTGTTTCTAGTACGAGAGGATTAGGAACGCCTCTCGGACCTTTCCACAGATCAGCTCAGGTGACTGGTTCAGGAATGACCAAGATTGGTTCGTGAAAAAATGGTATTAGAGCAGTTCGGATTTTAGAAAACCTTTCTTTTAGATCACCCATTATTATTTTGGTTTTTCATGGTAGAAGGGGTAGGATCTTAGGGCTTGGGTTGTAGGAATGGGAAGGACTTCATGAACCCTCGCTCATTCCGAACATCGGGTTAGCATGGGATGTCTGGGTGGTCAGTGTCTTTGGTTCTTGTGGATTGATTTGTATTGGTAATTGAAAAGGGGGTTGGGTGGTGGTCTATGTGAGCTCATAGGTCCTATAAAGACATATATATATATATATGGGTAAATTACCCATAAATTCTCACTATAATGGTGGTGTGATTGGTATATAGCCACTAACCTTATGATTGGGTCACCCATCGACGCTAGGTTCCCCCTTGTGAACCATTTTGGGTTTTCGTTAATTCTGAAAAATGGTTTTAAAAGGTCTTGTTTTGAATTTTGAAAAGTTTAATTTAAAATGGAAATGGATTTGTTTTAATAAATATCCTTGTTTCCTTGTTCTTAGTGTCTTACCTCGTGAAGATTAAATGGATCCCCAAGGTGTAGCTTCGGGTGGTGCATCTTTGAAAAAAACTCTAGTTGATCAACCTATTGACTATGTTCTGAAATTACGGAAGTTGAACCCTACTCTCTTTTATGGTCAACTGAATCCCCTCAAAGAAGAGGAGTGGATGTAGAAGATTGATAAGGACTTTAGTTTCCTCATTCTTCTTGAGAAATTAAGGGTAATGTTTTCTACCTTTATGCACGATGGTCCAACCTAGAAATGGAGGAATTATGTGTCTCGAAGAAAGCCTCGCGAAGATCTTACCTTAGAGTTCTTCAAGTCATTATTCATCCAACAACATTTCTCAAAGATGATGAAGCTGAGAAAGAGGATGGACTTTTGTGGTCCTCAGTAGGGTGTCAGATTGGTATTATATTTATATCAACACTTCTTGGAACTAGTTCTGTACGACCCATGGTATGTTGAAAATAATCCCGAGAAGGCTTGGCATTTTGAATTTGTGCTCTAACTTAAACTGGAGTCAAAGGTGGCATAACCCAACCTAACCACATTATTCGATGTAGTGAGACAAGCCTTTCATGCCGAACATGAATTAGCAGGAGGACTTGTGATGGAGAATCCACCTTGGACTTAGGAAGTGGTGTAAATAATGCCAATAAGAAAAATGGAAAGCAGCTTGATGTTGGTGGTGTTGGTATGGGAATTAAGAGGCCTTCAGACCTCCAGTTAACTTCTTCGAAGTGCATTGTCATGATCTATCATCAGTGTGGTAAGAAGGGTCATAAACATATAGCATTACAAAGTGCTCTAGAAACCTCCCACACCTATGAACACTTGGGTCACCAAAAGTAGTTCTGTCAGGGTGTTTCCAAGGGGCATAGTGAAGCCAAACCCAACTCTTCAAAGGTCACCTCATCCCATCTGCAGAAGTATGGAAATGGTTGGGATCAGTTTGGGGTTTTCTCTATGTAATGTTCTTTTTATTTGATAGTCAGGTCTAGTGTAATTTTGTGGTGTTTCTTTTCCTTTGGTTTTAAGAATGTTTTTTATTAAACCCTTTGAAACTTTTATCTATGTGAAAGTCTGTTTTATTAAATTTGTATTTGTGCTTTCGATTCAGGGGTTTCGAAAGCCCAACTGCAAGGCTTCAATCATCAGAGATCCAGCCCTAGGTCCTAGAGTGAAGCTGGTGCATAGTCAAGATAACCCCATTGGTGTAAAAAAATGGGACTTGGTTTATTTATACCATTAGTGTGGCCTGGTTCGTGTCCTTACGTGGGTGTGAAGTTGTTGGTATATCGACGGTTGTAGTTCTGATGCCCTGTTAGTTGGGCTCTTCCCTCCTCTCCCCTTGTGGTGGAGTTTTTTGGTCTATTTTTAAAGTCTTTGAGTTAGGTTAATCTCATCAGTCCTAATAGTGGGGAGACCCATCGTAGGTATTTCTAAATTCAGTTTTGGCTTGTTCTTATGGTGGGGAGTTCATTCGAGCCTCCCCATGTCAGTCTCTTAGTCTTATCCATGGCATTAATTTAGTGGTGGTTATTCTTATGTGTTCTTATTTTTTATGTTTAGGATGTTTTTATTTTAAGGTTGGTTTGGTCTTTGTGGAAGTTCTATATATTTTGGACTGAAAAACTAGGGGTGTTTTAGCTTTTGGGGGAGAGTAGCACTTAGCGGCGAGTCCTTTTCGACCTCCTGAGTTCATCTTGTTATCTTTTTTCTCATTGGCAGTGTTTTTGTTATCTATTCATTGTAGTTATTTGGGAATATCATTGAACTATAAAGGGGTATCGGTTTTTGTTTTGGGGGGTTTGGTCTTGTTATGTATTTTTGTGGGCAGAAAGCGTTATGGTGGGGTGAATTGTCACACCCGGGTTTGATTTTTTCCTTGGTTCTGGCTTGGGTTGGGGTTCAGGGGACTCCTTGCCTAAATTTTTTTTATTTTTATTGAAAGATAAGTGTTTTGGGATTGGCGATGCCTAATGCACAGGCAGATCATGGTTGGGAGACCATGTGGCTATTCCCAGGTCACCATACGGCCTACCCAGTATGCATGATAAATCAAAAAGTTAAATGATTAATAAAATGAAGTTAAATGAAAAGTTAAAAAATAATAATTTATCGGACAATAAAATGAAAATTAAATTTACCATAAGGAAAAAAATATTATTAGTGATATTAATAATATTATTAATTTTTTTGTTAGTAATATTATTATCATTATTAATATCTTTGTATTTATTATTATTATTAAAAATGAAAATAATAATAATATTATTATTATGATTATTAAATTTAATTAATTAGTATTATTATTATTAAAATTATTATTATTATTTTTTTTTAAAATGAAATTAATATTATGACTAATTTAAATATTATATTATTATAATTATTATTAAAAATGGTTATTAATGTTATTATTATTTAGAAAATGGAAAAATATTTTTATTATTTTTATCATTATGTTATGTTTTTGTTATTATTATTATTATTATAAAGAATTTTATTGTTAAATAATTTTTATTATTATGGTTATGTTATTATTATTATAACTACTATTATTTTTAGAAATAATATTATTAGGGTATTAGTTTAATTTTATTTTTAGGTTTTCCACCCTATCTTCTCTCCCTCTCCCCTCTTATACGACCTACGCCCCCAATGTAGCCCTTGTTCGCACATACCCCACACAGATCCATTCATCAATCCTCTCCCTGTCTGGAACCGCCTTACACCACCTCCACAGATGCCGCCTCCCTATTCTCTAATCGAAATGACCTGCGACCCCCCGTTTCCTACTAGCTTCACCAACACACGCAACTCTTCTTCCGGTGTGACCTCTCCAGCACGTGCATCTCTCCTTCAGCCACCCATGACAGCACGACCCCTTCTCCAGCAGTCATGGACTCACTGAAACACCCCACTCTAGTGGTGGCCTTCCTCTTTTCTCCTCTGGTATTATCTTCTTATTTATCTTCTAGGTTCAGGGTTCTTCAGCTATGATTTCATCTTTAGGGTTGATTCCAAGAATTTTAGTTCAGTTTTCATGATTGGGGTTTTTTCTTGACCCGAAAAGGTGTGGTTTATGTGAGAATAAAGCTCCGCCCTAGTTTCGATAAGTCTTTCAATGATTGAGGAAGGTTATCCCTTACACATAACCTTTTAATTTAAGATTAAACTATTTCAAGTATTTTTTTACTATTCATGATATATAATTAGTGACTTTTAATGTTTAGAATAATTTTCTTTAGGTGAAATTGGTTGGAAATGAGTTTCCCTTGTGAAAATTGGGTATATTGTGTGTGAAAAGTTTGTTGAATTTTTTACAAATAGTTTTTAATTAGTTTGAACAATTAATTACATTATGGAGATGTTATGAATCATAATTTCAAATAGTCTTGATATGCGGTTGGAAAAAAGAGAGGGTTTCAAGTGTGTTTTTGACATAAAATCCTTGGTTTGTTTCTTGAAAAGTTATATAAAATTGTTTTATTATTTTACTAAACTATAAAAAAATGTGAAACATGTTTGAAAAATGTTTGTAGGTGCGCATGTTTTTAAAAATGTATTATAATGTGTGGTTTGTTTTTTTCAGTTGTGCATGTCGTGTGTTTTTCTAAATAGCTAGGTTAACTTTTTTAAGTGTATAATGATTTTAAAAAGCATGGATTGTTTTTCTGATGCATTTTGTTGTTAAAAATATTGTTTAGAGATTTTAAATAGACTTTTTCACATTAAAAAATTGATGATATTCCCATTTTGGAATTCAGAAAAAAAAATATTTTAGACTTGAATGGTAATTTGGATTGACTAAAGTGATTTGTGTGTGTGTTTTCTCATAAAAGAGTGGTTTTTCAAAAATGTCGTAAGGCCCATTTGGGACTTTAAATTAGTCAATTGGAAAACCCAACTAGAGTTGGGTTTCCTGCCTAGTTGGTTGATCATGAGTTAGGAGGGTCCTTGATATAGGAATTCCCTTATATAGTAATTGTTTTAAGGTAGGGGGATAAGCTTGAGGTGGTAGTCATGGTGCTGGATTGTGTGGTGTGTGTGGTTATATAAATGTGACTTGTTGTTTGAATAGTATGGCACACCCCCTTGTGAAATATACATGGGAGCCTAGCATAGCTATGAGGACTACTAAGAACGTATGTTGAACTAGTTCAGATTATGCATTAGCTAGTGGCCCATAGCATGGGGGATATTTTTTTATTATTTCAATTGGATCGGGCCCCTCGACCGGGCTTGGTAGGGTAAATTTCAGGTGTTAATGCATTATGATTTCATCGAGTAGGGCATGCCTTCAGGAAGAGTCACATGTATAGTATATTCTGGTTCTCCTCTAAGTTATTAAGATTTTACATGTTACTCTGATACTAGTATGGTTTGTTTCATTGAACTCATTGTGTAGGATCACATTTCTTGTACTTGGTTTTGGTATTTATCTTGGAAATTGAAAATGTGCACTCTTTTGAAATAGATTTCAGGGTAGATGCTTTAATTAAGAATGAATTCTTCCCTTTTCAATTTTATGAAAAATTATCACTCTTAATTTTTTTTCTCCCTCCCTTCTCCCATTATTCCTTGTTATAAATTCATGAGGGCAATGGACTATAATTTTTTTTTAAAAATGAAAAGTGTGGAAAACCTATGTTTACATTTTTTTTAGTTCAAAATTGAAATTGTTTCTTCTTTTATTTTAAAGTATGTGCATTGTAGAAAAAATAATCTGGGACCACCTACTGAGTTTTAATAGTCAGGAATATAGTGTTTTCATATTTTTATTTTATTCTATAGGTTCCATCTTTGGTTCAGATCTCCATGGGAGACATTTAGTTTCGGTATCGAAGAGTGTCCCACAAGGTTATGTGGAGTATTAATCATGGTAAGGTTAGTCATGTTGTTGTTTGTTCATTATTTTTCCTATAGTCTATTTATTTTGTTTAGTTATATATATTTCTACTTCTTATTTTATTTTAATTGAGAGAAATAATTCCCATTTGTACTCTGTTGATGCACTGGTTCTTGTCTCCATCCCTGGAGAATCAGGAACGCCTCTCAGGCCTTACCACGGATTGGTTTGGGTGACTGGTTTAGGTTTGACCAGGGTTGGTTTGTGAAACCATTACTAGAAGAATTAAACATGAGTAAATTTAATTAAAAGAGATTAGTTTTGAATAATGTTTAATGAAATTCATATTATCATTCCTTTTATGGAAGAATTAGAATATATGACCACTTATGAGAAATTATATGAAATAGTTAGTTTCAAACAAGATAAACCTTGAGGAGATGTGAAAAATGAAACTCAGGGAAGAATGTCTATCCATGGTGTCAAGGAGTATATAAAACAATAAATAAGATCTAGGTAGTTTTTCAATTCCTTTTAATATTGGATCTTATGAGTTTAGGAAAGATTTTCCTAGTCTAAGTGTGAGTGTAAACATCATTTCATACTCAAAATTCAAGAGATTAGTATTATAGGAGATGAAAGTCACCAACTTTTCTCTTAAATTAGTGGAAAAATTATAAGATATCAATGTGGTTTGGTTGATAATATTTTAGTTAAATTAGATAAGTTTTATTTTCTTCTAGAAGCCCTTGTACTTTATATGGATAAAGAAATAATGTCTCTTATTATTTGAAAGCCATTTTTAGACACATGAAGGGAATTAATTTATTTTAGAAACAGGGATTCATTGTTTAGGTTTAGTGGTGAGAAATTTAATTTTAATATTCATTGGGTGGTGAATAATTTTTTGGAAAAATAATTGTATTTGAGTGAGGAAATCATGATGAAATTTGAGTATGTTGCTAGAATCAATTAGTGTAATGAAGGAGTTGATGTGAATAAGATAAAATATGAAAGATTTATGAAAATTATGAAAAAAATGGGTTTCCTTAGAGGATTTAGTATATTGGATGAGTTAATAAGAAAAATAATTTCAAATAGAGCTAACAAGTTTTATTATAAAATGAGTTAAAATTTGATTTTTCAGGATTGACTAAAAATTAGTGTATTGGTCCTATGGAAGTATAGAATATTATACCTCAAAAAAGAGTGGATCTAATTTAAAATAATGAAATAGAAATCATCAATGTAGAGTAGTCTCAACTTATACCATTCATTTATCACGATTGCATGTCTTCTTTCTAATCTTATACTACTTGACATGGTCAGGTTATCTCAATATAAAATACATTAAACAAAGAACTTATGATAGGTAATCCAAATTTTCTCATGATTTCTTATGAATTATTTTTTATGATTTATTTCTAGGAATTTATTTTTGGATATATAAATTAAATCAACCTTATATTTTTGTATCTTTATTGGAATGAATTTTTTACTTTCACGTGTCTATTTTTCTTTCTTATATCCATAAAGGAAGATGTAAAATTATAAGACAAATGTAAAGATATAAATAAATATAAATTAAATGGATAGGGGGTATTTTTTTTATATTATTCATATCTCCTACTTTTTTGGTATTTATGATGTTTTTTAGGTTAAATAATTTGCATGACACACTTAGCTTTCTTGCTATATTTTTTTCTATGATGAAAATACCTACTTAAGAATATCATCATATAATATTTTAAATTTCATTTTTGATATAATTGAATGAGTAATATGGGTTCTATGAGTAAAAATAATGATAATTATATTGATTTTATGAATCATGATTTTGGAATATTGGATAATTTATATATATGAAATTCCTCATTATTTTTTATTCTTTTATTTTCTAAATTTCATGTTAACTAATTTTCTATTATTATTCATTCCATGAGTAATTAGACAATATTATTTTTATCATTAATTAAAGGGTTCTAAACAATATTTTTATATTATTTATAATATCTTATTTCTTGAGAGACAAACTAAGGGAATATTGACTACTGGAAGTTTCATTGATATCTTTTCAAATATATGAAAGAATATAATTTTATTAAGAATATTGATGAATTTTTTATCTGTAACCTTTATACCATTTAATCATGCCTTTACATTTTTTATTTTTGGAGACTATAAAAACCATGAATAAACTTGATAGGGAAGCGAAATTACAAGACTATTTTTCCTTTATAACCCACTATTTTAACTTTTGAATGATTTTAAATGGAATAGGTCGGGGTTCATGAAGTGAAGGGGATGATATGTTTTAGAAAATTGAAATATGTGAGAAGTTATCATTGGTTATGGGGAAAGGTTCAAAAATTTACTTTCATTGTAATTTATCTCTACCCTCTAAAAATTGAAGAAAATGTAAAAGGAAAAATAAAATAAGAATGTTATGTTAGAAAGAGGGTGAGTATTTTATAATGTGGTTGTCATGATTTTGGGAGCATAGAGATGGGGATAATGGTTTTTTTGGGTATAGTAATTTTTTAAACATGTTATTAATTCATACAATAACCATATTAATATTTATAATACCATATATTATCCTCTTATAACATCTTATCACTCTTTTGTTAATAATATTTCATTATTACCATTGTTTTAGGTGTTAACTAATTTGATTTCTCATGCATGTTTTGTCTTGGATGTTCATATTCTTATACATATGATATAGTTCCATAATATTCATAATTATATTAAATTTATAAATATAAATTTTATTCATTATATTCATGTTTAAAATGATTCTTGAAATTTTAATTTGGAAAATGAATCACATCGCTTCATGGAGATGGTAGGTTGTATGTACGTACGTACGAAATTATCATTTCTTTAATGGGATAAAGGGTAAGGAATTAGGTGATATATTAAATATATAGAATCAATATTATGTTATTATTATTATATATATTCGTTTGTTCCATCATTATTACTATCAATTTGTGATGGGGATGGAAAACAAGTTACATCGGTTCGTGAGGCGGTAGTCCACCGTACACACGAGCGATGGTTTTGTTTCCAATTTGATAAATAAAGATATTGATACATATTATTTCGTCAAAAAAATAAAATACTAGTATATTTTATATAATTATTTTATTATATTTTAATTATTAACACATAATTGAATGTGGTAAAGTAATAATTAAAAAAGAAATATCTTGATGAAGACAATTACCTTCGCTTAGAAAAATATCATTTAGATCTATTAATAAAGACCCTAGGGTTTGTATTTTGGGAAGAATAGAAACTCAATAAAGTTTATAATGATATTTGGAAGATATTTTAGTAGGATTGTTTCAAGATAAATGTCTTAATAGGTGCAATAAAGTGAGGGGAGGATGTTCCCTTTTACAAATGAGGTGAGTGTCACACTTGTAAGTTTTCAATGTGTTTCAATAATTTCAAGTCGTATTCTTGGAAATATGAATCCAAAATGGATCATATTTTAATTGTGTAATGGTAATAACCAAATAAAACAAACCAATGGGGTTACATTAAGTTTTTTGGTCATTTTAACCCTTATATATATATATATATTAACCCCTGGTAAACACATTTCGACCTTAACCATAGTAATTAATTTTTACTATTTTTAATATTCATTATGGAAAAACATTAATTTCAACTAATTGAATAATATTAATTATTCTTATTCCAAATATTTTATCTATTTTATAAAATTGAAATCATATAATTGGAAGGATTTAATATAAAAATAATCCTTCAAAACGTGTCGAAAAAATAGTTTTTCTAGAAGTGCATTTTTCAACCATAAGATGATATTACATTAACTATATGACTAGTAATCATAATTATTTAGATTTAAAATAATATACTTTGGTATATAATCTATAAATTTTATTTAAATAATTCATCATTAAATATAATTTTAACAAATTAAAATGGAAATACATTATGCCTTTAAAAAATGTTTTCTGAAAAATATCATTTTATACCTCCAAATGATATTATTTTATTTATATTAAATTAATAGTGAATAAATTATTAATTATACATATAATAAAATATTATTAAAAATAAATTATTTATTTTTAAATACAAAATTTTAAATTATTTATAAAATCTTATTTCTAAGGGAAATTTGCCAAAATTCATTGTAGGCTTATTTTGTCCTAGTAAGTTAAAAATTGATATTCATCCTATAAAATTAGAATTTGTGTGCCATGAAATATTAAAATATTAATTGTATTATATTTTTATTAAAATTTTATGTTCACTTATTATAATTGAATATTGAGTGTTATATTTTTCCATCTTAAAACATCATCCTTGAAATTTTCATTGTTATTAATTTCTAAACAAATGATGGTGGTTCATCTTCATAACATCTTTTGGTTCCCATGTTGCATCATCCATTTTATGACTTTTACAAAGTAACTTTACTATTAGAGTAATATAATTCTTCAATATTTTATCACTAATTTGATGTTTCTATATGGGATCTTCACCGTAAGATATATTATGTTCCAATTCTATTTCTTCATAGGTGAGAAATTTTGTTGGGTCTGGTATGTACTTTCTTAACAATGATAAAGTGAACACAACATGTAAATTAGAGAGACTTGGGGTAATTTCCAAATATTAATCAATAGATATAATTATTTCCATAATTTAAAAAAGGTCTATTTACCTAGGGCTCATTATCCCTTTCTTATCAAACCTTATAACACCATTCCATGGAAATTCATTTAAGAAAACATGATCTCTCACTTAAAATTCCAAATATTTTCTTTTGATTATCAATATTAAACTTTTTCTTACTTTGAGATGTTTTAATATGAGTATGAATAGTATTTAAAGAAAATACTCCTCAATAAGTTTTAGGACTATGATTTTCCTTTCACAAACCACATCCAGATAGGTTGGAGTATGGCATCACTTTCCATATAATGCTTCATACAATGCCATTTGAATAATTTAATGGAAACTATTATTATAGTAAAACTCTAGAAAAGGTAAATATAAATCCCACATACCTTGAAATTCAAATGATCATGATCACAACATGTATTATAATGTTTTAATAGTCTTTTTAGACTGACTATCTCTTTGAGGATGGTAGGCAATTCTCAAATAATGCTCAATATTAAGAGCCTTATGAAGACTCTTCGATAATAATTGTGTAAATAAGGGATCACGATCAGACATAATTGAAATTTTTTGAACATGAAGTCTTAAAAAAAATTTAATATAGATGTTTTAAGGTAATAAAGATTTAAATATTCTCTTATATCAAGGAAATGTGTATATTTGTAAAGGAAATCAACAATAGCCCATATTTCATCATTCCTTATAGGATTATTTGGTAGTCCTATGAGAAATTACACAATAATTACTTCCTCTTTCCACATAAGAATAATTATATATTTTATGAATCCACTAGGATGTTATCTTTAATGCTTCACCTATAAACAAACTAAGCATCTTGATATATAATCAACAATTTACTACTTCATATTAGGCCACTATAAATGTTCCCTCAAATAACAATAAATAATGGTTCCACTAGAGTGTATTGAGAAATTAAATCAATGAGAATAATCCCATGATTAAATTTTTAGCTTAGGTTTATATTTAACACATAGTATCCTTCCAGATTTTAGAGCGTCTTCCTCATAGACAAAGTATTCAAATTTTCCATCACTCCTGAATTTAATTTTCTTTTGAAAATTCTCATAATGATGTTGAAATTTTTTTATCTTTTCCAATAAAGATGGTTTAGAATTAATTTAAAAAAGGATTTATGTATACCCTTAATAATTAAAATATCTATATTTACTAGACCCATAAATAAATGATCTTTCTCAATTAACATTTGTTCAGGACTTGGTGATCTTTCCTACTCAATTAATTTACAAACTTATTTTCCTTTACTAGGTGGTTGTTTATTGAGTAATCATAATCCTTAATTTTATTGTTGCAACCCCTTGCCTCATATTGATCACTTTATTTGAAAATATGTATTTTGGGTTATTATGGTATGTGTATATATCACTTATTTCACCGAATAGATATATAATGTCTCTATATATTTGAAGAAAATATTACATTTTCCAACTCAATATCATGGGTTGGATGGTTTTATTCATGATTATTTAACGACCTTGTTACATATGCAATAAAATTATCCTGATGTATAAAGAAACAACCAATTCTTTTCTTTAATGCATCATTATATATCAAAAATTCATCATTTCAAGATTGTAGAGTCAGAATCATATCATTGACCAATCTCCTCTTAAATTCTTTAAAAAATTATTCACATTCCTTTGTCCATACTAACATAAACCATTTATGTATAATCATGGTTAACAGGTCAGCTAATAAAAAAATTGAAATAATCATTGATGGTAACCTACAAAACCAATGAAATCGCATACCTCGGTTATGTTTGTTGGTGTAGGCCATTATTTGACTTCCTTTGACTTTATAAGATCAAATGAGATTCTATCCTTGGAGATAATATATCCAATAAATGATAATTTATGAATCCAAAATTCATAATTGATAAATGTTTCATATAACTCCCTTCCTCAATGTTTCTCAATATTGATTTGTGTGATTCTCATGGTCCTCATTTATTTAATAATTCACTAATATATCATCAATAAATACAAAAAAAATCATCAAGATATTAATATTCTATTCATTAGATCCATAAAAACTGTGGGTACATTATTCAATCCAAAGGGAATTAATATAAACTTGTAATGTTCATACCTCATTTTAAATATTTTATTTTTAATATCTTCCTTCTTTACTTGTAATTTATGATACTTAGAATAATGGTCAATCTTTGAAAAATATTGATCTCTATGAATCTAATTGAATAATTCATTAATGTAAGGAAAATGATACTTATTATTTATTATAATTTATTTTAGTTTCCTATAATCAATTCATAGACTCATGGATTCATCTTTCTTATTAATAAAAAATATAGGGTCTTCCCAGGGTGAAACACTAGAGAATATAAATCCCTTATCAAATAAATCCTATATTTGTTTCGTAAACTCCACTAATTTCATAGTAGTAATTATATAGTTATTATTTGATATAGATCTTTTATTACAGATTAAATCAATGGAAAACTCAACTTCACACTTTGGTGTATGTTCAACTAATTCCTCCATAAATACATCAATGTATTTATATACAATAGGTAAATCTTTAATTTCAAGATTACCTTTTCCATAAATATATCATTTTTGTCTTCTTCATTAAGAATATTATTCAAAAGACCCATTGAGGGTGGATCTAGACATAACCCATATAATGAAGTCTTCAATATAAATATAAGGAATTCTATATCTTCATCATGAATTGTAATTTCTTTCTCTTTAAAATAACTTTTTTCATCATATTTTGAAATCTAATACATACCAAGTATTATATAAAATTAAATCATATTTATAATTATAAATTCAAAATATAGATCATGTTTATATGACATAATGGTAATTGCCTAACACATCATTATAATAGTGAGATTTATACTATGAGTTTTAACTAACAACTCGGTTTTTATGGTGTGAGGGAAATATCTAATTTTCTTTGAAAACATGGAAGATATAAAAGACTGTGAGTATCCATAATAAAATAAATAATTAGATAAATTTGAGTCTATGATTAAATTACCTTGTACCCCATATTTGGGAACTTCAACCTCAGATGTAGTTATCATATAATCTTGACCTTTTACCATAGGCCCCTTTAATGTTATATTCCATTAACACTTGGAATATTGGTTTGAATAATGCCTCATTTATTTAAATTTGAAGTATTGGATTGTATTTATCTCTTTATTTCCCATATATTCATGATATGTATTTCCCTTATTTCTTCACTGGTGACAAACTCACATTCTCTTTAATTATTTTTTAGTATTTTTATTTCCAAAATTTTCACATGAAACAAATTACTTCTTCTTATTTTACTTAGATGCATTTCCTTTTTATTTGTGTTTAACCGACCTCTTATTCACTGGATTTCCCATAAATATATAGGATCTATAAAATTCCTTCTCTTTTTTGATGACGTATTAAATTATTTCCCTATATGACGAAAAAAAATTAGAAACTAGTTCCCTTTCAGATACTTATACCAATCCCTTTAAATAAATGGTAAAATATGAATTCTATATTAAATATGTGATATATAGAATATATGGATAGTTTTTTAAATGTATATTCATAATCTACAATATTTTTTACTTCATTTTCTTCAAGTTTTGGAACTTTCTATTCATTTAAGTCTTTTTCTTTTGAGGGAAATATTTGTCAAATAATTTTTCTTTAAAATATCTTCATTCCATATATTCTATTTCTTCTTAATACTTAGTATTATTGATCAATGACCATAATTTATTAGTATCACCCTTGAGAAAATATACACCTAATATAATATTTTCCATTACATTACATACCAAGACTAGAAATATCTTTTCAATGGACCTAATTAATTACTCATCTGACACTATATTAGTATTTACACTAAAAATGGGGGCTTATGTCACATGAAACGATACAATATAGATGTATCATAACATAGAATATCATATTTCTATATATTTTCAAGTTTATTAATCATAACATGGGTCATATGCACTAATATATCCATGATCTTTTCACCTCCAAAACTAGTTGTATTCTCTTGTTCGGTAGGGAAATTTTTATATAGGTGACGAGTATTGATACCATTATTTCTTATAGGTTCCATTTCTATAAAATGGAATATACTAGACTAGAAAATGACCTTGTGAATTTTAAATCGTAATATATATTTCTAAATCTGGTGTAACACTTGACATAATTTTAAAATTGATCACTATTAATCTCAGAATCATAAAATCAGTTTCCTTATGAATATCTTAAAATCATAAAATTATTTTCAAATACATTATAATGGTTAGTAAAGAAAAATTTAATTATCATAATATTATCCCTCAATGGTTTTAAACTAGTTAATTAGTATGGTCTCATTCATCGTGCACTAGAATTATGGATGAGATAGACTCGATCAACTATTTTTGGGGTTGTTACCCCTAGATGCATTTGTGCCAAAACCACGTCCACTTATAGTATCTAGATAAGGATGTATTGGTAGGAAAACCATATAATATATACCTTACCAAAACTTTAAGATGTTATCCTATACTTATAATTATCCTCAAATTCATTCATTGGGTTATGTTCCCTAATCTATATTTTCCTAAATCTTTTTCTCAATGTTTCTAATAACTTTCGATGATACCAGCTATAACAACCCCAAATATATTAACCCAAAGTTGGTGGATAATTTATTACATTGGAATATATATAAGGGGTCTAATCCTAAAGGACCGGTCATTTTACTAGTCTTAAAGATCTGGGTGCATACATGATACCTATTATAAATTGGGATTAAAATATAAAACAAAATAAAAGAAAACATTTTTCATCCTTAAAACTCATTAAAATATTTCGTCATTCTAAAATATGTAAAGGGAAAAAAATTATTTTGATCCAAAATGATCAATAACGGTTCTATAAAGTGGAATATATTATGAGTAAATAAGGCATAATCAATATGGCAATGTAACACATGTCATTTAATCAATAACTTGAGCACGAAATGCATCCATGGATAATATCAATGAAATAATATCATGGATAATAATAAATGAATTCTCAGTAAAGTAATTTCATTATAATGGTCATCATGATCTAAGACATCATGATATTTTTAACATCAATACCTTTCCCCAAGACAGTTTAATCTATGGGTAGGTATACACTAAAACCCCATTTAATTTGGCCAACTGATTTTTCTAGTGAGACTATCAATGCATCGAGGGAATATCAATTATCAGGCCTCTCCCATAACTTCATGTCCAATTTAGTAATCATATATTTAATTATCAATTAAATTTATAAATAATATTCCTTATCAATAAATATCTATATTAAGTAAAGAATATTGATTTATTAAGATTTTACACATCCAATAAAATAACTTTCATAGTAAAACACCGTATATAAAAATGGTGTACAATTTATTTAATAATAATATATATTATAAAAACAATATTGATATTAAATATATATATATAATTTCCAACAATAATAATAAATTAAATGTTTCAAGAGAAATTTAATGGCCACAAAATTAGTAATTGATAACAGATGGCCATAGATTCATCAGAAATGTAGGTTTTGAAAAAAAATCATGTTAATTAGAGAAATAACGAAAATGAAATATATATATTAAGATAATATTTAATTTTATAGTTTTCTTTATAAAACTATTGAAAACATATAGAAGAATCTAAATTTCATAAAATGGTTATGGTGGTTGGGAAGTCTACAAACACCTTATGCGTTAAACAAATACTCCTTTTGAATCCTTATAAAGAACGTCAAAAATAAAAATCTTAAAAAACATTATAAATATTAATTTTATACAATTTAAAAAGTAAAATTAAAATTAAAATTTATCTAACAAATAATTCTAATAGTAAAAAAAATTTTTGTAAAATTATTTTAAAAAACATGGACTTGGAAGAAAAATATATCTATTTAGAAGAGATATAAAATTGGTTTTTATTTTAAAAAATCTTCTACTTAATTAAAGTTCCAAAGAGAGGAAATTTTGGAATAAAATATATAAAGTCCTTAAATATATATATGATACGTAAATATATGGTTGTTATGAAGGATGAATTGTAATATTCCTTTAATGAAAATTAAGGAAATCCTAAAAAATGAGGTTGTAAAAAAGTCCTTACCTATTTGGTAACATTTAAATTTTATCCCCTTGAAACAATAAAATTTAATTTCAATTTTAATCATCATGAATAATTATTTATTTATGTTAAATATATCAAAGGGTTTTTATATTCACCAAATAAAATTAAATATATTCATAATATCAAATATATCTCAATGGAGTAAAAATTGTGAGGAAATTCTCTTACAACACGCTTCTATTTAGATGAACATTATTTAATCTAATTTATAATGGTTTTAAAAATATTATTAATTTATTAAAGAAAATATTAATATTTATCATATCATATATTATCCTCTTATAAAATCCTATCACCCATTCATTAATAATATTTCATTATTACCAATGTTTCGGGTGTTAACTACTTCCTTTTCTAATGAATGTTTTGTTATGGATGTTCTTGTTATTGTTCATAGAAAATAGTTACATAATCATAATAATGATATAAAATTTATAAATATCATATTTGTTTCATTATATTCATGTTTATAATCATTATTTACATTTCAACATGGAAAATGAATTACATCATTTGGTGGAGATGGTAGACCATACGCATGAGTGACATTGTCAATTCCATAATAAGTAAAAGGGTAAGAAATTGTGAGATACATTAAATTTTAAGAATCAATATTATGTTATAAATATCTTATATATTAATTTTTTTCAACATTATGACTATCAATATGATTCTGGGATGGAAAACAAATTACATTGATTCACAGGAAAGTAGTCTGTTGTATACATGAGTGATGGTTTTGTTTCCCATTAGATGGAGAAGGATATAGATAAATATTATGAAATAAACATAATGACATATTTTTTTATGTTATATAATTTTTTTATTATATTTAAATTGTTAACACATAATTGATGGAGGTAAAATAAGAAGTAAAAAAAAGAAAGAGCATGGTGAAGACAATTATCTTTTCTTTGAGAAACCTCCTTTGGATATCTATTTAAAGTCCCTAGGGTTTTCATTTGGGGAATAAAATTAACTCTTTAATTTGAATAAGGATGTTAGGGGGATTGTTTTTTAGTTTTTTTAGATAAATTCTTGTATAGTTTTGAATAAGTGATGGGAGGAGGTTCTCTTTTATAATTTAGGTGAGTGTCACACATGTAAATTTTCAAACTTTCTCAACAATGTCAATAAAACCTCTTGTAAATACAGGTAAAAAATGTATAATATTAAAATTTTATAGGGTTAAGGATACAATAAAACCAAATAATGGGGTTTTAGTGATTATTTGTCCATTTTAACCCTTATTTTTATATATTATTCCCCTGAAAAACTCATTTTGGCATTAATCGTAGAAATTAATGTCTATAGTTTTTACTATTAATTATGATAAAAATATGAACTTATTAACTATTATTAATTATTATTATTTTAAATATGTAATATATTTTATCAAATTCAAATCCCAAAAGTTTCATAATTTAATTTAAAAATAAACCCCCAAAACATGTCAAAAATGGTTTTTCAATAAATGCCTTTTTCAAGAATAATATAATATTACATTCACTATATGACTAGTAATAATAATTATATGGATTTAAATTAATATATATAGATATATAATCTATAAATTCATTAAATATTATTTTATTAATTAAAATTTAAATACATTATGCCTTTTTAATAAATATTTTTTCTGAAAAATATCCCCTTTTACCTCCAAATGATATTTTATTTATTACTACCAAATTGATAGTAACTAAAATTTTAATTATAAATATTATAAAAAATTATTATAAATAATGTTAGGAATAGTTAAATACTATATTTTCAATACAACATCATTTTACCTTCTTTCAGGTACTTCTTTCTCCTTGGTTTTATCCCCCTTCCCATTTGGGTATAGTTTCAATTTTTTCTGAAGTATTTAAAAAAGTATAGGTTTTCTATAACAACCTATGATGTGGAGGTAATGATGCATAATGGTGTTGGAGGGGTTGTTTCATGGACCTTGAATCTGTGGTGAAGGTATGTTTGAGGTCAGGAAGGGCTGCGATGTAGGCGGTTGGATGTGTCGTGGATCCCTAGAGACCATTTTTCAGAGCTAATATCAATTATCACATAGTTATTCCATGGATATTGGGATAAATCGTAGCCATATTCTATAATTTTGACCCTACAATTTGTATGTCTAGTTGTGTAATGGGGGCTTGAGTGAACAGGTTGGATGTTATTATCTATATGGTAGTAGTTGTGGCATAATGTTTAGGTTGTGTCGTGGTGTTACCCCAGGTTAATAGGATCTGGTTGAGGTATATGGTGTTTTTTAAAGAGTTTGGTTAACCCGGAGGTGTTTCGGCATGGTCTGGGGTGGTTGTGCTATGGTCTTGTTATTTTTATCATTTTTTCGCCGTTTCCATAGGGGTTTTGGTGTGGTCTATGTTTTTTTAAACTTAAAATTTCTTTGACATTTTTAAATCCAAACATCACCCACTCAAATATCATTAAACATTTTGTATTTTTAAGGCACCTAAGATGATTTTTGACTCCTCCAACTCCTTTTTTTCTCATGTCAAAGCATCATTGGATGTGTCTGATCCATATCTTATAAGATAACCTTCTTCTTGTCTCGAATAAATTTTTCTTCTCTTATCTCATTTGAGAATGATGAATCCTCACGTTATTTATAGATCGAAACACTATTCTAAATGTGGTGTGTTTATAGGGATTACTTCTTGATATTATTTACCTTTTTCTATTCATCGATGTTCTCATTTCATGTAATTGATAATTTGATATTGTGATTAAAGGTAGGTGGTTCTATAAGAATTTTTTATACGTATGAAACATCAGTTTCTTTCTCAATTGATATGAGTTTTTAATTGATTTCTGAACCTTTCTTTTGTTTTTTTGGTAAGGCATGGATTTTGAAAGAAAAAACCCCTTTTTAGAAGTTTTTGGGAAATTAAAGCATTTTAATAAAATATAGATTTAATTAAGAAATGATTTGATTTGATAGTTTATTTATATGAAAATGGCTTAAAATGAAAGATGATTTTGAAATATGTGAAATTGATGAAAACCATGCTTTTTTTTAAATTGAAAAGGGAATTTTCAAACCTAATACTTGGAAATTAAATTGGGAATGATGTTTTATTTTAAAATGGATGATTTTTTCATGTTTATATTATTGATTGAATCACATGTAAGCCAGGGTAGTTAGTGGTGAATAGGAAAATCACACAAGGAATTTAACTCCTTAAAAATGTATCGATGATAAAAACTCTAACAAAAACCTAATCTAAATGATATTCCCCCAATGGGGTGTTTTTCTCATTTTCATGATCTAGGAAATGTGTTCACACTTTTGTCTTGATCATTAATTGAGAAGTGTGAGGATCCTTAAAGAAAAAACTAACTAATTATTGGGCTTGTGACATGTTTCTAGGATGTATTTTGATTTAATGATTATATTCCATTGATTATAGAAATGTTTTATTCATTACCTTTCTATTTTTATGATAAATATTCACTTAATCATGTTTTAATATAAATCCCATCTTTTGAATTGAAATCATGTTTTGATTTAAAATATTTAAATGATGTTACATGAATTATTTATTTAAAATTAAATCCAATATATTTTACTTATATTGGTATTGCTTAAGGAACACATAGTGAGACCCTACATGGATTTTTATCTCACACCCTACTTTTTCCATTGATCATTTTTAGATCTTTTTATTCCATGTCCAAGAAATGGGAAAGAACCCCTTGGAGGTGGTGGGTGTACATGATTCACGGGACCTAGAGTGATAGAGGTAGATGGTAGAGATATGATACAACTTTTACATGGGTTCTCTAATCCTTTATTTGATATATTTCATGTCTTTTGATGATTTAATATTTGGATTTTTTTTTACTTGTTTGATTCAGGTACTTTCTTTTTATAGAGTGTTTGGTATACCATATTTGTATTGTTTTATCTTTCACAATTTCATCATGATCATGGAAAAAACATTCCATTTGACATTGATCTGATGAGAGGTGCTAGTATCCAACTCATGGGGATTAGGGAAGCCCTTCAGGACATGTTAGGTCCAGCTCGGGTATCAGTGTACTAGGGTATTTGGGATGGTTCATGATAAAGTTTAATCAAAGGTATGGGTTGTGCATCATTCATTGATGTTATTATAATGTTTGGGTTGTACTAATAGATAGGATCTAGGATTATTTGGACATAGGAGGTACTTTTGAATGAGTGTATAGCCATCTCTTGTCATAATGAGCCTTAAGTCAACATGGGTGTTTAGAAAAAGTGATTTTGAGTAATAATTTGATCTTATTGTAGTATTTTCCCTACCTTTGATTTGAGTTTGTTAAAATCCCAATATTAAATTCTATTTTATGGAATTGATATTCCTACATCTCTTTATTGATTTTTTGATCTATGTATCCTTGATGTTTCAGTTTTTTCTATTCATATTATATAGATTTATGCCTTTGAGATGACATTTAAATAGGCAACAAGAGGAATTCATTGGTGAACTACAACAAGTGAATCCTCTAGTGGACCAGAATCATATTGATATAGTAGTGTGAATTGTCTATGAACTGGGATAGGTAGCTAAACCCATTCTTATTCACATTTTGGTAGTGAAACCTCGAATTGATTAATCTTGAGATCATGCTAAATAGTTCCTTTTCCAGTATCCATCATCTTTCTAGGGCTCCAATGATTCTCAAGAGGCTGAGGATTGGTTGAAAAAAGATTGATCTACTTTTTTAGTTCTTAGAAATGCCTGCTTCAATAAAGATGATGTGTTTTCCATTTAATCAAGAATGACCTAGTATGATACTGTGGGATTTAATGGATATAGAAATGAAACATGAGGGATTGGGGTGAAAATAATTTAGAGTTATTTTATCTAATAAGTTCTATCCAAAATCTATTTTCTTGGTGAAATACATAGTGTTTCTCAGCCTCCAATTGGGTGATAGGACCATGACAAAATATACAGACCATTTTCTTCATCTTATTCAATTTTATCCTGAGGTAGTGATGAATGAGAGACTGAATACTATAATATTTAATATAGATCGTTGATTTGATATTCAATATAAATTATTTATGTTGAAGTTCAATTATTATGTAGACATACTAGATCGAGCATTGATGGATGAGCTATAACTAGTTGGAAATTCATGGTTTATGGGAGTTCCTTTTTCTCCCAATAGCAGTTTCATTTGTTTCTTTAGATAAAAGAGAAATAATGATTAGTCGTGTGGGGAATCTAGACAACATGAACCATCTAAAAATCTGGAAGTTTCTGGAAGAGTCTCTATGAGTTACTTCTAGTGTGGAAAGGCTATCTATTTGAGGAGAATTTTTACTAAGGCACCAAATATTTGTTGTTCCTGTGGTCATTTAGGACACCTTCAGAAGATCTATCATTTCTTTTCTACCCCTTGTAGTGGAATGAGCTCATATGCTCAAAAAAATACTATGGTAGAATTAAATTATTCAATAAATAATAGGTAATATATATAGGAATATAGAATTAATATTCTCCATTCAATGTAGGAGTCTTTATATAATATTGATACAGGTATAATGAATGTGAGAGGAACCATCACTATAGATTAATTTTAATGATTATTTTAATTAATATGGGTTCTTCTCACTTGTTTATATTGAATAATATTGTGAACCTGTTAAACCTTCTGATAGATATTTTTTATTTTGTGATGGATATTACTACACCCCTAAAAAACAAGGAAAAATAATCTCTCTGATGTCCCTATTGTGTTTTCTTTCAATAAAAGATTGATCTTGCTTAGAATTTTCTAGTTCTTGACAAGAAAACTCATGATGTCATTCTCGAGATGGATTGGAAGAATTCCCATAAGGCCCTGACTTATTATTATATTTTGTAGGTATCCTTCACCACACTAGGAAGGGTGTACCATGTTTTTTAAGGTGAATGGGACCAAGGTTGATTAGAGTGGGACATTATTTTCTGGAGTTGGGAAGGGTAATATTGGTTTTTTATTTGAACTTGGAGTGAGAATATTTTATTGAGGATATCCGTCAAATTTTCATCAATTTTCATGATGTGTTTCCATCTAATTTCCTTAGATTATAGCTGGTCAGATATGTGGATTTCTTTATTGATTTGGTACCTAGTACTCAACTGATATTGATACCCTCTTAACATATGGCAGCATTGGTGTTGAAATATTTGATGATTTGGTTGGTTGATTAATTGTAAAAAGTATTTATACAATAGAGTCTCTCACCTTGGGTAGTGCCTATGATTTTTTCTAATAAAGATGCTGGAACACTTCACCTATTGGTTGATTATAAGGAACTCGTTCATGTTACGATAAAGAAAAAGTATCTTTTTTCTCAGATAGAAAATATTGTTGACCATATGAAAGGGGAGAATTTATTTTAAAATATTTATGATTGATCTGGTAATCACCAGTTTAGAATTAAAGAATCTGACATTTAGAAGAATACCTTCAGGAGTAGGTATTTCTATTAAGAGTACCTTTTTATGAATTTTAGTTTAACCAATACTTATATATTTTTTATGGAACTGGTGAATATGATATTCAATGACTGCCTCAGATTGTTTTTGGCAATTTTTTTGGATGAAATTTTGGTTTACTCCAAAACAAATTAGAATCATGTGCATCATTTGAGAGTAGTTCTGGAAATTTTGAGAGAACACTGACTATATGAGAAGATTTCAAAATGTATTTTATGGTTTTGAGTAGTGATGTTCCTGGGATATGTGGTCTTGAAACATGTTATTTTAGCTAGTCTTGAGAAGTTGAAGGATGTTATGACATGGGAGAAACCACATAATGTTTCCAAGATATGGATCTTCTTTGGCTTGGTGGGATATTACCATAGGTTCATTAAATATGTATCAAATTTGTCTTTTCCAATGACCACTCTCACTTAGAAAGGGGTGATGTTCTTGTATGATTCAAAAATGACATTATTATTTTGATTAGTTGAAAAATAATCTGATATATGTACCAAGGTTGACTCTTCCAGAGGTTGGTCAAGGTTATGTGGTCTTTTTTGATGCATCAGGTTCATTTTTTTGTTGTATTCATATGTAGGGTGATCGTGTGGTAGCTATGGTTATAGAAATCATAGGTCACAAAAGAATAATTATCCAACTCATGATCTTGAACTCACAGTAGTGATTTATTCTTTTAAGAATTGTTGGAATTAACTTTTTGAATAATGTTTTATCGTCTATTCAAAACAAAAATTCTTGAGTTATAAATTCCCATAAAAATATTTAAACCTTTAGTAGAGAAGTTGGGTAAAGTACCTATATTCTTTTTATATTCATATTTCATATCCCCTTGGATAGGGGAATGTTGTAATTGATTAATTTATCAAGAAACTTCTAAAGCAGGTTTTGAAATAATAATTGAAATAGTGGAATATGATTACTCTATTTTCTCAGTTTCACTTAGGGGTCTGATAGGATGTGTCTAAATTTATTCTGATTAATGTTTAGTTGACATTTATTCTTCTTGAGATGAATCTTCATGATCAAATTCTTGATGATGAATTTTTTGTAATTGGTAACTCTATTTATGTTTGCGATCCCATTGTTGAGTTTTTTCTCTTTATAGGGTATCCTATATTTTTGGAACTAGTAGGTCGTACCCTTAATGTTAGAAAGGTTGTGATGGGGGGTTTCCATAATTCCCAGTGGGCAATGCACCCTAGTACCATAAAAATGTTGTATGATATATGACAATTATTCTGGTGGTCGGGTATGAGGAAATATATCATTGAATTTTTTTCTCATTGTTATACCTACCAATAGGTCAAGGTCGAACACCATAAACCTTCAGGTTTTCTTCAGTTCGTTCTTATGCTGACTTGGAAGTGGGATAAGATTTCGATTGACTTTGGGGTTGGGTTACCATGTACCCCTTTATAGAATACTTTTATATGGGTGGGATCAATAATATGACCAAATTATTTCACTTTATACCCATTTTCGATACAACCAAATTTGAGGACTTTGAAAGTAACTAAGTTAAAGAGATTGTCTATTTTTATAGACTTCCTTCTACTATAGTCTCTGATTAGGATCCCTATTTTACTTCTAATTTTTGGAGAGGCCCCTAGGAGAAAATATAATCCTATGTATGTTTTATAATTACATATCATCTATATAATAATGGATCGATAGAATGATATATATAGATTCTTGAGGACATTCATTGTTCTTGTGTTCTTTCCTTTGGTGGGTCTTGGGATGATCATTTGGGATTTGTTGAGTTTTTTTATAATAATAGTTACCATTATTTTATAATAATGGATATTTTTAGGCCTTTTATTATAGGGCTTGTATATTACCTCTCTATTGGATGGATATTGGTGAAGATTCCTTTTTTGGGTCAAGTTTGGTCTAAGAGATGACGTTGAAGATCCAATTGATTCATTATAAAATAGTGACAACACATAGTTGGTGTAAATACTATACTTATCATCATCAATGACTATTTTAGTTTTCAATTAGTTGTTAGGTGTTCTTGACAATTTCACCTCGGTTGGGTCACCGAAGGCTTAGGAAGCCGGGAAATCTTGCACTGAGGTTTGTGGGTCCTTTTGATATTTTTGAGTAGGTGGGGAAAGTGGCTTACCATTTGGAACTTACACCACAGATGATGTTGATACACAATGGGTTTCATTTATTGCAGCTCAGTAAGTATATTTAAAGTCCTTCTCATGTATTTATCTGGGAAGATCTTAATGTAGAACCTAGTTTATCTATTACTAAGCATCTAATCAGGATTCTTGATTCTGAGAAAAAGGTTATTCATGGGAAGATGATACTTTTGGTCCATGTGTTATGGAAACATGGATATGCTTCACATGAGATGTGGGATCATGAGTCACTGATGAGAGATCAGTGTCCTTATCTCATTGATAGGGAATCTTATTTGAAGTCATTATATGTAAAGAATGTTTTATGGTGGAGAGGTTGTAACATCTTGTTACCTTCCTTCATGTACTTATTACCCTCGATATTAATCCCATTCTCATTTGGGTATAGTTCCATCTTTTTAAGGATTTTTGAAAAAAGTGCAGTTTTTCTACAGTAACATGCACTCTGGTGGTAGTGTTGTGGTGTAGATTAGAGTGGGTGTGATATAGACCACAAGGTTGCTTTATATGGGATTTGGAGGTCATAAACGGTTGTGTCATAGGTGGTCAGATACCCCATGGATCCCTATAGACCATTTTTGAGAGCTACTACCAATTATGGCATAGCTATGTCATGGAGACTGGGCCACATTTAGTCCTCTTTTAGTATTTTTTCCTATGTTGTAGAGGGACAACTGTGGCATTGAGGCTCAAGTGAGGGAGTTAGGTTCTATTACCTATATAGGAATAGTTTCAATGTGGTTATTAGGCTATGTAAAATTCTTACTGTAATTTAAAAGTAATTGGGCAAGGTCTTTGGAATGTTTTTAGGATTTTGGTTGACTAGGAGGTGTTATGGCATGTTTTGGTGTGCTTCCACCATGGTCTGGCTATTTTCATTGTTTATTCACTGCGAACATGGGGGATATGGAATGGTCTTTGTTTTTATAGACTTAAAATTAATCTTTCAATTTTAAATCCCAATTTCACCTAAGAGTAGTTTTGAATCCTCCAACACCTTTTCTTCTCTAACAAAAGAACTAGTGGATGCATTGGATCCATCTCTAGTAAGAGAACCTTATTCTTATATAGATTCAATTTTTCCTCTCTTATATCCATTGAGAGTGATGGATCCTCATGTTATTGATGGATTGGAACACTGTTCTAATGGGGTGTGTTTTTAGGGATCCTTTCTTGATCTTCCATGCCATTGAATATCCTTCAAAATTTTCATTTTAGGTGATTTATCATGTGATATTATGATTAAAGGTATGTGGTCCCTTAATTATTTTCCAAACATATTGAACCTTGGTTTCTTGATAGATTATAATAAATTTTAATTGACTTATAAAACATGATTTTTTTGCTTTGGTAAGGTAATAATTTTGAAATAAAACCCCCTTTTTAAATGATTGGATTAACAAGATATATTTTATTAAAATATGGATTGAATTGAGAAATTATTTGATAATTAATCTTTGAGAAAATGGCTTCAAATGAAAGATCGTTTTTAATAGTATGAAATTAATAAAAATCATGATTTTTCTTGAAATTTAAAATGGTATATTGAAACCTAAAAACTGGGTAATAAAAATTTTAATGATGTATTGTTTTTAAATGAATGTTTTTCCCATGTTTATTTGATTGATTGAATCACATATGATCCTGGGTAGTAAGTGGTGAATATGACAATCAATCTAGGACTATGCCTCCCTTTAAATGGATTGAAGATGAATAATATAACAAAACCCGAGCCTACATGATCTTCCCCATAAAAGGGGTGTTTTTTCCACTGGGTTGAGTCGAGGTACATGTACACACTAGATCTATGATCACTAATTGATGAGAGTGGGGATCCTAGAACCGGAAACTAACTAACTATTGGGATTTTGACATGGTTCCATGATGTATTTTTATTTGATGATTATATTCCATTGATTATAGAACTTTTTTATTTATTTACTTTACATTTTTATGAAAATATATTCATTTAAGACTTGTTTGATATAAATTCCATCTTTTGACTTGAAATATTGATTTATTTTAAAATATATAAATGATATATCATTCCTTGTTTATTTAAAAATAAATGATATATGTTTTACTTGTATTATAATTGATTATGGAACACTTGATGAGACCCTAATGATATTTTTATCTTACACCCTACTTTTTCCATTGGGGATTTTTAGATCTTCTTATTCTATGTCCAAGAAAAGGGAAAGCGCCACTTGGAGGTGGTAGGTGTACTTGATTCATGGGAACTCGAGTAATGGAGGTGACTTGTGGATATGTGATCCACCTATTGCATGGGTTATCTAAGCATTTATTTGACTGATGTAATATCTTTTGATGATGTACTGTTAGGGTATTTTTTTAATTATATGATTTTGGTACTTTCTCTTTATGAAGTGTTCATCATACTAACTTTGTATTGATTTAAATTTTGGTTCTTCATCATTCTTGTTGAAAAATAGTTCCCTTTGATATTGATATGATGTCAGGTGCTAGTTTCCAACCAATGGGGATTGGGAACGCCCTTCATGATAAGTAAAGACTGGTTTAGGTTTTCTTATATCAAGGTATTCAGGCTGGTTCCTAACATTAAATTTTTCATAAAAGCTTATTTTTAAGGGAAATTTTCAACAAAAAAATAATTATGTACCAATTTGATCTAGTAAGTTCAAAATTGATATTCCTCTGATATAATTATAATTGTTATGCCATGAAATATTAAAATTTTCCATATATTATATTTTTATTAAAATAGGGTAATCACTAACTAGGATTGAATCTAGGTTGTTACAGGGATGGTTCATGAAAGAGAGTATTTAGCATAGGTTTAAAAAGTAATTATCGTGTTTAATGAGTCTCTAAGAGAAATTTTCTAATAAACACCCACTAATATTTTCAATAATAATTGATAAGAAGTTAAAGAAGATCCATAGTTTATTCTAGATATTTATGAATGTAATAATTATCAACAAAGTAAGATTTTCATAGTGATCATGCAGGGCCAGCTCATGAAGTCAATTTATGAATAGAAGTTAACAAATATTTTTTACTAAGAATAGTCTATGAAAGAAATTTACATGGATAATTTCATGAATCCATGACATGAAGCACGTTACCCCAAAGGAAGTTCATAAAGTGGCAGTGATCCCATAAGGATGGGTTAGGCAAAGTGAATCACACAGTCTGCTAAGGGATGTATATATCCCCCAAGTTTAGTATGCAGTTAATAGTATTCTTTATAAAACTTTGTTTAAGTTATATTTCACCAGGAATTTTATCATGAAAAAAATTGGTAGGTATTTTATAGATCATGGGGTATATTGGAAGACCATTTTTTATTTTTTATGATAAAAATTGAATCATTCACTCTTGATAATGTGAAGAGATCATCAATTCAATAAACTACGGCAGACTTCATCTAGAGTGGTGCATAAAGAGTAGTCAATATAAGTAATTTGAAGGAGGAAATTTTTTATCCCTAAATTCATTATAAAGTTGGTGTGCCAATAATGGGGTAAATATGTATAAATAATTTTAATCAATTAAAAATAATGAATTCTAGTGAATTCTAGGAAGATCAATGCACCATTGGATTATACTCCTCGAATTATCCCTTTATAGTGAACCAAGTAAAAATCATTATGTTTTTTATTTTATTTCTACATATGTGATTTTTTTGGATGTGTGGTTGAATTTTATAGGTTTAACATGATATGAACAATGTTTCGTCAAGATTATAAATAAAAAAAATAAAAAATTTACACCCATATTCACCCATCCCCTCTAAGGATTTCTCTTTTTGAAAACATTAGTCTCATATATAGGTTATGAATTTTAAATCTTTCATAAAATATATTTTTATATGGATAATGAGGTCAATATGAATGGATTTCCATAATTTAGTAGAATAAATTATCAAATAAAGAATAACATAATGTGCTCACACTTATTACATCTTGGACTATAATTCTTCTTTGTTACTTTACATGCGATACATGTTAGTGACACATCATAACTGTTAATGAATGAATAAAACATGAAGTTTATTGATGCAAATGAAAAAGAAAAAAATTATTTATCAGTAGAATTATTGAACTCTATCTATATGAAAGTGGTGAGTTTAAAAACTTCTAAGTCTATGTGAGAGAAAATGGTTAAGACATATAGAGGTGATATAAAAGTAAATGAAGCTAATCTTCATGTTTTATATAATAGGTTTGAATATTTGAAAAATATATCCTAATAAAGATAAAAATAGTTTCTTCATCCAAATCACTGAGTTTTTTATAGATACACGAGGAATTTGTGAAGAAATAAAGGACATTAATATTGTTATGAAGATCTTACAGTGGTTCCCACCATTGTATAATCTATAAGATTTAGTTCTTGAAGAGATGAAACTATCCAAGTTATCTCTTCATGACATGTTAAATATTTTTGTGGATTATAAAATGATATTTCACTACAAAAAATAGGGCAATTGGAGTGGGTTTTTAGAGGTGTTTATGTACAACCCCTTATAAATTAATTTTTGTATAAATTAGAAAGGGTTTTTCACAACCCACACTAATCATCAAATTTATAGGGGTTTCACAACCCCTTATAAAATTTTTACCATTATTTTTAAAATATTTGGTTGGATTTTAGAAGTACTTATTTAAAACTACTACAAATTTAATAATTAGTGGAGTTATATGTTTGGTTGGATTTTAGAAGCACTATATATATATAATATTCATTTAGATTTTAGAGGCTATATATATATATATATTATTAATTTGGATTTTAGAGCCTATATATATAATGATATTTTTTTAAGGAAATAGTGTGGGTTCACAATCCCCTCTAATTTATGACATTAGAGAGGGTTCATTAATCGAAGATAATCTCTTATATTATAAGGGTTTTGGACCCTCCCCCCCCCCCTCTAATTTATGGCATTAGATGGGGGTTTCAACTGCCTGTAATTCAAGAAAATATATGGGGTTCATGAACCATCGTGAATCTGTTTGATTAGAGGGTGTTTTGACCCCCCCCCCTCCCCCACCCTAATTTATGACATTAGTGGGGTTCATAAACCACCACTAATACATTGGATTATAGGGGGTTTTATCCACCACTAATTTTTTTTATTTTATAAAATAATTCTCATATATATTCAAATCTTATAATATATATATGTGTGTGTGTGCATGAGTGTGTATATATATATATTATATAAACACGTTATATAAATGTATTTAAATACATTATAAACATATATATATATAAAGACATTATATAAATAATTTAAATAAATACTAATACTTATAAATAAATGTTTACATCAATAAATATTGGTATACATAATTTAAATTTAATTATAAATATATTTATTCAAATATATAAAATTTATATATGGTTTTATAAATACTATACATTTATATTATGATTTATATTATACATGGTTTATATTAAATACATTTTTATTGTATATTTATGTATAAACACATTTATATTATATTATGTATAAAAATTTATACAATATAGATAAAATTAACTATAAATACAAATATATATATTATTATTAATTTTTCATTATATATAAATTTATATATATTATATAATTTTTTTTATTGTAGTATATCATATTAATTATAAACTAATTTAGTAAATATATATATCATTTAATTATATTATATATTTATAATTATATAAATGTATTTAATTCTTTATGTGTGCGTGTATATATATAAGTATAAATAATATAACATAAATGTATATAATTACATACAAAAATATAATATAAATATATTAAATATAATATATGTATAATATAAATAATAAATTATATAAATGTATAGTATTATAAAACCAGCATATTATTTTGATAGTTTGAAAAATATGTGTAATAATAATATTAATAATTAATAATATTTTTTTACACACACACACACACACATATATATATATATATATGTATATAAAAATAATTATATATATATATTATAATTATATTATATCTATAAATATTATATCAATACATAAATACACACAGAGAAATAAAAATGTATATTATAGGTACTTATGGGTATAATTACAACGAAATATAGAAATGCTACACACACAGCCCGATAAGGCTGGTCATAGCACCCTGAAGTGATAACCCACCCATTTTCTATGGCTCGAAGGCTCTGTGGACAGGGATTCCATTAAAAAGCTTATAGCCTAGGTTCCCAACACCTGAAGCTAATTATTTACATCATAACTGTCTGCTTGAGCCACTTATATCCACATGCAGCGTAGAACCATTTTCTGCCTGCAGCTGCTACCTACCACAATCCCCGCACAAATCTGCACTTTCAATGCCATTTGAGCCCTCTTACATCACTGTCGCACCAACTCTTGGTCAAAGTTTGACTGATCCGCCCCGTATCATGCCCTTGTGGTGATTTCCCTATGCCATCCACGAAGTTCATAGCTTGATGAGCTGACACGCAATGCCCTTGTCATGATTCCTCCACAAAGTCTATCTCCTAACTGAGCCACCCCACACAACCCTATCACAACCCACCTCTGTTTCACCAGCTAGGCATTACCACCCCTTCATCCTCATATTTTTTGTATGCCTTCCTGGATTTGATCCTAGGTTTGGTGCAGTATTACGGGGTGCCTATTCCACTAGGTCAAGCACCAATATCCATAAATATAAATGTTTTTATAATTATATGTATAAATATATATTTATATTGATAGGAACACTTTGGGATATACCTAACACTAAGAGGGGGGGTGAATCAGTGTTAAGGACTTTTTTTAAACCAATTAAAACTTTTATCCCTGTACCTCTTGACCTGTTAGGATCATGATTCTCTTATTCTCTTTTCCCATTCGCATACAATAATAGAAAGCAGTAAAAATATGCACATGGTATTTTTAAAAGGTTCACCACTCAATAAGAGTAGATACGTCCTTTCCATGCATTGTTATGACCAGTTCATGGATTCTCCATTATAGTGTGATATGCTTTTACAATGGAGTGGATAGGAAAACAATCCTCTAGCCAATGTGAGTCCCTACACTTTGGAGGGGGGTAGGAAACAATCCTCTTCCCTGGACTGGTGATGACCTAGCCCAACTTGTAGCATCTAGATGGTTCTTTATACTGCCTATGGAGACAGTCTTCTTCCTTCTTCAAAAGGTTGGTTCTGCTCTTGGTCTTCTTTAGTGTTGTTCACTTGATTACTTGCAAAGCAATAGTCAAGCAATTATTCCTTATTTCCTTCTCTTCTTTTCTAGTGCAACACCAACTGCACTAAACTTCTTCTTTCTTCTTCTTAGTGCAACAACCAACTTCACTAAAACTTTTTCTCTCTTCTTGGTATGTTCTTCTTATTATTATTATTCTCTTCTATTTATGTAGCAAACCTATAATCTACACACACTTCTTCTTCTTCGGCTTCTTCAATGATAAACCAACTACACTGATACCTACTCTTCTTCACACGTTCTCACTCAGTGAAAATCCAACTGCACCGAGCTCTTCTTCTTCTTATTCTTTCTAGAATCACAAGTTCTATTTTTTATTGTAATAACAATGAAGTCTAGATCATCTTAGAATCATCACAGTTGAACAAAAGCTGGTAATAACCTCTAGAACAACTCATCTTGGGTGCCAATCCTTACTTGCACGCCACCCTGCTTGCCCGCCACCCTACTTGCACGCCACCAAATACATGCACGCCACAATTGTTCTCAACTTAAAACATGCGCGCCACCTTTGTATTAAACACACTCTTCGCTTGCGCACCTCTAACAACATGTTCACCAAAACTTGCAAGACAATACTTTCACGGCAATATTTGTGAGTCAATACTTTCTCAGCAATACTTGCACGGAAATAGTTTCATGGAAATAATTGCGCGGAAATACTTTCACAGAAATACTTGTGCGGAAATACTTGTGTAGAAATACTTGTGTGGCAGACATGCGCATCAACACTTGCGCGGTAGACTTACGCCGCACCCTACTTTTGCGCCTTATAAATAAACCTCAGCTTGCCCGCTACTTCAGATTGCGCGCCACTTTCTACACTTGTGTGTTCAGAGCTCAAATTTTTCTCTTAAGTGTTGAGCATAGAGAAATGAGGAGGCAAGTCATCTATTTATAGGAATTTTGGTTACTTGCGCGCCGCATACACTTGCGCACCAATACTTGCACGTCGCTGCATCACTTGTGCGCCGCTTCATCACTTGCGCGTCGTTCCATCACTTGCGCGCCTCTTTCTTTACTTTTTCATATTTTGATATGATGATGTTGAAATATGACTTAAGCACAACATGCACTTTCACACCAAGACTTGCGTGACACTCTTGACTTGCGCGACGCTTTCTAACTTTCACACCGCTTTATTTCATTTGTAATATTTTGATTGGATGATCTTTGAAATAGGCTGGCATGCCACTTCACTTGCACGTCAATACTTGCACGCCACCACTTGTGCACCACCACTTATGCGCCACCACTTGCGCGCCACCACTTGCACGTCACTTTCTTTCCTTTGCCATATTTTTGAAATAATTCTATTTGAAATATGACTTCTGTGCCTATGAAACACTTGTGTGATGCAACTTGCGTGTCTTCTTCTTGCCTTTGTCATTTTTGGATAGTATGATATTAAAATTTGTTTTGCCAAAAACACTTATTTACTCTCTCTATCCTTTATACGGCTTACACCACAAGTTCTTCAAACTTGTGATGATTGTAAAATACAAATCAGCAAAGCATCATCTAATTTTGTCCATTATTTTTGGAATATGAATTCCAAAGTACTTCTTTTATCCTCACTTCAAATCCTCAATTATTCTTCAACCATCCTTAGATAGATGTTACTTCACCATTCTGCTCTAATCATCCTCAAATGGATGATACTTCTCCATTCTTCATTGTCCTAAACAATGTGTCACCTTTGACACAAGTTCTTTAAACTTAGGATCAGTTCAAAAATCATCTGAATTGCTTCATAGAGAATTTCCCAAGTATGACATTTAATTCTATGATTTCATAACAATTCTCCACATATCCTCACTTCATACAATCTCCATTAACTTTGGAGGCCTTCATCATATCCTTGTTCATTTTCACCGATATTGACAACTATTGACAAAAAATACAATCTTCATACACAAAGTGGTCCCAACAATCTCCCCCTTTGTGTTTTTTTGTAAATACCTTAAAGTATCCTCAGATGAATGTGTCAATGTCAAAATGAGAATCTTATCTCTCCCCTTTACTTGTTTCTCTCCCTCATTCATTTCAAACATTCATTTCACTTTCTCTCTCCCTTATTGACAAGAAATACAAAGTTCATGGTAGAGAGGGTATCAGTCCTTACTTGAGCCACGTGCCATCAATTATTTCACTCTAAGTATACTTGAGCAATTCTCGGTGTAGAAAACAAGAGGATTTTATTTAGACAACAAATTTGTCCATTATCCACTAATCTTAATCCCTCATGAGATGAGATATCCTACACTTGTATTCAAGGTTTTTCCACTTTCATTCCAGAACAATGATATTGAATGTAGTAGGAAATAATGAATCTTGAAATTCCTGCACTCACATCAACAAACAGATCAAAAACATTCAAGTGAAATTGGCAGGATAAGTGGCCTTGGGGCACTTTCAATTTTCTTATGTCATTGATTATCTTTGTTACTCACCCTATGTAGAAAGATCTTTATTTTGAGTAACCAAGTATGATAGATTAAGAAATATCATACCATTTCCAATGACACGATCTTCAGAAAATCATCAGAGTCATTGAATTTAGTACCAACTGAAGTTGATACCTATTGAGATAATGACTCTAGAAACTTATTCACCTATCTCCCCTTTAAGGGAAAACTTCTCATCACTGAATATCAGGTTCTCCCCCTGAGATATTGCTTCACCTTCAGTTCCCAATATTATCAGAACAAATACAACACACAAAGATTAAAGGGAATAAGGTGGATCCTCCATGCTTCTTCAATGTGAGCAGGAAGGTTGAGATGATTTTCTCAACCAAGATGCTCCATTTTCTCCACTCCACACACTTTCACATTTGATATTTAATTTTGAATGTGGCTGTGTGGATCTCAATACTTCCTCTATATCTTTGTGTGTGAATCTTATTTCTTGAAGAGCTTTCCAAACACTAGAATCTCTTGGTGAAACTTTCATCCTCTTCATGAATTCTTGTTGGGCTGGAATAAATTCAAAGCACTTTCTGATAGTATGACCAGCCTTGTTGCACCTCACACACAGAACTTCTTTGTCTTCATGTAGAATCAAATTTTTGTATTTTGCACAATTTTTATAATGTGCATCTTCCATTTTCCTCATGTTGTCCAAATCTTCTGGCCAAACCACCAATATATCATTATGGATTGAGGCATTAAAATTGGATCTTCTACGTGGATTATTCTGAGTGGCTTCTTTCTTATTAGTTCTTTTGTATGCACAAACCTTCACATTTTTGGATTTAGAATCCAAGGACTTCTCATATTTCCTTCTTTAAATATTCTTGTGAGAATTTGTTTTCACATTATTCGTCTGATTTATTTCCAAGGATGCTTCTTCATTCTTTCCTAGCTTCTTTGGTCTTCTTTTCTTATATAAAAATGCACCATTCATTTGACCACTCTTATTTCATACATCACAAATGTTATATAACATTACAAATCTGTTTGTAGTATACAGATGTTTCTAGATCTGTGGATGTTACTTCTTCTTCTATGGATTTCTCCCCCTTGAGATTGGCTTTCTCAGTGCTTTTACATTTAAGGTATTGTACCAACAATCTAGTGCACAATGTCCAAACCTATTATAGCACCAATATTTACCAACAAACCTTTACATCTTTTCATCTTCTTGATAAGGTTGTTGATTCTTCTTCTTGGTATGTTGTTCTTTCTGTGGGAATCTATCTTCCTCACTATTTCCCCTCTCCACCCTAGCCATGGTGGTAGGTTCCTTTTCATTTTTCTTCATCCATACTTGTTTAGAATTTTTCTTCCAACCTGCACTTTTGGTATAGGCAATTTTAGAGACATTAGTAAAAGTTAGTATGGATGATACCTTTACTTTCTTAGCTACTTTTGATAGATCAATGAGTGAAGCCATGATCTTATTATCACGCATTGGAGGTATTTTGACAGTAGAATCCTCTATTGAGCATTGAATACTGACAGCAATGGTTTCCTTCTTTTGTGGAGACTCTATATGTGTCTTTTCAAGATTGGTAAACTCAGCTTCCAATTCTAGACATCTCATATTGAGGATGAATTCTTGGTCTTAAATCATAGTCATCCTCTCTTCACAAGACTTCTTTAATCTTTCAACTACATCTTCATGCATCTTTACTTTGTATTGTAACAAAGAGTCATGTTCTTTGATATTCTTGGAGTTTTCTTCCAAATATATCTCCTTGATATCATTGCTCTTTTTCAACTCATTTTCAAGTGCATGGATCTTCTCTTCTAGAGTCTTATTAGCTCCCTCTTTCTCTTCAACATATTTGATCCAATTTGAGGAACTTACTTCAAATCCGCCTCTTTGTTGCTTCAAAGGCTCCAACCTATCTGGAGAGCTTTAAACATTCAACAATTTTTTCTTGTAAGCCTTTATCCAAAGCATCAGTTTCTTCTTCCAGCTGAGTGATATTTTCCTGCATACATTGAAATACTCTACAAACCAGGGATGCACTTTCTTCAGGAATACCATGCAGAATCATTCTTAATCTATCAACTAATATTTCTTGATATGTTGTAGATTGATCATCACCACATGTGCTAGCATTTTCATAATGAGGATAATTTCCAAATGTACTAACACATACCTCTTAATCAGTTGAGGTAGGAAGGTTATCCATATTCTTAGTGGAAACTTGAGCCACCTTATCATAACTTTCCAAGTCTTGTGTGTCTTCAATGTCTGCCAGATATGGATAACCAGATACATGTTCTTCTTTAGATAGGAGGGACTTCTACTTCTACTTTCTCTTCACTTTATTTTTCTTATTAATTATGGTCTTGATAGATATAGTCTTCTGTTCAGAACTAACTGAATCTTCACTGAAAGTGCACTTCATTGATAATTCAGTAAATAAACTCAAATCATCAAAAGAGAATAACTTCACTGTAGAGAATCCAACACAGGTGAACCTCTCACTCTGATACAAATTGAGAGGACCAGTTTGGGATATACCAAACACTAATAGGGGGTGAATCAGTGTTGGGGACTTTTTTTAAACCAATTAAAACTTTTATCCTTGTACCTCTTGACCTGTTAGGATCTTGATTCTCTTATTCTCTTTTCCCAGTCGGATGCTATAATAGAAAGCAGTAAAAATATGCACACGATATTTTTACAAGGTTCACCACTCAATAAGAGTAGATACGTCCTTTCCATGCATGGGTATGACCAGTGCATGGATTATCCATTATAGTGTGATATGCTTTTACAATGGAGTGGCTAGGAAAGAAATCCTCCAGCCAGTGTGAATACCTACACTTTGGAGGGGGTGGGAAACCATCCTCTTCCCTGGACTGGTGATGACCTATCCCAACTTGAAGCGTCTAGTTGGATCTTTATACTACCTATGGAGATAGTCTTCTTCCTTCTTCAAAAGGTTGGTTCTACTCTTGGTCTTCTTTAGTGATGTTCACTTGATTACATGCAAAGCAGTATGCAAGCAATTATTCCTTCTTTACTTATCTTATTTTCTAGTGCAAAACCAACTGCACTAAACTTTTTCTTTCTTCTTCTTAGTGCAATAACCAACTGCACTACAACTTCTTCTCACTTCTTGGTCTCTTCTTCTTATTCTTATTATTCTCTTCTCTTTATGCAGCAAACCTGTAAGCTACACACTCTTCTTCTTTTTTGGCTTCTTCAATGCAAAACCAACTGCACTGAAACCTACTCTTCTTCACACGTTCTCACTCAATGCAAAACCATCTGCACCGAGCTCTTCTTCTTCTTCTTCTTGTATTAATCACAAGTTCTCTTTGTGATTGTAAAAACAATGATTTCTAGATGAACTTAGCATCATCACAGTTGAACAGAAGCTGGTAAGAACCTCTAGAACAACTCAGCTTGGGCGCCAATCCTTACTTGCGCACCACCCTACTTGCGCACCTCCCTACTTGCGTGCCACCAAATACTTGCACACCACAATTGTTCTCAACTCAAAACTTGTGCGCCACCTTTGTCTTAAACACACTCTTCGCTTGCGCACCTCTAAAAACTTGCATGCCAAAACTTGCGCGACAAAACTTGTGCAACAATACTTGTGCGGTAATACTTGTGCGGCAATACTTGCGTGGAAATACTTGCGCGGAAATACTTGCGTGGAAATACTTGTGCGGAAGACTTGCACAGCAACACTTGCACGGAAGACTTGTGCGGCACCCTACTTGTGTGCCTTATAAATAAACCTCAGCTTGCGTGCCACTTTATCTTGCACGCCACCTTCTACACTTGCGCATTCAGAGCTTAAATATTTCTCTTAAGTGATGTGAATAGATAAATGAGGAGGAAAGTTGTCTATTTATAGGGATTTTGGTGACTTGTGCGCCAATACTTGCACGCCGCTACATCACTTTTTTTTCGCTTCATCACTTGTGTGTCGTTCTATCACTTGCGCGCCGCTTTCTTTCCTTTTTCATATTTTGATATGATGATGTTGAAATATGACTTGCGCGCAACATGCACTTTTGCGCCAAGACTTGTGCGCCAATAATTGCACGACACTCTTGACTTGAATGACGCTTTCGAACTTGCGTGCCACTTTATTTCCTTTGTAATATTTTGATTGGATGATCTTTGAAATAGGAGTTGCGCGCCAATTCACTTGTGCGTCAATACTTTCACGCCACCACTTGCGTGCCACCACTTGCGCGCCACCACTTGTGCACCACTTTCTTTCTTTTGTCATATTTCTGAAATAATGCTATTTGAAATATGAATTGCGTGCCTATGCAACACTTGCGCGCTGGCACTTCCGCGCCGCCACTTGCGTGTATTCTTCTTTCCTTTGTCATTTTTTGATAGTATGATATTAAAATGTGTTTTTCCAAAAACACTTCTTTACTCTCTGTATCCTTCATACGGCTTGCACCACAAGTTCTCCAAACTTGTGATGATTGTAAAATACAAATCAGAAAAGCATCATCTGATTTTTTCCATTCTGTTTGGAATATGAATTCCAAAGTACTTCTTTCATACTCACTTAAAATCCTCAATTCTTCTTCAACCATCCTTAGATAGATAGTACTTCACCATTTAGCTCCAATCATCCTCAAATGGATGATACTTCTTCATTCTTCATTGTTGTAAAAAATTTGTCACCTTTGACACAAGTTCTTTGAACTTAGGATCAGTTCACCAATCCTCTGAATTGCTTCATAGAGAATTTCCCAAGTATGACATTTAATGCTATGATTTCATAACAATTCTCCAGATATCCTCACTTCATACAATCTCCATTAACTTTGGAGGACTTCATCGTATCCTTATTCATTTTGACTGATATTGACAACTATTGACAACAAATACAATCATCATACACAAAGAGGTCCCAACATATATATGTAAATATAATTATTTATATATATTATATATGCATAGATATAATATATATATATATTATACACAAATATATTATATATTATCTAATATTTTTGTATCTAATATATTATATATATATATATTATATGTATAATATACACAAATATGTATACTATATATTATAAAAAAATGTATATTTTACAAAAATATATCATAGATAAATATTATACAGAAATATATTATATATTATAGACAAATATATTATATATACATGAATATTTATATTGTTTATATTTCTCTACACAAATATATATATATATATATATTATCTAATATTTTTATCTAAATAAATTAATTATATTGTATATAATATATAAAATATCAGTCACTATAGTGGTTATGGTGTATGGAAGTATCCCTTTGACCCTGAGTTCAAATCTCTATGGGGGGATTCTTTCCACCATAGTTGAGGGGTGAGGGTCACACATGTTGTGTGAGTGATGGGGCCTTGTCGAAGGTGTCTTCCATACCTGGGGGTTGTTAGGGGTAGGTTGGGTCTGAGTTTTGTTGGTTTGTCCATGCCTGGGAGGATTTCCTGGGTCTTATCTCAGGTCATGGGGTATCTGAGGGTCTGGGAGGGTGTCTCGGGTGCCTGCGGGGGTTTTCCATAGTCTTGGGGTCTGGGGGTGTCCTGGGGTGAGTCGCTCGGGATGTGGTGGATTTTTGGAGGGTATAAATAATAAATAAATTTAAAAAAATATGGGAAGTTTAAGGGTGGTTATTGGATAAACACCCCTAAATTTTGTATTTTCATGTCAATTTGGGGTGGTTCCAATAACATGAAACTTTTTTATAAATATTTTTCATCATGATTAGATATGGTAGGGGGTCAAAAGAATGGTTGGGATAATAAACATGTTTCTCGTTCATATCACATTCAACTAGTAAACATGTCGGTGAATCATATTCTTAAATACAGAAAAAAAAATCATTATCATTTCAAATTATCTATCAAGAGGTGAAAAATATTCAACAAACCACTCCTAATTCATTGTTTTTTGTTAAATTTAGGGGGTCTGATAGGTTTTACTAAGTGCTCGGGGGGTTGAAAAGGGTGGTTCTAGGGGTTTCCTGGTTTCTTGTGGGAATTCCCTAAGTCTTAGGGTTCTGGGGGTATTGGAGGTTGTCCTAAGTGCTTGGGGGAGTTGTCAGGGGTGGTTTTGGGGGTTTTCTTGAGTGCTTGGGGGTTGTCCTAGGTCTTGTGTGGGTCTGGGGTTGTCTCATATGCCTGTGGGTTGTCTTGAGTCTTGGGTGGGTCTGGGGGATGTCTCAGGGTGGGTCTCTTGGGTTATGGTTGGTTTGTGGTGGATATAAAAAATTACTTTTTAAAAAAAGGATATTTAGGGCAATTATAGGATAATTGACCCTAAATTTGGTCTTTTCATGTCAATTAAGGATGGTGTGAACTGCCCCTAATTCATTGATTTTGGGTGAATTTAGGGTGAAATTAGAGGGGGTTAAAATCCACTCTAATATAACTGCCTCTAAATTCACTACCATTTTACCAGGGCTTAACCAAAAATGTCCCTAATCACAGTGGGTAACCAATTTATAAATTGTTATTGGTAATCACTTCCAAAGTGTTTGAAGGGGGTTATAACCCACTCTAAATTAAGAAAAACCCCCACTAATCCCCATGTTCTCGATAGTGTTTAGGCTAGATGAAGAAACAAATCGTGAAAGTAAGGAAATTGATTTCAAATTTATAGAGAAACTATATATTTCTAAATTACTTAATGATGAAGAGGAAGTTGATGATATGTTTTTATCGATTGTGACTAAGAAAATAAAGAGTGGAAAGGGTATATTTGAAGGCATGTTTCCCTTGGATTGTTTACAATGAGGTATTATTGGACACATTATAGAAAGGAGTCTAAGAAAAATTCATCATGAATAAAGATAAATTTAAATTATATAGAAGACACAAAAAAACTTCCCTCTTAGATAATACTCTAAAACTAATATTTAATCTTGAAAAAAAATTAAAAGGAATAGATTTGTGAAAATAGAGTAAAATGATAATTTTGACTATCTTGAGGAAGTTAAAATAGAATTAAAATTAGATATAGAATATTCTATGATAGATACTATTGATAAGGAAGAACATGAACTGGAAAATGCCTATGAACATGAAGGATCAATTGATCATAAGTTAGAACTTGAGGGATCTCTTGAAGATATTGATAATCAAAAAAAGAAAAATCACTATATTAATAGATTTATGAAATAATATTTTGGGTATGTGGATCATATTTAAGATATATTCATCATCTACATGATTATTTATTCAACTATTTCTCTAGTCATGAAAGCTCAGAAGAAGTTTTGGAAGTCAAACTAAAGAGTGAATAATAGGTTAAGTTCATTGTGGATATTGATTCTATCCTAGAAGAAATAGCTATAAATATTAACTCCCATGAAGAAGAAGTTGGTTCATTAAGAAATAAATTTGAATTTGAAGTAAAATAAAGTTATTCTTATAAAAGGCTACATTTTTAGAGGTTCACATATGGATAAATGGTTAAAGGGATCAAGTGAGGCTTTGAAGGTGTTGGAAAAATTCTATGTGAATAGAGATATAGATCTATGGATAATAGCTTAATTAGTTGTGATGTTGAGACATAAAAATTAGCAATAATAATATATTATAATAACGAAAAGAGTAAGTTTGGTGATTTTAGTGTCAAAACTAAGACACCATTATACTTCCAAAGACATATCCTATCAATTGAATTTGGAGGGTTTGAAATAATCCTCAATCCTTATGGATTAACCAAATATGGTATAGAAGTTTTATAAAGGATTAGTACATGTGGAAGAATTAATGATATAATATTTTACCTCTTATGAGATGTTGGTTTTGTGTCTTTATTTTCCACCTCATGTATTACTATGAAGAAGAAAGGATCTATTTGAATGGAGAAGTACTCAATAGTCATCAAATGAGGATGAGACCATATTCTACATCACATAAAATAAATACATTCTATGGATATTTTTTTGATTGATCTAACTTTGGTTATAAATAATTGACTTTAGGAAAAGGGGAATTGAAAATTATAACTATAGAGGTCAAAGATAAATAAATGCGGGTTAACTAAGAAATATCCCTCTAAAAAATATGTACTCTCTATTATAAGAAGAGGGTGAATTTTAATATACTTATGTAAAAAAATGTGTAGATTCTTTCGTATTCCCCTACACAACTCTTAGCCTCATTTAAGGAAAATAAGAAATTAGAGAAGGCCAATCTAGAAGAAATTTTTATCACACAAAAAAATAACAATAGAACCTAGATTCTTAATAGGTTGCTTGGTGAGTTCGCGACACGGTGGACTCTCCCTCGGTGTGGCGACAAGGATCACTTGGATTTGTCGTGGGGTGGTCGGGATCTATCTCCGGTGGTGAAGGGTGGTGGTTCTCTTCCTCGGCGGTGCATTGAAGGGCCCGACGTGGCCGTAATGTAGTTATGTGTGGCATTGATGTTCGACAGGCTTTCATCCTTGGTGGTGTGGTGATTTTCTAAGTTGAGGGGCGGTTGCGATCCATCTCCTATGGTGAAATCCAGTCACCCATGTCATGGGGTGGTTGGGATCTGTCTCTGGTGGCGAAGGGTGGTGATTGTCTTCCTCGGCGGCGCATCGAAGGGCCTGGTGCGGCAGAAATGTGGTTCTATGCGGCGTTGATGTTCGACAAGCTTTCATCCTTGGCGGCATGGTTTTTTTCTATGGTGAGGGGCGGTTGAAATCCATCTCATGCAGTGAAGGGTGGTCAGGTCGTTCTCTTTGGCAGCGCATCGACGGGTGGTCGGGACCGGTCCCCTGTGGTGAAAGTTGGCCAAATCTTATTTCTACGATGAAGGGAAAGGTTGTTTCCTGGTCTTCTACTATGGGGCTGGACTTGTTCCTGTGTTTCTTTGGCGTTGGGCGATTGCGATCCAGGTCCTTAGTGTTATGCTTGGCTGGGTGTGTGCTTTGGGTGGTCGGGTGCGGTCTCTGTGTGCAAAATTGTTGGCGACGACAGGTTTTTGGGGATGCTTTATGTCTTTGATCTCTTATCTCATGATTTGTTTCTAGGTGTGTCGAGGCATTGATGTCGGAAGGTTAGTCGGCAGTGATGACCAGCGAATGGTGGAATTTTTCAATTTTTACAATGGTGGAAGTGTTTTTTGTGGTTGGTTTGTTTCTGAAGGTGCGAAGGTTGTGCAACCAGACATGACTACATTGAATGATATTTAGAGGAGAATCCAGAGCTAGCGGTTCATCTTTGCAGTGCATTTTGGATTTAGTTGTTTGAAAGGGTACGGCGTCAGCAATCAGATTGGGCATGTTCTTTGACACAGGAAACTTGCTTGCTGAAATGTCTTTCATAGTGGAGAGCTTCATTATGATCAATTTCTAGGGAGGAGCAGATTCGTGTTGTCATTCTGTTTTTACTATTTTCTCTTTAGGCTGATTTTTCCTATGTCTATGAAGTCTGTTTGGGTTTCCCCCTTCTTCCCTCAAAAGAGGGGTTTTATTATATAATAAAAAATTTGAAGGCTTTTGGGCTATTGGATGGGGGGATGGTTATTTAACGATAAAAGGATGTGGCAACACTCGGTTGGTAGGAGATAAGATAAAGATGATTGAGGTTTCTTATGTAGATATCTTAAAACAAAACCTCTTGTGTGTTATTATACTCTGTGACCTAGGGCATGATCAAAATATAATCAGAAGGTATCTGTAATAAATGGTTAGACTATAAAATCATTAAAAAGGCTATAGGATGAATGTTAATCTATAACAGGTTGACATCAAAGAAAAAACATATTTACTAACAGTGGAAGAGGAGAAAAACGTATGTAATTAGATATCAATCCACATTCACCAATGGATCATGGAGAATACATCCGAACTGAAATCTAAAATGGATATTCCAAATGTGAAACATGATCATAAAAAGACATGTAATACTTATTTGTAGAGATAAATGGTCTGAAATCCATATCTGAAAAACGATAAAATGGAATCCAATATCATCAAACTAGTGCACACTGATGTATGTGGCCTCATGAATATATAATGAACATATATAAAGATTTATTTTATTATTTTTTTATTATTATAATATAATTTCATATTTTATGTTTATGAAAATTATGAAGGAAGTGATGTAGTGCATGAATAGGTATAGGTGAAGTGCAAAGAATGAAACCATATATACCATCATGATATTGTAATCTAACAAAGGAACAAAGTATATGTCCAATGAATTTGAGATCTATATTTAAAAACATGCCATTAAGAACAAGGTATCTATAGTGAGAACTCCACAAAAAAATGATTTGGTTGAATGAAGAAATAAACAAGTGAAAAATATATATAAAATAATGTTCATTGAAAGTGGAATCTATTTCCATTGTTATAAGGAAGTAATGAAAGTGGTAGTGTATGCAAAACACTAAGAAATTCTTAGCCTAAGAGAGGAAAGGACACCATATGAAATGTGGTATGGAAGTAATACCTTAGTGAAACATTTTTTGTTCTTTGTAAGTATATGGTACATTTGAAACAAAGAATGTAATCAAGGAAGTTATGTGATGCGATGGATAAAGGAATGTTTATAGGCTACTCAACAAATATTAAGGCCTATAAATGCTACAAAAAATAGGCAGAGGAAAATATTAGAGAGAAATTAAATCAAATCCATTTAGGAGAAATATGTAAAGAACTCAATAATATTAATCACTGTAATTTTATATGAATAAAAATAATAATAAAAATAAGTCAACACAAACCCAAAAGCTATATTGAGTTTTACAAATTATGAATATTTTGAGGCTGAATCAGAATATGATATGAATACTAAAGAAATTAATCATGTTCCTCATAGGCTAAACAGAAGAACATAAATAGGTCCATCTAAAAAAATAGAGACAAGTCTTCTCCTATATAGATAAGTAGAATAAGGAGTGTTGATCATGTCGCTTTATTGTCAAAGGTGGAACCATCATCATTTGAAGAAGAGGTGAAGAATGAGTCATGGGTTAGATCTATGAATACATATTTGGATCAAATTGAAAACAATTGGATGTGGGAACCTATTAAAAACATGAAAATCAAAATTTCATCATAGAATAGTAGATATTCAAGAATAAGTTTAATTAAAAATGGAAATGTGGTCCAAAATAAGACACATCTAGTGTGAAAGGCCTATTAAAAAATTAAAGGTGCTGATATCGATAAAACATTTTCACTAGAAGATCATATTCGATCAATTAATCTCTTTTTGGTTATGATGATTTTAATAGGATTCAAGATCAATCATATGAATATTAAAATTAATTTCTTTAATGGTGTACATCAAGAAGAATTATATATCAAGTAGACAACAGAATTCCCAATTGGCAATGATGAAACCAAAGTGTTTAGGTTAAAGAAGGTCTTGTATGGTTTTAATTAGACACTATGATCTTGGTATTCTCAATTATACTCATATCCAAAGAAATAAGAATTTAAAAGGGTAGTTTTGGCCACAATATTTATGTCAAAACATCCAAGGAAGAAGAATTTATGGTACTGGTCTATATGGATGAAATCAGATTTGGTGGAAGCCAGAAGAAATTTGTTGAGATATTTTCTAAGTCAATGAGCTAAGAGTTTGACATGTTGATGATTAGTGATATAATATATATTTTTAGGTTGCAAGAGGCTTAGATGGAAAGATACACTTGTATCTCTCCGAAAAAGTATAAGATAAATCTGCTAAATAAATTTGATATGTATGATCCTAAACCAATATCAATTCTGATTGTGGTTAGAACAAATATTGGAAAGCATGAGAATAGAAAGTATGTGGATCCTACTTTATAAAGGATGATAATCAGAATTTTGTTACACTTGATGATAACTCGACCATATCTCATGTTATCTACATAATTAGAGGCCCATTTATAGATTAATATAAAGGAAGGCCATCTTGCTGTAATTAAATGAATCATGAAATGTATTCATGGTACTATTAAATATGGATTTCTTTTTTCATTAAGAAATAATAATGAGATATCTACATTTTTTTATGTAGACTAAGCTAGAGATATTGTGGAACATAATTCCAAAAGTGGTAGTGAATTATTTATAGAGAATAATTTTTTTGATTGGTTTTGTAATAAATAGGATATAACTCCACTAATCCTAGAATAAGTAGAACATATCTCATTGAACCATGTCCTACAATCAGCTTTTGTGGATGATGCAAAAACTAGAGGATATTGGTGATGGATTAAATAAGTCTATAGTGATCTATTATGATATAAAGAGTGAGATTGAACTCACTAAGAATCCCATAAAACATAGTCACACTAAACATATATATATTCAGTATCATTTTATCAATGAAAAGGTGGAGCATGGGATGGTAAAGCTAGAGTATGTTAGAATTTATTAACAAGCTATAGATATCATGACTAAACCATTGGACACTCTCATGTTGGAGAAGCACTGGTTGCACCTCATTTTTAAACCACCTAACTAATCTTTATTAGGTTCATAAATACCCCTCTCTACATGAATTTTACTATTTATAACTATTTGTGAAGTGATGTTGGATTTAGGGGGAGATAGGATCCATGCGGTGTATTGTGTTGGAATATAATCATATTAAAGTTTATCTTTTGTTTTATTGTTAAAGTGGGATAAATGATAGTGTGATTCAATGGAAGAGTCTCAAATTAAGAGATATATTTTGTTTTCCAATAACTGTTTTTAGTGATGAGACCCTATCATTGAAGGGGAGTTCATGGTACAAATATAAGGGGGGTTTTAGAGTGAGGTCTATCATGAAGGATGGAATACTCTCTTAAACTCTTTTTTATACACATAGATTTCATCACATAGACTTAGAGTGGGTTTTAATTTATTCTATTGGTTTCGAATAGTTGTGAGGCATTGAATTTGACTTTTTATTTCCAATAAACCTGGAGGGAGAGAGTATTAGAACTAAGGTGTTCATGGATTGTGTTTGGTGTTAATGTTTTGTTTATTGGAAATCCATTTCTATGTTTATAAAAGTAATTTTAAGACAAAGAAATATGGTTCATATAAAATAGTGTCCCAATTGGGGAATTGGATAATTTTATACAATGGTGTAGTTTTCTAGTTTTTTCTAAATTTATTGATGTGAAAAATTGGAAGTTTTGCAGAATTTTCAAAATTATTTTTGGGTAAAGTAAGGTGATTAGTGTAATGATCATGTGACCAATGTAGTAAGTTCATGGTTCATTATTTTCTACTTTATGAATGCCCCACATGACCATGAGGTGAGCGTCTAGTTCACTTGACCACATTGGGAGTCCTCTGACCATCAAAGTATTATGTGGTTAGCATGAAATGTTCATGGTCTTAGAATGGATATTTTATCCAACCACAAAGGATGTATGTATATCTCATGAGCGGTCCATGAATCATGATTCATGAAGGAAATTTATTATGGAAATACCATAAATGGAGTATTTGGGGAATAGTTTTCAAATTTAGTATCTGAAGAGGAGTTCATAAAGATAGTTCTCTAGTCATATATCGTGAAGGTTGTTTGTGGGGAGTGTTCTGAGAATTTAGCTCATGAAGCATGTCACCTCCATCAAGTGGTTGTGATTCATGAAGTATGTGGTCTGAAAATTTAAGTATGTAGTCTGCTAAGGGTATTACATCATCCACAAGGTTAGTGTGTGGTGAACAATGTTCCATGTGGTTACTTTTCATATGGAATATTCAGGTAGGAATTTTCACATGAAAAACTTTTGTGGGTATTTTAAAGACTATAGTGTATATTAGTGCATAAAATTTAGGTTGTCATGATGAAAATAAAATAATACACTCTTAACAATGTAGAAGTGGTTATCAAGACAATAAAATAATGTGGAATTCATATAGAAAAATACACAAGGAAGGGTATATGAAAGTGATCTGAGGGAGGTAATACACTATCCCTAAATTTATTGTAAGGGTTGCATGCATGGAATAGAGTTATCATGGTGAAATAATTGTAATATATCAAAACATTTGGATCATAGTTGATTCTATTATGATAAACACATCACTAGTGTATGCTCCTTGTATTTCCCTTTGTTGTAAACCAAGTAAAAATTGATGTGTCCTGTTCTTTTATTCCATCATATGTGATTATATTGGCTTTGTGATTGAATCCTATAAGTTTAACATTTTCATGAAAAAAGTGGGAATCGATCCCTAAATAAAAAAATAAAAAAATTACACCATAATTCACCCCTACCCTCTAAGGGTGTCTCAAGTTTCCATAGGTTCATTGTTATACATGTCATGCCAACATGCAAAAAAATCTAATCAACCTAAGCCATACTATGATTTTCATAAAACCATTTTATAACTATTTACTACAAAGATACTAGTTTTTTTAAATTTTATTCACTCATCCCTACGTCATTACTAGACCAAATTTTTAAATAATGTGATATAATTAAGTGATTCCACTACTAATTAAATTTTAGAGTACTTCCTTTGGGTATAGAACAGAATATGAAACCAGCACTTGAACCATAGGAGAAACCATGAAGAAACTGAGACAAAGGTCTTGGACCATTCTTTATGAGGAATAATAAATCAAAGGGGAAAATCAAGGTAATTCATTGATATCACCCAAGGTAATATCCCGCAGCTACAAAACCATTAGAGAATTAAATAAATAGAATGTTCTAACAATCCCTTAAATTTTTAGAATGAAATTCATACCCACTACCATGAAAAATAGAGAATATAAGTGAATTAGAGGCAATCCATGGAATTACCTTGATTAAGAAGAACTCTCATGGTCAATTTTAATCACTTGAAGTAAGTGGAAAGAAGGATTTATAGAGATGAGGATAAGGATGATTGGACCTCCCAACAAGTGTTGCAGAGGATAAATAAAGGTTGAATATTGAGTTAGATTAAATAAGGGGGTTAAATTTATGTTTGTAAAGGGAATTTCTCCCTTTATTAAAGTAATTTTTCCTAGGAGTTTGTTGGGAACCTGATACTAATTCATTGGGTACCCAGTGGACCTAAGAGAACCGCAAGATGTAATAAACATTAAAGGAATTTGTAGCTACAGGTGCATGCCTCTATCATAATCTATACATTTAATATGATCAATAAATAAAATTTCAACATGAATAAATGTATGGGAATAAATGTATTTAATATTTACAACACGTTTTCCTTAAATAAAATCCAGTAAGAATTACTATATAAAAATTCCTTGAGTATATTTCTTGAATCATACAATTTAGAGAGACTTGAGTGATCCAAGTCATATAAAGAAATGGAGGAGTGGGTGGGGTGGTTCTTGGTGGTGTTTTTATTCTTTGTTTTCTAGGAAAAAAATTATTCTCTACATGTTCCCTTTTTTAGTGGTCAGCGAATCACAACAAGTGGTATCAAAGAGAAGTTATCAATAAAATAGTGGTAAAATAATGTCATTACGGTGCCAGATTCTTTTATTGTGAGTTTTATAGTGGGTGATCCAGTGTGTTCATAATGTTCCAAACCTTCATCTAAACTTTTTTTAGAGATATCCTTTTATATAAAAGGTTATGAAAATATATTCGTCAATGGATCATGGAAGATGATGAAAGGATCCATCGCCAATAATTGGAGTCAAATATAAAACATGTTGTAGAAACGTCATGTGATGATATGTGCATAAATTCCCAAAATAGTGGAAACATATGTTTCATCCAATCTATTATGTAAGAGACTCATCCCAATGAGTAAAAGTGGGTCATCAATCCTGATGAAGAAGTACACCAATGTTGAAAATGATGCATCCCTAGATCCTTACAACTGTATCTTGTATTGGAAGCAACACAAAGTCTCATTTGGTAATAATTCATCATAGAGTTCAAAATTACTATATTCGGTGCATTATAATGTAATAATTCTACTTGAGGTAGAATCACTAAGAGATAAAAAAATATTTCCTAAACATTATTGATGTTTCCTCTCAAAAGGTTTGGGTGTTTTTCTTACAAACTAAGGAATGAGTGTTGAACTACATTAAGATGTTTCATGCCAAGGTGGATCTTGAAACTAGAAGGGAGTTAAAGTTTCTTGATTCAAAAAATGGAAGAGAGTTCATGTCTAGAGAGGTTTATTCGTATAATAGGATTTTGGTAATTTAACATGAGATAATAGTACCATTATAAATCCTCTCCATTAGAAGTAGAAGAAACATAACATGATCTAGGTGATGGTGTGCCCCCCAAACCTAACATTTCATTGGTTTGAAGATATATATGAGGAAGTATTCCAAAAAAATACGATGAATTTGAGTACATGTTCTGACTAATGAAGGGGATCCATAAGTATATAAGGAAGAAGTATCTCATCTTGAAAAAACCATGTGGTTTCATTATATAGGGGATGACAAGCAGTCATTAGAGAAAAACTAGACATGTGATTTGGTCTAACCACCAAAAGGTAAGAAGACACTAACAAACAAAGGGTATTCAGGCTGAATAAGGATAACAAAGGAAATGTGGTCAAAGACAAAGCTTAATTAGTGATAAAAGGATTCTATCGGATGAAAGGAGTTGAATTTGATATGATATTTTCACACATTGTGAAGATGGATTAAATCTGAGTCATTTTCGAATTAGAGGCCATTTTGGAACTAGAGCATAAGAAAATGAGCATGAAGACATTTTTTCATCATGAAAACCTCACCGAGTAGAAATATATGAAGAAGACTAAAGGTTTATAGTCTTTCAGACAAGGAATACTTGTATAGAAACTGAAGAAGAGCTTGTACAGATCAAAACAAGCTTTAAGATAGTTGTACAATAATTTTGACTCATTCATAGTGAGTTATGGCTACAAGTGGACACAGAAAGACCAGTGTGTTTACTTCCATATATTTCAGGATGGTAACTTCATTTCACTTTGACATTATTTTGATGATATTTTGATCATTGGGAAGGATTCAATGAAGATCGGATAGTTGAAGAAAGAGTTATCTACGCCATTTGATATGAAATACTTCGGAGTATCTTAATAGATTTTGGGCATTCGGTTCACTCGTGATAGAAATAGGAGGATGTTATGACAATCTCAAAAGAGGTATGTTGAGACTTTTCTGAAATGTTTCAACATGGACAAATCCAAACTAGTGAGTATTCCTCTTCCCAGTCATATGAAGTTGAGAAAGAGTTAATTTCCATCATCCAAGGAAGAAATTGGGTCAGTAGAGATGATATCATACTCCTTGATGATTATAAATTGTGTGTGTGTTATATTGTGTGTGAGGATAAAAATTTCTCATATAGTGGAAACTATGAGTTGATTTTTCTCCAGTCATAGGAAGAAACATTAGAATATAGTCAAGTGGATTTTGAGGTATCTTAATGTTACATCGAAACTATGTTTGCACTATAGAGGAGATAACCCACTCTTGAAGGGATATAAAGATGCATATACGGATAAATATCTTAAAAATATGAGGTCTTCATCAAGATAAGACTATAATTTTATAGGATGATTTGTATCATAGCGGTCAATGTTTCAAAAGTGAATCCATTTATCCATGATCGAATTAGAGTACATTGCAATTAAAGAGTCTAGAAAATATATGCTGTGTCTAAGGTGTTTTCTATTGGATATTTTATTCATTCAAAAGTATTAGAGGGTTCATTGTGATAGTCAAAGTGCTCTGTACTTGGGAAAGAACTCCATGTATCATTCTCTAATAAAGCACAATGACATTCTCCATCTTTAGATACATGAGGTGATGTATCAATAGATATTGTGACTTGTGAATATCCACATAAAGTATAACCTGGTGAACATACTATCATAGGTGGTTACTTGATAGAGGCTATACTTTTTTAGATTCTTTAATGAATTATATCCATAGGGGGAGAATTAGAGGAATTTGTAGTTGTGGGTGCATACATCAGTTATAATATATCCATTCAATGGGATCAATAAATAAAATTTCAATGGGAATAAATCTATTGAATATATAAAATGCCTTCTCATTAAATAAATTTTTTTAATCATGAATATATAAGTAGTACTTGAAGAGATTCCTTGATTCATACAATTCAGAGAGCATTGAGAGATCCAAGTAGGAGAAAGGGAGGAACATGTCAGGGTATTTCTTAGTGGTGTTTGTATTCCTTATTCTCCATAAGATAAAATTGATATTGACTACTTATTCCCTTTATTAGTGATTAGTGAATCACAATATACACCCCCACTAGTTACTCGGTACCAAACCACTAGGTATCCAATATATGGAACCAACCTTAAATATTATATAATAATCATTTTTAAGTCAAGAATTTATTCTATTACATTTTAGAATATTTTCTGGTTTAGAGTTTTAGGTAAGTAGGTCATAACTCATACATTACAAAACTATAAATATACAAAGTGGACACATCCAACCAGTATCCATTGTTTCCATAATATAAAATTTTTGAAATAAAACATGATTTCCTTTTTATGAAATATCTTTAAAACATTCATGTTGACATATTCCTTTCCCTTACCCATCCTTAAACCCTTTGAAAAAAATTTAAAATTTGGGATGAGAACAACAATATAATTAAGGGACATAAAAAAGAATAATTTCAATCGTCCAATGAAAAACATGAAAACCCGTGAAATTTTTACCTTTATCTGAAAGTTCTTTGAGAAAAATACAATAAATAGATTTCAAATGAAATCAGGGTCACTTTTTTCTCAAATAAATCATTAAAAATCCATGGAAAGAACATATAAATCATGTAGGTAACTTGGGACATCATCATTAATATCACTCTTATAAATAAAATAACTAATATGGATAAATTAAATCTCCAAAGTACCCAATGCATTGGAGGGATATAATGGACCCACCCATCCTTGTTTTATCATGGAACCACCCATCCTTAGTTAATAATGTAACCACACATTCTTATTTTATAATGAAACCACCTGTTATTGGTTTATAACATCACCCACCATCATTGGTTTATTGCGTAACCACCCTTCATTGGTTTAAAAAACCACTTATCATCATAAACAATTCCCAACAACTATATCATAATCATAAATCATGAAATCTTTCATTTTCATCATAAAAACCTTTAAAAACACTTTTAATCTTGTATAAAAAACACTTTTGGATATCAAAATACCAATTTATTTGAAAACCCCATTTTCAATACCAAAAGACTCAAAAAATGAGAAAAGGATTTTTCTTCAAAAAGAACATGAAATATTATAAAGGAATCAAAATTTCAAATAATGGTTATAGTAGCAGGAAAAATATTTTTTGTTTTACATGTTAAAATAGAAAATTATTTTTGTTGTTTGTAAAAAAAGACAAATATTCCTTATAAATATTCCTTTTAAAAAAACTTTAAAGAAATTAAAAAAAATCCCTTCATAAAATTCTCATGACCATATAATTACATTCATAAATCATTTTAAAAACATGGACATGGAATAGAAATAGAGTTTGAAGGAAAACATTAAAGGGGGTTTTTTAAAGAAAGTCTTTTACCAATTTAGAAACATTTGAATCATAATCCTCATGAAATAATGACATTAAAAAAACTAAAAATATCATGAGAATATATAAATTCATGATATAAATTTTCAAGGGGTTTGTATATACACCTCATCAAATATTATTGGTATAAAACACCAAAAATTGTCTCAATGAAAGTAAATTGAGATGAAGTCTCTTACCTCAAGTTTGATTCATCACGTTCATTATTTTTCTTCCTAAATAAAAAATTATGTTAATTATTTACTTTCTTAAGAACATTTTTAAAGTTTATTATTCCTTTTATTTAAATTATTACCTTTTTATATATAATTACTTAATCAATTAAGTTTAAGAAATAATTTTTGACGATATATGGCTTATATGTCTAAAAATGACATCGGTAGGTTGACTATGGTCAAATTGGTCATTTTTCAACATCTACAGAATAATAATCATGAAATAATTATGATCTTTATATATAAATTATATTTTTTTAAACCAATCATGAAATATTTTTTATGAAAAATGAATTATATTACGATTATGAAAATGGTAGGTCAAACTTACACATGAGTAATGCTTCCATTTTTCAATGATCATTAAGAAAAGAAGATTTTTATTATTTTATTTTTAAATAATAATAATAATATCATAAATACCATATTATTTGTTTAAATACACTTATATATACCATCCATGTTATTTTCTGAAGAAAACAAGAGTCGCATCGCTTTGTGGAGGTGGTAGTCCACACGTACGCATGAACGACGTTATCATTTTTTAGTGTAAGAAAGAAAATGATATATTATATTTTTAGAATGGTAAACATTACATGAATATATTAATTATTTCATTTATGTCACATATATTCATTAAATTTATCCTTACTACCTTCCATGTAATGCATTGGTGAAAAACCAATTACATTGCTTTGTGAGGCGGTAGTCTGTGGTACACACGTGCGACGTTATTGTATCCCCCATGGAATACAAATTAAGAAGGAATATATGATATAATATATTAATAAGTATAAATATGTTACAAATATCATATATATACTTTAAATCCATCATTATAAAAATCAATGAGAGGTAATGATGGAAAAGGAAAAACATTGGTTCCTGAGGTGGTAGTCTACTGTAGGCACAAATTATGATTTTGTATACAATTTGTTGTAAGAAGATAATGATTTAGGTTATTTAATTAACATAATAAAATATCAGTATACAGGATATATAGATTTTATTTTGTAATAATAATTGAAGAAAATTTGAAGTATTTTTAAGAGGAAATAAAATAAAAACGTACGGTTAGACATGATACCTCTTCTTTGAACAACCTCCTCAGTTAAGAACCAAAATCCTAATTTGGGTGAATTTATGATAAAAATAATGTCTCTAGGTCTTGGGTAAATAATTAAGGAAGATATTTAGGTAGGTATTGGCCAATAAAAATTGATTTTATGGTTTTAATATGAGAGGATATTGGGTGGCCTTTCATAAGTGAGGTGAGTGGCACATTTGTAATTTTAAAAATAAAAAGGTGTACCCATGTTCTTCACGTGAAAAAAGGCTAGAAAATAGACCATTATTGATACTTAAAAATTATAAGTTATAAATATGGCTAAAAAATATATTTTATTCAAGTCTTTAGGTCATTTTAACCCTTATACTTTTAGTTTAACCCCCAATAAACTCGTTTTCATATTAACCATGGTGATTAATTTTTACTATTTTCACTATTTGTTATGGTCAAAAATTAAGTCGAACTTATTAGATGATATAAATTATTAAAATTAAAAATATTTAATACATTTTTTCAAATTCAATTTATATAATTTCAAATTTTAAATTTAAATTTATAACCCGCATATGGGATGAAAAAATAGTTTTTTCAAGAAGTATATTTTTCAAGAAAAATATTATTTTATATTAACTCATTAATTAATAACAATGATTGTATGAATAAAAATTAATATATATTTGTATTTAATTTATAATTTTAGTTTAAAACATTCCTCATTGGGAATTATCTTAATTTATTAAAATGGGGAAACATTGTGCACTTTAAAAGAGTTTAAAAAAACCTGATTTTCAAACCTAAAAATAAACTTATACTAAAATAAAATATGAAGTTGATTTAAAAATTAATTAATTTGATTAAATTTAAATAATTAATACTTATGTTACTTAAAATTATGTTAAAATTTTAATAGTATTTCTAAATTACGTAATTTATTGAATATAAATGACTTTTTTACAAAACAATTGGTATTTTTTACTATTCACAAAAAAATCAATATTTTTTAAAAAAGTGCCAAACTTTCACTCTCGGTTAATTTTTATATGATTATTTCATATATTATATCTATTTTTTTAATTAAAATTTTAAAATTTATAAATTAATTTTTAAATAAAAATCATACAAGAAAATTGTGTATTTAAAACTATTTTTGTCTAGATATAGAAATTTCTTAATATTTTTATAACGAACATAACTATATAATTCATGAAAGTGATTTAGTATATCATTACCTGGGTTGTTACATTATTCTTCAATTTTTTAAATTTCTTCCTCATGATTATATTCTCTTATTAAATAATTGTGAATATCTTTCACTCATAACATTTTTAGATTCTCATGTTACTTATTTAACCATAAGGTTTTTCAATAAAACATTAACATGGTGAATCACCTTATTCATAAAAAATTTCTCTCTATGGTCAAGAATCCGAACTGTCTATTCCTCATAATAAATATTGTATTCCAACTAAACTAATTTAGGGATCAAAACATGAGATGAATCTTATACATATTTTCCTAACATTAATACTTGAAAAACATTGTGTGACCCAGATAAATGTAGGGGAAAACCCACTAAGTAGGAAAATGGTCCAACGTTAACTATGATTTAATATGGTCTAATGAAATGATAACATATCTTCCCCTTTTTACCAAAATTCATATCACTTTTCCTTGGAGATACTTTAAGAAAATCCCAATCACCTACCTCGAAAGAAAGATCCTTCCTCTAGTTATCTGCATAATATTTCTACCTTCTCTAAGTTGTCTTCATATATTTTTGAATCAACTGCACCTTTTTAGCCATTTCCTCTACCAAATATAATCCCATCAACTTCCTTTCTCCTATTTCATCCCAAAAAATCTGAATTTCGTCACCGCTTTCCATATAATTCCTCAAAAGGTATCATTTAATACTTGAATGAAAATTGTTATTATAAAAAAACTCGAGAAATTAAATATGTTGATCCCAAACGCCCTTGTAATTAATTGAATAAGAATAAATCATATATTCTATGTTCTGAATCATTTTCTCAGACTGACAATTAGTTTGAGTATGAAAATTTTTTATTAAAATTTCATTCAATACCCAATGACATATAAAGTCCTTTCAAAAATCTAGATGTTAATCTGGTATCATAGTCTAATACAATGGAGAGAGTCACTTGATTTAACTTAACTATGTCATTTTTATACAATCAATAAAGATAATCTAAACACCTAATATCTCAAATGGGAGTGAAATTTGTATATTTTGTTAATCAGTCAACAATAACCCAAATTGCAATATTACCTCATGAAGTCTTTGGTAATAATGCCATGAAATATATTGATCTATTTTACTATTTCCACTCCCCACAAGAAAATGTTGAATCATTCCCTTTATTTATTATCATTATACATTAAACTGTTAACAAGTCAAAAAATCATGTTAAAGTCACCAATATCTCTTTTCATTCCATCCCACCAGTAATACTCTTTAAGTTATTTGTATATATTAGTACTTACCAGATGAATAGAAAATATAGAACTATGAGATTAACTCAAAAACTATTTCTTAAACTGGTAATCACATGGAACGCATAATCTTTTTCCAAATAGTAGAACACCTTCTTAGTTAATATTAAAAGTAGAAAACATACCCTTCTTAATAGATTCTACCTTTTCCTGAAAATCATTATCCTAATTCTGATATTTATTAATTCTTTATGTCTAAGTTGGTTATACTAAAACTTTAAACAAAATATAGGATTTCCATCCATCCATAACTTATAGGCTAAAATTCGTCAAATCATTAACCAAAGGTTCATATAGCAAATATAACATAGTTAATGTGGTATTATTTTTCAAACTCAAATCATCAGCTACTTTGTTCTCTTTTCCATGATGGTAAAAAATCATGAAATTACAATCTTTGATCAGTTTCATCAATCTTCTCTATCTCATGTTAAATTATTTCTTAGTGAATATATACTTCAAAATTTTGTGATTAGTATTTATTTCACAGTTTAATCCATACAAATTATGCCTCTAAATTTTTAAATAAAACCCATATAAGTTAATTCCAGATTAGGTGTGGGATAATTTAACTCATGAGGTTTCAACTGAAGTAAATCATGAGTAATTAACTGATAATTAGGCATTATAACAAAACCAAGTCCCTTCAATGAAGCATTATAGTGGATGAAAAATTTATTATTTCTAAAAGTCAAGGCCAAAACTAAATAATTCACTAATTTTTTTTAGTTATTGAAAAAAATTTCATCACATTATTTTTTCTAGATGAATTTAGATCCTTTTTTAGTTAACTTATTCAATGCGCTAGACAACTGAGAAAGGTTTTCAACAAATAGTCAGTAGTAACCCACTAATCTATGAAAACTACAAATCTCAGTGATATTTTGAGGTCTTGGACTCTTTAAAAAATTAAGCTTTATCAGGTTTAACTATTATGCCATCTTTAGATATAATATGACCAATGAAATAAATATATTGCAACCAAAATTCAAACTTACTAAATTTTCCATTCAATTTTATTTCTTTAATGTTTTCAAAAAATGATACTTAAGTGTATTTCATATTCCTGTTAACTTTTAGAATATACCAAAATTTCATAAATAAACATAACCATAAAAATATCGAAGAATTCATCAAAAATTCCATTCATAAGGTCCATAAATATAATAGTGCACTAAAAAACACAAAAGGGCGTAGCTACAAACAAATTTTTCTTATATCTATCCGGAAATACAATCTCTAGAATATTTTATTCGTTCTCTTTTAACTGATGGTACCCCAACCTAAGATCAACCTTCAAAAAAATAATATGCTCCATAGAGATGATAAAAAAAACATCGATATGTGGAAAAGGATACTTGTTTTTAATAGTGATGTTATTAAAATATCTATACATAATACAAAGTCTCATTGAACCATATTTATTTTTAATAAACAAAATATGTGCACCCCATGGTGAATTTCTAGGGAAGATTAAACCTTTATATAATAACTCTTGAAATTTATTTTTCAATGATAAAATTTCCACTACATCTATTCGATAAGGGTGTTTAGAAATAGGCTTAACATTATAAAATAGGTAAAAAATAAACTCAACCTCCAAATCATGAATAACACTATAAAATCATTAGGAAATACATCCTTGTATTCATTCACTTCTAACACTCAATAATTTGAATAGTTTCTTTCTTTTCAATTAAATGAGCTAAGTAATTTCACTACCATCTCTAATCAATTTCTCATCTTCTTGGTAAGATATCAAAGGCATGAAATCAATGAACAAAACATTATTGTCTCTAATATATATCTTAGGATGATAAACTAAAATATATTTTCCCACATGTTTCTAATTTAATTCTTCATGATTTTCCCCCAGAGTGACTAACTTTAGACACATGTTATCTTAATTCCTCAACTCATTGCAACTAAAGTATCTTGCCATTATTTTTTTATTATTTGCCTGCTCATTTTTCTTATAGTAATGAGCTATATATCTAAAATTACTATATCAAAATAACGTCCTATACTTACTAATACATTCCCTATGATTATTTTTATTACACTTCTCACAGGATAGGAACTTTGTTTTCTTACCACTATATTTCTCTGATGGATGTTTCCCCATTTCCTTACATTCAGACATTTTCTTAATTTTGTTATCTCAAGGCACATAAGTATCAGAAAAAATTGTCTCCACTTTCTCAGCACAATGAAAAACTTTACCATAGATTTTAAATTCCTGTAGCACCAAATATATTTATAAACATGGATTTAACCCTAAGTAAAATTCTATCCAGTCTTGTAAAATTTGATTTATATATGGCCACATAATCTTCATCTTTTTTCATTAATTTTTGGAAAAAAGTTCCATTTTGAATCGAACAATCTTAGGTAAATATTTTTCAATAAACATATGCTTAAATTTTTCCCATTCCATGGTATTAATATCATATTTCTCTCTATTATTCTTAACCAAAGATCATCATTTATTAGATATTACCTTCAAAATGATAAATGGAAAGAGTTTCATTTTGACATTCTGAACATCCCATGAATTCAAATATATTCTCCAGAGCAGTGATCCATCCTTTGGATAACATAGGTAAATATGATCTCTTGAATTATCTGGGATGTTGTATCATGAAATTATTCACTGTATACATGTTCCTTCATGGTATATAGTGTAAAGACCCTAACCCTAGTAGCCCAGATCTTGTGCCTTACTTTATTTCATTGGAAAAGATACAATATTTTAATCCCAGAGGACCGATCGGTTTAGTAGTTTTGGATACCATATTATATACATGAAATAAATTTTACATTGGAAAAATAAAATAGAACATAATAAACAAAAAATATAATAAATTACATCCTTGAAAACACTTTCAAATATCACTTCTTCATAACTTAGTAAAAAGAAACACAGTAAGGGTAAGCTCAAATGCTCAGTCATGTTCATGTACATTGGAATATATCATGAATAAATAAGAATAATAAGTATGTAAAGGTAAATAACTAATTACACTTTCCACTAATCAATAACTTGATCATAATATGGAAGGAATAAAATATTATCAAAAGATTACATATAAATAATCACATGACCTTGGAACTTGACCGTGGATAATCTAACTAATCAATTAATCACATGGAATAATAATAATGATGGAATTAAGAATGCCAAAAGACTAAAATATCAATATATATCCTCAAGATAGTTACTGTTAAGATCTATCCTTAAGATAGTATAAGTATGTGGGTAGAAACCAGTTTGATTCTTCTTGGAAACAAACATGAAGAGTTTGTCGCAAACTGATTTCAACTCATGAGATTATCGATGAATCAGGGGGCTTGCATTAACTAGTACATAACACATGTCTTGCATGTCCAAAGCATTCCTCATATATCTAATAATTTATTTAATTCATAAAAAAATTTCTTCTCAATAAATATCTATATTGAGCTAAAGATAAATATTTAACATTATTTCCAGAGTTATTCAAATAACTTTCAAATTAAACATAATATGAAAAAATTGTATACAGTTTAGGAAGTAATAAAATGAATAAATTATATATATATAATTTAAATAGACATAATATAAGTGGAAATACAATATGAGATAATCAAAATTCATTTCATACATAACCTTATCATGACATAATTAATGGATATAAGTTTAACCCAATGAATGAAAATTATGTTAAGAAATCCATTACCACATTATAATCAGTCAAATCGTATACCCAATAAAATTAATAACCATTAAATAAGGAATTTAATTACATGAATATAAATAGTTTCGTGATATGATATATCAAAGGGGAAGTGCACCACACAAAATAAATAAGTGGTTAATAAGGCATGTCTCAATGAAATAAAATACGGACAAGAAATACTTACCTTATACTTCCTTTTGGTCAAACACTCTTTAACCTCCTATAAAATGGTTTTAAGCATGTTATTAACTTATACCATAACCATATTAATATTTATTATTTCATATATGATCCTTTTATAACATATTATTACCAATTCATTAATAATCTCCCAATATTTTCCTTGTTTCGAGTAATAATTGCTTTGTTTTTCGAGTATGTTTTGACTTGTTATTTTATTATTCCACTTACTTAGATTATGATTTAATAATATCAATAATTCTAAAACTTATATAAATATAATATATATATATATATTATATATATTTCAATTAATTCATAATATTTATGGATAGGAAGTGTAATACACCATTCATGGAGATGGTATGTCATACGTACGCATAAATGTTGTTTCCATTTTCTTGACTTATTGAAAGAAATAAAATTAAATGATATATATTTACATTATAATTATATTAAAATTTCTATTTCTTATATGACACATATTTTTATTAAACTCTTCCTTAATACACTACTTTTAAATATTGAATGAATCACATCACTTTGAGGAGGCAGTAGTCCACACGTCCACAAACGATGTTATCGTATTCCCAAAAAATAGAAATAATGAAGGTATGTGTTATATAATAATTTAATAATCATAAAGAATATAAATATAATATATATATAATATAAAATATAAATCCATCAATATTTCCAACCTTAAAATGTGGTAATGGAAGAATGAACGACATTAGTTCACAAGGCGGTATTTTGTCGTACACACGAATGATGAATGTGTATCCCATTTGGTGGAAATGTTTGAATTTTTAAGTCATAACAATGACATAAAACATATCATAATATTTAATATACTTATTTTATTATATAATCATGATATAAGAAAAATTTAAGGTGTGGAGAAAGAAATAAATCAAAAGTGCTCGTTGAATAATGTTATCTCTTCTTCAATAGACTTCCATTAGATCTCTTCTTAATGGATCTAGGATTGTGATTTTTAGAAGAAAGGGACTTATAGAACTTTTATAATTATTTTAATATTATAAATTGGTAGTTTTTTATAAATATAGAAGGATCAAAGTGATCTAAAGAAGTTAAGGAACAAGTGCCCTTTTATAATTGAGGTGAGGAGTACTTTTGGAAACTCCCAAAATATTAAATTAATTTTCATTAATTTTCAATTAAAATGGTAAAAATGATTTATTTTGAATATAATATTATTATGGGTTGAAATAATCTCATCCAATATTTTTTAGAAAATTTTAGGTTGAATTCTTACCCTTATATCTTGGTTTTAACCCTTATTTAATCACTTTAACTCTTACCATGACAACATGGAATTTTACTCTTTGAGGGTTAACATAACTATGATAAAATTCCAAACAACCCACAAATGGATATTTGATGATATTTTAGACCTTATAAATATCATTTGGATAAGATTAAGATTTTTAGGAATATTAAATCAGCAAATAAAATATTATTAATTTTAAAATATAATAAATGTCAATTTTCAGGCTATTCAATACGTTGGATTTTAAAAATATCAAAAAATCAAGATAAATTTGAAAACAAATATTTTAATAAGTTTATATCATGTGAAAATAATCTATAAAATTCATTTATCACATTAATTATATCAAATTATATTTATTTTAATATTTTTAAAAATATTTATTTGATATTTCTATTAATAAAATAATTATTGCATCACTGTTGTGAAAGAATTTAAGGTAAATATTCATTAACTAAAATTTTAAACTAAATTAACAAGATAAATATAAATATTTTATATTTTAAAGGAATACTTATAGTCAAACATAGCCTCTGGATAACCCCTTATTTAAAATATTTTAGTTATTAAGTATATGATTGTGATATATTTATCTTTTCTTGAAATAAAATATTATAAATGTGATAATCACATATAAATAGAAAAAAATGACATATATTCAAACATTTAATTTTTATGGAAAAACTTTACTCATCTGGTAAAATTGGGACAAGAGATAGGGTCATTTTATAACCATTATCATACTATTTTTACCCTTTATTACTCGATTTTACCCGATTTACCATTTACAGTGGTAATAAAAATTACCAAATTTATTATTCATATTGTCGCAAAAAAGAAAACTATTTCATAAACTTAAAGCTTCAAATTAAAAATATTAAATCCATTTTTTAAAAAATTAAATTCACAGAATATGTAGCAATTAATTTAAAATTAATCTTACTGACAGGACGAAACAAAGAGCTTTTAAAGTAAAAATGTTCAAAAGTTTGAATTTTTTTTATATACAATTTCAGTGTAAAAATAATTAAAATTACAAATATTTTATTTATTGATGTATAATTAAACTATTTATACTTTAAAACCAGTTTAAAATGTAATTTAACTATATAAATAAATTATATGAAAATGCAGTTCTCAATTAAAATTCAGTGTTTATCACTATTTATCAAAAAAATGAAACATATCAGAAAAATACCATAAATTCACCTTAATTAAATTTTTTTATTAATATTTTAAAAATGAATTTTTGTTTTTTAAAATAAAATTTATAAAAAGTGTCAAATTTAAATTTTAAAACAAGGGCGCCATTAAAAGGATGGAAAATGTCTTTTCGAAAAATGCATCTTTTATGAGTAAAATTGGATTTTTTTTCATATCTTATGTCTATAAAATCTATTTATAAATATAAAAAAATTTATTGAATATATAATATAAAAATTTCATAATGTGTTTAATATTATTAATTCTTAACAATTTTACAGCTAGGTTATAATAATATTTCATTGTTCGTTTAAGTTGGGTGTTGCATGAAATGTAAGCTACCAAATAGATTAAATTTAAAAAGAGGCACGCCATAAAATATAAGGGTGTTACATTCTACCCTGCTTCAATAAATTGTTTCCTTTCAATTTTAAAATTTCTCTTTGAAAACCAAAGTTTAATACTTGAAAATTTCTTTGTGGGAAACCCACATTGTAAATAGGGTTAATAAAATAACCTCTTGATAAGTGGGAAAGGGAAATGTAAAGGTCACCAAAAAATTAAGATTTGAATAGAATATAATTAATGGGAAGTGAAAAAATAGGCATAAAAGAGAAATATAACTATCATGTTCTGATGGAGAGTGATAGTGAACATGGTCATTAGAAAGTTAAATGTCACATAACCATAAATATTGTGATCAGTTAAAAGACCATTGATTTCTTATTAAAAAAAGTAAACGGATAACTTTTTTGATCCAAAATAATATTCCTAATGTTGGGGGATTGTTTTACAATCCATATATTCACTTGATAAAATAAACTTAATTGATTTTTCCCATGTCATAAGAATAATCTCATCCTTTGGTAGTGCATCAATATATTTTCACTTCATCTCTTATGCCATGAAATGAATATTAAAGAAAAAAATTATACCTGAAGAATATTTAACAAATCATAATGTCCTCATGTAATTTCTTCATCCTATGAATATTTATCAATACCAAAATGGTTAGCATATACTATTCAATATGATAAATCATACTTTAATCTCAAACAATAATATTCAAAGTTTAACTTAATCCATTAAAAAATTAGTTACCTTAAGGCTCATTCAAAATACCTTAACCCAAATTAAAAGTCTATTAATTTATAAGGAAGGTCACTAAATATCCAAAATCAACTTAACGTTAGATTCTCCAAACAACATAATGTTTCCCTTACTGTGACATACTAATTATATAAATACATTAATCACCTTAAACCCTCAATGAAAACAAGAAATCTTACTTATTCCTTAAATAAAACATAAATATGTGGATATATTCCTTATTTCCAAAAATTTTGTAAACTCAGTAAAATATTACATAACCACTTTGTCAACATATCATTAATTAGTTCCAAGGTAATTAGTAATGTCCAATTTTCTTTATCCATATCAATCATTATATAAATATCATGAACATATTAAAGGTAATCTTTACCTTTATCATGTGTTTTATAAAAAGTTTAACTTTATATTGAATAACTTCTCTTGGTTACTAGTACTTTTCATCGCATGCTTCCAAATACATTAAGAAATGGTACTTCATTACAATTCTAATATATCTCATGATTCTTCTAAATAGAGCATCATTGATAAAATACTTCTTACTATATAATTATTTAATCTAAATACAGAAGCACCTTAATCATTCCACTTCATTCTTAAAACATTAACTATACTTCATTATCAAATTACTTAATACATTCTTTCATTTATATGTCATTTTAATATCTTTATCATTTTTAGTATAACCAATACATGTATAACCTTGTTGATTATATTTATAATTTTTCCCCATAGGAAATATATTTTTATACTACCTATATTTTTCTCATTTAAAACATACAACTATAAATAATACTTTTTGGATACCATCATTTTCATCCATTTAATTAAAAAAAATTAAATTTTTCTCCTAAATTACTTTCCTTATACCCAAAATGTCTTATTTTTTCATCTAATATATTCACTTGGGTGTTTCTTATCAAATTTTTAATATATAGAAAACTGAACCATCTTTCCTCCATGGTTTCCACCACCCAATCACTCTACAAACTTTATACTTCTCTTATTTGGGGATTCCAAGAGTCGGTTAAGGTGTAAGTTGTTAATCATATATCATGATAACTGATTATGAATAATCACAATATCCTTTACTCTAGTAATCATTCAATTTAGTTTCTCATCAACACATTGTTTATCACATTCAATGTTAACTCAGTACCTTCTAGTTCTCACCATTGACTAAAACCCAAAGCACATTTTGAGAATCAAAAATCATAGTGATATATTCATGAAGAATCATTTGTAATATGTATAAATCATAACATCTTCTTTTCAATGTACGATTCCTTAGGTTTAACCTAGTTTATCTGTGGTTATTACCAAATCTATAAGAGTATATCGTATAGTTAGACTTATCCTCAAAATTAGTCATAGGTTTATGTTTCTTAATATATGTCTTCATAAATCCAGTTCACAAGGTTTCTACTAAACTTCCTTTAATACTAAATGTAATAACCCTAAATCTAGTAACCTAGAGTCGGTAGTTACTTTTTTACATTAGCATAGATAAAAGATTCTAATCCCAAAGGACCAATCAGTGTAGTAGTTTTGGAAACCATATTATATACATGAAACCCATTTTACATTGGGAAATGAAAATAAAACATAATAAATAACAAAATCTAATAAACTTCATCCTTGAAAACTTATTCAAAGATATCTTCTTCATAACCTAGGGAAAGTAACAAAAATAAGGGTGAGCTCAAATGATCAGTAAGGTTCATGTACAATAGAATCTATCATGAACAAAAAAAGAATTGTCAACATGGAAAGGTAAATAACTGATAACACGTTCCATTAATCAATAACTTGATCATAATATAGAAGGAATAAAATATGATCAATAAATGACATATAAATAATCACATGATCTTGTAACATGACCATGGATTATCTAACTAAAAAATTAATCACATGGAATAAAAATAATAAAGGGATGAATAATTTAAGACATAGAAACTATCAAGATATATCCTCAAGATGGTTACTCTCATGATCTATCTTCAAGACAATTTATGTATATGGGTAGAAACTTTTCTGATTCTACTTTTAAACAAACACAGAGGGTTTTTCACCAACTAATTTCACCCAATGAGACTATTGATGCATCGAGGGGATTGCATTATCCAGTCCCCAACCCATGTATTATATGAAAAAATAATTATTCATATATCATATAATAGATTTAATTTATAAACACTGTGTATTATCAAAAATATCAGCATTGAGTGAAAGATACAGATTTAACATTATTTCCCCAGTTATTCAAATAACTTTCAAAGTAAACATTGTATGTAAAAATAGTATATGGTTTAGGAAGTTATAAATTGAATAGATTATGTATATTCACTATAAACCCACCTAAAACAGGTTTAAATATGACATAATATAATAAAAATTCATTTCACACATAACCTTAGCATGACATAATTAATGTAATATAAGTTTAACCAAATGAATGAAAATTGAGTTATGAAATTCCTTGCCACTTTATAATCAGTCCAATTATATGCCCAAAATAATTAAAATTAATTAAGTGAAAAATTTAATACCATAAATATAAAAAGTTTCATGATATTATATATTATAGGGGTTTTACACCACAAAAAATAAATAATTGTTAAATAAGGCATATCTCATAGAAATAAAATTGAGATGATAAACCCTTACCTTACACTTCCATCTGGTTGAACAATATTTATCCTCTTGTATAATGGTTATAAAAATTTTACTAACTTATAAAAAATCATATTAATATTTATGATATCATATATGATCATTTTATAACATATTGTTACTTGATCATTAATAATCTCTCAATATTTTCATTGTTTCGAGTAATAGCTTCTTTGTTTTTTGAGTTTGTTTTGACTTATTATTTTTTTATTATAATTATATCATGATTTAATAATTTATATATTCTAAAATATGATATAAATTTCATATATATTTATTATATATTTATTTATAGTAATCTATGATATTTAGGCATAGTAAATAGAATAAATTGTTCATGGAGACAGTAGGTCGTACATACTCATAAACATTGTTTCAATTTTCTTATCGTATTGAAATAATGAAAAGTAAATGATATATCTATATATTATAATTATAGTATAATTTTTATTTCATATATGAATTATATTTTTATTAAACCCATCCTTAATACATTTCATGTCAAGCGTGAACAAATCGCATCGCGTTGTGGAGGCGGTAGTCCACACGCCCACAAACGATGTCATCATATTCCCAAAAAATTAAAATCATGAAGGTATGTGTTATATAATAATCCAGAATCATAAAATCATTATAAAATTCATATATATAATATATAAACTATAATTCCATCATTATTATTAACCATGAAATGTGATAATGGAAGAACGAACAACATCGGTTCGCGAGGCGGTAGTTCACCAAACACATGAATGATGATTACGTGTCACATTTTATGGAAGTGTGTGAAGTTGTTGGTAATACCCTTTAAATAATAACATCTATGTATATTTAAGATAATTATTTTAATATACAATGAAGATATAATATGAATTTAATGGGTGGGTAAAAATTAAATCAAAAGTTCTTGTTGAAGAACATTACTTCTTCTTCAGCGGACTTCCTTTAGATCTCTTCTTAAAGGATATAGGGTTGGTATTTTTAGAATAAAGTTACCTAAAAAATTGTATAAGGATATTTATAAGATAAATAGGTAGAGTTTGGTTGATCTATAAGTCTAGATGTGGTGTAGAGAAGTGAAGGAAGTAGTGCACTTTTATAGATGAGCTAGGGGACACTTTTGGAAACTTTCAAAATATTAAATTAATCTAAATTAAATTTCAACTAAATATGGAATAAAAATGAATTATTTACAATATAAGATGTTTATGGGTCATAATTGTCTCATAAAATAATCTTTTATACATGTTTAGGTCATATTATTTCCCTTATTCTTTGGTTTTAACCTTTATTTAATCTCTTTAATTCTTACTGTGACAACATGGATTTTTACTCTTTGGGGGTTAATATAATTACTATAAAATATCCAACAACCCATAAATGGATCATTAATATCATATTTGACCTTATACCAATAATTTTTATGAAATTAATATTTTTATAAATATTATATCATTTAATAAAATATAATTTATTTTAAAATATCATTACAGCCTTTTTTAAGGCTATTCAATACATTAACTATTAAAAATATCAAAACAAAAAGATAACTTCAAAAAACATTAATACACCCATAACATGTCATATTAATCTATAAAATTAATTTATCATATTAATTATAAAAAATTATATTTATTTTAATATTTTTAATAACATTTATTTGATATTTTCATTAATAAAATAATTATTGCATCAGTGTTGTGAAAGCATTTAAGAAAATTATTGCTCGAATAAAAATTAAAAATAAATTAAGATAATAAATATAAATATTTTATTTTTAAAATTACTATTTATATTTGAACATATCCTCTCTATACCCCCTTATTAAAAATATTTTATTTATTGAGAATATGATTGTGACATCATTGTGTTTTCTTTAAATAAAATATTATAAATGTCATAATCACATATAAATGGAAACAAAGGCCATATATTTGAAATTATAATGATTATGGACAAACTTTACTCATAACATAAAAACATTTCCTGTGTTAAGGTCATTTTATATTCCTTATCATATTATTTTTACCCTTTATTACTCGATTTTTACCCTATTTACCATTTACCTAGATAATAAAAATTCCCAAAGTTACAATTCATATTGTCAAAAAATAGAATGGAACTATTTAATAAATTTTGAAATTATAATTCCAAATATGGAATCCATTTTTAAATATTAAATTCACTTAATATTCATAAATTAATGTAAATAAATCTCATAAACGGGAAGAAACAACGGGTTTTTAAAGTAAAAATGTTCAAATGTTTGAACTGTTTTTATATCCTATTTCAGTTTTAAATTGATTCAAATGACCCAAATTGGATTTATTGATTTGTAATTGAACTATTTAAATTTTAAAACCAATTTAAAATATAATTTAACTATATAAATAAATTAGATAAAAATTCAATTTTCAATTAAAATTCAGTGTTTTCACAATTTATCAAAAAAATGAAACATATCAGAAAAATACCAAAACTTTTACCTAAGTAAATTTTTATATTACTCTATAAATAAGGAAGTTTATTTTATTAAAAAAAAATTAAAAAAAAATTAAATTTTAGTTTTAAAAAAAATGTGTCATTAAGACGTGATAAAATTATCTTTTAGAAAAATACATCTTTTATACATAAAATTGGAGTTGTCGTATCTTATGACTATAAATTCTATTAGATGAATTTAAAAAAAATTACAGAATATATAATATATAAATTCCATCATATGGATAATAATATTCATTCTCACCAAATTAATAGTTATGTTATAATTGTAGGTTCATGGAGTAGCAGAAGCGCAGGAGGGTCGATGCCCAACATTGATTTTTTCCATATTAAATGAAAATTATAGGATATTGGAATGATTAATTCTAGGGTCCATGAAATTGAATCAAATTAATAATACAAAGTAATATAAACCCGGAACCAAGAGAGAGGATCAAAAAATTTCTTTATAATTAATTTAATTTAATAGAATAACCACCAAGGTGATTCTTTCTTCATTTATACATCCGACCACAGATCTATAGTGCACCATAATTGCTTTGTAGTTATCGAGGATAGATGTAACACCCCGAACCCAGTTACCCAGAGTCGGTGCATTATTTTAATACATTGGCATGATTACAAGGAATCAAGTCTTGAAGGACTGATCGATTTAGAAGTCTTGGAAAATAGATTACATACATGAATGTTACATTACATACAAAACAACATAAATAATCCTTTATGAACGCCATTATTACCTTGGCTTAACCCTGTATATCAATCACAATACACTTCTTGGAATCCTGGGAAAATAAAACATAGAAAGGGGTGAGCTCAAATGCTCAGTAAGGGTTAGCAATACAGAGAAAACTTTCAAAAAAAGCATAAACATTTAAGGTGATGTATAAAACTAAAACAAAAGCCTTTTAAACTTGAAATTCAACATAACATGGAAAAAATAAAATAATTCCATTTACTTATTCACATGTATATTCTAATAGTCGAATAATCACATGAAATATCACTAACCACTTTCATTATGATGGAATGCATAATTCCATACTATCATAACCACGTAGCCAAGGCCTCATGCCAAGACTACAAATACGATTTTGTCAAGTCATCGTGACAAGACACAAGTTTGTCACATGAGACCTACCGATGCATCGAGGAGCTATAGCGGGCTCCACCCGTCACTTATTAAGTCCAATGCATTCCTCATATGAACAGGTTTAAAAATAACAAAAACATTCGTATTAAAACTAGCATATGAAATGTCAATAATTTCTCCATAAACCATTAATGGTATAAAAATAACACATCCACAATCAAACATATCACAAAACCTTCAACACAATATGTAAGATTTGTATCAACTTCAAAACATGTAAAAAATCCATTAATTTTTTTTGACATAGATAAAAATGATTTGTAAAACTCTTTGAGAGAAATACCCCTTTCTCATGAAAACATTTAAAAGTCACAAAATTTTTAAAATAATCCATTTAAGGATATTTTTGAATCAAAGTGTCTTATTCCACCTTGAAAATTTTGAAATGAATTAACATTTTAAAAACATTCATGTCCATATAAATAAATCCTTAAAAACCATTTTGAAGACAAGGACATTAGAAGAACAAATATTTAAAACATTTGTAATGATGTTTTAGTAAAAAGTACCTAAAAATAATTCCTTTGAAAACTCTTTCATAAAACATGGACATGGATAATAAATATGTCCCAGTATATACTTACGTAAAAACAACATCGGATAATAAAGAGATTGTGAAATTAACCCTTACCAATTTGGTAACTTATAAAACATACACCCCATGAAAGAGGTATCATTCAATTAATATATAAATACACATAAATTAAAGTGTATTACACAAATAATACAATTATAGGCATTAAATACACCCCAAAAAGGTAATAGTGGCAATATGGCATGAATCTCACGGGAATAAGGAGTGAGATGAAAACCCATTACCTTGTACTTTTCATTGATAGTGTGTATGTTAACCTCCTTTATAATAGTTAAATCATTTTTATTAAATTATAAAATAATCATATTCATAAATATGATATCATATATGATCTTTTAATATTGCTTTGTTAAAAATATTTTAGTATTATCATCGTTTCGGGTGTTAAGTGATTCGTTTTCCTTTATATGCTTCGTTACGTAAGTTGTGTTTGTTATTGATAGGTTGTATCTTATTCATATCAAGAATTATATCAAGTCCTTAAACATTACTTTTAATCATCGAACAATAATTATTCTTTAAGGGATATGATGGGGATATGAATCTCATCACGTTCGTGGAGACAGTAATCCGTACGGACGCACGAACGCTACTTCCATTTCATTTTTCATTTTAAAAAGAATCAAAACCAAATTATACATAGGTATATTATTATTAAAGTAAAATATAATATATTATATGTGTTACTTTAGTTCATTAACACCATCCTTTATATGTTCCATGTATGGTATGAATGAGTCATATCACTTTGAGGGGGTGGTAGTCTGCACTTCCTCAAATGAAATTATCGTGTATATACACAACATGAAACGAATAATGGTGTGATATAAAATGGAATTACAGAAGCTTATATATAAAATAAATATCATTAATATAATATTTAATTACATTTCCATCATAATTACCACCATGAGAGGTCATATAAGATAATTGAACAATCATCGCTTCGTGAGGCGTTTGGTTTCCATCCACATAAATATTATATTCTTCACCCATTAGATAGAGGTGTGTGTAAGTGTAGTTAAAATAATTATAATAAAAATATAATAGTATATTTATGATACTTGTTTTGTTACAAAATAAAATAATAATAAGAGTTTAGTGGTTAGAGAGGTAAAATAAAAGAAAACAAGCAAAGAGAAATCATTACCTTTAATTTGGGTAACTTTCTTTGGTTTGAACCAAAAAGGACACTTGAAGTGCCTTCTTCCTAATGTAAGGATTCAAGGAGGAGGAGATGGATGTTTATAGATTATTTGGGCAGGTTTTTTACGAATCAAAAGGCTTTGAATGTGTGAATAATTGGTTAGAAGTTGTGTCCTTTTATAAGGGGGGGGGGAGGGGCTCTTTGAGAAAAACATAAAGTATTAATTTATAATAAATTAATATTTGGTTTCTAATGGCTCCAAAGTGGATTATTCAAAGTATAAGGTGGGGCTGGGTCGAAATAATTTCAACCAATAGATTTTATACAGGTTTGGATCTTTACATTAACCTAATATTTTAGTTTTAACTCTTGGTTAATTTGTTTAACACTTACTATGTCACATTCTATTTTTTAATATATAGTTAATAAACTTACTATATACATCCAAGAGACCCCAAAGTGGTCCATTAATGATACACCTATCATTATATAAGTCCTTTGGATGAACCTTAGATTTTTAAGAATAGAATATCATTTAATAATATAATATTTGTTTTAAAAACTCATTTATGTCAATTTTGAAAATATTTAATAATTGATTTTTTTAAAGTCTTAACAACATTATTAATTCGAATAAAATTCATTTAATCAATCCTAATATGTAATATTAACCAAAAAAATTTGTTTATTTCATCAAAAAATTTAATTTATATTTATTGTAACATTTATAATACCAATTATTTGATTCTTTCATTAATAAGGAAAATAATACATCATTATTGTGTCATATATATTTTTATTTTTTCAATGTCTAAAAATTATAAATAAAATTCCATTATGTATTACATATTTTTATATTTATAATGAATATTTGTACCCGAAAATATAATATATATAACCCTATGTAAAAATTGTTTTCCTAAAAGATATATGCTTATGTCATTTTTGTATTTACTTTAACTTAATTAATATAAAGTGTCATTATCACATACAAGTGGATCCATGGGGTCCCAAAATAGACCCAAAGATTCCCATGGTCGGACATGTATCAACCAATAGGGTTAGTACATGTTTTAGGGTAAATTAATATTATTATAATATTATTGTTTACCCTTATTTACCAGATTTACCCTTTAACCATGGTAAATAAAATATTTACCGAAATAATTATTTAAAATGTCTAAAAATAAAAGTTACCTATTTACACAATTTGTAAATCATGATTCCAAATATGGAGTCCATTTTTCCAAATTCAAAACACAGAAGTGACAGAAATTAATTTAAAATTAATTCCCGCTGTCAAAACAAAAAGCGTGTTTTTAAGAGATAATAACTATCAAAAGATTGACATTTGTTTCTGTCAGGTTTAAATGTGAAATTATGTCCAATGACCAAAATTTTATTAAATGGTAAAAATATATTATAAATATACTTTAAAACCACTCAAATTCATAATTTAACACTATTAATTATTTCAATTAAAAAAGTTAATTTTAATAAAAATATAGTAATTTTCACTATTCATCAAAATATAAAAGTTATTCAAAAAGTAAAAAAAAATTAATGCTAGGATAATTTTGATATTCCAAATCCAAAAATGAATTCCATTTTGAAATATAAATTGTATAAAATTTTAGAAAATTAGGTATTACTATTCAAAAGGGCTAGTTTGATTGGTTGTGGTGTGTGTTAGAACTCGAAATTGTGTACAACACATGCAACTGTATTATTCAAACAGAAGCATAACAAGGATTCTTGGGGTGTTACATTGTAAATTTTAGATGTCCCCATTCTAAAGAATAAATTTATTTAGTCAAATTTAATATATAAAAGTTTTAAAATATTGAATTTAAAAAGGTTTCACCATTAAAAGTCGGTAAAAGTGCATTTTTGAAAAATACTTCTTTTATCTGAAAAAAATGAATTTGTTCTTACATTATGTATAAGAAACTAATAATATGGATTTTAAAATTATAAGGACTATATAAAGTTCAAAATTCAGTTAATACTATTCATAACCTCTTTTGAATGGCTAGTTTAGTAAGTCATGGTGCGCTTGAATTCGGTGTTGTGTGTCGTGAAAGTTATTGAATTCTTTTGAAGAAATAACGCACTATGAAATCTTGGGGTGTTACATTATCCCCTCCTTCAATAAATTGTGTCCTCGCAATTTGAAATTGTTCTTCAAAAATAAAAGGTTGAAAATAGAAAATATCTTTGTGGGAAAACCCACATCGGAAATTGGGTTAATAAAATTTTGTCTTAATAAGAGGAAAAGACAAATGAAAGGGTCACCACCAAATTATGATCTCTATTAGGAGAAAATTGGTGGAAATTAGAGACATATAATTGGAGGAAAAACGTAAATATTTATAGGTAGTTATTGAGGTCATCAATCACAAATAAGTGTAAAATTGAGGTCCTTAAATTCATCAATCTATGATGATTTGAAATACCATTGGTTCAACAAAACATAGGGTATTAGGATAACACATTTTTGGTTTTAGGATCCCCTAAATAAAGTGTAAGAATTAATTTCTTCATAGAATAAGAGAAGAAGAAATATATATTCTTGACAAGTAGAGTTCCATCCTTTAACTAATTTCTACCACAAAATCATCTTTCACTCTAAAAGATAATAGAACGTAAAAAATATTCTATTTATCCTATTCGTATAGGGTTCCAAAAAATGAATTTATAATTCATCTCCCAGATCTTTTAAAAAACTACATTATTTAATCCAGGACATCACGTGGACTAGTGGTAGGTGATACACCCTTGTCGCCCTTCGGTTGCGGGTTCAAGTCTCGCGGCCTTGCGGGACACGACGGGTTGTCGCCCGACCTATGGGTTGTCATTTTATAGAAATCCAAAAATAATCCATACTAGAACTATCCAAAATACTTCAGTCCAAAATTTATAAGGAAGTTAAACACAATGAATATCCTTTTTGTCATTTCATAACATGTGAACACCTTCATCATGTATTCTTTTAAAACACTGCAACATCCTGAATTACCATAAAACGTTATTGATTACATTCATGATCCCTTATTCCTTAAAGAATAATGGATATACTCCTTCAATCCAAAAATTTTGTAAACTCCAACAATGATGGAATATAAAAATCATTAATCAGTTTCAAGGTATTCAAGGATATCCAATATAATTTATTCAAATCATCCATCTCTTATTCTAAAATCACTACCTCATTATAAGGACCATAATAAGGATTACCTTTACATCAACCATGTATTTTCAATAAATTTTAGCTTACTATTAAGTCACTTTTCTTATAATCATATAATCTCAAATCCTCAATAAAATGTATTGCAGTACAATACATATTTATCTCCATAATTTGTGTAATCAGTATACTATTGATACAACACTCAAATAAAATAATTCTATAATAACAACATAAGAACGCTAGTCATTCCTCTTCATCTGAGGTAGCATCATAAATTTATTATTATCTAATAGCATCATTTGGTGCATACTCTGATTATTTGTACAATGGTTTTCATAGTGTCCAAACTCCTTTCAAATGAAGCGTTGAACATTTGAAAACTATTTCTTACCCTTGCAATCACGTACTTGGTGTCCTTTTTCTCCACACTTATAACAAACTCTCATTCCATTCAAGGATTTACCAAGGTGATTCATTCCACATTTATCACATATTAGAAAATCCTTCTTTCCCTTATTCCCTTTATCTATATTTCTTTCTACCATCCTTTTCTTCTCTGGCTTCCCTTTAAAGCCATAGGACTCAGAGAATTATTTACTTATCTTATTAGCACATGATACTATTACTTCATATGATGATAATACGTGGGAGACTATTTACCTTCAAAATTATGGCTTAATACCATGAAAGATATGATCCTTCTTTCTCTTTGGATCATGCGTATTGCTGGAGTTCTCATTCCTTCTAATGGGAGACATTTCTAAACAGTGGCATACACTAGATTAGTTTATGAATAGAAATACCTAATATCAAACTTGTAAAACACTTAACATACATTAAAAAGTTTATGGATATAATCCATAATCACAAAAATGTTTTCTTGAGGGGGTATATACTCATAAACCCTTCATAGTCGTTTGTAAAGAAAATGAGAATTATCTTGAGCATATCCCCCGGGCGTGTCGTAACCAAAAGTGCAGTAAGGCCCATTTTCGTGCACCATTTCCCATTCGAGTCTATCTCAATACGGTGTTTTTGGGTTTTACCCCTAGGTATATCTGTGCCAGAGCCGCCTCTACCTGCTCGTATCCAGACAGGGATGTATTGCATGGAAAACTCACAAAATCTCTACAATACCAAAATTCTAGGAAGTTCTTCTATAATAATCCTCAATGTCTATCTTAGGTTAATGTGCTCTAATAATAGTTTATCTAAATCTAGTTTCCAAGGTTATTGATAAACTTCCTCTAATACCAACTATAATGCCCCGACCCCAGTTTCCCAGAGTTAGTGCATTATTTTAATAGATTGGCATTATTACAAGGAATCAAGTCCCGAAGGACCGATCGGTTTAGCAGTCTTGGAAAATAGATTACATACATGAATGTTACATTACATAAAAAACAACATAAATAATACTTTATGAATGCCCTTATTTCCTTGTCTTAACCCTACATATCAATCACAATACACTTCTTGGAGTCCTGGGAAAATAAAACATAGAAAGGGTGAGCCCAAACACTCAGTAAAGGTAAGAAATACAGAAAAAACTTTAAAAAATAAGAAAAACCATTTAAGGCGATGTATAAAACTAAAACAAAAGCCTTTTAAAATTGAACTATAACATAATATGGCAAAAATAAAATAATTCCATTTACTTATTCACATGGATATTCTACTAGTCGAATAATCGCATGCAATATCACTAACCACTTTCATAATGATGGAATGCATAATGCCAAACTATCATAACCACATAGCCAAGGCCTCATGCTAAGACTACAAATAAGATTTTTCCAAAGCCTCGTTCCAAGACACTAGTTTGTCTCATGAGACCTACCGATACATCGATGAGCTATAGCAGGCTCCACCCGTCGCTTATTAAGTGCAATGCATTCCTCATATGAACAGGTTTAAACATAACATAAACATTAGTATTAAAACTAGCATACAAAATTTCAATACCTTCTCCATAAACCATGAATGGTATAAAAATAACACATCCATAGTCAAACATATCACAAAACCTTCAACCCAATATAGAATATTTGTATCAACTTCAAAACAAGTTTAAAATCTATTAAATAATTTTGACGTAGATAAAAATGATTTGTAAAACTCTTTGAGAGAAATACCCCTTTTTCATGAAAACATTTAAAAGTCACACACTTTGGAAAATAAGTCATTTAAATACATTTTTTATCAAGGTTTCCCATTCCACTTTGAAACTTTTGAAAGGAATTAACATTTTAAAAACATTCATGTACATATAAATAAATCCTTCAAAACCATTTTGAAGACATGGACATTAGAAGAATAAATATTTAAAACATTTGTAATGATGTTTTAGTAAAAAGTCCCTAAAAATAATTCCTTTTAAAACTCTTTCATAAAACATGGACATGGATAATAAATTTGTCCCAGTAGATACTTACGTAAAAACAACCTCGGATAATAAAGAGATTGTGAAATTTACCCTTACCAATTTGGTAACTTACAAAAAATACACCCCATGAAAGAGGTATCATAAAATGAATATGTAAATACACATAAATTAATGTCTATTACACAAATAATACAATTATAGGCAGTACATACACCATACAAAATGTAATAGTGGCAATATGGCATGAATCTCACGGGAATAAGGAGTGAGATGAAAACCCATAACCTTGTAATTTTCCTTGATAGTGTGTATGTTAACCTCCTTTATAATAGTTAAATCATTTTTATTAAATTATACAAGAATCATATTCATCAATATGATATCATATATGATCTTTTAATATTTCTTTGTTAATAATATTTTAGTATTATCGTCGTTTTGGGTGTTAACTGATTCGTTTTCCTTTATATACTTCGTTACGTAAGCTGTGTTTGTTATGGGTAGGTTGTATCTTATTCATATCCATAATGATATAAATTCCTTAAAAATTAATTTTAATCATTGAACTATAATTATTCTTTAAGGGATATGATGGGGAAATGAATCTCATCGCGTTCGTGAAGAAGGTAATCCGTACGTACGCACGAACACTACTTCCATTTCATTTTTCATTTTAAAAGGAATCAAAACCAAATGACTCATAGGTATATTATTATTCCAGTATAATATAATATCTTATATGTGTTACTTTATTTCATTAACACCATCCTTTATACGTTCCATGTATGGTTTGAACGAGTCATATCACTTTGAGGGGGCGGTAGTCCGCACTTCCTCAAATGAAATTATCGTATATATATACAACATGAAACAAAAAATGGTATGATATAAAATGGAATTAAAGAAGATTATATATAAAATAAATATCATAAATATAATATTTAATTATAGTTCCATCATAATGGCCACCATGAGAGGTGATAGGAGATAATTGAACAATCATCGATTCGTGAGGCGTTTGGTTGCCATCCACAGAAACATTATGTTCTTCACTTATTAGATGGAGGTGGGTGTAAGTGTAGTTTGAATACTTATTATAAAAATATAAAAGTATATTTAGTATACTGGTTTTGTTACAAAATAAAATAATAATAAGAGATTAGGGTTGGATAATTAAAATAAAAGAAAACAAGTTAAGAGAAATCGTTACCTTTAAATTGGTTAACTCCCTTTGGTTTGAACCAAAAAGGACTCTTGAAGTTCTTTCTGCCTAAGGTAAGGCTTCAAGGAGGAGGATAGGTATGTTTAGAGTGTATTTGGTCATGGTTTGGCCGAATCAAAAGGCTTTTAAGGTTTGAAGAATTGGTTAGAAGTTGTGTCCTTTTATAAGGGGGAGGATGGGCTATTTAAGAAAAACTGAAAGTATTAATTTATAATAAATTAATATTAGGTTTTTAATGGCTCCAAAGTGGATTATTAAAAGTATAAGGTGGGTATGGGTCGAAGAATTTTCAACCAATAGATTTTAGACAGGTTTGGGTCTTTACATTAACCTTATCTTTTAGTTTTAACTCTTGGTTAATTAGTTTAACACTTACCTTGTCACTTTGTATTTTTATAATATATAGTTAATAAACATATTATATATATCCAAGAGACCCCAAATTGGTCCATTAATGATACACCTATCATTATATAAGTCTTTTGACCAAACCTTATATTTTTTGGAATAGAATATCATTTAATAATATAATATTTTTTTTAAAAACTCATTTATGTCAATTTTGAAAATATTTAATAATTGATTTTTTTTATAGTCTTAACAACATTATTTATTCGAATAAAATTCATTTAAGAAATAATAATATATAATATTAGCCATTAAATTATTTTATGTCATCAAAATTTTTAAATTATATTTATTGTAACATTTATAATACCAATTATTTGATTCTTTCATTAATAAGGAAAATACTGAATCATTATTGTGTCATATATATTTTTATTTTTTCAATGTCTAAAAATTATAAATAAAATACCATTATGTAGTAAATATTTTTATCTTTCTAATGAATATTTATATTCGAAAATATAATATATATAAACTTATGTAAAAATTGTTTTTCTAAAAGATATATGCTTATGTCATTTTTATATTTACTTTAACTTAATTCATATAAAGTGTCATTATCACATACAAGTGGATCCATGGGGTCCCAAAATCTAGACAAAGATGCCCATGGTCGGACATGTATCAACCAATAAGGTTAGGACACGTTTTAGGGTAAATTAATATTATTATAATATTATTGTTTACCCTTATTTACCAGATTTACCCTTTAACCATGGTAAATAAAATATTTACCGAATTAATTATTCAAAATGTATAAAAATAAAAGTTACCTATTTACATAGTTTAGACAACCTGATTCCAAATATAGAGTCCATTTTTCCAAATTCAAAACACAGAAGTGGGAGAAATTAATTTAAAATTAATTCTCGTTGTCAAAACAAAAAGCGTGTTTTTAAGAGATAATAACTATCAAAAGATTGACACTTGTTTTTGTCCGGTTTAAATGGTAAATTATGTCCAATGACCAAAATTGTATTAAATAGTAAAAAATTTCTAAATATACATTAAAACCACTCAAATTAAAAATTTATCACTATTAATTATTTCAATTAAAAAATTTATTTTTAATAAAAATTTAGTAATTTTCACTATTCATCAAAATATAAAAGTTATCCGAAAAGTACCAAAATTTCATCCTAAGATAATTTCGATATTATTAATCCAAAAATAAAGTCCATTTTGAAAGATAAAATGTATGAAATTTCAAAAAGTAGGTATTACTATTCATAAGGGCTAGTTTGATTGGTTGTGGTGTGTGTTAGAACTCGAAGTTGTGTACAACACACCCTACTGTATTACTCAAAGAGAAGCATACCTAGGAAGCTTGGGGTGTTACATTGTAAATTTTAGATTTCCCCATTCTAAAAAATAAATTTATTTAGTCAAATTGAATATATAAAATTTGTATAATATTGGATTTAAAAAGGGTTCACCATTAAAAGTCGGTAAAAGTGCATTTTTGAAAAATATTTATTTTATCTAAAAAAATGAATTTGTTCTTAAATTATCTATAAGAAACTCATAATATGGATTCTAAAATTATAAGGATTATATAAAGTTCAAAATTTAGTTAATACTATTCATAACCTCTTTTGAACGGCTAGTTTGGTAAGTCATGGTGCGCTTGAACTCGGTGTTGTGTGTAGTGCAAGTTATTGAATTTTTTTGAAGAAATAGCACACGGTGAAATCTTGGGGTGTTACATTATCCCCTCCTTAAATAAATTGTGTCCTCTCAATTTTAAACTGTTCTTCAAAAATAAAATGTTGAAAATAGAAAATATCTTTGTGGGAAACCCCACATCGGAAATTGGGTTAATAAAATTTAGACTTAATAAGAGGAAAATATAAATTAAAGGGTCACCACAAAATTATGATCTCTATTAGGGGAAAATTGGTGGAAATTATAGACATATAATTGGAGGAAAAAGTAAATATTTATAGGTAGTGATTGAGGTCATCAATTACAAACAAGTGTAAAATTGAGGTCCTTAAATTCATCAATCTATGATGATTTGAAAAAATATCGGTTCAACAAAACATATGGTATTAGGATAACACATTTTTGGTTTTAGGATCCCCTAAATAAAGTGTAAGAATTAATTTATTCATAGAATAAAAGAATAAGAAAAATATATTCTTGACAATTAGAGTTCCATCGTTTAACTAATTTCTACCACAAACTCATCTTTTACTCTAAAAGATAATAGAACATAAAAAAAATATTCTATTTATCGTATTTGTATAGGGTTCCAAAAAATGAATTTATAATTCATCTACCAGATCTTTTAAAAAAACTACATTATTTAATATTGGACATCACATGGGCCAGTGGTAGGTGATACACCCTTGTCGCCCTTCGGTTGCATGTTCAAGTCTCACGGCCTTGCCAAACACGACGGGTTGCAGCCTGACCTCTGGGTTGTCCTTTTATGGAAATCCAAAAATAATCCAAACTAGAACTATCCAAAATACTTCAGTCCAAAATTTATAAGGAAGGTAAACACAATGAAGATCCTTTTTGCCGCGTAATAACATGTGAACACCTTCATCATATATTCTTTTAAAACACTTAAACAACCTGAATTACCATAAAACCTTATTGATTACATTAATGATCCCTTATTCCTTAAAGAATAATGGATATACTCCTTCATCCAAAAATGTTGTAAACTCCAACAATGATGGAATATAAAAATCATTAATCAGTTTCAAGGTATTCAAGGATATCCAATATAATTTATTCAAATCATCCATCTCTTATTCAAAAATCACTACCTCATTATTAGGACCATATTAAGGATTACCTTTACATCAACCATGTATTTTCAAAAAAGTGTATCTTACTATTAAGTCACTTTTCTTAGAACCATATAATCTCAAATCCTCAATAAAATAGTACTGCAGTATAATCCTTATTTTTCTCCGTAATTCATGTAATCAGTATATTGCTGATACAACACTCAAATAAAATAATTCTATAATAACAACATAAGAACACTAGTCATTCCTCTTCATCTGAGGTATTATCATAACTTTATTATTATCCAATAGCATCATTTGGTGCATACTCTGATGATTTGGACATTGGTTTGTGTAGTGTCCCAACTCCTTGCAAATGAAGCATTGTACATTTGAAAACTTTTTCTTACCCTTGAAATCACGTACTTGGTGTCCTTTTTCTCCACAGTTATAACAAACTCTCATTCCATTCAAGGATTTACCATGGTGATTCATTCCACATTTATCACATATTGGAAAATCCTTCTTTAACTTATTCCCTTTATCTATATTTCTTTCTACCATCCTTTTCTTCTCTGGCTTCCCTTTAAATCCATAGCACTCAGAGAATTATTTATATATCTTATTAAAACATTATACAATTTCTTCATATGATGATAATATGTGGGAGACTATTTCCCTTCTAAATTATGGCATAAGACCATGAAAGATTTGATCCTTCTTACTCTTTGGATCATCCGTATTGCTAGAGTTCTAATTCCTTCTAAAGGGAGCCATTTCTAAACAATGGCATACACTAGATTAGTTTATGAATAGAAATACCTAATCCCAAACTTGTAAAACACTTAACATATATTAAACAGTTTATGGATATAATCTATAATCACAAAAATGTTTTCTTGAGGAGGTATATACTCATAAACCCATCATAGTGGTTTGTAAATAAAATGGGAATTATCCTAAGCATATCCCTCAGGAGTGTCGTAACCAAGAGTGCAGTAAGGCCCGTTGTCGTGCACCAGTTCTCATTCGAGTCTATCTCAAAGAGGTGTTTTTGGGTTTTACCCCTAGGTACATCTGTTCCAGATCCGCCTCTACCTGCTCGTATCCAGACAGGGATGTATTTCTCAGAAAACTCACAAAATCTCTATAATACCAAAATTAAAGGAAGTTCTTCTATAAGAATCTGCAATGTCTATCTTAGGGTAATGTGCTCTAATCAGAGTTTATCTAAATCTAGTTTCCAAGGTTATTGTTAAACTTTCTTTGATACCAACTGTAACACCCCGACCCCAGTTTCCCAGAGCCAGTGCATTATTTTAACACATTGGCATGATTACAAGGAATCAAGTCCCGAAGGATCGATCGGTTTAGCAGTCTTGGAAAATAGATTACATACATGAATGTTATATTACATACAAAACAACAAAAATAATCCTTTATGAATTCCATTATTCCCTTGGCTTAACCCTACATATCAATCACAATACACTTCTTGGAGTCCTGGGAAAATAAAACATAGAAAGGGGTGAGCTCAAACGCTCAGTAACGGTAAGCAATACAACGAAAACTTTCAAAAATAAGCATAAAACTTTAAGGCGATGTATAAAACTAAAACAAAAGCCTTTTAAATTTTAACTTCAACATAATATGGAAAAAATAAAATAATTCCATTTACTTATTCACATGTATATTCTACTAGTCGAATAATCGCATTAAATATCACTAAAAACTTTCATAATGATGGAATGCATAATGCCAGACTATCATAACCACGTAGCCAGGGCCTCATGCTATGACTACAAATAAGATTTTGTCAAGGACTCGTTCCAAGACACTAGTTTGTCTCATGAGACCAACCGATACATCAAGGAGCTATAGTGGGCTCCACCCGTCACTTATTAACTGTAATGCATTCCTCATATGAACAGGTTTAAACATAACATAAACATTCATATTAAAACTAGCATACGAAATTTCAATACTTTCTCCATAAACTATGAATGGTATAAAAATAACACATCCACAGTCAAACATAACACAAAACCTTCAACACAATATGGAAGATTTGTATCAACATCAAAACAAGTTTAAAATCCATTAAATAATTTTGACATAGATGAAAATGATTTGTAAAACTCTTTGAGATAAATACCCCTTTTTCATGAAAACATTTAAAATTCACACAATTTGAAAAAGAAGTCATTTAAAGACATTTTTTAATCAAAGTGTCCCATTACACTTTGATACTTTTGAAAGGAATTAACATTTTAAAAACATTCATGTCCATATAAATAAATCCTTAAACCCCATTTTGAAGACATGGACATTAGAAGAATAAATATTTAAAACATTTTAATTATGTTTTAGTAAAAAGTCCCTAAAGATAATTCCTTTGAAAACTCTTTCATAAAACATGGACATGGATAATAAATATGTCCCAGTAGATACTTACGTAAAAACAACCTCGGATAATAAATATATTGTGAAATTAACCCTTAACAATTTGGTAACTTACGAAACATACACCCCATAAAAAAGGTATCATACCATTAATATGTAAATACACATAAATTAATGTGTATTACACAAATAATACAATTATAGGCAGTACATACACCACACAAAAGGTAATAGTGGCAATATGGCATGAATCTCACGGGAATAAGGAGTGAGATGAAAACCCATTACCTTGTAATTTTCCTTGATAGTGTGTATGTTAACCTCTTGTATAATAGTTTAATCATTTTTATTAAATTATAAAAGAATCATATTCATAAATATGATATCATATATGATTTTTTAATATTTCTTTGTTAATAATATTTTAGTATTATCGTCGTTTCAGGTGTTAACTAATTCGTTTTCCTTTATATGCTTCGTTACGTAAGCTGTGTTTGTTATGTATAGGTTTTATCTTATTCATATACAGAATGATATAAAGTCCTTAAACATTACTTTTAATCATTTAATGATAATTAGTCTTTAATGGATATGATGGGGAAATGAATCTCATCGCGTTCATGGAGATGGTAATCCGTACGTACGAACGAACGCTACTTCCATTTAATTTTTCTTTTTAAAAGGAATCAAAACCAATTGATACATAGGAATATTATTTTTCCAGTATAATATAATATATTATATTGGTTACTTTATTTCATTAACACCATCCTTTATACGTTCCATGTATGGTATGAACGAGTCATATCACTTTGAGGCGGCGGTAGTCCGCACTTCCTCAAATGAAATTATCGTATATATATAAAACATGAAACAAATAATGGTATGATATAAAATGGAATTAAAAAAGCTTATATATATAATTAATATCATTAATATAATATTTAATTATAGTTCCATCATAATGGCCACCATGAGATGTGATAGGAGATAATTGAACAATCATCGCTTCGTGAGGCGTTTGGTTGCCATTCACAGAAATATTATGTTCTTCACCCATTAGATGAAGGTGTGTGTAATTGTAGTTATAATACTTATAATAACAATATACTCATATATTTATGATACTATTTTTGTTACAAAATAAAATATTAAGAAGAGTTTATGGGTTGGAGAGTTAAAATAAAAGAAAAGAAGCTAAGAGAAATCGTTACCTTTAATTTGGGTAACTCCCTTTGGTTTGAACCAAAAAGGACTCTTGAAGTGCCTTTTGCCTAAGGTAAGGCTTCTAGGAGGAGTATAGGGATGTTTATAGAGTATTTGGTCATGGTTTTTCTGAATAAGAAGGATTTTATGGGGTGAAGAATTGGTTAGAAGTTGTGTCCTTTTATAAAGGGGAGGAGAGGCTCTTTAGGAAAAACATAAAGTATTAATTTATAATAAATTCATATTTGGTTTATAATGGATAAAAAGTATATTATTCAAAGTATAAGGTGTGTATGGGTCTAAATCCTTTCAATCAATAGATTTTAGACCGGTTTGGGTCTTTACATTAACCTATCTTATAGTTTTAACTCTTGGTTAATTTGTTTAAGACTTACCATGTCACATTGTATTTTTATAATATATCATTAATAAACTTACTATATACATCAAAGAAACCCAAAATTGGTCCCTTAATTATACACCTATAATTATATAAGTCCTTTTTCCGAACCTTAGATTTTTAGGAAAAGAATATCATTTAATAATATAATATTTATTTTAAAAACTCATTTATGTCAATTTTGACAATATTTAATAATTTATTTTTTTTAAAGTCTTAACAAGATTATTAATTCAAATAAAATTCATTTAAGAAATAATAATATGTAATATTAACCAATAAAATTTTTGGATGTCATCAAAATGTTCAACAATAATTATTTTAACATTTATAATCCCAATTATTTGATTCTTTCATTAATAAGGAAAATACTGCATCATTATTGTGTCATATATATTTTTAATTTTTCAATGTCTAAAAATTATAAATAAAACACAATTATGTAGGAAATATTTTTATCTTACTAATTAATATTTATATTCAAAAATATAATATATTTAACCCTATGTAAAAATTGTTTTTCAAATAGATATATGCTTATGTCATTTTTGTATTTACTTTAACTTAATTAATATAAAGTGTCATTATCACATACAAGTGGATACATGGGGTCCCAAAATCGACCTAAAGATGCCCATGGTCGTACATGTATCAACCAATAGGGTTATAACATGTTTTAGGGTAAATTAACATTATTATAATATTATGTTTTACCCTTATTTACCAGATTTACCCTTTAACCATGGTAAATAAAATACTTACCGAAATAATTATTCAAAATGTCTAAAAATAAAAGTTACCTATTTACAAAATTTGGACATCCTGATTCCAAATACGGAGTCCATTTTTCCAAATTCAAAACACATTAGTTTATGAAATTAATTTAAAATTAATTCCCGCTGTCAAAACAAAAAGCGTGTTTTTAAGAGATAATAACTATCAAAAGATTGACACTTGTTTATTTCCGATTTAAATGTGAAATTATGTCTAATGACCAAAATTTTATTAAATGGTAAAAATATTTTCAAAATATAATTTAAAACCACTAAAATTCATAATTTATAACTATTAATTTTTTTGATTAAAAAATTTGTTTTTAATAAAAATTTAGTAATTTATACTATTCATCAAAATATAAAAGTTATCCGAAAAGTTCCAAAATTTCATCCTAGGATATTTTTTATATTCTTAATCCAAAAATTAAGTCCATTTAGAAAGATAAAATGTATAAAATTTCAAAAATTAGGTATTACTATTCATAAGGGCTAGTTTGATTGGTTGTGGTGTGTGTTAGAACTCGAAGTTGCATACAACACACGTTACTATATTATTCAAAGAGAAGCATACCGAGGAAGCTTGGGGTGTTACATTGTAAATTTTTGATTTCCCCATTCTAATGAATAAATTTATTTAGTCAAATTTAATATATAAAAGTTTTAAAATATTGGATTTAAAAAGGGTTCACCATTAAAAGTCGGTAAAAGTGCATTTTTGAAAAATACTTCTTTTATCTAAAAAAATGAATTTGTTCTTACATTATGTATAAGAAACTCATAATATGGATTCTAAAATTATAAGGATTATATAAAGTTCAAAATTTAGTTAATACTATTCATAACCTCTTTTTAACGGCTAGTTTGGTAAGTCATGGTGCGCTGGAACTCGGTGTTGCGTGTAGTGCATGTTATTGAATTATTTTGAAGAAATAACGCACTATCAAATATTGGGGTGTTACAGTAGATCTCCTTTAGTGGTGATCCAAATGTGAACCATGAATATTTGGACATTATCGAAGGAGTCTTTGGGTGCAAGCATTGAATATCCTTGCACTTGCGTCATCCACCTTCGATCGCCTTGAGAACCACTTCTAAAGAATTATCCTTGATCTAGTGGAGGGGTCTCACTCTAGTTCTAGAGAGAATTCTTGGAGAGGGAAGATCTCTCTAGGATTGGGAGGTTTTCTACAAATATTTTTCACAACACAATTAGTGTCGCTTATATTTCTCTTGTCTAATTAAGAGAATAATATAACTGGGAATTTATTTCACTAGGGTAATAATAAAATAATCTAGAAAAGTGCCTTTAATTATTTCATTAATCCTAGAGAAACCCCCATGTAACATAATAACAAAAATATTATTATTTCCTGAAATGTTATTAACTTGTGATTTATAATTAAATATTATTTAATAAAATAATATTCTATATTTTTATTTCTCACTGACCATTAATCTTGGTCCATCAACCATCCTCAGTATTTATTAATTATTTTGTCCATAATATATTCTCTCAAATAACTAGTGATAGAATAAATGTGATCAGACATACATGAATAATCATTAAACCACAATTAGGAATAATATTTATTCAATTTGTTAAATAATAAATTATTTAAATGATATTCTAGATACACTTAGTTTGTGACCTTCTAGGCCTCATTCTTAGTGTAATTAGATAGAGTAGCCTAAAGTTCAAGGTTATAATCTAGAAACACCCCAAGGAACTCATAGATAAAGAATTTAATTTTTTAATGACATGTCACCTCATACAAATGTTTACCATGTAATATAATCCTTTTATCACAATATCACCAATCGAGAAAGTTTAATTCCAATTCCATCAACCTATATTATAGATATCTCTTTCTTGACTTTCTAGAAATAGAACTTTCCTGTTGATCCCCATGGCCATGGATTTATTTAGGTTATATCATTTCCCTAAAAGTTCCTAAGATATTATCTTCTGTTAAAGAACATAAGAGATAAATCCTTTCTCAAATTATTTATTAATGCAATATTACTCGTGATGCACCCAACATATCCTACCTCACCATGAACATCTGTCATAATGATTTTCATCAATGCATCTAAGTGCGCGACTCATAAAATCCATTAATAATAATCTTAAAGTATAAGGACCAATAAACACTTTCACATATAATAACATCCAATGACACTTATAAATGTGTATTTCCTACTGTAAGGTCTTTTTATCATGATGACCTATTGGATATCACCAAGGGAGTACACCATGAGAAGGTTACTTAAGTAATATGAGTCTCCACCACCGATAGCCTATATAATTTTTGTCTCTTAAATGATATCATCCATCCATAGAACATATATTTAAGAATTTTTTCATAACACTTTCGGGTTCTCATCATAGCAGGGAAATACTATGACCATTTAGTGAGACAATTTATCTTGAGACATTACAACATGAAATGTTATGTATAAGAACAATCATGATGTGATAAAGAGTTTATTAATATTCAAACACCATGAATATAAGTTATCATAAAGTACATAGAAGTTGGTTCTAGGGCTCTAACTCCAATAGACTCTCACTTTCACTAGATGCAACTGCTAACAACCTTCTATCCACTAGCTCTCATATGATACTCATGAATCTCAAAAGATAGGCCTTTAGTTAAGGGTTCCACCACCTTATCTTCTATATAGACTCTACTCACTATAACTTCACCCCTCTCATGAAAATCCCTCAAGAGGTGATAATTTTGGAGTATGTTTTTTATCTGTTGATGTGACCATGGCTCTTTTTCATGAGCCACTGCTACAGTATTATCATAATACTATGTGATATGGTATTTACTGCTAGGTACCACATCAAGCTCCAAGAAAATGTTCTAAATCCAAATGGATTCCTTGGCTGCATCCGAAACCGATATATGATCGGACTCCACTGTAGAATCAGCGATAACTGGATACTTTGAACTCTTCCAGCTCACGGCTCCTCTGTTGAGAGAGAAAACATATCCTGATTATGACTTAAGATCATTTTGATATGTCTAAAAACTAGAATCTGTATACCCTCTAATAAAAATCTCCTCATCTCCTCCATACACTATGAATGTATCATTAGTTCTTATCTGATCCTTAAGGATAACCTTAATATCATTCCAATGTTGTTCTCATGGATCTGCTTGATATCTTCCTACCATGATCAATGAATAGGCAACATCTGTTCTAGTATATAACATGGCATACATGATTGATCCTATCACCAAAGCATATGGGATCTTACTCATTATCTCTTTATCTTATTGTGTTTGTGGACACATTTTCTTATAAATATGTAATCCATGTGACACTGGAACCAATACCCTACTGGATTATTCCATAATAAATCACTTTAATAACTGGTTAATATATGTACTTTGACATAGTCCAACACACCTCTTGTATCTATCATAAATGATCTTGATCCCTAGAATGTGGGCTTCTTTGCCTAAGTCTTTTATATTTAAACACTTGTTCAACCAGTCCTTAACTGATTGTAAGACTGTTATTTCATTTCTAATAAGTAATATGTAATCAACATATACTACTAGGATAATGACTGTATTCTCTCTAAACATTTTGTAAACACACGTCTCAAATTAATTTTTAATTAAACCAAATTCTCTTATGGATTCATTGAATTGAATGTTCCAAGACCGGGATACTTTCTTCAATCCATAAATGGATCTCTGCAACTTGAAACCCCTTTAGGCATCACTTGGTGTCAAAAACCCTTCTAGTTTTGTTATATGTACATCTTCTAGAAGGTTCCCATAAAAGAATTCAGTTTTAACATCCATCTTCCAAATATTATAGTCATAGTAATCTTCTATGGAAGTTGTGATTATGATGGATCTAAACATGGAAACTATAAAAAAGGTTTCATCATAGTCAATTAATTAACATTTTTAGAACCCTTTAGACACTATCCTTTCCTTATAGTATCAAACTTTATCTTCCATGTGTAGTTTCCTCTTGAATACCCATTTATGTACAACAGGAATTACATTAACTAGTGCATCTACCAAAATCCAAACATGGTTCTGATATAAGGAATACATCTCATAATTCATAGCTTCTCTCCATCTGGTAGTTTCTGAGATTTGTACTACCTCCTTATAGGAGAGAATTTTATCATTTTCCAACAATAATGATTCACCATCATTGGTGACTATAAAACCATATCTCTCTGGTTCCCTTACCTATCTTACACTCCTACACATCACTTGTGTTTCAGGAACTACCTATACCAACTCATGTGTATCTTGAGCATCAACTGCATCGAAGACAATCTTTCTCCCACTATCCTTTTTGAGGATATTCCCCCTCTTAAGAAATATGGCTTATTTGGCGACAATCACTTTCATGTCTGAGGGGTTTTATAGGTAGTATCCCTTCATTTCCTTGGGATACCTTACAAAGATACAGTTCATGCCCTGAGGTGTTATTTTTTTCCTGAGAAATCGTTAACAAATTCTTTGTGACCCCATACACATGTATGCAACAAAATGATTTTTTTCCACTCTATAACTCGAAGGGAATTCCATTTTCTACCTTAGTTGGAACTTAGTTTAATGTCTAGGACATAGTTTTTAATGCATATCCCCAAAAGGATAACATAAGATCTGTATGACTCATCATTAACCTTACCATGTCCAACAAGGTATGGTTATTTCTTCCACTAATACCATTCCACTATGGTGTATAAGGTAGAGTGAGTTGAGATAGAATCTCAAACTCTTATATAAATTCAATGAACTCTTGGTTAAGATATTAACCAACTCGATCCGATTGAAGATTATTTAGCTTCTTACCAAGCTGATTCTCTACTTCATTCTTTAATTCTTGTAATTTCTCAATAGAAACATACTTATACATCATAAAGTAAATATATCCATACCTACTCAATTCATCAATAAATGTTATGAAGTAAAAATATCCACCTCTATATTCTACTGGAAATAGTCCACACGCATCAGTGTGTACCAATCCTAGAATATTTGTGGACCATTCACCCAATCCACTAAATGGTGGTCTGGTCATTTTCCCTTATAAAAAACCATGAAATCTATCAAGTGGTTTTGTCTCAAATGATTATAAATAACCATATTGAGCTTTTTTAAATTCTTTTCAATTACATGAACAAGACGGTGATGCAAAAATTGGGTGTTATATAAGTCATGTGAACATGATTCATTATTTATTTCCAATACTTGGTTTTCATAATTTGATACATATAGACCATTATTTAAATGTTATATACCATAACATATATTGTCCTTATAAAATAAACAACTTTTTTTCGATCTTGAAAATAAACCCATCTGTATCTAAACTTGATACAGAAATTATGTTTTTGGTAAAACTAATACAAAATAACTGATTAGTCACTGAAATTGGCTAATATTAATTGTTAATATATTTATATTCATTGTTCCAAAGTCCATAAACATTTTTTTTAGTGCATTACATAAATAGAACATCATTTCTCATCAAAAATGCAATTCATGTTTAAAATGCAAATTTGGGCCCAATCATTAATTTATTTGTGGACACCATTATATTCATTTTCTGAATTTTAAATTTTGGGATATTATTTATCACTTTGTTTGGAACATTTTATCTTTTAGGTCCAATGGATGAATCCCAAAGTAGGATGGAGAATTTTGCGCCTGAAGGCAGAAACTTGCTGGAAAAAACATAATGGGCCTAAGGCCCATCAAAAAAATGTGGGGCCCATAAACCAAGCCCAATGAAGATCAAATTTATATAGTAGAAAGATAAAAATATTGGGATCATTTTATTCAACTGTGGCTGGAGCTAATTCTGATATTTTCATGATGATAAAGGGATTTGAAGTTGAGATTTAAATGGAGGACCCAACATTAATGCACAGAAATCCGTCCCACCATTTCGACCATAACTTCCAAACGGCTAAGACAAATTTCCTGAATTTTTGAGAGATTATAGAAGACAAATGGAAGAATATATTTTTTATTTATAACACCTTCGGATTTGGCCGTATTAAGTGTCAAAATCACACGTCAAAATGGATGATGAATATGGCTGGTTTTGTGTTAACTTTGTAACGTCAATTTCCTTTTGATTATTCACCCTCATTTTGACTCTATTAATTGTTGGGGGTGAATTGATTGTGGGGGGTGGAACTAAGGCTCATAATATGCCTATATAAGTAGATGGTGGTGAAGGGAATTGTCATCTATCATTTTTCTTTGAATCTATGTTTTTTTCTTTCAATTGTAATTTCCCTCTTTCGTTTTGTAATGGCATCGTCAATTTCTCTAATGTAAGTTTTTCATTCACGTTCAGTATTTTAATAAAATTTATTCTTCTTCATTTTTTTATTTCTCTTTTCTTCACATGTTGATACTGTTGAATCAAGGTGTGAAATTATTCACACCAGCACTTGTGATTTCAATCACACAACGGTGGAGTGTTCGTTCTTTTAATAATTTTGTTCTTCTTCTATTCCACCCCCATAAGTCTACATCCTGCTTCCATTGGTAGAATAGAATCAATGGAGGGATAACCTCTTAAGGGTTGATCCAAGGGAGTAGCAAGGTTAGTGATTGAATGATATTTCCTGTACTTAATATTTAAATCTATTCGTTATTTTAGGATTTCTATTTGATGAGTAACATTCTTTTTCATCTTTTCCAACTTTAACGATGACACATTTTGAGTGCTAGTACGATCTATTTTCTTTGAGTGCTCATTAAAGTGTTCCTCAAAGTGAATTGGTGATTGGCCTTGGAATTGTGTAGGGATTAAATTGGTGAATGATTTGGAAGAATTATCTCATTGTTTGGATATGTCTTGAATTAATGACATGAAATTTTCTAAGAAAAGAAATTCATCTAATCCACCCCAAGAAAAACCCTAAGATCAACCCACCATCAATAATTGTTTAGTTCACATTATTTTTTATTATATGTTATTTAAATTATATCTTTAGTTCTCCTACTAAAATCTACCTCAAAGTTGGCCACTACATATCCAATCCATCAACAAATCAGAGTGTCTCAAGGTTTCTTCTTCGGTCCCTGTGGATTCGATCCCTACTTGTACTTCAACGAACACTTTTACCAGTAGAGTAAATTTGGGCGCAACCAATTTTTTGCGCCATTTCCAGGGACCCTAGTAAGTTTTCCTAGACACCCACCTTCTATTCTCACCTAACTTCTCTTTTCTCACCTCAATTTCTCTTTTCATTTCCCCTTTCTGTTTTTCCAAAAAAACAAATCCAAATCCAAATTTCATTAAACTCAAATGGAGTATCATCAACAATTTACTTTTATAAAATCGGGCTGGAATCGAATAGAAAATCAACATTGGGAATCCCCTCACATAGGAAATTACTTTGATCAACCTTTAAATGAATACCCCACACCCGATAACATGAACGATCAATGGGATGCTGATTTTTTAAGGGATCAATTTCCATACCTCTCAAGGATGATTGAAGAGATCAAACATAATGATGTAGATGATGTAAAAACAACAATCAATCCTAATTCTGAAAAAATTATTCAAAATTTGTGTGAAAAAATGGTTAAAATGAATTCATAAGTTTCATCACTGAGATTAGAAATAAAAAACATTGAGACTTATGAAGAACCCATTCCCACTCAGGATGTCATTTCCACATCACTTATAGAAGAATTTTTTTCCCACATAACTCATGTGAATTTAGTAAAGAACCCACTTTAAAATCTTGAAATACATAGTTGGATAATGAAGAGATTTGGTCAGGTAATGTTGAAATTAAAGATAAAGAACATGAAGGAATTGTTAATGAGTATTTAAATCAGGATGAAATTGATTTCATGAATTCACAAGAGGGAAATTATTCTTCAAGGATTGAATGTCCAGAATATTGCACCAAAAATGATTTTTTAGAATCACCAATCATTGAACCATTGGGAGAGTTAACAAATATTGAGTCTATACCCACTCCCGACATTCAAAAGGAAAATTTTTGGGAGGAATCAATATTTCAAAAGGAACCAATTATTTCTAAATTTCATGGAGAAGAAACTGTTTTTGATTCAAATTTCCATTCTTCTTTTGTAAATTTTTATCAAACTGAACTCAAAATTTTTCTCCTTTCTTCCCCACTCTTAAATGTGGATAACCAATACCATGAAATTTCAATTTATTATCCTCTTGAAACTAAAAAATTGGGAATGTTTATTGATGTCTTAGGAAATACTAGATATTCAATTCAATCAACCATTTCTGATATTACATGGATTTTACCGCTCATTATAGAACAAAGGATTTCACATGAAACATATTTCAAACAAATAATCAATCTCAATCTTGTTGAAGTGGAGAAAGATGGGTTAATTAAAATTTTGAAAGTTGGAATTGGATAAGTTGGGGGGTTCAAGTCAAGCTAACGACGTCAAAAAAAAGAGATGTATGGGAGGCAACCCATGGTTTTCATGTTTCTAATAATTTTGAATCATATTTTTTCGTATAATAAATTACCATAAATTGTTGACATGTTCTTCTTTTATGAGTAAGGATGGGTATGAAAGGGGAGAGCCATATTCATCTGTGTCACATGGTGTGATCTCTGAGTAATACCTTACCCAGAAAATATAAAGAAGACAATGTATCATTAGTTTATTTTGTTTTTCTTTATTTTTATGTTTTTATAGGTTTAAAAAAAATAAAAGGACATGTCGTAAGCCATAAAGAAAATCCATTCACCACCATCCAAGCCGCTGAGACTCAAATGCAGGATTGAAGGGAGACTATGTCATGCGCTATCATCATCAACAATCAGGTGACTTCATTCCATGATTTTCATTTTAAATTTATTCTTTGAACTCCTCTCCTACCCCCATCTAGCTTTTCTTTTCTTTAAACACTGGGGACAGTGTTATTCTAAGTTGGGGGGTATAAAAAATTATTTTTTTTCAATAAGAACATGCATGGAAACAAAAAAATTCCATTAACCATGAACATCATAACACACATTACAAACTCCGAAATTAGATATCGAAAAATTTGGATTCTTTGATTCTGATTTTAATGCAAGTTTAAGTTCATGAGCATAGTTTTTGGAAAGTGCGGTTGTCTAATGTGATTTTTCAAAGTTTACATTTTGATTCTCTTAATAAAAATTCCACAATGCACGTCTACTGGATCGTGGGTATAAATTTGAGTTCATGGGTCCCTTTCATTATAGAATAGGGTTCTGGGGTCACTTTTAGTTTACTTTGAGTATCCAAAAAGAACAAAAAAAATGACCACATAGAGAAATGTTTTGTCCAAATGCGTGGCATCCGGCACTTGTGGATTGTGACTCCATAGTTGTCTTGCCCAGAGTTAGGATTTATATCTCTATTGTAGAGCATGAAATTGACAATATGTGTGGCGTCCGACACTTGGGGATCGTGACTCCATAGTTGTCTTGCCCAGAGATAGTCTTTTCATATCTATTGTGGTTAAAAAAAATAAAAATCAAAATCAAAAAAAAATGGATACTCATCTTAAGGTTTAATTTGATTCCCACCTAGCGCTTCCATTTTTTCCCCTTGAACAATAAAATGGTCCCCATATCTTTTATGATACACAACACTTTATCATGCTTAATTGGAATTGGATGAAATGTAGCGATGAATTTGAAAAAATGAATGGGCTTGGGATTGGTATATGCTTATGGAACTATCTTGTTTTAAATGATTTTGATGGATTTTTATAATTTTTTTGTATTAGATATTTGGGTGAGCAATGTGTATTAAAATGTTTTTGGAAAAGGGGATTTGAATTTCATATTTGTAATTTATTTTGCTCGGGACTAGCAAAACTCAAGTTGGGGGTGTGATTAGTCACTAAAAGTGGCTAATATTAATTTTTAATATCTTTATATTCATTTTTCCAAAGTCCATAAACATTGTTTTTAGTGCATTACATAAATAGAACTTCATTTCTCATCAAAAATGCAATTCATGTTTAAAATGCAAATTTGGGCCCAATCATTCATTTATTTGTGGACAACATTATATTCATTTTCTGAATTTGAAATTTTGGGATATTATTGATAACTTTGTTTGGAACATTTTATCTTTTAGGTCTGATGGATGAATCCCAAAGTAAGATGGAGAATTTTGTGCCTGAAGGAAGAAACTTGCTGGAAAAGCATAATGGGCCTAAGGCCCATCAAACAAATGTGGGGACCATAAACCAAGCCCAATGAAGCTCAAATTTATACAGTAGAAAGATAAAAATATGGGGATCATTTTATTTAACTGTGTCTGGAGCTAATTCTGATTTTTTTCATGATGATAAAGGGATCTGAAGTTGCGATTTAAATGGTGGACCCAACATTAATGCACAGAAATCCGTCCCACCATTTCAACCATAACTTACAAACGGCTGTGCCAAATTTCCTTAATTTTTGAGATCTACTATAATACAAAAGGAAGAATATATTTTCTATTTATGACACCTTCGTAGTCAGCCGTATGAAGTGTCAAACGCACACGTCAAAATGGAGGATGAATCTGGCTGGTTTTGTGGTCAACTTTGTAACGTCAATTTCCTTTTGATTATTCACCCTCGTTTTGACTCTATTAATTATTGGGGGGTGAATTGATTATGGGGGGTGGAACTAAGGCTCCTAGTATGCCTATATAAAGAGATGTTGGTTAAGGGAATTTTAATCTAACATTTTTTTTGAATCCGTGTTTTTTTCTTTCAATTGTAATTTCCCGCTTTCATTTTGTAATGGCATCGTCAATTTCACTAATGTAAGTTTTTCATTCACATTCAGTATTTTAATAAAATTTATTCTTATTCATTTTTTTTATATCTCTTTTCTTCACACGTTGATACCATTGAATCAAGGTGTGAAATTATTCACACCAGCACTTGTGATTTCAATCACACAACGGTGGAGTGTTCGTTCTTTTAATAATTTTCTTCTTCTTCTATTCCACCCCCATAAGACTACATCCTACTTCCATTGGTAGAATAGCATCAATGGAGGGATAACCTATTAAGGGTTGATCTAAGGGAGTAGCAAGGTCATGGATTGAATGATATTTCATGTACTTAATATTTAAATCTATTCGTTATTTTAGGATTTCCATTTGATGAGTTACATTCTTTTTCATATTTGAAAACTTTAACGATGACACATTTTGAGTGATAGTATGATCTATTTCCTTTGAGTGCTCATTAAAGTGATCCTCAAAGTGAATTGGTGATTGGACTTGGAATTTTGTAGGGATTAAATTGGTGAATGATTTGGAAGAATTATCTCATTGTTTGGATATGTCTTGAATTAATGACATGAAATTTTCTAAGAAAAGAAATTCATCCAATCCACCCCAAGCAAAACCCTAAGATCAACCCACCATCAATAATTGTTTAGTTCACATTTATATGTTATTTAAATTATATCTGTAGTTCTCCTATTAAAATCTACCTCAAATTTGGCCACTTCATAGCCAATCCATCAACAAATCATAGTGTCTCAAGGTTTCTTCTTCAGTCTCTATGGATTCGATCCCTACTTGTACTTCAACGACCGCTTTTAATAGTAGGGTAAATTTGGGCGCAACCAATAACAATCATGCAAAACCAAAATCATCCCAGTTGGAAATGAAAGGAGGTAGTTACCAATGGAAACAGAAGCCATCCTCACACTATGGGCAGCTAGTAGATCCACCTCTCCTCTGAAAATTTTCCAAAATCTACTTGGATCGGATATTTGGATATAGATGTGAGCACTACAAGGAGTATCTAATACCCAATGTGTATAAATGGAAATATTGCACTTGATAATGAATGAAACTTTGGATTCCCCTTTCCTTTGAGTGTAGTTCCTCTTCTAGTGGCCTGACTTTCCACATGAAAAACACACTGCCTCATTTTTCTTACCCCGTCTTTAGATCTTCTTCTTTCTTAGATGGTGCTTTGGGTCTTTAGACTTTTTATAGGTCTTATGCCCCTTTTCTTTTTCCTTCCCCTTCATATTCACCAAAATTATTACAGGTTTGTCACACCCCATGTCCTTATTCTCTTAGAGAATCAAGGATAAAAGTTTTTATAGAATCTTCTCATTATTTATCATATTATAATTTACAATAAAGCTAGATAAGGTCTTCGACAGTGATGATATTATGATACCTTTACACTAATAATCCAAGAATTTAATCCCTAATATGTCCAGGCATTCAAAGCCAATAATCATGACTACATGATACCCAGTTTGCGCAGGCTATCCAATAATAGTCATGAATAAAGCATTGGAGATCTCATACCTCTCTTGTCTCACCTTCTCTTGATAGAGACCCTAAAGGTTACACATAATTCTATAAGTATCCATTTTCTCATGTTTCTTCAAGATCTCATTGGACATGGATGATATCATGAATCACTGAACATTTGTAGCATCATTCAGATGTTTCTCATATAGAGAGAGCTCTTCATCACTCATATCATTTCCAAGTGCCACTGGAAAAGGTTCTTCTAACACATACAATTTCCTTTCATGGTGAAGGATGACCCATAGGCGCCTTTTCCACTCCTGGAAAGTAGTGCTGATGAGAAGGTTTTCCTTCTCAAATATGGATCACAATGATGTGTTTGATGTAATTTTTTATACTATTTCTACAAATAAGATGAGAATAATTTTAATACTTTATCTTATAAAATTTATACAAATAAATAAATATTATATTTATTAGTCTCCCACTATTTTATAGAAACCCAATAGCCTTCACCATTGGCTTTGGAATATCTTATTGCTTAGAAATTCAAGTGTCAAGGATCCATATTACATTCTTATCACCCCAAATTTGGATGGTCAAGAAACTATAATGGTTTTAGGTAGCTATTCCAAATGAAAATTGTATTAACTCATAGTTCCTTTATCTATTGAGTGGACTTCTCGATCTTCAAATCATTAATTTATATTTACTTAACTTTTTTCTTTGAGTTACACCAAGTCCTAATATGGAAGTAAGCCCTTGATTCCAACCAAGTTATGTCAACCCAAAACCTGAAATTAGAGTTTTCTGGTAATTTAAATCACCCCAACTTTGGCTGGTCAAATACTTTGAACTATGGTTCTGTAATGACCCACTAATTCTCATTGGCTTGAGAATACAATGAATCGTTACTAGGCTATAGGCAACATCCAAAAGATGCCAAAGGTTGGAAATAAATGAGGAATTTTTTAATAAAATTGGTGGATGATTTACCATTTAATAATAAAACTATTAACCAAGAATTCTTTAACCAAACAACTCACTACATGATACACGAATAAAATAAAGACATCTCCACTACTTTATTAATATCAAAACCACTCCAAAGTAGGTAACAGTAGAAGACTCAAAAAAATATCGAAGTAAAAAAATTGAAAACCAACTAAAGACTTCAATAATACCACAAGACTCTAATATCCACATGCCCATGCTTCAAGATCACCAAATAGCCTGAGAATCACAAAGTGGTGCAAAAAACATGTGAAACGTTACCTTTTCCCCTGTCCTAGAAGATAGAATATTCAAAAGCACCAAAGTGACAAAGAATGGGTGGATATAGAAATAAATAGGATATACCCAATTACTTCCCCACTCACTCCACTAGGATATAAGTTTAGAAACATTATTATAAAATAGTTAATACAAAACAATTTTTCCAAAATAGTTTATAACTAAATATAAATAAGTTCCAAAATTGTTTACAACAAAAGTGTACAAGTGAAATTAAGACCAATTTTCCAACAAGATAATATTTCATAAAAATAATAACAAATCTTCAAAAACATTTTGCAATATCATTTTTGGCATACATGAACCATTCTACACACCCATGAAACCAACCATGCATGCGACGTTATGACAGTTCCATACTCGTGAGCGGTTTCTCATCGATCTTCCAGGTCATCACAAGTTAATTGTTCCCCATGTTACATTAACCCTTTGGAACTAAGAGAAAATTCATATTTCAACCAATACCCTTATATGAAACATGAATACACACAAAATATGCCCAAATATCATTCTAAAATAACCCTTTCAATAAAATCACCTTTTTATTGAAAATCGTTTTTCATTAAACCCGTTATAATGCAAAATAAATTCAATAAAACATATTTCTATTCAAAACCCCTATCCAATAAAACCATTTATAATATCCATAAAATCCACAATTTAAAATAACCATTTTAAATTCAATAAAATAAAATAATTTTCACAATAATTTATCAAGATTTCATAAATCTACCAAAAATGAAAAATCATCACTAAAGAGATTTATTCCATGAATAAAACCAGTATTTCACAATAAATATTATCCAATTTACTCAATTTTAAACTAATAAAATAAATTATATAAATATTATATGGTATTGAATCCACCTACCTCTAAGGTTTTGACGAAACTCGACAACGTACGAAGAACGCACAAGAAGTCGGGTTGATTCTCCAAGAATGGCCTTTGATCTCTTCTCATAAGAAGATCAGGACTAAATATTGAATTATTTGGAATCCAAAAACATATATCTACCCATGATATGTATATATTTGAGAAATAAATGGGTTTTAAGAAGTATATCTAAGAAAATCTAAGAAAACATGAAAAAATAGGAAAGAACAGTGACGTACCTCAAGAATCAGATCAAAATTTCAAGAAAAAGCTTAGATATCCTCTAATATCAGTAAAAATACCAGATATTTATTTATTTGATGTCATAAATCTTAGATCTATCCACATAATATTTATATCTAAGAAAAAAATAATAGAAAATAAGTAGATCTAAGAAAACAAGACAAAAAATGAGGAAGATCGAGCACTTACCGCGAGAATTGGGATTGAAATCACTAGGGGAGGGCTCTAGGATGGCTCAAAATCATCTATAAATGGTTAAACGACCTTATAGAGAGATAAATTTAGAATTAGGGGCGTTTTAATGCCACAAATAATAATTATATCAAAAACAAGAAAGTTCCTATAAAATAGGATCTAGTTTTGACCTCTACACATGGTTTGACCGCACGGTTTGGGCCAACTGTGCACAAACCGTGAAACCTTTATTTTGTTCCTGAAACTCCTTCCATGTCACCCCAAACTATCTCATCCTTCACCCTTACCATTTTTATAGAAACACTTTTTTATGGAAACACCCCCTTTTTTTAAACACCAACTTGTATGGAAACACCATCCTTTATAGAAACAGCCTATTTTATATAAACACCCTATTTTATGGAAAAACCCAATTTTATAGAAAAAAATCTATAATGGAAACACCCTATTTTAGAGAAATTCCCTATTTTATGGAAAAAGCCTATTTTATGGAAACACCATCTTTTATTCATCAAACCCATTTAAAGCCACACCATTTCAATAAAACACTCTTTTTACATAAAAAATGTGAGGAAAGCATTACATACCTGAAAATGGGGGTACTAAATTCTCCCCACCATTGGTATTTCCGTCCATATAAAGTAGAAACCCATCACTTCCCAGAAAGAGTTCTGGCCACTACTCTTTCATTTCCTTCTCGCATTCCCAAGTCTCTTCCTGAATCTGACCATGTTGCCATAAATCTCGCACTAGGCTGATGCTTTTCTCGAGAAAGACTTTATCGTCCCTATCCATGATCCACACCGGGATATGTATGAACAAAGCATCAGGATATAGTTCTACATGATCCCATCTGATCACATTGTCAATATCAAGTTGATACTTCTTCAACAGAGATACGTGGAACACATTGTGCACTAAACTGAACTATGGTGCTAACTCGTATGCCACTGTCACGACCTGTCCCCTGGGGCCCGCATCGTGACTACCCCAAGCCCGCCTTCCATATGCCAGGGGTTGGAGACTAGAACCAAAAAGGCGTATCCCTATAATGGGAATGCATTACCTTTAAACCTATACAAACACAGAATCGAAGAACACAACAAGAAGAATCCACGAAGTAAACTGCTGTAGTAAAAAGTAAATTAAAATTAAAGGGGGCTGGAATACAAGACCAAATAAAAAGTAAAAGTACAACTAAAAAATAGAAAACATATCCTTGATCGTCCACCGAGGATCCTACTTGAAGGGTAGGTACAGATCATCTCCACAGTACTCCACATCATCCCGTCTCTTCCGTATACCACCTGGTCCTAACTCCCTCAAGTCTCAGCCCAGCTGCTCGTCGTTTGCATAGGACATAATAAGGTGTGGTTGAAGCCTATGCAGATGTGAGTATAACAATACTCAATAGGTTCCCTGAGACCCCTGAATGTCTCCCAGAGTTCCACAAAGTCAAATACCACAAAGAAAGACCTTAATCACAATGCACAAAGTAGTCATCAAATCTATTTAGGTATATGCCCATATATATACCTAAGTTATCAAAATATACTTGTCTCTTACATGAGGAAACACAAGGCCCCAACATTTAATCCATTTTCACAAGTGATGCATGAGGGAAGTATACCACAAAGGTAACACCACGAAGGTAAAAGTACCACAAAGGTAACACCATGAACGTAAAAAATACCACAAGGGTAACACCATGAAGTTAACACCATGAAGGTAAAGTAACACAATGGTAGCACCACGAAGGTTACACCATGAAGGTAAAAGTACCACAAAGGTAAATCCACCAAGGTAACACCATAAAGGTAAATTACCACAAAGGTAACAGGTAAAAGTACCACAAAGGTTACACCGCGAAGGTAACACCACAAAGGTAAATGCCTCATCTCACACCAAGTATATATCTTAAGTACAGAAGTACCGATGATTAGTTGTAAATCTAGATCATCTTATTCTGTCGAGGGGATCTACTACTAACCCACATAGGATCGGTATGTGCTGACCCACACAGTATCGCAGAGCGCCGACCAACACAAGATCTGACCCACACAGGATCGGTATGCACTAACCCACATAGGATCATTGAGCGTTAACCCACACAGGATCGAAGGTATTGACCCACATAGGATCGTTATTCATTCTTCATGTCACAACAAGCCACGAGATTACCGCACAAAGAAATCTTTATTTTGGGAGGATCCACTCCTCAATCTATTGGTCATACCTCAAACACTACTAATTTCCACTAAGAATTATGCCAAAGGACCTCCCAGTCGTAAGTCTTCTAATGCGACAGACGGCACGTTGATCAGATGCTTAATCTGTGAGATATTGACACTTTTATAAAAAGGGCTCAGTTGGATTCAAGTCTAATCCAACCTGGTTCACACATCAAACTCAGACAAAACTCACTTATAGTATCTCAAAAGGACCTCATTATCACTAGGGTATTTATGTCATAGACAGCGAGTCAATCAGATGTCTGGTCTGTTAGTTACTACCATTTCCGTGAAATCGGGGGTGATTACACCTCAATCTAGACCAGCTAAATCAGGCCTGCCGGAATATTCCAAAAAGACCGCTTCCCAAAAGAGGTCCCAATGCCACTGACGACGTGTTAATCGGACACCCGGTTCTTTAGTTACGGGCGTTTCTTTATTCGAGTACCGTTTGGGTATGGTCCCGGTCCGACTCGGTCAGACCGACTCGACGCAATGGGTCCCAGGGTCTACCTGGCCCTGCTCAAGTCCGGCACACTAAGGGTTTTTCTGGTTCTCTGGGTCCGACTGGTCTGGATCGGCCCAGTTCGGTTCACAGGCCTGGGATGCGGTTGGATCGGCCCACCCGCGTTTGGCTACGGATCCGGCTCGGCCCATTGGCTGTTCAGGCACGTGTTGGCTTGGTCTTCCAGAAGGCAGACTGCCTCCTTCGTTGGCCCCATGGTTGCAGGTCCATTTCACCCAACCGGTGGGGCGCTACCTGACCGCATTAACTGGTCGTCCATTCGACTGACCGGGTTCTGCCAACGTGGTGCGGCACGGGTCGTACTGCACCCTCTCGCCGCAGCCACTTCCGCCGATGGTATCTGTGGGTGCCGCACATGTCCCACATAGCCGACTGGGGCCGGCTTCCCTTGGACATTGCAGCGCGCCGTCGCACACCGCCTTCTACCGCCTATAACCAATTTTCGTGGGTCTCCTCCGGATGCCACTGACATGGCGCGCCGGCGGTTTCTTTTATTGGTCATCAGACGGGCTCCGGTGTCCGTTCATGGTGTCGTCTTCTCCTAAGGCTCTTCTGCGCTGCCACTGACATAGCGTGACCCACTATTTCATGTTTCTATAGATTTGGAAACTGTACCCGAAGAACGCAACATGAGTGAAGCAGCGGAGGTTCTAGGACTTGTTTGTTTGGCCCGTTCCCTCCGTGTTAATAAGATAGTAGGCGGAGGCCAAGAAATCATCATAGATGAACATAGAAACAAACCCCCTACCTGGATAAGATGTCCAATGATGAAGATCGACGGAACCTCCTTCATCATCGTCATCAGTTAGATATTCGGTGGTGCTCATCACCAATTGATGAATTTGGCCTCGTCCTCCAGGTGGTTAATGTCCCGATACTTTTCCAGATCGTCGCCGCTTAGTGAAGTCGTCCAACACCCCTCCACGAGCTCCATATAAATAGGGGAGGGGAAATAGTGTGTCTCACATGAAGAATTAATGAGGTTCATTTAATTAATGAACCACCCAAATTCCCAATGCTGTAGTTACAAACAAGGGAGATTCAAGTCATTAATGGCTTGAAATGTTTTCAGTCCCGCCACCACCGCTCGTCCGTTGGAGGAAAAGAAAGAAAGGAAATAAAATAACTTTGTTATTTTATTATTCATTTAAATGTCCAAAATCGAACTTTTTCTCCTGACCTTATGCGGTCGAAGTGAATTCTCCCTTAAGAAAATCTCAACGCTATGGATTCAACGGTGCCCTTTTCTTTTTAATATGAGCACCAGTTCAAAAGTTAGAAAACGCCTCTCGCGCGTTTACTGAACATACCTTAAAAAAGTTCAAAAAATTATTTACATTCACCCTCAACCATCTTTGGTCAAGGTTAGGCTCTACATCATGGGAACACACCCCAATGAACTCAATATTACTCTCGGATTTTCAATTCAAGTTACCATTGAGAAGTTATGTATTTTAACAATAAAATAATTGTTAATTAATTATTTTATTTACAGCCAAAAACTAACATCCATAGTTGGCCTAAGCCAGCCAATGTTAGTATCTACCTAAATAAATCATACCCTCACGAGCTTAGCTGTGGTATTGGATTTTTAATCTGAGTCACCGTTTATGAGTTACAAGCATTTGAAAAATAAAAAAACTTTATTTAATTTTTTTATTTATCGTTATGTCATTTTTGGTTTTTCTCACCAGAAGCCTATGCCGACTAAACTTAAGTCGTGGCTAGGGTAAACCAGCTATCCTGAACTCAACTTTGCCCTCATATTTCTGATCCAGAAACCCGTTTAAGAGTTATTCCACTTTTTCAGGAAAACAGATCATGTGTGTTAATTAAAGCTTAACAAAATTTTGACGGATCATTTCGGGAACTCCGGGCCTCAGAATCGCATGCCGTCAAATTTCGTGGTCTCGAAATAATCCCAAATAATTTAAAATATAGATATGGAATTTTTGGGTCTTTACATTCTCCCCACCCTAGTACCTTTCATCATCAAAACCAAAACAAAGTCAAATAAAAAATGAGGGTACTGAGCACGAATCTGAGCCTTCTTCCCCTATATGCTCTCTTGGAGGCTCTCATGCTACACAGAACTCGCACTAGAGGGATCATTTATCTACAAAGTACTTTCTCATGTCAATCCTCTATATCCCCCAAAAACTCCATAAAAGTCACCCCATCTTTGATGCCCAGCTCTCCCTAGTTGATAACGTGCAATGGATCATGCACATACCTCCTCATATATGACTCATAGAATACATTATTCACCTAGTGCATCTGTGGGGGAAGATCTAGATGGTATGCCACCTCGCCTACTCTACTGAGGATCTCGAAAGGTCTGATGAACCTTGGAGATAGCTTCCCACACCGGTCGAATCTCCAAAATCCTCATCATGGTGAGACCCATAGGAAGACATGCCCCCCTCCTAGAACTCCAAGGGTCTCTGTCTCCTATCGGAATAATACTTATGCCTACTCTGTGTAATCTTCACTTTCTAACAAGTGAGGCATCATGATATAAAATTTTTTACTGCCTTCTTCATCTCTGGCCACCAATACTGACATCGGAGGTCCTGGTACATCTTCGCTACTCTGGGATATACCGCTAAAGGGGATGTGTGGAAATTCCTCAACACCTCCTCCCGTAGCATCATTGGTACCGTGGTGCATCCTCTGAAGAGAACGAAATACTCCCCACCTTCATAAAATCCTTCAGGATGCCATCCTAAGGATATCTAAGCACGTCGGGCCTCATACTCAACGTCCTCATGCTCTGCCTCCAGAATTCACTGAAGAATTGGGGGAGTGACAGTCATAGACTGCAAGTAGGATGCTCCATCTTTATCCTCAAAGGATATCCGTAGCATGACTAGCTACTCTAATGCCACACTTAGCTGTTGTAGACCAGACCTCTTTCTGATTGTTTCTGCTACCATGTTCCCCTTCCCATGAGTATATACTATCTCAAATTCATCGTCCTAGAGGAACTCTATCAATAGTTTATGTCTTAGATTCAGGTCCTTATGGGGGAAGATGTACCTGAGACTCTTGTGATCAGATTAAACAATAAACTGTTCACCCATCAAGTAGTGTCTCTATATCTTCAGCACCAAGACCACTGCTTCTAACTCCAGGTCATGGGTAGCGTAGTTTTTCTCGTGTTGTCTCAACTTCTGTGAGTCATAGGTAACCACTTCCCACTCCTGCATCAGGAAATCACCTAGTCTAGTCCCCGATGCGTCATAGTAGACTACAAACCCAATTCCCTCTTCTGGTATCCTCAATATGGGGCACATTTCAGTCTCTGTCTCAACTTATGAAACCTCTGCTGACACTTCCCCATCCATAGGAAAGTCTCCCCCTTATTCATCAATGTTGAAAAGGGTGCTGCTACCCTGGATATGTCAGGTACCAATCTCTGATAGTACTCAACCAAAGCAGAAGTCCCTCTCCCTTTGGGGAGGTAGTCCTGAAAACTTCTTTTGTAAAGATGTCCCCACACTCTGCCACTACTATTAAGAACTGTAGACTCAAAACATCCACTTCAATGAGGGTAGTGTTGGTCAACTCAAGAGTGATCAGCTACACCCTCCTATACCTGAGATTATCCTTTGCTACCTGGGTTTCCTTTTTCACTGACCAAGGAAAACCCCATTCCAATGTTGTAGATATACTACATCCTATTTTCCTAAACCAGTTAATCTGAGTATGAAATGTGGATGTCCAGTCCATACCCAAACTAATGTCATAAGTCCTCAATGCTTCCACCAGGAGGTTATAACTGAAACTCTCACCTCAAGGGTTAGAATACACTGTCGACATATGTATGATTATTGAGTCTCCTCCCAAAGGTATCTCCAGACGTAAGGGCCAAGTCATCAGTTTAACCTGAAACTCTAGGTCTTGAATAAGCTTCATGGAAAAATGAATGATTAGTAGATATGTCTATTAATACAAGAGTTAGTAGTAGACACAGACCGTACCGAAAATCATTCATGGTGCCCTTGGGTCATACTCCTTAACAGCTTGTAGCTACTTCCTTTCTCTATCCTCTAGCTCCCTAAGCCTGGTGAGGACCGCATTAGGGTGTTGGTTGTAACATGTTGAAATGTATACCACCTCATTCTGCTCTCCTTTCTCCACTTCTATGTCTATTTCCCCACATATTCATTTTTCCCTATTACTTTCTCTTCTCGAAACATTTTACACGACCATGTCTCTAAAACTGGGGTCAGTTTTCTACTTTCCCACTGCTAAAAATCACTGGCTATATCCGCTAAGCCAAATAAAATTCAACCAAAAACGTTATCTCTAGCACCCTAACATGAGTAAGAATTCATAGAGGAATAGTGCTGGCTCAGATGTCCCAAAACACACCTCTCTTAGAGGTCTGATACCTGAAGCACTGACCGTACTATATTCATCGAGTACCTGGGATGGTCGGTATGCCTCAATGAATACATAGCTACTAACATGTCATCCTGCTGAAGCTATATAACCTCTTGGGAACACTCAACCCTAATATTTTTATGGCAGGAGACCCCCTTCTCTGAGAAAGGTTCTCAAGATTGTCCACACAAAATCAGTGTAATCTAAACCCTATCATCATCCTGCTGAGCCATGTAAAAGGCTCTTTATACCAGGACCATCATCTGATCGAATGGTGCCCTAGCTAGATGGAAACTCAGACACCTCCTCAAGCCAGTCCTTAGCCACATGTGAGTCGGTCTCTCCTTGGAACATGAGGGGTATCTGATTTTGAAATGTGTGTAAGGCACTAAGCCAACATGTGTCATTTTTCGGTACCGCCAATTGTAACTGCTGACCATCAGGTAGTGATATAGCTGATACACTACCCGAAGTTACCATCTCGGGCAATGGTCCATGTACCAAAGCCTCATCATCATGTGGACCATCCTCATGGTCATGAACTGATAAAGAATAGTAGCTAGGATCATCATCTGATCTTCTAGTGTCCCAACTAGGTGGAAAACTCTAGTCAGAGCCTCTAGCCAGTTCTCAGCTCACTATTACAAATAGGGCTTCTAATAGCGCTAAAAAATGCCTTTAACAGCACCAAAAAAGCATTGTTAATCTCGGTGAAGATAAAACGGGTCCCCTTTATCTGTTCTAAACATAGCGCTGATAAAGGGGGACCTTTATCAGCACTAAACAATTGCTGATAAAGGTTGGCTTTTATCAGCACTTTCTTAGCGCTGATAAAGGGGGGCCTTTATCCGCAGTTTTTTTAGCACTTATAAAGGTAGTATTTATCAATGATAATAAATAGCACTGATAAATGGATTATATATCCGTGCTAAAAATAGCACTGATAAATACTACCTTTATCAACTCTATTTTGAGCGCTGATATATTATCCATTTATGGCGCTTAATTTGCACTGATAAAGGCCAAATTTCCTGTTCAAACCTAGAACCTGCGCAGCACCTGCACACATGAGACATCACCTACACACATAACAAAAACAACACCTACACACAAAGCACATAATAAAAAAAATGCTATATATATTTACTTGAAATCATGAATACAAAACAAAAAACTACTATATACATTTCAAATAATGTTTAATTTGGTTACAATTACAATTATCCAACAAATAGTTAAAAAACATTGATGTTCCATCCTTTTTGCATCCATGATCCACTCTAAAAAAAATTTTCCATGGTATTAGTTTCCAAACAAAGCATTTGAACTCAGGCAAAAGATTTCACCTATATGAGAAAACAAATATTATGTTAGTAATACAATAATGAAATAAATTAAACATTAATATGAAAGAATACATGTATAAAATGTCGATTGTTACCTGTTACAACCTTTACATGTCAATATTTCCTTAGATTAAATTAATATTTTAGAAGAGGCTCGACATGATTCATTGACTTCTAAATAATTTTATGTATTTCTAAGTTTTAGAGAGGTCCTGATGGGAACCTACACAATTAGATAACTCATGATCATGCCAGTTTACTTTTCTTTTGATCTCCTAGTTCTTTAGTTCTATTAGCCAACCCCCCCCCCCTCCCCTCCCCGAGACAACCCCCTAGACATCCCCCTCCCTACCGCTGGACAGCCACCCCCCCCCTCCCACCACTCCACCTACATCCCACATCCCTCCTCTTGGACAACCCCCCTGTAGCCCCCTCCCTACCTCGGGACACCCCCCAACCACTCCACCTATATCCCCCCTCCCTCCTCCTGGACAACCCCCATCCCACCCCTTCCATCCCCCATCCCTTTCCCTGGAAATCCCCTTTCCCACCACCTGGACACCCCCCCCTCCCCTGGCCACCCCCTCCCTCCCCTCCCCTAGATAGCCCCCTCTCTACCCCTGGACATCCCCCCATAGCCCCCCTCCCTCCCACCACTCCACATGCAACCTCCCCTCCCTCCCCCTGGAACCCCCCCATCCCTACCATTGCAGCCCCCTCCCTTTCCCTAGACATCCTCCTTCCCACCTTCTAGACAACCCCTCCTCCTCTCCTAGATAACCCCACCTCCCCTCCCAGACACCCCCCTTCTTGGACAACCCCCCTCCCTCTCCTCCCTGAGACAGCCCCCTAGACAGCCCCCTCTCTACCCCTAGACAGCACCCCCGTGCATCCCCCCTCCCTCCCACCACTCCACCTACAACCCCCCCCCCCCTCCTCTTGGAAAACCCCCCTCCCTCCCCTTGCAACCCCACTCCCTTTCCCTGGACATCCCCCTTCCCACCCCCCGGATAGCCCCCTCCCCTCTTGGACATCCCCCTCCCCTCCTAGACACCCATCCCCTCCGAAACACCCCCCTCCACTCCCGGACATCCCCTCCTTCCTGGAAAACCCCCCTCCCTCCACTCCCAAAGACAACCCCCTGGATAGAACAAAAACATATTGTTTTTCAAATCTATAGTGAACTTGAACCAGCAAAAAACCAAATGATATCTTTTGACAATGAAAGAAAATAAACTACAAATCTATCAATGACAATATAAATAATAATAATAATAGATTTTAGTGGGTATGTCCAAATGAACATATTATCATAAAAAAACTTTTCTGTTACAAAAAGAGGAAGAAACCCATGAAATTTTCATAATTAAGCCATTTTATCCAAAATGGAAGCTCTCACATTGCACCAGTAGTAGTGGGATTAAGAGTAGTACAGGTGGGAACATGAGTTGATGGAGCAAGCTAAATACTGAAAACACACCACTAACATGCTACAAAACATGGATAAATTTCCGCAATAAGAGAGGGAGAGACTTACATTAGTGATGAGAATGACTGAGATGTGGGAAAAGGAAGATGATCGATTGATACTAGCTGCAAAAACGACTGACACGTTCTAACAGAGGAAGAAATAGGGAGACGAATGGGAGAGATGTGATCGGGATACTGGTCACATCTTTGGTGAAAAATGCGACTGAGACTGAGAAATAGGATCCATCTAAACTTTCTTTTCCATGGGACAACTTGCAGCAGTCGAAAAGTACGGTAAAACTAGAAAATCACGCATCTGGACTCGAAGAAAATGTGGCAGACAACGCTCGGTTAATAGTGATCATGGAGGATATAGCATAGAGGTGAGAACAGCATGGAGAACACGATCACATTAGCATGCGATGGTAACCAAGTTTCCCAAGGAACTGAAAAAACTTTTTTCGATGGAAAGGGATTGAGGAGATGGGACACATGAGTGGAAACATGCGAGAACTTAACCATAAAAGATGTTTGAACTGCCATTCAGACCGCAACTAATTATGAATCAGTGCTGTTTAATCTAGTGGTACCATCTGACATTCTTGTTCAGAGGCAAAAAACCCATTGATAGAACCACACCATCACTCTTCAGATAGTGAACTATAATAGATCCTTATTTTAAGTACTAAGGTGAATCCTTTGGAAAAAACCTGGCACAGAATTCATGGCTTCTACAGCCTATATTTGAGTGAATTTCAGTCTTATCTTTTGGGATTTTAGTCATGTCTTTAATGGTTTAAATGAAGATATTAAATTCTATTTAAAGGCAACATGGTGATCTTTTTAAAGTCTCAAAACAATATTTTATCGTGTTTTCTGATCTACCTCGACGCTCTGGTTAACATCAATTCCCCCTCCGTACCTCTGGATAACACCCCCTCCCTCCCCTTGCATCCCCCTCCCTTTCCCTGGGCAACCCCATTCCCACCTCCTGGATAACCCCCCCCCCCCCTCCTCTCTTGGATAGCCCCCCTCTCCTCCTGGACTTCTCCCCTACGTCCCCTCCCCGAGACAGCCCCCCCTAGACGGCCCCCTCTCTACCCCTAGACAGCCCCTCTCCCTCCCACCACTCCACCTACAACACACCTCCCTCATCCTAGAAAACCCCCTACCTCCCCTTGTATCCCACCACCCTTTCCCTGGATATCCCCCTTCCCACCCCCTGGACATCCCCCTCCCCTCCTGGATACCCCCCCTTCTGGACACCCCCCCCCCACTCTCAGACACCCCCTTCTTCCAAACACCCCTCCCTCCTAGTTCTTTAGTGTATAGCCATTAATAACCGTCTTTATCCAACTATATTTTCATCCTCTATTTGATAATGGAATAAATATAATTCATACACCATCATTCAATAATATGAATTATAAAATCATATATATTTTTAAAGAGACACAGTTCAAAAAATCAAAGGAAAACACCAAACAAAAAATATATTGGAGGAATAGAAATGAAATTTCACATAAATCTAATGTTATAAAGGTAAATGATTCATTGTTGGGTCTTTATGACATTAAATAAGATATATTGGGACTCAAATTGAACTGGAATATAATTCTTGGGCCTTTATATAGGATTGGAATTGGTTTGGTTGGTTGGAACTTTTGATGCCTCACTACGGACCCACTTCAAGCTACTCTATAAGTGATCTACCCATTGTATATTATCAGTATTGAATTGAATTGAATGGATCTTTTTCTGGACAACCCCTCCCTTCTAGAAAAACCCCCTCTTCCTCCCCTCCTAGACACCCGACTCATGGACACCCCCTCCCTTTTGGACACCCCCACTCCTGGACACCCCCTGGACAGCCCCCCTCCCCTCCTTGACACCCCCACCCACCCTCACACCTGGACACCCCCTCCCTCATGGACACACCCCCTCCTAGAAACCCCCCCCCCCCCCTCCACTTTTGGACACCCCTCCCTCCTAGACATCCCCCACCCACATCTAAGGGAAACTAAAATTGGAAAATAGAAAATTCAAGATATTGGTTACCATCAAGCTTTTAAGATGCTCGTGAGTGGATTGAATGACTATACATTGGTCTACTTCCATACTATCAACCATTTTAGTCCAATGAGTTATGTTTTACTAGAAAGAAAAATCATTTCTAAAACCATTTTTCATAATCTATGGATATAAAACATAATAAAGGGTGATCATATATGCTCAATAAGTGTAAAAAAGGGAGATATAAATGATCATATATGGATAACATTAGTAGGAATTAACCTTCATTCTATTTGTGTACAATATTCCATCAGGTATACTGCCCATTCGTTTCTAAACACATCTATATCATCTTGTGAATATGACTTTTTTGCGACAGTCATGGTAGTACTAAAAAAATATAAATACACAAAGGATTAATAAATATTTTAAATGAACTAGTAATTATTTTCTAAAATACCTCGTCAGGGATGCTAGTTTGTTGGTAAAATAGGATCTCTTTCATAAATTTACAAACATAATAACCATAGTCTTTTCTGTTTGTTTGTTTTGGACACTGCAGAAACATCAACAAAAATATGTAATTTGTTTTAATATGTGTTTGGATAGTGTAGTGTTATTATATATACCAGGATACTTTTCTTGTTGTAGATATTGTAGGCATTATTATCCTTAGGCCCTGGATTCATTCCATGCAGTAGACGATATTGATGCACCGCCCTATCATAACAAAATCCTTATTAAAAGATAACATAAATTATATAACTAGATGTTTAGTTTTAAAATGTTGGATCTACTGTATTAAAAATTAACAAATGTCGTCATGCGTGGTTGGTTTGTTGAATATCCATGAATTGAATCTAGTAAATAAATCATTGGAGTATCTAAATTGACTACAATCAGCATCCAATGCTACCTAAAAATACAAAAAGGAATAAGTAAAGAAAGAAATGAAAATATAGTTGATATGATTAAACAGTAAGGTTTTACCCCTGCATCATTGGTATTACAAAGAGTTTGTCATCTATAATTTTGTTTTCAAATGATTTGACCAGGGTTGACATTATTCCAGCCTCTTTATCAGAATCTATTTCATCTTTTGAAGAGGTGGTGTGAGGACGAATGAGTCCAAATTTTTGTTCATGGGGAAATCCCTTTAATTGTTTTTCATATATACGCCTGTGAAAAATATATAATGTATTTAGTCATAATTATCAGAGTATATCAGCTTTTGTGAAATCAAATCATGAAACCATACCACATGTATACATTTATAACTGAGGCACCTAGCCATTCATACTTGAGGATTTCATTTACATTTTCAGCACTAATGAAATCTTGATGCTTCCTCTCCATACATATTTTTTTCAAAATCAATTGTGTGAGCATTTTCATCTATCAACTTTTTATCCACATTAGCGTGCAATGATATTAATTGTGCATATAGAACGGGTGGGGTGAACATGCTCTCAGTAGAGCATTTCAATCGGTTGGTTGATCCTTGAGATAGTTTTGAGCTGATATTTCATTTCACCCCCATCTCTTTGTCGTTCTGTAATATAATTCATGGGTTCAGACCTTTTTTCATTAAATGTTAAAGGTCTATATTGAAAAATAAATTGGAAATGGATACCTCCTTCTCGACATGTTTTTTGACAAGAATTTCCAGCCATGCGATGAATGTTCTAACAGCCTTTTCAACCATATGAATGTCTTAGTCGTCATTTGGAACAGGTAGCTTGGAACTCGTCTCATTAGCTATGATAATTGACACTCTAAAATGATTTGTTGGAAGTTGTCTGTTGTGTAACATTTCGTTCTGTGTTTTGAACACCGTATCCATCACTATAAGGCGATAGGTGGGAGTTGATAGATATAAATCACAGTCATTTTCACCCTGTAGAATATTATTACAGGAAAGGTATCAGTGTCTATGTGAATCACATTTCACAGAAACAATTATTGAAACATTGATTACCTCAGCTAAGTCATGTTTCTTAGGGTAATGGCTCGCCTCAAAGCTGGTGGGGGTGGGGCGGGATCGTCACACATGGGATTTTGTTGAGTTGTTTCTTCTCTTTGCCTCTCCCCCATAAAACTTGATATCATCTCTCTCTATTATTGTAATTCTTCTTCAAAAATAGCTAATTTTTCTTACATCCTTTCCATTTTTTCATTTTTATCCTCCTCCTGTTTTTTTTTAAAATATGTTCGGGGTGTCACACCAAAACCCACACCACTGACGTGGCCATACTGTTCTGGCCGCCTCAAGGCTTCTGAAAGTATGTCTGCATCTCGTTCATGTGTTGTTGATGCCTGTGACAATTTCAGATATAAAATATAGAAAAATAAGTTGTCATTGTAATGTAATATCAATTTAAATTAAATCAAATTTATATTATGTCATACTTACACATGTTTCCCACACTTTTTGTGTGTTTTCATCTATCAGTGTCCCCTCTTTATTTACATTAGCCTCTTTCCATAGCACATGTCATGTGATAGATATGTCTTTCAATTTCGATTCATCAATCTTCATATAAATAGAGAAACATGGTTATGGTGTTGTTTGTTGTCACATACAAGTAGTATGGTATATTTAAAAGATGTACCAATTTTTTCTCAAGTGAAGTGTACCCCATCCTTGATTTACGGTAAGGCTACGCTGGTTCTGTTGAACGTTTTTTATTTTCGGCACTCAATTGTTGTTTCATAAATAAAAAATTGTCAATCAAAGTGATGAATACAAGCAACGTCAAACAATGTATTACCCCACACAATGTACCTGAAAATTCTTCTCCCCACAATGTTTTCTAAACGCATACCACGCTCCTTGGGATATCAAGTGTGCATAAAGATGGGGTGGGTGCCGCTTGATTTTCCCTTTAGCATCTCTAAGATGATATTTCATTAAAATTGTGCAGAAACCTCTATGAATCCTTCCAGAAACTCTTAATACATATTCCTTGTGCGAGGCGTTTACTATAAATGCACTTTGCAATGGATAATGAATAGTATGTCAATGTTTTGGTATTTTATTTTATTTTAATAAATTAAAAAAATGATATCATAATTTTATTGTAATAGCTTCCCACAATAGTGTCTTAATCCCAGTGACAACATGGTGCCATGACTGTACATCAATCGGCACGAGTTTCTGAGTGACGATTCCAATGTAGCAACTAAAGATAGCTCTGTTGGGGTTAAAATTTTGGCCTCACTTATTCCATCCCACCTCAAATTTTATGCCTTTTTCTTTTGCCTTAAGGATTTTGTCTAACACTGTCAAACTACGACACTCTTGTTTTATTTGCGCTTTTAGGGTTTTATTTCCGATCATTTCCTATGAAGTATCATCAATATGTTCCTCTGAAGTGCTAGCATCAGCACTGGGACCAGCAGCAACAGGTTGAGAAAACTGTTATACCTCAGCACTAGGACCAGCAGCAACAGGTTGAGAAACCTATTGTACCTCAGTACTGGGAAAAACAACAACAGGTTGAGAAACATGTTATTTCGCTACACTGGGACCACTAGCAGGTGGTTGAGAAACCTGTTGTTTCTCTACATTGGGACCACAATCAGTTGGTTGAGAGACCTTTTGTGCCTCGGGATTGGGCACATCAGCACGTGCAGAAGTCATTATCTAAAGAAGTGGTTTAACATTTAATTTAGATTACATAAAAATAGCAGCGAATAGATAATAACATAACGTAACACATTGTATATTAAAATAAAGAAATCGCCTAATTATTGTACTCTTTTTTTAAGGATGAAGAGATTTGACTCCTCTATCGATTATGTGAATCCCTTCATTGTGGTCTCCTATGACATAAAAAACACCATCTACATTGGGACCACTGTGAAATGATTGTTAAGTCCCTATAAAAGGTTCATCCTCCATTGAACTTTCATCTGACCCTTCATTTGTTTTGGTCGATAATAGAACAATTGACCGATTTCGGTTTGCGGGGTCTGGAATATAAAATACTTGTACTTCCTGTGATTCCATTATAAATGGTTCATCATTCTCCCCTTCCTTACTGAAATCAAGTTTCAGGAATCCAAATTCATATATTATAACAGCACTCCTCTTATCAACCCACTTGCATTGAAAAATTGTCACTTTGAATTTTGTATAATCCAACTCCCATATTCATTTGATGATGCAAAAGTATGACATATTCGCATAAATTGGATTTATGTCCTTATCACCAGAAACATGCATCGCCTCATCCACAAGTGTAACCCAACTATTCAGCATGGTATTGTCTTTATCATGTTAATTAGTATAGAATGTATAACTATTATCTTCATAAGCATTGTAAGATAATACATACACAACTTCTCCTCCGGATAGCCATCGAAGTTGTTCTGAAATTGAGTCTATATTTTCATCTAACTGCTTAATAATATAGTCCCAAAACCATCCTATAAACTATTGACTATGTGTATGTGATATACATTTTTTATCCCTAAAAGGATTTAAATGCCTAATAATTTCTTTGTGGGTCAACCTCGAAACAGTTATGAAAAATGTAAAGGTGCGCTTACTCCCGATCTGTAAAATTGATTGTGATAACCTCTATTCCAGAAATTTCTTCACCCTCAAGATGCTCAGTGTAATGAGATTTCGGTCGGCCAAAGTTTTCCACACTAGACAGGCATTCGGTAGAAAATTCAACAGCTTCCTCAACAATATATTGCTCTACAATACAACCCTCTTACCGACTTCGATTTTTGACATACCCTTTCAACATCCTCATACACCGTTCAATGGGGTACATCCATATATAATGCAAAATACAACATAGTTGAATCTCTCCCTCCAAATGAACCATCAAATGAACCATTATATCGAAAAATGTCGGTGGGAAGAACATTTCCAATTCCCACAATATGACGGCAATTTCTCTTTCTATAGTTGGCAATTTTTCCAGGTCTATAACTTTGATGAATATAGCTTTGAAGAAGAAATATAGCTTCGTTAATGTATGGATAACATTCTTGGGAAAAATGCAACGTAAAGCTATAAGAATTAGATCCTACATCAAAACATGGTTATCATGTGATTTCAGACCCTTTAATTTTAAATCGCTAATTGACACGATGTTGTTGATATTTGATGAATACCCATATGGAACCTTTACTTCATTCAAGAAGTTTTAAAACTGATATCTCTCCTTTTTGGAAAGATTGTAAGTAGTAGGAGGAATAAATGGTTTTTTTTCACCCTTCACTGGTGCCAACTACTCTTGTATACTCATCTCAACCATGTCCAATCTAGCCTTAATTCCATCCTTTGTTTCACCGAGTGCATTTAGCAACGTGCCGATGACACTATCACATACATTTTTTTCAACATGCATAACATCAAGAAAATTTCTGACATACAGACAATCCCAGTATGGTAATTCAAAAAAAAACTGATCTCTTTTTCCAACTAGTTTTTGAAAGGTTTTTCAAAAACATTTTACCGAAAGTAGTGTCCAAATATTTTACTTTCTCAAACAATTGATCACCTGTTAGTGGATATGTTGTTGTACGTTCTTCTGAACTTATATCGAACGATGTTATCCAAGATCATTACTTATGTCGTTGGGGTAGAAATCCGCGATTTCCTAGAAACACGGTTTTCAATGAATGTTTCAACCTAATTGACCCTTGAGTTCCTTTAATGTTATATCCAGAAAAATTTCTATAAGTAGGAAATTCATTTATCATCTCGTACAACATGGATTTCAAAGTGGAATCCTCATTTTTGTAAACATCGTACAACATAACACATGAAACCCACAATATTTTCAAATCGTCGATCAATGGAGCCAAATAAACATCAATATCATTACCTAGTTGTTTTGGTCCTAATATAAGCATAGATAACATGATGTATTTTTCGTTTCATGCATAACCACAGAGGTATGTTATAATTTACCAATATAAATAGCCATGTACTGTGACTACTGATTTGAAAACCAAAAGGATTCACCCTATCTATAGATAACTCCAGACGAAGGTTTCTTGGCTCATTTACAAATTCAGGATACTCGTGATCAATTCTCTTCCACTGAGGAAAGTCTACCAGGTGACATAGTTTCCCATAATTAATTCTTTTATCTACATGCCATGTCAATTGTCATGCAGTCTCCTCACTTCTGTATAGGTGCCTAAACCTTGGAATGATTGGAAAGTACCATACAATTTTCATAGGACTAGAATCATCTTTCTTATATCAAGAATCACCACACTTTGGGCATTTTTTAAGTGATTTATGGTCCTTGCGAAACAATATATAGTCATTCAGGGAGGCATGTATTCTTTCAAATATCATACCCATCGATCATAGCATTTATTTGGCATGATATGTTTGGCATGGGAGTTCATTATCTTCTGGGAGCATTTCATTTAGGAGAGAAAGTAGTTCTGTAAAACTGGCGTCATTCCACCCATTGCCTGCTTTCAAATTATACAGCTTCTATATAGCTAAAAATGCTATATATTTAGTACGACCAGCATACAATGGCATTTTTGAACAACTCTTTAACTTCTCAAACAATTTTGGGAAATCATGAAGTTCATCTTCAAATGTCCTTGTCATTTCCTCAATACGATCTCTATCATCATTCACATCTGTAATCACATCCTCCATACAATCATCTTCATTGTTCACGGTTGTAATCATATCAGATGATCCATAAAATTCCATGTTATCTGAGCCAATACCTACATTCATTTTACCCCCGTGTTTATTCCAACATGTTTAACTTCGATCTATTCCATGACAGATCAGGTGTTCTTACAACTTCTATGGACTAATTTGTCTTGAATAACAATAGCATAAACACAGACAAAGGATTTGAGAAGGGTCACATGCATGATATTCTGCAAACTTGATAAACTCTTTCATGCCATCTTCATACTCTTTTTTCAACCGATTGGCATTCATCCATTCTGTATTCATTTTCATCGTCTTTATGGTTTCGATCTAGAACTTGCCTAATATTATGTTTTAATTAATCAAGTATCATTGTTTGGGTTTTATAAAAAAAATCATGGTACAAATGCCTCTACAATGAACCATAATTGGATACAATTTAACTGTTACTCTAACCTCACTAACTATATGTCCACAAATTTCATCTCCAAACTATAAAATATCAAAATAAACACATCACATGTGGTTATAGAGGCCATACAGGTGTGATTGTAAACATAACCAGTAGGATTCCCTCAAAAAACAATGTAAGGATATAATGTCCTACTAATAAACGAAATAGAGGAACCTACCCCAAAACATGTAAAATTACATGAACACTATCTATATATGGGGGACTGTGCCATTTATTTTGTATATCTCCATGGAGTACCTAAAACCAATACATGGTGGAATCTTCACCGAAACATGGGGGAGTACCATACTCCATATTTTCTCCAAACATCTCACTTTTCACTTGTCAACTCTCAAGCAAAGTGAAGATAATTAAAATATCTGAACCACATCGTGTGCAATTTCCAATTATTGAGGGAATCATACTATTTTGATCTACATGAGAAGAAATTTATAATGGGCTACTCATACAAGAAATACTATCATCTAAGTAAAATATAAATAATAATCATTAAAATAACTTAGCACACAATTCTTTCAATGGATACACAATGTTTAGGGTTCTCAGTCAAGGTTGGTAGTATACTACCACTTCTAAAATCATGTGAAATCTATATGCATGGTGTGTACAGTAGGGTGAACATCTTGTATGGATAAGATACCTGATTTAATCTGACATATATCAAAATAATTCCAAGTTAGTCTTACAAAGACTGCATGATGCCTTTAAAAATACATGACATATAGAACAACTTGAGATAAAGGCGTGTACTTTAGATACATACTGAGTCACCTCACTAGCTATGCATCACATTTATGTGGAATACACGGTGTGTAGTCCTTACATGACCACTAGGGGTGTATAGTCTATACACATCAAGTTTCTACGGTATCTATACATGGTGTGAGTGAAGTAAAACACATATCATGGGGTTCTACCATTATTTCATGGCATGTACATGGTTTCATGATGAAGTATATGTCTTAGAGATACATTTTTTATGACCTAGGTTCACATGACATATAACATTTAAAATGAAACTTATTCCATGTTTGATTCTGAAGATGAGTCACGTGGTGTAAATTTTGGAGATAAATGTTGTGTGGCATTAAAATATATATGAAATCCATGTATGGTGAAGCATGTTCCATTTAACAAGACTACATACCATGTATTTTAAAAATATATAGAATCAGAAAAACATCATTTTCACACCATAAAGCGTCTCATAGAGTCCTCTAGAAGTGGTTTTCTAGGATTCAGTGGAATTGAACCAGTAACAAAGTGGTGGTGCCATTGAAATGGGTAATGTTTGGATTGATATTAAATGGTGTAAGAACTACAACATGGAAAACAAATGGCATATCAATCATACCAACAACCGTAACACCATACAAAAACACAATCGTGCTCACAATCGCAGCACCATAAAAACCAAACAATCACAATTTCAGATTTTACAAATCATTCCTTATTCAATTTTGTTTTCTAATTCAGGGGTTATCACGGAAGTTTTATCATCCTGGTGCATTCATTCATAATTCAAGTATATGTAAATTACCAATTTTTATATTCAACTATTCAACAGGAACCAACCAACATGCAATTCATTTAGTGTACAAACAAGGACCACCAACGACCAAGATTTTCAGTGGGGTATTTATCCCGTACATTTCACATTATAACCATTAATATCAAAGAGTAATAACTTGGTAACAATAGGAAACCAATGAGTAACAAGAGAAAACTCACCGTGAAGGTGTCTTTTAGCACATGATAGAGGTGCGTTCATGGTAGAATAGAGGCATACAACAGAGGAGGTTTCCAACAGAAAAGAAAACATAAAATAGCAGAAACCAATGAGAATAAAATAATCTAAAACTGAGTACACCATTTACCACATCCCACAAACCCCAGGAACCCACTAAAAAATTATGTGTGATATCTTTCTCATTATATTTTCCTTTTTGTATTTTACTGGTGAAAATAATGTATTAAAAACTATATTGAGTAAATAAAGGGGGCATTATGTGATAAAAAAATCATGAACATAATCAATCCTCTCTTGATTCTTTGTGGTTCACTTATTCAACCAAAATCCTTATCCATATAGAAATTTATGAGCATTTTTGGATCACTTCAAGCACGAAATTCCTTTGTCGACACACTAGGGATGTTTATGCATCAATTTCATAAAGAACCTATACTTACACCACTATGGATCATTATAAACTATGATCAAATTGACATACCATTATAATTCAGTTGACAATAATTCCACCAAAATTTTACATTGAAAAACTATATATAAGTTATTGATGAAAGTTTAAACAGCTGAACCTCCCATCAAAAATCATTTATAAACATGTAATAACATGTCTTGTGAGTCCTACATTCTAACCATGATACATGTAGATAGGCCTATTTGAAATAGAGAATGAGAAATTTTAAATAATTAAATCTAAGGTAAATACCTAGTATTTGGTAAACATATCAACAATAATATCTCAAACCAGAAAATAATAATCTTTTACCCTAGTAACTATGAATTCCTATAAGAAAGGTTATTTGAGTATAATCAAATCAATATGGACCTTGGAGATGAAGAAGCTATGATGGAGGCAGCCGTAGAGGAGGTAGCGGCGGTGGAGGCAGCGGTGGTTGAGGCAGTAGCGGCGGAGGAGGATGACGGTCATGGAGGAGGAGAAAAACCCAGCGGCGGTGGCGGAGGAAGAGGAGGAGAAGGAGGAGGAGGAGGAGGAGAGGTCACGGCAGAAGAGGGTCCTGGTTCAGCTTCCACGAAATCTTGACCGCATGCATGAGAGGAGGGCTTGTTAGGGTTATTAAATTAAAACCACTGGAACCTTTATCAGCGCCTTTAATGAGCGCTGATAAGTGTTCTAGAAGTTTTTAGTTAATAATTTATTTATATTGTTATATATTTATTTAAAATGGCATATAAGATAAATATATATCTATTTATTAATAATTATAACAATAAAGAGTATATATTTATAAATATTGGTATATAATTTTCAATATATAAAAAACATTATTTTCGATTATAAATATTAAAATTTTATATAAATTAAGAATAAAAACCTTTATCAGCGCTAAAAAAAGTGCTAATAAAGGGTAGATTTATCAGTGCTTTTAACAAGTGCTTATAAAGGCATACCCCTTCAACAGCGCTTTTTGTTTAGAGATGATAAAGTGAAGCGCTTCCCTTGCCTTGTTTTGAGGTAGTGGATGCATGGGGATCTATCTCACCTTGAAACCTCAGAGGCCTCTATCGCTGGAACTCATGCAATACGCTCAGTCAGTGTGCATGGTCTACAGGTAGCATCTGTTTCTAATCCAAACAGGATCACTAGATTGCTAATCCACACAGGATCGCTCGGTGGGATATCATCATGTACTATCTCAGGAATCCTAGCTGGCTGTCTTTGCAGTGGCATCCAAATAAGGAATAGGTGCCTCATGGTCATTAATTTATACCTGGTGATTTGTCTCCAAATAAACTAAGGAAAAAATTTCCAAAACATAGTCAATTAGTGTTTTCGTGCACCAAGTCGAAAATCAGAATTCAGGGTCTTGGTGTATGGATACGTCAGTCGCCGCACCAACAATGGATTCCCCAAACTGAAAACTACACTCGTAACACTTAACATTATTGCCACATTGAAAAGATCAGAGTCCTAGTTCTTCGGTAAAATAGACTCCTTTGATACCACTTTGTCACGGCCTGCCCCCCAGGGCCCACGTCGTGACTACCCCATGATCGCCTTCCATAGGCCAGTGGTTGGCGACTAGCACCAAAAAGGTGTATCCCTATAACGGGAAGGCATTGACCTTAAACCTGTACAAACACACAATCTAAGAACACAACAAGAAGCATCCATGAAGTAAAATTCTTTAGTAAAAAGTGTACTGAAAGTAAAGGGGGCTGGGATACAAGCCCAGCTGAAAAGTACAAGTACAACTGAAAAGAGAAAACAGCTCCTGGATCATCTATCAAGGATCCTACCTGATGGGTAGGTACAGATCATCTCCACAGAACTCCACGTCAGCCCATCTCCTTTATATACTACATAGTCCTAGCTCCCTCAAGTCTCAACCCAGTTTCTCGTCATCTTCACAAGACACAACAAGGTGTGGGCGAAGCCCCTGCAGGGGGGGAGTATAACAATACTCAGTAGGGACCCTGAGACCCCCAAAGGTCTCCCAGAGTTCCACAAAGAAAAATACAACAAAGCAATACCTCAATCACAAAGCACAAAGTAGTCATCAACTTTACTTAGGTATATGCCCATACATATACCTAAGTTATCAAAATATACTCGTCTCTTACTTGAGGAAACACAAGGCCCAAACCTTTAAGCCATCTTCACAAGTGATCCACAAAGGAAGTATACCACAAAGGTAACACCACGAAAGTAACACCAAGAAGGTAAAATTACCACAAAGGTAACACCACGAAGGTAACACCACAAAGGTAAAAGTACCACAAGGGTAGCACCATGAAGGTAACACCACAAAGGTAAAGTAACACAAAGGTAAAACTATGAAGGTAACACCAGAAAGGTAAAATTACCACAATGGTAACACCATGAAGGTTAAAGTACCACAAAGGTAACACCACAAAGGTAACACCATGAAGGTAAAAGTACCAAAAAAGTAAAGACTCAACTCACACTAGGTATATAACTTAAGTACAGAAGTACATATGATTAGTCATAAATCTAGATTATCGTATTCTATCGAGAGGCTCTGCTGCTGAACCACACAGGATAGGTATGTGCTGACCCACACAGGATCATTGAGCGCTAACCCACATAGGATCTAACCCACACATGATCGGAATGCATTGACCTACACAGGATCGATGAGTGGTGACCCGCACAGGATCGATAGGTACTGACCCACACAGGATTGCTATTCATTCTTCATGTCACAGCCAGCCACGAGATTCCCACACTAAGCACGCTAGATTCTGGTAGGATCTACTCCTCAAGCTATTGGTCATAACTCCACCTCCACAAAGTTCCACGAATAAGTATCCCAAAGGACCGCCATGTCTTAAGTGTTCTAATACGAGAGACAGAAAATTAATCAGATGCCCGGTCTGTGAGATATGGGCACTTTTTTAAAAAGGCCCCGGTTGTATTCAAGCCTAATCAAACCGGGGTCACACATCTAACTATGACAAAACTAACTTAGAGTATCTCAAAAGGACCAACTTGTCACTAGGGTCATTATGACCCATATGGCATGTCAATCGGGCATCTGGTCTGTTAGTTACTTCCCTTTCCATGAAATGGGGGGTAATCACACCTCGGTCTTCCCATCTCAGTATAGCCCACTAGAATTTTCCAAAGGGACCGCTTCCCAAGAGGGGTCCCAACACCGTTGATGGCATGTCAACCAGACACTTGGTTTGTTAGTTATGGATGTTTCTTTATTCACGTACAAGTTATGTTTCGGACTAGTCCAAATCGGTCAGACCGGCCCGACGCAACGGGTCTCGGGTTATACCGGACCCCGCCTGGGTCTGACCCACTAAGGTTTTGCCCAGTTCACAAGGTCTGACCCATTGGGGTCAGCCCGGTTTTGTTCGCGGACATGGGCCGCAGGTGGGGCTGGGCCCACCCGAGCTGGCCCCCTAGCCCATCAAGGTCAGCCTAGCCTATTGGCGGGGTCCGGCCCACTGGCGGGTCTAGCTCGCTGGGTGGGTCTGGCCCGCTTGGTAGGCCCGCGCCGGCTCGGTCCGCCAGAAGGAGAACCACCTCCTTGACTGGCCCCGCAGTTGCGGGTCCATTTTTCCCAACCGGTAGGGCGATGCCCCACCACAATAACCGATCGACCATTTGGCCAACTGGGTTCCGCCAATGTGGCGCGACACGGGCTACGCCGCACCCTCCTACCATGGTCGGCTGGCCACGGACGCTTCTGCCGATGGCGCCTGTGGGCGCCGCACTTGTCCCGTGCGGATGGCTCTGGCTGGCCACCCTTAGTCATCACGGCGCGCCATCGCACGCTACCTTCCACCACCCATGGTCAGTTGTCGCGGGTCTTATCTGGCCACCGCCAACATGGCATGCTGACAGTTTCTTCCGCAGGTCACCAGATGTGCTCTAGTATCCGTTCTTAGTGTCGTTTGGGCCTACAACTCTTCCACGCTGCTGCCGATGTAGCATGACCCGCTATTTCATGTTCTCGTCAATTTGGAAATTGTCCCTGAAGAACGCAACATGGGAAAAGCGATGGAGGGTCCTGGCCTTGTATTTTTTCCTCTACCCTCTGTGTTAATATGATAGTAGGCGGGAGCAAAGAAATCATCATAGATAAACTTAGAAACAAACCCCCTGCCTGGATAAGATGTCTGCTGACGACAATCGATGGAACCTCCTTCATCGTTGTCATCGGTTCACGATTTGGTGGTGCTCATCACCGCTCGTTGAATCTGGCCTTTTTTCCATGTGGTTATCATTGTAGTACTTTTCCAAAGCTTTGTCGCTTGGTGAAGTCGTCCAACACCCCTCCCTAAGCTCCATATAAATAGGAGAAGAGAAAGAGTGTGTCCCACACAAGGAATTAAAGAGATTTGTTTTATTAATTAACCTACCAAATTCCCAACGATGCAGTTAAAAACAAGGGAGAGTCAAGACATTAATGACTTGACATGTCTTCGGTCATGCCACCACCACTCGTCCATTGGAGGAAAAGAAGGAAATGAAATGAAATAACTTTGTTATTTTATTATTCTTTTAAATGTCCAAAATCTACCTTTTCCTTCTAACCTTCTACGGTCAAAGTGAAGCTTCCCTTTAGAGAATCCCGGTTCTGTGGATTCAACGGTGTCCTCAGATTTTTAATCCGAGCACCGGTTCAAAAGTTAGAAAATGCCGCTTGCGCGTTTATTAAACGCACCTTAAAAAATGTTCAAAAAATTATTAACATTCACCAACGACCCACGCCAGTCAAGGTTAGGCTCCTCCTAAGGGGAACATGCCCAAAAAAACTCAACGGTACTCTCGGATTTTCAATCCGAGTTAGCATTTAGGAGTTATGGATTTTAACAATAAAATAATTGTTACTTAATTATATTATTTATGGAAAAAAACTTACTTTCATAGTTGGCTCGCACCAGAAAATGTTAGTATCTCCCTAAAAAAGCATACCCTCATGAGCTCAGCGGTGTTCTTGGATTTTTAATCTGAGTCACCATTCGTGATTTATAAGCATTTGAAAAATAAAATAACTTTATTTAATTATTTTATTCACGGTTATTCCATTTTTAGGTTTTCTCACTGGAGGTCTACACCGACTAAACTGAAGTTGCACCTAGGGTAAACCCGCTATCCTGAACATAACAGTGCCTTCAGATTTTTTATCTGGGAACCCGTTTAAGGGTTATTCTACTTTTTTATAAAAACTGCTCACACGTGCTAATTAAAGCTTAACAAAATTTCGACAGATCATTCCAGGCACTTCGGGCCTCGGAATTGTGTGCCGTCAGATTTCGTGGTCTCGAAATAATCCCAAATAATTTAAAAAAAATATATGGAATTTCTGGGTCTTTACATCCACCTCTCCAACGCATTCTAGTATCTCAAATGGTCTTATGTATCAAAGAGATAACTATCCCTTCTTCCCAAAATGATGACGTCCGAGCCTGGGAGAAATCCTTAAGAACACACGATCACCCACTACAAAGGGAAACAACCATCAATGATGGTCTGTATAAGATTTTTGATGACTCTGATTCATCTCCATTTCCTTCTAATAAAATCAATATTCTCTATTATTTATTGGAAAATACTAGGCACCACTAAGGAAGTTTCACCTACTTCCACCCAGCACAGTGGAGAACAACGAGGATGACCGTATAATGCTTCAAATAGGGCCATATGTATCAAGTCTTGATATCTATTATTATATGAGAACTCCACTAAGGGTATATGTTCCCCCTATGATCCATTGAAATACATTACACAAGCTCACAAAATGTCTTCCAACATTTTTATTGTCTGCTCAGACTAGTCGTCTATCTAAGGATGGTATGTTATACTCATAGTCAACTAAGTTTCAAGGGCTTTCTATAAGGATTTCTAGAAGATATATCTGAACCTAGGATCTCTGTCTGACACGATTGAAACCGGTACACCATGTCTCTTTAATACTTATAGGATATAGATTTTGGACAGATCCCCCAATGTATGAGTTTCATGAATAGGGATGAAATGGTCCGACTATGTAATTCAATCCACTATCACCCATATGGAATCATTTTTTTGAACCCTTCTGGGGTATCCTACAACAAAATCCATAGCTACATGATCCCATTTCCACACTGGGATAGGTAAAGACTACAAAATACCCTCTGGTCTCTGATGCTCTTCCTTAACTTGCTGAAAAGTTAAGCACTTTGAAATGAATTCAGCCACTTTTCATTTCATGTCTCTCCACCAAAACAACACCATCAATGCCTTATACATCTTCTGTTTACCCGGATTTACAACCCATCTCGAATGGTGATAAGAATGAAGAAGTTCTTATTGAAAATATATAGTTACAACTATCTGATCATTAAACCACAACACTACATTCCCATCAAGTTTCCATCCCTCAATGGTCTCCCCACCATTGAGTTTTAAATTCACAACCAGGAATTATTCATTGAACCTCTGTGCCTCATTATCCATCTTTACTAAATCGGGAACTAGAATAGCTACAAATAAAACCATAACATCACCTTGGTCTTCACATTCCACATGTATGTCGACTAGGTCCAACATCAACTGCCATTCATATGAATCCTCCTTTTCCAACTGAGTATATAAATTTCTACTCAATGCATCTGACACTGAATTCCCTTTTCCCGGTGTATATGTCAAGTCAAAGTCAAACATTTGGAGATGCTCTATCCATCTCTTTTTCCGTAGATTTAAATATCACTATGTGAAAATGTGTTTCAAACTCTTATGATCTGTGAACAGAGTGAATTTCTCACAAAGAGATAATGGCAACAAGTATTCCGGGTATGGATGACTGCAAATAGATCCAAATAATATGTTCGGTAATTCTTCTCATGTACTCTCAACTACCTTGAACCATAATCCACAACATGGTCTCCTTGCATGAGAACACAGCCCAACCCCAGTCCTGAAGCATCAGAGTACACCACATACCCCTGTCCTGGTTCTAGAAAAATCAAGATAGGTGTCGATGTATGGCGAACTTTTATCTCCTGGAAAGATTTCTGGCATTACTCTTTCCATTGTAATGGATCATTATTATTTTTTAGAGATATTATTGGCGAGGCTAACTGTGAGAAGTCATGAACAAAGCGTTGATAATAAACATCTCGACCAAGAAATTTTAGTATCTCAAAGACATTATTTAGTGGTTTCCATGAGATAACAGCTTCAATATTTTTAGGGTCCACTTAAACACTTTTTTTAGAAATCACATGTCCAATAAAGCATACATCTTGTATCCAAAAATCAAACTTTGATAGTTTGGAATAAAAATGGTAATCTCTCATGATTCCCAACACATTTTCCAATGTTGTTTCTATTCATCCCTTGACTTTGAATACACCAAGTTGTCATCGACAAAAATGACAAAAAAAGTCTAGATATTGCTAAAATATCCTATTCATCAATGCCATGAAGACCACTGGTGCATTCATTGGACTGAAAGGCATGACTACATATTCTTAGTGTCCATATCTACTTCTGAAAGTTTTCTTCACAATATCTTCCTTCTGAACACGCAATTGATGATACCATGATCACAAGTCAATCTTTAAGAACCACTAACCTCCTCTAAATTGATCGAACAGATCATCAATGCATGGTAGTGGATACCGATTGTTTATCGTAACTTGGTTATGATTACTATAATAAATGCACAACTAAATAGTTCCATATTCTTTCTTCACGAACAAGACCAATGCGGCCCACAGAGATGTACTTGGCTGAATGTAACCTTTTCTTTCCAGCTCCTTCAACTTCACTTTCAGTTTCATTAATTCTATTGGTTTTATCCTATAATTTTGGAGGGAAATAAGAGTGGTCCCTGGGAGGAGATCAATCATAAACTCCACTTCCCTAATAGGTGGTAACCCTGAGAAGTTTTTAGGAAATACATAAGCAAATTGATCCACAATAGCTGGAAAACTGACATCATCAATCTCTTCCATGGATGACAAAGTCAACACCTCCAACTGGTAAGATATCATTCCCACCATTTATGCCAACATGCTCATCACACCATTCTTTACAACCATATCTCCTCTGAAGATATGCTCAACACCATCCTCATTTGTGAAACTGACTGTTCTACTAGAATAGTCAATGTGATCCTTGAACGTTATCAACCAATATATACCCAGGATTACATCATAGACATATATGTCCAACACCAAGAAGTCCCACTTCAGTTCAGCTCCATCAATAATTATAGAACAAACTCTACACATGAAGGCTCGACATTCTATTTCACCGAGATGAGTACTGAGTTTTATCACAGAATTAATCATTTCATGTTTTAAACATAGCGAATAGGTGTCCCACTTCCTATTCATCTTAGTGCTAGAGTTCTTAGCTCTTCTAGTGAAGACAACCGTACTTCATCCACTCAGATTTTCATTAGTGACTGATATCGTTAATAGATTATTTGGTTTCATTCCTAACTGAATGATTTGAAAAGCCTGAGTGATGCTTTAGACCAACTGTTGGTTCACATGTGGCTCAGGTGTAACCAAATTCTCAACCACTTCTTCTGACTAGTTACTATGACGCCTATTGGGTGCCATTTTCGAAACCAACAAAAAGCTCTATAAGTATCACTCTCTATAAACTGATTGATTAGCATTTAAAATTCTATCACATCAACTATAACAACATTATTTTCTAAAAAACATCATTTTTTCATGTTTGACCATTTTTGGAATACTTTCAACGTTCTTTTTGAAAATTGACCCATTTTCAAAATATATCAATCATTCCCTTTTTCAAAGTCATCCATTTGAAAACAAATTCTTCATTTATTAAAAAAATCACATTTAAAAAAAATCATAAATCATTGCTCCAATTGAAATATGAAATCATAGTGGGAATTAATTCCTCTAAAATTCATATCATGATAGTTTTGTTGGATAAACCCATGAAAATGAGATTTCTAAATCCTATAAGTGTATCCAAAAAACTTATGTACCCAACTCCCTGGTAACATTAAGTTTAGCATAAAAGGGTTAACTATGTCTTTTTATGCTATACATTCCATGTTCCGACAATCATATACCTTTATATGATTTCATCCTAAGGAATATAAAAGAATGAATGTCAACTCCAAGACCAAGAACACGGATGACTACTTGTTAGGAAAGGATCGAATAAGATGATACCATTTGCAGTGACCCACTAATTCTAATTGGCTTAAGAATTCAATGAATCATTACATGGACTTAGGTGACATCCCAAAGATGCCAAAGTCTAGAAACAAATATTGAAGGGTTTCAATGAAATTGGGTAAATATTTACCCTTTAATAATAAAACAATTAACCAAGTAATCAATAACTGAACAACTCACTATATAATGCATGAATAAAAGAAAGACATCTCAACTACTTTATTCATATCAAAACCAATCCAAAGTATGAAGAAATGGAAGACTCAAAAAATATTGAAGTAAAAAATGGAAACAATCTGAAGACTCTAATAAGACCACAAGACTCCAAACTCCACATGCCCCATGCTACAAGATCACCAAACAGCCCGAGCATCACGAAGTGGTGCTAAAAACATGTGAAACGTTGCCTTTTCCACTTTCTTGGAATATATCATCTAAAAATAACCAAAGTTCCAAAGAATGGGTGAGTATAAAACTTAGTAGGATATCCCCAATGAATTCACTACTCAATCCACTATGATAGAAGAATTAGAAACATTATTATAAAATAGTTCATACAAAACAATATTCCCAAAATATTTTATAACTAAATATAAACTACTTCCAAAACTATTTACAATAAAAGTGTAAAAGTGAAATTAAAACCAATTTTACATAAAGATAATATTTCATAAAAATACTAACAAAGATTCAAAACATTTTTTCAATATCCTTTTTGGCATACCCGAAACATTCCACAAACCCATGCAACCAACCATGCATTCTATGTTATGACAGTTCCATACTCATGAGCGGTTTCTCATCGATCTACCAAGTCTTCACAAGGTAATTGTTTCCCATTTCCATTAAACCTTTGGAATATCTCAACCAATCCCCGTATATTCAACATGAAAACACACCACATATTCCCAAATATCATTCCAAAACAACCCTTTCAATAAAATCACCTTTTTTATTGAAAACTATTTTTCATTAAAACCATTATAATGAAAACTCATTTCAATAAAACATATTTTTGTTGAAAATACCTGCCAAATAAAACCATTTAGAAGTTCTATAAAATCCACCAGTTAAAATCACCTTTTAAATTCAAGAAACTAAAACAATTTGCACAAAAATTTATCAGGATTTCACAAATCTACCAAAAACGATAAAAAATCACTAAAGAGATTTATTCCATGTATCAAACCAAGATTTCACCATGAATATTATACAATTTACCTAGTTTAAAACTAATCCAATAAATTCTATAAAGAGGAGATGAGAGTGAATCCACCTACCTTGAAGGTTTCGGTGAAACTCTACAACGGACGAAGAACGTACAAGAAGTCGAGTCGATTCTCCAAGAACAGCCTTAGATATATTCTCCTAGAAATATTGCTGCTAAATATTGAATTATTTGGAATAAAAAAACGTATATATTCCCATTATAGGTTTATATCTGAGAAAGTAATGGTATTAAATAAGTATATCTAAGCAGGTCTAAGAAAACGTGACAAAATGGGAAAGAATGGTGATGTACCTCAAGAATCAGATCAAGATTCCAAGAAATCTCTTAGATCTCCTCCAATATCAAGAACAACACCAGATATAGATTTATTTGATGTTAAAAATATTATATATACCCATATCAGGTGTATATCTACTAAAAAAAATAAGAGAGAAGAAGGATATGTAAGAAAATGAGACAAAAACGATGAAGATAGGGCACTTACCACGAGAATTCAGATTGAACCCACTAAGGGAGGGATCAGGGTTGGCTCCAAATAATGTGGGAAAGGTTATAAAACCTTATAGAGAGAGAAATCTAGAATTATGGGCGTTTTAAATCCACAATTTAATAATTAGAGAAAAAATGATCAAGTTCCTAGAAAATATGATCTAGTTTTGACCTCTACGCACAGTTGGACCGCATGGTTTGGGCCAACCGTACATAGACCATGCGAACTTACTTTTGGTCCCAAAAATACTTCCATATAACCCCAAACTCTTACATCCTTCACCCTTACCATTTTTATGGAAACAACCCCTTTGTTTTTTGGAAACACCCACTTTTATAGAAACACCATCCTTTATGGAAACAACCTATTTTATAGAAACACCCTGTTTTGTAGAAACACCCTATTTTATAGAAATAACCTCTCTTTTGGAAACACCCTATTTTATGGAAACATCCTATTTTATGGAAACACCTTATTTTATAGAAAAACCCTCTTTTATTCATCAAATTCATTCAAAGACACATTGTTTCAATAAATCACCCTTTTTACATAAAAAGATGAAGAAAGGGGTACATACCTGAAACCTAGGGTACTACAGATTTGATTCTAACCGAACTAATGGATGGCTATACCAACTTAATATTTTATTGATGGATTTTATCCTTTATGTGTAAATTACCATTTATTATCTTTATCACATGCTTGTTAATATTTAGAGGGATTACTTAAGTGATTAACCATGTATTTAGATAATATTTACGCATAAGATAGTTTATTTTAGTTCCATATTTACATACATGTTAATCATTAATTATGTGATCTCGACAAACCCTCCATAATTAAATAACCATGAAACTGAAAGAATTAAAATAAAGGGTATGATCATGATGTTGTTCTAATGGTGAGTTTATCTAGTGATTGATAAATTGACCGCTGAGGAGGGGGAGAAACACCTTGAACCATTTAGGTTCGTGTTTATAGCTTTCCATATATCCACCATTGTATCTCCTTGGATTGGTTTCGCCTCGGCTCCTAACTTGAACCACCTACACTATCTTGGGATATCCATCCATTACATATTCTTTTACTCACATGTCGGTGAGGGATAAAAGGGGGTTTACATAAAAGAAACCATGGGAACACGGGACCTATATATTAATGAGGAGAGAAGGAATGCAATCCAACAGTTTAATTTAATAAATTAAAAGGAAAACAATCACATACAAAGGTTTGGTCCAACTCATTATAATCCACATGCATGCAAATAATTATGCACTTAATAAAACTATCATTCAATTCTTTAATCATTATTATTTAAGATAAATCACGCCAAAATCGATTACCAATTATCTTTAATTAATCTATCCTTTTATCTTAATCCTTTTCTAATTTCCTTGAGATTCTCATCCATTATAATTTTAAACAAATTAAAATTCATTTAAAATTAACCTTGTACATAAATGTACCTTGGAGGTAACATTGTGAATACCTATCAAAATCTACTCAACATTTATTATACTTTTATACAGTTTATTCTTTGTGAAATATAGCATGCACCACTTATCACGTACTTTCATAATGTTCACTTCATGGATGATTACACAAATTAAATGAATTTTCAGTAATGTGTCATGCTTTAATGCACATAGAATAATAACGATAATACTACTTATACATGATATGCAGATCTGAAAATTATGAAATTAATGAAGTTTTTATTCTATATAATTTGGTTCAAGTACACAACATGTAGATCCGATATACATGGTGTGTACTTACTTCACCTTATATATGAAGTACATGCATAGGGACTTGGCATGTGAGTCGTATAGGATCCGAACATAGCAGAAGTGTGGTAGGTGGGATGTCCCAAATTTTCTTTTTCTGTAATAGATGACCAATATGGGATCAATATGACGATAAATGGTAGTATCCACAGATTAAAATAAAATATTTAGACAAAGAGAAGAAAATCATCAGATCCAATAAATATGATATTTCACATCATGTTTATAATTAATCTATTAGTTTTTGAAAATATTAAATACCTAGGTATTTGGTACTTTCATCATTGATGGTCGTGGATAAATCGGAATGACCCTACAAAATTTTCTTTGTTGCACTTGCGAGGATCCAAAGTAGAATCCCTCTAGCGGTGATCCACACATTCTCCAATGGTCTCCAAACAAAGACACTTGTTCTCCGAGTACTAGCATGGTGAATAGAATGTCCTGAATCGATCGTTCTTGTTTTCTCATTTTTCAGTCTTGAAGAAATTCTATCATTCTTGAGAGGGAGAGATGAGAGGAGTCAAGAGAGAAAATGTTTGGCTCAAAAATTCTCAATTCATCGGGGTTTTTCACAATAGAATTACTTGCCTATTAATCGGCATGGGGTTTTAATTACAATATTTTATTTGTGAAACAACAATTAAGTGCAATTATAACTATTAGAGAAACTCATGCCACATAATAACAATAACAACACCATTATTTGTGGTGTGAAAAATTGCGTAAAATAGAACCATAAATGAAATCTTGTGCCACATAATGATAATATTATTCTTATTATTTCTTGCACCAACTAGATAAATATTATTTACCGACTTGTAAATAATTAATTTATCCGTGTACACGGTCTTGGTCTGTTCGAACTCCTCTTCCATTTATTGAACACCTGAATAAAATATTTTATTCTCTTAAATAAATAATTTTATTTACACACTAGTCAATAAATATTTATTAAATGTTCAATAAAATAAATCAATATATTTTATTCAAAATCCAGTGAATAAATAGTTATTTAACTTATGTGATCATTTTAACTTGAATAAAATTATTCCTTGGTCTTGAGATTAATATTTCTTCCATTAAGTAAATTCAAAAAGAATTTAATCGAGACCACCAGAAACACTTAGTGTGTGACCCTCTAGGATTCTTTCTCATTGTAATTAGGTGGGTTGGTCTAAATTCCAATATCAATGTTTACCAATAGGTCAAGACACCCAAGAGAAATAACTTAAATTCATAATGATTATATCCACATACAAATTCTCACTATGTAATATAATCCCATTTTCATAATATCTCATCAACAAGGTTTCATGATAGTGTCAACAACCTATATGATTGATACGTTATTCTTTGAAAACCTATAATAAAATCATCATTACACCATGGAAATGGAATTTAGGGTGACGGTTCTATTTCAATCAAAAGTATGATATATCAACTTCCATAAATGTAAGGGAAAAATCCTTCCTTGACTTATCCATTAATAACATGTCATCTGTGATTCACCCAACGTACCCTACTTCTCGCCAATATATGGTATAATGGTTTTCATCAGTAAATCAAAGTGCATGAGTCGTGAAACATATTAATGATAATATTAAATTATAAGGAGCATTACACATGCTCGTAGATAAGAATATTCAATGATGCCAAATTATGTAGAATTCCTACTGGCAGGTATGTTCTTATAATCTCCCATCTTATAGATTACTAAGTGCGATCTTCATGAGAAGAAGTCTCATCCACTTATGAGTACTCACACCTGACAGTCTGTATACTATGTGTCCTTTCATAGTATTTCATCCAACTATAGAACTATATTTAAGAATATTTTCATGTCACTTTAAGGTTCTCATCACAGCGGGGATCTTATATGACCTTATTAATGTAACAAATACTCTAGGACATTATTACATTATAGTCATGAAAAATGATGAACAATATATAATAATATGTTTAATATTTAAATACATTAAATATTCATGTAATAAAAGTAAAAACAGTTATTTCTAGGATGGAAATTCCAACAAACTCCTACTTGGACTAGAGCCAACAGCCTACGACTTTTAGTCCACTATACCTCACATGATGATCATGTTTCTACTGAGTCAAGACTTTTTTCAAGGGGTTTGTCAGGTTGTCTTCCGTGGAAATACTTCTCACTGCAAATTTTCCTCTTTGAAAGAAATCCCTCAAGATATGATACTTCCTTAGTATGTGTGTCATTCACTGATGTAACCTTGGATCTTTTGCGAGAGCCACCGCTGTAGTATTATCCCAATAGAGGGGGATGGGTTATTTATTACTAGGAACCACATCCATATCTTGGATGAAGCTTAGCATTAAAACTTCTTCTTTATATTCCTCAAAAGCTACGATATACTCAGACTCTACTATAGAATATGTGACCACACCTTACTTTGAGCTCTTCCAACTCACAGCACCTCCATTTAATGTGAAGATGTATCCTGTTTGCGGCTTCATGTCATCTTGATCTGTATGGAAACTATCATATGCATATCCTCTGATGACTAGTTCTTTATATCCTCCATAAACTAATAACATATCCTTAGTACACCTCGGATACGTAAGGATAGTCTTCACTGTCATCCAATGGTGGTCACCTGGATCAACTTGATATCTTCCTACCACACTTAATGCGTAGGAGACATCTATCCTAGTACATATCTTAACATACATGACTGAACCAGTCGCTGATGTGTATAGAATCCTTGACATTATCTTTTTTTCCTCATATATATGAGGACACATTTTCTTGGAAATTTGAATACCATGTTACATTAGCAACAATACCCTCTTGTATTGTTCCATACTGAATCTCTTCAGCATCTTGTCAATGTATGTACTTTGACTTATGCCTAGTGATATCTTGTATCTATTAAGATAGATCTTGATCCTAAAAATATATACTGCCTCGCCCAAGTCCTTCATGGAGAAGAATTTATTCCACCATTCCTTAATAGATTGTAAGACTATTATTTCATTTCTAATAAGTAATATGTCATCAACAAATACTATTATGAAAACGATTGCACTCCCAATAAACTATTTGTAAACACAAGGCTCGCATTCATTCTTTATAAAACCAAATTCCATTATGGCTTCATCAAAATGTATGTTCCATGATCTGGATACATTCTTTAATCCATAAATGTATTTTTTTTAAACTTTCATTTCTTATTAGCATCCTATGGAGTCACAATCCCTTTAGGTTGTTTCATATAGATATCTTCCTGACGGTTCCCATTAAAGAATTCTGTTTTGACATCAATTTTCCAAATCTCATAGTCATGGTAAGTGGAAATGGCCAGTATTATTATGATGTATTTCAGTATTGAAACTGGTGAAAAGGTTTCGTTGTAGTTAATGCCTTGACGCTATTAAAACCCTTTTGAATCAAGTCATTCCTTATAGGTAATAGCTTTTCCTTTCATGTCTAGTTTCTTTTTGAATACCCATTTTCAACCAACATGATTTACATCTACTGGAGGATCTACCAAAATCTAGACTTTGTTTTGGTACATGGAATCCATTTCATAATTCATGGATTATTTCCACTGAAAAATGTCTATGCCAGTTACTGCTTCTTTATATGTTAGAAGATCATTATTATAAACTTATAATGAGTCACCATCCTCAGTTACTATAAAAATGCATTGTTCCAATTCTCTAACCTCTCTTCTACTCCAACATAGTACTTGTGTCTCTAGAACATATCTTTCTTCCATGGGGATTTTTATAATCTGCTCTTGTACCAACTCTTATGTACCTTGAGCCTCAAATTCATCTAAGTCTATCTCTCTCACACTATCTATTTTGTAGATGTTCTCCCTCTCAAGGAATATGGCATGTCTTGACACTATATACTTTTTTCTGAGGGTTCATATAGCTAATTCCCCTTGTTTTCTTGAGGTATCCTATAAAGTTACACTTTGTTCCTTAGAGTGCGAGTTTGTTACCTAAAGGGGCTTTAAAAAATTCTTCACTTCCCCACACATTTAAATTTGATAACATGCCTTTTCTTCCACTCCAAATATCATATAGAATACCATTTATCGATTTAGTTGGTACTTGGTTTAGTATGTGTGTCACTGTTTGTAATGCATATCCCCAAAAGGATAATGGAAGACTTGCATGACTCATCATTGATCTCACCATGTCCAACAAGGTGTAGTTCATCCTTTCTATTACACCATTTCACTAGGTAATGTACAGAGGAGTGACTTGGGATAGGACCCCAGACACTCATAAGTAATCAATAAATTCTTGATTAAGATATTCTCCACCTCAGTCTGAGCAGAGTTTCTTAATATTCTTACCAATATAGTTCTCAAATTAGTTCTTTTATTCCTTTAAATTATCAAAAGAATGTGAATTTTACCTCATTAAATAGATATATCCATATCTACTAAAATAATCAGTAAAAGTTATGAAGCATGAGTACCCACCCCTTGCTTCAACTGGAAATGGTCCACAAACATCGGTATGAACCAATTCAAGAATCTCTTTGGCCCTTTCACCTTTCCCACTAAATGGGGTTTTGGTCATTTTTCCTTTTAAACATGTGTGACATACACCAAGTGGTTTGAGTTTGAATGAATATAAATATCCATATTTATGTAACTTTTTCAAGAGTTTATCATTTACATAACCTAACTAGTGATGCTAAACTTGGGTGTGATATGAGTCATATGAAGTAGCTTTGTTATCTATTTCCATTACTTGGTTTGTTTAATAAAACACGTAAAGACCATTATATAAATGAGCCTTACCAAAAAAATGTTATCTTTATAAAAGAAGAAACATTCATTTCTAAACTTGAAAATAAATCCATTTGTATCTAGTTTGGATACATAAATAATGTTTTTGGTTATAGAAGCCACATAATAATAACCTTTTAATATCAAGATTATCCCAGTCAGTAACATGAGGTGGTAGTCCCTTACAGATACAGTAGTAAGTCTAGCTCCATTGGTTTCTCGTAGATCTACTTTCCCTTATCCAATTTTCTTGAATCTACTTGGTTCCTGTGTTTGGATACATATGTGAGCACTACAGGCTGTATGTAATACCCAATTTTTAGAAACATATAAATTTCCCTTGATAACAAATTCACCTAAATCTTTCCTTTGCTTCTTTAGCTAGGTGTAGTTTTTATTCAAGTGTCCCTTCATGCCACATACGAAACAAACAACTTCTTGTTCCCTTCCCTCCCCTTTGTTCTTCCTTTTCTTAGAAAGTTGTGAAGAATATTTGGTCTTAACTCTCTTCACCTTCCCTTTACTCTTATTCACCATAAGGACATAAGTATTTTTGAACTTCATGTATTTTTTCACTTGGTAAAATAGAATAAAAAGATCTGGTAGAGACATCTCAATGTTGTTCATATTGAAATTCATAAAAAAACTGGATATGCTCTAAGGGAGTTGTGAAATAATGAGATCAGTACACATTTATTTGGAGAGTTTAAACCCTAAAACCTCTAGGATCTCAATATATCCAATGATCTTAACTATGCGAGGCCCATCTAGGGAACCCTCTCCAATATCACTCTAAAAATAGTTACTTGCAGATCTCAATCTATTCATCTCTTTATCTCTCCTTACAAAGACCATGGAGGTGCTCAAGCATGCTACTGGAATCCATGTTTTCATGAGACTTCATGATTTCACTAGAAATTGCTGATAACATCAAAAATTGAACATCAACTGCATCATTCATATGTTTCTCGTAAATAAGAACTCTTCATCACTCACCTCTAGGGAAGGTGGATCAGGTAATGAGGGCCCCAACACGTAAGATTTCTGTTCATGGCGTAGAATGACCCAAAGGCATCTAAACAATTCCTGGAAGTTACTGTCAGTGAAGATGTTGCCTTTATCCGGTATTGATTGTATGGATAGTGTGGTTGAAAAGATTGTCTTTTTTATTCTATAATTAAAAGAGAAGATAATTAGTACTTTCTTTATTACATTTTATGAGAAATAATAAATTAATTTTTTAAGTCTCCCACTATTTTATCAAGTCCAAATGGCCCTAACCTTTGAACTCAAAATGTCTAGTTTCTAGGATATTCTAGTGGAAAGGATCCATATTCCCCTTCTCATAACCCCAACAAAGATTGTTCAAGCTATTTGAAGTTATTTAGGTAGGCAGTTCTTTTCAAAATGTGGGCTTGCAGCTCCTTGATCCATTGAGTGCACTTCCCAATCATGAAATCCTGACTTGGATTTCCTCAACACTTTCCTCTAAATTTACACCAATTTTGGTAAGGGTTACTTTTCTTGATGTAAAATGGCTGATTCAACCCGAAACTTTTATAAGAACTTCTTATATAAAAGTAAGTGTACCAAAAAGGGTTGGTCAAACACAAAGTTTTATTGACTCTTTCCATTAATCAAGTAACAAAAGGCTTAATCTGACTAAATATTTTATTGAGGAATTTTTATCTCTTATGCTTAAATTTTATTATTATCTTTATCGCATTCTTGTTAATATTAAGTGGAACTTACTTAAGTGATTAACCATGTCTTGATAATATGTACACATAAGCCTGGTTTATTTTAGTTCCATCTTGCATGCTTGTTAATTCATTAGTTATGTAGTCGTGATAATACATCCATAATGAAAAACCATGAAACTAACAAAAATAAAATAAAGGTCACGATCATGAGCACTTCTAATGGTTATTTTAACTAGTGGTTGATAAACTAACTGCTAACCTAGGGAAGAACACCTTGAACCATTTATGGTTCATGTCTACATATTTCCACATATCTACCTATGTATCTCTTTGGATTGGTTTCACCTTGGCTCCTTATTTTAACTGCCTCCACAAGATTGGAAGGTTCATTCATTACATATGCTTTTTCACTCACACACATGTGAGGGGTAAAAAGGGGGTTTACATTAACGAAATCATGGGTATTCATGCCCAACATATTAATGAGGAGAGATAGTACACAATCCAAAAAATTAATTTAAACTAAATTAAAAGGAAACCAATCATAGAAAAAGGTCAATTCTGGCTCATGATCATCCACATAAATGAAATGAATTATGAATTTAATAAAACTAGCATTCAATTATTTAATTTTTCTTATTAAGATAAATAGTGATCGAATCAATTAATTATTATCTTTAATTAATCAATCATTTTATCTTAATCCTTTTCTGAATTTCCTTGAGATTCTCATCCATAACCTTAGAGGTAACATGGTGAACACCCATTCAAATCTACATGATATGTAATTCTGAAAATTGCACAAACATTAAAGTTTTAATTATATATATTGAGTTAAATTACACGGTGTGTAGTTCTGACTACTTGGGGTGTAATTCCTTCACTGTCTTATCTGAAGTGCACACCTAGGGACTCAGCTTGTGATGCGTACTTTAGAAATCTCAGAGTAAATGGCATGTCAAGTGGGCCACATGTCGTGTTGTCTTTAGGTTACACTATTATCGGTCGGCTTAGCTATGTATGGGACACATGGTGTGGAACTTGACCCAAAGAGTCTATAGGTCGTTTCTAGTGGTCTACATATTGTGTAATCCGGCTAATTGTGTGCCAGTATGTCCTATTCAACACACGGTGTAATAATTAACTACATCGCGTGTCATTAATGCACGCGGCTTGAGTAATTATTGAATTACTCCTGATGCATTGAACACAACTACACAGTGTATAATTTGGATTACACGACATGTATGGAAGATTACACAGTGTGTAACTCCGAATACATGGAAAGTACTATCGTGTTACCTAGATAGAATAGTTGATGCCTCTTGATGAGATCCTCGATTTAATTTTAATCAAAAAATTATTAGTTTCAGTTAGATCTATGAGAAACAAAAAGTGGAAAAACAGATCTTGAAATTCACATTACAATAATGATAAAACATGAATTGAAAAACTAAATTATTAAATCATAAATCATTAATAAATTTTTTAAATATTTATAAATGATTATGATCCCACTTTGACACCACTTGTAGGATCTAGACACAATGGAAGCGTGGTGGTTGGAAGGGAAACTTTCATTTTTCCATAATCGATGAAAAATCTGGGGTCAATACGACGATGAATTATTTTATCCACGGATTAAAATAAAATATTTAGACAAATATAAGAAAAGAAGTGGATTTGAGAAATATTATCTTGTATATCATGTTTATATTTAATTTATTAATATCTGAAAAAGTTAAATAGCTAGGTCTTTGTTACTTTCTACATTGATGATTGTTGATCGTCCGGAATGACCCTTCTAGAATGTCTTCATTGTGCTCGCGAGGATCCAAAGTAGAATACCTCTAGAGGTGAACCACACATGCTCCAATGGTCTCTGAACAACAGTCCTCATTCTCCAGGTGCTAGCATAGCGAATTGAATGTATTGCATCGATCATTCTTGATCACTTGTTCTTTGGTCTTGAAGAACTTCTCTCTTTTTTGAGAGGGATAAATGAGAGGATTCGAGAGAGAAAATGTTTTTCTCAACAATTCTCAATTAACCAGGGTTTGGAACAATATATGTACATGTGTATTAATCGACATAGGGTTTCATTTGAAATATTTAATTGCAAAATAGAAATTAAATACAATTATAACTCTTAGAGAAAACCAATGTCACATAATAACAATAACATCACTTTTATTTGTGGCATGAAAACTTACACAAAACGGAACCATATATGAAACCCAATGCCACATAATGATAAATGTATTATTATTATTATTTATTGCACCAACTGGATAAAAATTATTTACCAACTTGTAAATAATTAATTTATCAACGGACATCGTCTTGGTCTGTTTAAACTCCTCTTTAATTTATTGAACACCTGATTAAAATATTTTATTCTCTTAAATAAATATTTTTTATTTAAAAACTCATAAATAAAGATTTATTAAACTTTCTATAAAATAAAAATAATATATTTTATTCACAATCCAGTGAATAAATATTTATTTAATTTATGTGATCATTTTAACTTGTATAAAATTATTCCTCCGTATTGAGAATAATATTTATTCCATTTATTAAATTCAAATAGAATTTAATCAAGACCACCAGAAACACTTAATGTGTGACCCTCTAGTATTCTTTATCATTTTCATAAGGTGTTCTTGCCTAAAGTCCAAGATTACTATCTAGAAATGGGTCAACGAACCCAAGAGAAAGAGCTTAAAGTCGCAACGATGACATCCACATATGAACGTTTACAATATCATATAATCTCTTTATCACAATATATCATCAAGCAGTTTTCATGATAGTGGCATCAACCTATATTCTTGATATGTCATTCTTTGAATACTTGAAATAAACTTGTAGTTACACCATGGCCATGGAATATAGGGAAAAATTTCTATTTCAATCAAAGGGCTGAGATATCAAATTCCATAAATGGAAGGGATAAATCTTTCCTTGATTTATCCATTAATAACATGTCATTCGTGACTCACCCAATGTACCCTACTTCTCTCCAACATATGGAATGGAAATTTTTATTAGTAAATAAAAGTTCCCAAGTTGTGATACGTATTAATGATAATATTGAAGTATAAGGACAATTACACACACTTGCAGATAGAAATATCCAATGACACCCAAACATGTGGAATTCTTATTGGAGGGTTTATTCTCATAATCTCTAATCTTGGAGATTACTAAGTGATAATTTCATGAGAATAAGTCTCATATGGTTATGAGTACTCACACCTGATGGTTTGTATACTATGTTCCCCATTATAGTATGTCATCTAACTGCAGAACTATATTTAAGAATATTTTCATAGAACTTCATGGTTATCATCATAGTAGAGAACTGTTATGACCTTATTAATGTAACAAATACTCTAGGAAATTATTACATTATAGTCATGCAGAACAATGAAAAATATTTAATAAGATTTTTAATATTTAAATACATTAAATATTAATGTAATAAAAGTACAAATAGTTAGTTTTAGGACACAAAATCCAACAAGGAGTACTTCGGAATTCTTGGAGTACATGGCGTGTCCAGTGGGCCACATGCCATGTTGACTCTATGTTACACAGCCACCGATTGTATAAGACGTGTATGGGATACAAGGCCCCGCTTTGACCTGAAAGGGGCTACACACCATGTCCAGTGGGCACACGACATGTAGTCTAGCTGACCGTGTGCCAGTCTATCCTAGTCAACACACGGTGTAAGAATTAACTAAACTGTGTGTCTTTAATGCACACGGTTCGAGTAATTGTCGAACTACTACTAATGCAATGAATACAACTACATGAAGTGTAATTCTTATTACATTGTATGTATTGTTATGTTACCTGGACATAATCCTTTCCACCTCCGGGTGATATCCTCGATATAATTTTAATCATAAAATTAACAATTTATGTTAGATCTATGAGAAATAATAGATGAAGAAACAGATCTCGTCATTTAGATTAAAAGGAACGATTAAAATTTAATTGAAAAACTAAATTATAAATGCATAAATTACAAATTATTATTAAATAATTATAAACAATAATATTCCACCTCTGATGCCACTTGTAGGTTCCTTGTACAATGGAAGTGTGGGAGGGTCGATGCCCAACTTTTATTTTTTCCATATTCAATGAACAATCCAGAATCTTGTGATGATTAATGTCATGATCCACAGAATTGAATCAAAGAAATAAGACAAAGGAAAAGAAGCTTGGAACCAAGAGATATGATCAACATATTTTGTTTCTAATTAATTTGATTAAATATAATTACCTCCAAGGTGATTCTTTCTTCACTAATACATCCGACCACAAATCTGAAGTGTGTTTTTGTTTCACTGTAGAGATCAAGGGTAGATATCCTCTAGTTTTGATCTCCACATGCTCCATGAATATACAAATGTCACCGAAGGATTCCCCAGGTTATAGAATGTAATATCCTTGCATTTTTTGTCTACCTTTGATCGCCTTGAGAGCCGCTTCCAAATCATTCTCCTTGATCTGGTGGAGGAGGATCACTCTCATTATTTAGAGCGTTCTTAGAGAGGGATGAACTCTCTAGGTTCAAGATGTTTTCTCCAAATGTTGTTCACAACACAATTTTCATCGCTTATCTTACTCATGGATTATTAATAGAATAATATAATTGGGAATTTATTTCACTACGGTAATAATAAAATAATCTATATATGTGTCTTTAATTATTTCATCAATCCTAGCAAAACCCCCATGTCAAATAATAATAGAAATACTATTATTTACAAAAATGTGCTTAACTTGTGAGTTATAATTAAATATTATTTAATCAAATACTATTTAATATTATTATATCTCATTGGACAATTAATCTCGATCTTCCAATCCTCCTCAATATTTTTAATTATTCTTCCCACAATATATTCTCTTGAATAAATAGTGACAGAATAAATGCGATCAGGCATACATGAAAAATTATTAAACAATAATCTGGAATAATATTTATTAAACTTTTTAAATAATAAATTATTTATCTAAGATTCTAGATACACTTAGTGTGTGACCATCTAGGCCTCTTTCTCAATGGCATTAGGCAGAGCAGCCTAAAGTCCAAGGTTAGCGTCTAACAATACGCCAAGGCAACCATAGAGAAAAAATCTAATGTTGCAATGACATGTCACCACATACGAAAATTTACCATGAAATATAATCCCTTTATCACAATATCTCTAATCGATCAAGTTGCATTCCACTTCCATCAGCCTATATGCTCGTTATCTCTTTCTTTGACTATCTAGAAATAGAACTTCTCTATTGATCATCATGGCCATGGATTTATTTAGGATATATCATTTCCATTAAAAGGACTAAGATATTATCTTCCGTTAAATAATGGAAGGGATAAATCCTTTCATTAATTATTCATTAATGCAATATTACTCTTAACGCACCCAATATATCTTATCTCACCGTGAACATATGTCATCATGGTTTTCACCAATAAATCTAAGTGTGCAACTCATAATATATATTAATAATAATCTTAATGTCTAAGTACCAATACACACATCCGTATAGAAGAACATCCAATGACACTTATAAATGTGGATTTCCTACCACTGGGTCTCGTTCTCATAATATCCTACTAGATATCACCAAGGGAGTACACCATGAGAAGGTGCCTCAAAGTCCTATGAGTCTCCACCCCTGATAGCATGTATCATTTGTGTCCCTCAAATGATATCATTCATCCATAGAACATATATCTAATAATATTTTCATAGAAATTTTGGGTTCTCATCATAGCAAGGAACTACAATGACCTTTTAGTGTGACAACTACTCTTGGGACATTATCACATGCAAGGTTACACAGAAGAGAAATCGTGATGTGATAAAGAGTTTATTAATATTCAAAAACCATGAATATAAGTTATCATAAAGTACATAGAAGTTGGTTCTAGGGAACCAACTCCAATAATAATAATATTTCATTGTTAGTTTAAGTTGGTTGTTGTGTGCAATGTAATTTATCAAAGAGGTTAAATTTTAAAAGATACATGCTATAAAATCTTGGGGTGTAAAAGATATTATTCCCCAATATCTTGGATACCAGCACCATTTATACCTTATGTCAACTGATCTATCACTGTAACAAACAATTTTTTTCTAATTCCAACCATCTCATGATGGTAATTTGGAAGGATTCTTTCCTATTAGTGTCTTCCCACTATAGCTTCCCTATTTCCTCTATGGAAAAAATTATGAAAATACATAGTTTAGATGAAATAACATTGTAATATTTAAATGATATGTCATTTTAACATAACCATAAATTAAAATATTTTAAGGGTATATTATAACCATTATCCTAAACTCTAAATTTATCTAAACCAACCACTCATACCAACTATAAGGACCTGACCTTAAATATTACATAATCTTTAATTGTAAGTCAATAATTAATTATCTTACATTTAAGGATCTTTTTAGGTTTATAGTTTTATAGAATTAGTTTATAACTCATACAATAAAAACCATATATATACAAAGTGTACACTTCCTATTAGTATCAATTTTTCCCATAATATAAAACATTTGATATAAAACATGTTTTCTTTTCATGAAAAAAATCATGAATTCTAATGTGATCTATTCCTTTCCCTTAACCATCCTTAAACTCTGTGAAAAACATTTTAAAATGTGGGATGAACTCAAAAACCTCAGTAATGGACATAAAAAAGAATAAGTTCTTTATTTTAGTGAAAAACATGAAAACCCATGAAATCAGGCACACTTTTTACACAAAGATATCATTTAAAATCTATGGCAACCACATATAAATCATGTGGGTAATCTAGGACATCATCACTCATATCACTCTTACAAATAGAATAACTGATATGGTCAACATCTATATTTGGAGTACCCAATGCATTGGAGGGCCATCATGGACTCACCCATCCTTGGTTTATCATGGAACCAACTATCCTTGGTTAATAACATAACCACTCATCCTTGGTTTATAACAGAAACATCCATCATTGATTTATAATGTTACCACTGTCATTGGTTTACAATTTTACAATATGTCATTGGTTTATAATTTAACCACTCGTCCTTGGTTTATAACAGAACCACCCATCATTATAAACAATTCCCAAGAACTATAACATAATCATAAATAATAAAATATTACATTTTAATCAAAAAACCCTTTACAAACTCTTTTAATCTCATGTGAAAAACACTTTAAGATATCAAAATACTCACTTATTTTAAAAATAAATTTTCAATACCAAAATACATTTTTCTTTTAAAACCAATTTTCAATACCAAAATACTCAGAAATATTGGTAGAGGGATTCTATTTGAAGATAATATGAAATCTTTTGAAATAATATAAACTTTAAATAATGGTTATAGTGGCGGGAAATTTTAATTTCACCGTGCACATTAAGATAGAACATTCCTTATATCGTTTGTAAACAAGGTGAAACATTCCATACAAATATTCCTTTTTTTAAACTTAAATGAAACACCAAAAATTAATTTATAAAATTCTCATGTCCATATAATTACATTCATAAAATAATTTTAAAAACATGGACATTGAAAATAAAGAGAGTTTAAAGGAAAACATTGAGATATTTTTTTTAAAGAAAAATATCTTACCACTTTAGAAGCATTTGAATCATAAAACTCGTGAAAGAATAACATTAAACAAAACTTCAAACAACATGATAATAGATAAAATCCTGACATAAAATGTCAAAATGGTTGTATATGTACTTCATAAAATAATATAGATGCATAAATTAGAAAAATGTCTTGATGAGAGGAAATTGAGATGAAGTCCCTTACCTTGAGTTTGATTTGTCACGTTTTTTATTTATCTTCCATAATAATAAAATTATATTAATTATTTACTATATTAATAACCATTTTTGATTTTTTTTATTTCTTTTATTTTACCTATCGTCATGTTATATAAAATTACTTAATCAATTAAGTTTGCATCGGATGTGTTGATGATATTTGGTGTATTTTCCAAAAAATAACCTCGGTAGGTTGGCTATAGTCAAAGAGATCATTTTTTTACATCTCCAGAATAATAATCATGAAATAATTATAATTTTTACACATCAATTATACTTTTTAATACAAATCATGAAATATGGTTATCAAAAGTGAACAATGTTACGATCATGGAGATGGTAGGTTGTACGCACGTATGAGTAACATTTTCATTTCTCAATGATCATTATGGAAAGAATGTATGTATTAATTTATCTTTCCAAAATGATAATAATATCATAAATACCATATTTTTCGTTATATATACTTATATATTTCATCTATGTGATTTAGTGATAAAAAAGAGTCACATTGCTTCGTGGAGGTGGTAGTTCACATGAATACACAAATGATGTTATCCTTTTTCAGTGTAAGAAATAAAATGACATATTATATTTTCATAATGATAAATATGACATGAATATATTAATGATTTTATGTATGTCACATATATTCATTAACTTTATCTTTATTACCTTTCACATAAAGTGTTAGTGAAAAGTGAATCACATCATTTCACGAGGCGGTAGTTTGGCGTACACACGAGCTGTGTTATCATATCCCCCACAGAATGGAAAGTAAAAAGGTATTTGAGATATAATAATTATAGAAGTAAAAATATGTTACAAATATTATATACACATTAAATCCATAATTATAACAATATGTGATATGTGATGATGGAAAAAAATGACATCTGTTTGCAAGGCGTTAGTCTGTCGTACACACGAATAATTTTTTTTTTAAAGGCAAAGCTTCTGACCATTTATTAAGAGAAAGAAAAAGTACAACAGAGCGGCGGATGGGGTCAAACAACGGACATGCCCTCATCCACCAAGAGCAAGTCTAGAGATCATAAAAAGACATTTCATTTCCATAATCAGAATCACCAGCAGTCTCCCACTCAGATTGAGACTTGTCCCTATTGAGGATTTTCAAGATATCCAAATCCACTTTCCTTGACACCGTAGACGACGATCTGGTAGATACAGTTCTAGGTACATTAGAAAAATCCTTACGTTGTCTCCTCTTAAGGGGAGGACCCTCACTTTCAGTAGTCTTTGGCTTGTCACTCAATATTGCATCCTTATAAGAGGCATGACCACCCTTGCCCGAGACCCCGATCGGGGTACGCACCCTCCCCTGTTCATCTTCATAAATGTTCCCCCATTTCTCAGGTAACTCAGATATCTGAAATTGCTTCTGGATTTCATGATGATAATCAACATGTAGTTGCACATCACCCTGATTAGAGACATCAACCTGGTGAGAATCAGGGATCACCCGTTCTAGAGACCGCATGGGGATGTCCTCAACTAGAGGAACCTCTTTAGCCAGCTTCTGAATGTTCAGCTGTGAAGAATCATTCACCACCAATGCTGACGCAGGACTCAAATTATCAGAAGTGATAACCTCATGATCTCTAGAAGGGCCGCTATAAGATCTTGTCGGAGTATAATCAACAATCAACTCTTTGCCCTTTGCAGGAGTCGGCACATCAGGGGATGCCTTCATAGGAGGGTCGCTGTCCTTGATGACATGCTTTGGAGAGGACGATTCCTTCAAAGTATCCTTTTTTCGACAGAGATTGGAGGGGTGTCCTCGCATTCCACACTCCTTACAAGAGTTTTTTTTACGACACAACTCCAAAGAGTGTCCCACAGTCATGCATTTAGTGCAGAAAAGAGGTTTCTTTTCATATTCAACATCAATTAGAATTTGATCAGACAGAATAGAAAGAGTTACCGTATCAATGAGAGTGGATCTGAGATCAAATTCCACCAGCATTCTAGCGAAGTGCCCAAATCTGACATCAGTTGTTTCCTTATCAAGGCGGATGGGAGTTCCAATTGTCGTTCCAATATCATGCAGGATCTCTGGATGCCAAAGAACCCAATTAAGACCATGAAGACGCACCCATACCTGGGCGAAGACATTTTTTGCATTCGAGACATTAAAGTCAAGTGACCATTCATGCAGATAAAGCCATCCCGGTTTTAGAAACATGGAACCAGAACTCCATGCCCTAATCTTGAGATCCACCGATGGAAACAAACAGTGAAAGAATCCCCGCCCAAGGGAGACACATTTCCAGCTAGCAAAGCCCCACAACATCGAAATTCTACGGAATAAATCTTCACATTTCCAGGGTTGTGCACCTTTAGGAAGAGCAATGCGAGCAATCAATGAGTTCTCACCCAATGCCAACCTTTCAACAATCACACCGGGGTTTGCCTCAACGTGAGCCAAAGATCCCTTTCGGAGAATCCTTCTAAAGCAGTAATTCTCAATCTTTTTCTGATCCGATAAAGAATCCTTCATCACATCAACAAAGGAACGCTGACCACATGATGCAGCACCAGAAGGAACCCTCACAGATTCCTGAAACAGACCAATATTGACATCGGAAGAGGCAATCTTCAAAACATCCTCACACGAATAATGATTTCATATATCATTTGATGAAAGAGGAGATGAATTTATGTTATTAAATTAATTTAATAACATCTTAGTATATGGAATATAATGGAGTTATTATATAAGAATAATTTAATAATATTTTAAGGAGGAAAATAAGAAATAAAATAAAAAAGCACTGTAAAACATGATACCTCTTCTTTGGACAACCTCTTTAGGTAAGTTCCAAAAGCCTTCTTAGGACGACTTTCTGATCATAATAAGGGCTCTAGGTCGTGGGGAGGTAATTAAGGAAGATGTTTGGGAAGTTATTGGATGTTCTAAAGGGATTTGAGGGTGTGGAGAGAAGAGTATATGGAGAGAACTTCTATAAGTGAGGTGAACGACACATGTGTAATTTTTTAAAGAAAAAGGCATGCCCACATTTTTCACATGTCACAAGGATCCAAAATGGATAATTATTGAGACTTAGACATGATAATGTTGAAATATTTCCATAAAATATATTTTAGATAATATTTTAGGTCATTTTAACCCTTATGAATGAGTTTAACCTCCTGATAAACTCGCTTTCACCTTAAGTGCGATAATTAATTTTAATGGTTTTCACTATTTATTATGGTCAAAAATTAAGTTGGCCTTATTAAATAACCTAGATTGTGCTGATTTCAAATACATAATCATTTTTAAAAAATTCAATTCACAAAATTAAAAAAAATTAATTTAAAATTTTTACCTGCAGATGAGATGAAAAAACAATTTTTCAAGAAGTGTATTTTTTGAGTAAAAGATGATTTTATATTTACCTTGGCTAATAATAATAATTTTATGAATCCAAATTAATATTTATTGATATATAATATATAAATTTTACTTATACATTCCTTATTTGGTATTATCTTAGTTAATTTATATGGAGAAATATTATGCACTTTAAAACAGTTTCCGAAAAACTCGCTTTTAAAACAAAAAATAAACTTACAATAAAATCTAATATAATGTTGATTTAAAATAAATTAAGTGAATTAAATATAACTAAAAAATACTTAAGTGAATTTAAATTATATTAAAAAATGTAATGATACTTTTAAATTACTTAATTTATTGAAAAGAAAAGACTTTTTTTTATAAAAATCAGTATTTTTTACTATTCATCAAAAAATTAATATTTTCTGAAAAATATCAACATTTCAATTTTGATATTCTAATTTCAAAAATGATATCTATTTTTTATAATTTAAATTCTAAAATTTAAAAATTAATCTTTTAAATAAAATCTTTATAAGAAAAGATTTTGGTTAAAATATTTCCTTTTTAACGTAAAAATTACATTATATTTTTATAATGAATATAACTATTTAATTCATGAAAATTATTTTCCAATTCAGTGGTGGTGTAGTGGTGAAGGTGAGTGGTATAAACACGTCTTTATTTGATAGGTTCAGAGTTTGAATCATGGGAGTCCACTTTCGGGACGAGCCTCTCCCCCGGGATCTACACGTCTTGTTGGGTCGCCCGGCCTCAACTGGGCAGGCAAAATGAGGCGCGATCCACTGTACTAATGGATTTCTTTGACAAACTATCATCGACCGTACTGTTACCCTATGAGAAACTCTTCCATCTCGGCTGGAAATGGATCCTTCCTCGGCTGGGGCTTTACCTCCGGGCAGTGACCCCTTCGTGGGGGAGGGGGGTGTCCATGTGTGGAGGCTTCGAAAAGGCCACAAATGGGAATTCACTTTTGAAAAAGAGAATTCATGAAAATGATTTATTATATCATTATCTGGGTTATTATACTATGTTCCCCCCCCCATTTTCCTCCAACTTCTCTTGAAACCCTCTAATACCCCTCCTTCAATTTAAAATACTCCAAAAAATTAATTAAAAATGACTATAGTTTAAAGAGAATTACTAGGTCGTAAAGGTCGGGGTCTTCACACCACATTACAGTGGAAGTCTAACCCATATTTTCATTATCTATATATCATTACTTATGCATGATATAAAATTACAACATGATTTTAACTCAAAATAAGTAATAATTTTTATCATTAAATATTTAATTCGACATTATAACCACCAAATCACCAATCTTAGTTGAAATAAGTTAAATTTTATGGTATACCTTAGCATGAAACTCCTTAAATTCAATGTATAAAATATTATAGAGGCAATTTAGATAATTTGAAAAAAAAAATCATACTAACATTCAAAATATACACATTTCTATATTCATGAATAAGGTAATGAATAAATAAATGAACAATTTATAAATTTAAGTGTGAATCATAATGAACATTTCATTAAAGGTGAATATAAACAATTTATAATTCATTAAAAAAGAATATTAACTTTCCAGATAATATAAATATAACCACTTCACATTTATATCTTTAATATCAACACTTTATATTTCATATTTATATGTTATAAATATGAACTTCTTCATATTAAAATAAATGATTCATCAAAACAATTACATTCCATATTTTTTAATATTCATAGGAACATTTCTTATTAATAATTGTGACAAATTCATAATTTTAAAAAATAATTTATGAACTCTTCACAAATTAAATAAATAATTTTAAAATACTTATTTTTATAAATTGTAAATATGTTATAAATTAAAAAATCAAGATACAAGGCGGCAGGTAACCTAGCGGTTCCTTCAACGGCACTCCCTCGGATTCTGCAGATGGCATATGAAGAACCAAGGTTCACTGAGGAGTGCCCTTCTTTATGGTTTTCTATGGATGAATTTGAATCGCTGTCAGATTATCACCAATGGACATTAATCTCTATGTTTGGTGTTGATCGGCCCCTGCTTATGGTCTTTGATCGCTTCATCAGATCTTGGAACCTCACTGGACCAGCGGTCTGTGTTCGTTTTCGTGGCTTGCCTCTCCTCATCGCATCTAAATATGCGAGCATGTTCTTCCATATCATTGTGGAAGAGACTCATTTTTTTGGGTCACTTCCAATCAAAGGTATAAATCAACGGATGGATAGTATGTGGGCATCAAATTCTTTTTTGGTTGGAAACCAACCATGGAGTATTGACCCAGCCGGGGACGGGAGTTTTTTTAAATAAGTTTAAAACAAATATTTTTTTAAAATAGTCTAGGTTAAAAAAAATCGAAAATACGCAACAAAGGAGGAATCCATGATGCGGCCTTTGGGCCTGGGTGAAAGGCGGAATCCTAGATGTCGCATTTCCCATAAAATATAAAAAAGGTATTTTTTTTAGAAAAAAAATATATTTTTTGTTTTGTTTTGTTTATATATATATATATAAACAAAACAAAACAAAAAATAAAAAAAATTTTTTCAACAGAATTTATTATCTATTTAAAATCAAATAGTACTGCCATTACAGCAGTCTGGATTCTGACAGAAGCTCTCACCCAGAGCTCCATTTTATAAGAGAGCTTACCCTGGAAATCATTCTGCATTTCCGATGTGGGATTCTATTTCAAGTACGTGACTTTGAAAGACTATAAAATATAAATTATAAGTCCAATATAAATGAAACTTAAAACATGGACTAAACATATAAAAAATAGTTGAAAAAAATAATTTCATAAAAAATAATGATAAAAAATAAAGTATATGATTTCAAAACCACTTACTTGAAACTTAAGAAGTTTCAAGTACGTGGCTTTAAAATCTTATAAAATATAAATTACAAAACCAATATAAATGAAACTTAATACATGGATTAAACAAATACCAAATAGATGAAAATAAAAATAAAATTCATAAAAAAATATTGATAAAAAATAATTTATAAGCTTTCAAAACCACTAGCTTGAAACTTAAAAATGTTTCAAGCACGTGACTTTGAAAGCCTATAAAATATAAACTATAAGACCGATATAAATGAAACTTAAAACACGGATTAAACATATAATAAATAGTCGGAAAAAAATGCGTAAAAAATGTTCATGAAAAATAATTTATAAGCTTTCACACCCACCTACTTGAAACTTAAAAATGATTAAAGTATATGGCTTTGAAAGACTATAAAATATAAACTATAAGACCGATATAATTTAAAGTTAAAACATAGATTAAGAATATAATAATTTATTTAATTATTAAATTAATATTATAAATAATTAATTATTTAATAATTAATTATTTAATTAGAAATTATTAATAAATAATTATATAATAATTAACCAATTAATTAGTAATATAATTATTCAGTCTATAATAGTTAATTAGTTAATTAGTAATATAATTATAAATTATATTTATCCATTATAATTAATAATTAGTAATTATTCAAAATCATTATATAATAATTAATTAGTTAGTTGGTAATATAATTATTAATTATATAATAGTTAATTAGTTAATTAGTAATATAATTATAAATTAAAATTATTCATTATAATTATTAATTATAATTATTCATTATAATTACTTATTATAGTTATTAATTATTAATTATTAATTTTTTAATTAATAATATAATTATTAATTATATAACCATTAATTGTATAATAATTAGTTATTTAATTAGAAATTATTAATAATAACTATATAATAAATAATTAGTTAATTATTAATATAATTAGTAAAGTTGTAATATAATTATTAATTACTTAATAATTAATTAGTTAATTAGAAATATAATTATTAATTATATAATAATTAATTAGTTAATTAGTAATATAATTATTAACTATATGATTTGTAATTAGTTAATTAGTATTTTTTTAATCATTAATTATATAATAACTAATAAGTTAATTAGTAATATAATTATTAATTATATAATATTTAATTAGTTAATTTTTTGAGAAAGATAGAGTTGAGGCCCTTTTTATAATTAGTCAATTAGTAATATAATTATAAGTTATAATTATTCAATATAATTATTAATTAGTATTTATTAAAAATTATTATATAATAATTAATTAGTTAATTGGTAATATAATAATTAATTATATAATAGTTAATTAGTTTATTAGTAATATAATTATTCATTATAATTATTAATTAGTAATTATTAAAAATTATTATATAATAATGAAGTTTTTAATTAGTAATATAATTATTCATTATAATTATTCATTATAATTATTCATTATAACTATTAATTATTAATTATTAATTAGTTAATTAGTTAATTAATAATATAATTATCAATTATATAACTATTAATTGTATAATAATTAGTAATTTAATTAGTAATTATTAATAAATAATTATATAATAATTAAATAGTTAATTATCAATATAATTATTTATTTACTAATATAATTATTAATTATTTAATAATTAATTAGTTACTTAGTAATATAATTATTGATTATATAATAATTAATTAGTTAATTAGTAATATAATTATTAATTATATAATTTGAATTAAGTTAATTAGTAATTATTAATCATTAATTATATAATAAATAATTAGTTAATTAGTAATATAATTATTAAATATATAATAGTTAATTTTGATAATTTTTTGAGATAGATAGAGTTGAGGCTGTTTTTATAATTAGTTAATTAGTAATATAATTATAAATTATAATTATTCATTATGATTATTAATTAGTATTTATTAAAAATTATTATATAATAATTAGTTAGTTAATTGGTAATATAATTATTAATTATATAATAGTTAATTATTTATTTATTAATATAATTATAAATTATAATTTATCATTATAATTATTAAATTGTAATTATTAAAAGTCATTATATTACTAATTATTTGGGTAATTATTATATAATTAATTATTAAAAATTTCTAATTAACTAATTAATAATTATATAATTAAATATTAATAATATTAATTAAATAATTAAATAATGTATTATATGTTTAATCCATGTTTTAACTTTAAATTATATCGGTCTTATAATTTATATTTTATAGTCTTTTAGATCCACATACTTTAATCATTATTAAGTTTCAAGCCGGTGTTTTTGAAAGCTTATAAATTATTTTTCATGAACATTTTTTATGAAATTCATTTTATTTTCGACTATTTGTTACATGTTTAATCCGTGTATTAAGTTTCATTTATATCAGTTTTATAGTATATATTTTATAGGCTTTCAATGTCACATGCTTGAAACATTTTTAAGTTTCAAGCTGGTGGTTTTGAAAGCTTATAAATTATTTTTCATCAACATTTTTTATGAAATTCTTTTTTTAACTATTTTTTACATGTTTAATCCATGTATTAAGTTTCATTTATATTGTTCTGGTAGTTTATATTTTATAATCTTTCTAATTCACATACTTTAAACTTCTTATGTTTCAAGTAAGTGGTTTTGAAAGCTTATAAATTATTTTTTATCATTATTTTTTATGAAATTATTTTTTTTCAACTATTTTTTATATGTTTAATCCATGTTTTAAGTTTCATTTATATTGGGCTTGTAGTTTATATTGTATATTCTTTCAAAGTCACGTACTTGAAACAGAATCCCACATCGGAAATGCAGAATCTTCTGTGGAGGAAATGGAGAACTAGAATCCCACATCAGAAATGCAAAATGATTTCTAGGGTAAGCTCTCTTGTAAAAGGGAGCTCTATGTGAGAGCTTCTGTCAAAATCCAGACTGTTGTAATGGCACCACTGCTGAATTTTAAATAGCAGATAAATTCTGCTGAAAAAATTAATTTTATTTTTTGTTTTGTTTTATTTATATATATATATATATACACAAAACAAAAAAAAAATAAATAATAAATAATTTTTTTTAAATAAAATAGTATTTTTCTTAGTAGAAAGGTGGAAACTTAGGTTCCACCTTTCGAGTTAACCCAAAAGGCGGCAGCGCGGATGCCGCCTTTCACCCGAAGCCTAAAGGCAGCACCTGCCCTGCCGCCTTTAGAGCTTATTTTTTAAAAAAAATTAACCTCGACATTTTTTATAAAATAATTTTTTTTAAAACGTATTTTAAAAAAAAATCCACAGGGACGGGATTATCTTCTTCGGTATATGAACAACTTAAGAAATGAGAGCTTCCCTTGTTCTCTTTAAAACACGATGGCATCCCATGTACTTGTAACAAAAAAACACCATTATAAATCTGTGCATCCTCCCACATTTGATTTGGAGACAAGAAATATAGAAACTACTATTTCTCGGTGGACATAGGCACTAAATCGAACCATGTTAAATCTCTCATGTTATTTTATTTTATTCCTCGTTTGTGTTTGATTTCAGCACCATGAAATTTCGTTGACCCAAAAAAGTGGTATCAGAGGGTTCAGGGTCGAAACGGCGCAGCGACAGAAGGTTTTTCCAATGATCAGAAATTTGATGTTTCTTGGATTTTTTTTAGGACAGATCTGTGAAGAGTTCAGCGAGGTGATTTCAACGGCACTAGTGACGTAAAAAATGAAGCCAAAACGAAGTCAGTAGTTGCGGTCAAATTTTTGATCAAATCGCGGGTGCTACACCTTGCTGAAGAAGGTGATACTATTCACGTCAGTGGCGACTTTCTAGCGTGTTTTTTGACCACTATTCCGGTGAGCCATGTTAGCACCACAGTAGTTGTCGATCTGGATCATTAAAATTGTTTTGGCTATATTTCGGCCAATCGGAGTCCATTTGCAGCGATTTAGGAGTTGATTCCAGCTATTTAAACCATTTTGGACACATTCGTATAGTTATATTTTCAAAATTCTCACCCCATAAATAAATGAAAAATACTGATAATATGATTAAGCTTACTGATTTCAATTATGCCATCTAGAAACCAAAAATGGAAAATATTTCGTATATTAAAGGTATATGAAAACCAACAGTAGAGACCACTAATCTCATTGCAATGCAACCAGAGGAATCATCAACAAGCAGTAAACCCAATGAGAAAACACCAACCAGTACCCCACCAGTTGATGCAAAGTGGGTTGTACTTAATAGGTAGTGCGCTGCCCAAATCTGACAGTGGATCGTCAAAAGTATTTTCCATATCTTTTCCAACAAACACGATGATTCCATTATTTTTCAAAAATTGGAAAAGATGTATGTGAGGACGACCGCACAGAACAAACAAAACCTGATACACCATCTTTAGAACATGAAGTATAGAGATTTGACCAACCTATCAGAGCACATGAGTGAGTTCCAAAGTACTATTGATTACTTGAATTCCATGTGGTCTCACCCAAATTTACTGAGGTTTTTAGGGTTAAGCTGTCAAATGTAGAGTATCTTGGGTTATCGATTCCTCAGTGACCTATGAAGAATCCTATAGACCTGCACATTCTATAGATTGTTTTTGGCTATTAAGTGACCAACAAGGGTTGATTTTAGATGTGTTTAAGTGAACTCTAAGATACTTGAGTGAATTAAAATTAAAATAATGAGTTAATCCTAGGTTATCACTAGTGGTGGATTGGATGAATTCCCTTTTTTTTAACAATTTCAATTTCATTAACTCAAGAAATTTTAATTTAATGAATTCAAACTAACCTCATCACTTACTGGTTAAACTTCTTCACAAACACATTCTAATCACCTATACACTTGTAGGATCATTTTCATGAGCACACCAAGGTAAAGGATATTATTATCACATAAAAGTGGGGTGATAAAATTCAATAAGGAAGAGGAAGAGAGAAAATCCTTGAATAAAAGAAACTCAACTAAAATAAATAAATAACGTTTATATATTGAGAGATAACATCCAATCAAGCCCATTACTACTCCCTTGGAATAACCCATAAAAGATTTATCCCTCCATTGATGACATGTTCTCAACAGAAGCGGGAAGTAGACTAATAAAGGAGAAATTAAATAAGTAAAAACAACAAAATAATGATCACTCCACGGTTGTGTGAAGAATATCAAAAGGTATAGTGTAAATAAATTCACAAATTAAGGAAAAAATATCATTGTGATATAGAGAAAAATAGAATAAGAGAAAAGGAATAAATTTTATTAAGAACTAAGGTTATTTTAACAACTTTCATGAGAAAGAAGAATGTTACAAAGACAAATCTACATAATAAAATTATAATGAAAACAAAGGTCAAAGATAATTAACTCCACCACCATTACCTAAAATAGGAATTTCGGGAGGCTTGGGTCAAGATCCCAACAGTACAAAGTATCCCACTTGATTATGGTAGTCCTAGGGTGGTGGAAAGTAAGGGAGAGTGGACTTCTTTATCCTTGTCCTGAAGTGGCAGCCAGCTTTTATCCACCGAACATAGGTGCCTACATATTTTTCTAGATTTCCAAATTGGAGTGGGCCATATAATAAAAACATTAATCTGCATATGTCTCCTAGCTCTCTGAAAATATTCAGCCCAAATTAATTTGTGGTTGTCTAGATATGAGTAAATTGGTGGGCTCTTTTTATGGGCCGCAGAATCTGACCCAGAATTTTATCTCCAACTTGGGCCGCCTATAACTTCATTCAAAAATCCTAATTATATTTGGTCACTATTTAATTAAATGTTCATCATGATGTCCTATATCTTTAGTTAAATTTTTAGAATCATTAGTTTTGGATCTTGGCTGCTACAATATCTTTATTGGGTTGTTTTCTAGTTTACTTTGCCCGGAATGTGTTGCCATAAAATCCCATTTTGGTGGTCTTCCAATGTGAATCTTCAAATACCTAAAAATTATTAATTTTTACTTGTATCATGAGATACCTAAAAATAAAATATTAAAATAAAATCAATTCCATTTTTTATTTTAAGAGGTGTTCAAAAATGTACCATGTAATAGTGCATTTTAAGGGGGAATTACAACCATAATGTGAAATGATGTTTAAAGTGTAAAATTAACTAAAATGGAGTTTATGAATAATAAATCACATGAATATTATATATATAAACAATGAATATTATCCTCATTAGTGTCTAATCACACCCACCAACTTGAGTTTTTCTAGTCCCGAGAAAAATATATCTCCACAATATAAAATTCGAATTCCCTTTTCCAAAATCATTTTAATACACATTGATCACCAATAGAACTTATACCAAATAGTCATGAAACCCATAAAAAATATTTTAATAAAATATAGTTTCATAATAATATCTCATTCCCAAACCCATTCCTTTGTTCAATTTCATTGTCATATTTCATCCAATATAAATAAGCATGATGATGTGTTGTGCTTCGCAATAGACATAGGGGTTCATCTTTATTCAAGGGGGGATGATGAAAGAACTAGGTGGAATCACATTTCAATATTAAGATAAGTATTATTATTTTTTTAAATATTTCCATGGTAATTTAAATTTCACTCAAAAGAGTCAACCCATGTAGCGAGACTTTGCTGATGACTCCCAGGCTCAAAGACCTTAGGGCACCAAGTGAATCCCACATACTTGGGCATCATATCGTGTTAACTAAGTCAAAAACAAAGTCAAATTACCACAAATAAACATAAAATTACTATGTTATAGACAACTATGGATTCATGATACCCAAGTGTCAAAGGCCACGCATTTGGTCATTTCATTACTCTACATGCAAATTTATTTATTTTTTGATTTTTTGTGTGATTTTTTTGTTTTGAATACTCATATTAAATCTAAAATGATCACAAAAACTGTGATATTTATTTGGGGGACCCCATGAACTCATAATAATACCCCACTATCCAAAGGATGTGCATTGTGAATTTTTTTGGATGAAAATATAAATGACGAAATGTCACATTAGACATCCACACTTTCCAAAAATCTATTTTCATGAAATTATACATGGATTAAAATCATAATCCAGACATGCTTAATTATTTGATATTCAGTTTCAAAGTTTTCAATGTGTATTATCATGTTCAATGTAAAAGGGAATTTTCCTTCCATTTACAAAAAAAATTCAAATCATTTTTTCACACAAAAGAAAATTTTTTATTTCATCTCCCCACAACTTAGAATAACATTGCCCCCAGTGTTTGAAGAAATGACAATTTAGAAGGGGGTAGAGGTATAGAAGGGCAGTTCAAAAAGAAAATTGAAAATGATGATCATGTAATTAAGTCACCTGGTGGTTGATGTTGAAGTTTGTGCTACTCCAATTTAGTCCTTTAGTATCCATGTCACTCACAAAGTTACCTAGTGAAAAAAGGAAAAACAAAACTGAACATATATATATATATAATAATAATAAAGTAAAATATAAGTGTATATACAAAAATTATTTAATAAGGAAGCACTATAAGCCGTAGGTCAGTGGTAGGTTCACTCACCTGTCTCCCTTCGGTCCCGAGTTCGAGTTCCCACAGCTTTGCTGGTTGTGAAGGGGTTTTCCCCACAACCTACGATGTGTAATTTTATATTTATATATAAATATATATTTGTTAATTATTTTTTTGTGTTTTAATTTTAACCTAAAAACCCATAAAAATAAACTGATGATACATTGTCTTCTTTTTAAATTTATGGGCAAGGTATTACTCAAGGATCACACCACGTGACATATGAATATGGTGCTTCCTTTTCAAACTCATCCTTAATCATAATAGAACAACATGTCAAAAATATATGGTACTATCATATTCAGAGTTAAGTATTTTTTTTAAATAAAAAATTGATTTAGTAATCCTATTTTAAAATAAAGATGAATCTCAAAGATGAAAACCACGGGTTGACTCTTGTGCATCGCTTTTGTTTAACGTCTCTAGCATGACTTAAACCCTTAATTGTTTATGTATTTTCCTCATCTAAGGTTAGTTCACAGAAGTTTTCATCAAATTCAATTTTTTTGAATGGTTCAATGAATGTTTTGACTCTACGACCATTAACTTTAAATATTTTACCATTGGTGGGATCTTGAATTTCTACAGCCCCATGGGTGTACACTTTATGCACTATGTATGGACCCGACCATACGGACCTCAACTTTACTAGGTGTAAATGAAGTTTAGAGCTATACAAAAGAATAGGTTTACCTGATATAATGTGTTTGGTTTTAAGATTTATAGATTGGTAGGCTTGAACTCTAGCTTTATTTATCCTTGAATTTTCATAAGCCTCCATCCAAAATTTCTCAATTTCATTGAGATCTAATTTCCGTTTTTTTGGGCCAATGAGAGGTCATAATTCATTTTATTAATTGCCCAAAAATCATTATGTTCAATTTCAACTGGTAAATGGCATGCTTTTCCATAAACCAACCTATATGGAGACATTCCTAAAATGGTTTTAGATGTGGTTCTATATTCCCAAAGAGAATCTAAGAGTTTTCTCAACCAATCATTCCTAGATAGATTAACTGTTTCTCAAGAATTTTTTTATTTCTTAATTGGTTAACTCAGATTGACCATTGGTCTATGTGTGGTAAGAAGTGGACACTTTGTGAGAAATTATATACTTTTCCATGAGTGAAGAGAATAGACGATTACAAAAATGAGTTCCACGATCACTAATGATAGCCTGAGGAATTCCGAATATACAGAGGATGTTTTCTTTGAGAAATATAATCACATTTTGATTATCATTGTATTTTTTAGGAATAGCCTCAACCCATTTTAAGACAAAATCGATAGCTAAAAGGATATACATATATCCCCTAGAGTTTGGGAAGGGACCCATGAAATTGATTCCCTAGCAATCAAAGATTTCAATCACTAAGATGGGAGTGAGTGGAATTTGATTTCTTTTTGTGATGGAACCTACTTGTTGACACAAAGGAAAACTTTGAAAAAATGTGTAATAGTCCCTTGAGAGGGTGAACCAAAAGAGACCACACCGAAGAACCTAATTAGAAGTTTTCTTAAAGGAAAAGTGACATCCACAGGCCTCACTACAACCAAATTTAAGGATAGACTTTTGTTCAGATTCTAGGACACACCTCCTAATGACTTGGTCAAGGAAAAACTAATTGAGGTATGGATCATCAAGAACATAGTTCTTGACATCAAAAATGAATTTCCTTCAAGCTTGATACCTTAAGAAACTTGGAATGACTCTTATAACTAATAAGTTGGCTATATCGGCATACCAAGGGTAGTCACTCACAGAATATAGGTGTTCATCAAGCAATGGATCAGACACATAAAGGTGAGATAATTTTTCATTAAACTATATCCTATAGAGATGATTAGTGACAACATTTTCAACACCCTTTTTTCCTTAATTGTGAGGTAAAATTATTGTAAGAGAAGGACCCACCTAATTAGTTTAGCTTTAGAATCTTATTTTCGAAAGAGTTATTTTAGTACAGAATGGTCAGTGAACACAGTGATGGTGGATCTTAAAAGGTAGGATCTAAACTTTTCTAAGGAAAACACAACAAAAAGTAACTTCTTCTCAGTGTTGGTGTAGTTGATTTGTGCATCATTTAAAGATTTTCTTGCATAAGAAATGACACATTGAATTTTCTCACATAGTTGTCCTAAGACTTCTCCTACAGTGAAGACACTAGCATCACAAATGAGCTCAAAAGAAAGTTTCTAATTTGGAGATTTCATGATCGGTGGAGAGATAAGGGATGACTTGAGTGTATATAATGACTCTTCACAGCTTTCTTTCCATAACAATGGAGCATATTTCACTAATAGAGCACAAAGTGGTTGAGAAATAAAGCAAAACTCCTAATAAACCTTCTATAGAACCCAACATATCCTAATAAATACCTCACTTCATTGACAGTTTTGGGTGATAGAAGGTGAAAAATGGATTCAACCTTGGCTTTATCAACTTCAATTCCCCTACCTTAGACTAGATGGCCAAGGACTAGTCCCTATTTAACCATGAAATGGAAATTTTCCCAGTTTAGGACCAGATTCCTTTCTTAACATATTAACAAGACTCCCTCCACATTCCTAAGACATTCCTAAAATGTATCCACAAGCATAGATAAGTCACCCATAAAGACCTCTATAAAATCCCCTACCATATCTGAGAAGATTCCCATTATGCACCCCTGTAAAGTTCGAGGGGAATTGCATAACCCGAAGGGAATGTGCTTGAAAGAAAAGGTGTTGAATGGATAGGTGAATGTAGTCTTCCCATGATCCTTTAGGAAAACATCAATTTTATTGTACCCAGAGTACCCATCTAAGAAATAGTAGACGGCGTGACCTGCGACTCTCTCATGGACTTGGTCAATGAATGGTAAGGGGAAATGGTCCTTCATGGTAAATGATTTTAGCTTATTATAGTTGATGAAACTCTCAAACCACTTCTCACCCTAGTTGTAAGAATCTCTCCATACTTATTGGTTATCACTGTGATCATATCCTTTTTTGGAACCACTTGGATTGGGTTGACCCACTCACTCTCAGCTATGGGATAAATGATACTAGATTTTATCAATTTTAGAAGTTCATTTCTCACTAATTCCATGAGATTAGTATCAGGTCACTACTGAGGACAATGACATGGATTTGAATTAGATTCTAGAACCAACCTATCAGTCCTGATAAGTTAGTTAATCTTATAAATATCATACAGGTTCTATCCAATGGCTTCCTTGTGTCTCCTAAGGACATCTAGAATCATCCTATCATGATTGGCTTGAAGATAAGAAGAAATGCCAATATGATGTGTTCCATTTTCTCCTAGGATACTTAAGTGAAGTGGGAAGTTATTTTAATTCAAGATCAGGTTGGTTCAAAATTTTAGCATAATATTGGGACATTGGATCAATATCGACTTCTTTTTTTAGAGTTTCAGATTGTATTGATTCCTTACGTGTAGAAGTTTCAGCTACTAGATTTATTTGATCAGTGTTAGATAATGGAGTTAGATTGGTCCCCATGAATGTATTTTTTTGAAAGATTTCACTAATTTTTGTTCTTAAGATTTAATCATAGGAGCAATCTAAAAGTGATTCTATCCAAGGAGATAAAATTCCTTCTTGTGAATGAAGGAAATTAATCTCATCCTGACTTAAACATTCCTCAAATATTCCTTGATGTTCTATGGATTCATTATCAATGCATCCTATCATGTTTACTTCATTAATATCCTCATCATCCCCTATGTGTGAGCTTTCATTATAGATGTTCAAGTCTATACTCATGTTTCCAAAGGTTATGGTCATGTTCCTATTTCGGACTCAGATAAAAGAGTTGATTTTTTAAAGGAAGGGATGACCAAGGATAATTGGGGTTTGTTATTTTTTGCCTAAGTTTGTATTGTTGTCAAGGATAATGAATTCCGCAGGGTAGATGTAGTTATCTAATTTTACCAGAACATCCTTTTAAACCCCCTTTGGAGCCCTAATGCTATGATCAACAAGTTGAAGTGTGATAGATGTGGGTTGGATATCTTTCAGTCCTAACTGAAAGTACACATCATAAAGATGAAATTGACATTATCACCTAGTTCACACAAGGCTTTGACCACTTTGTTCTCTCCTAGTTCGACATTGATGTAGGGACATCCTTTGTATTTCATCTTTTGTGGAAGGGTCCCTTAGATTATTGTGCTAACATTTTCTACCAGAAGGACTTGTTCCTATGTGAGAATTTACTTTTAAATATGTATAGGTCCTTAAAGTATCTTTAGTATGCAGGAATGGTTTTAATGAATCAATGAGTGGAATTTTCAACTTGACTTGTGAGAATATTTCCCTCAATGTTTCACTCAATTCAGGCTTGGTTTCCCCCCTCATGTGTTGAGGAAATGGTGCAGATTGTGGGTTTGTATGTTGAAGGTTTGTTTCTTTCAAATTGTTATCATTTTCCTCAGTTTTATCATGTGGTTCATTTGAATTTAATTTTAGTTTGAAGCTTTATATGGTTTCTGACTTATTTTTTTAGGTTTCTCAATTGATTTCCCACTTCTTAAAACTATCACAGCCTTTAGTTGTTCATGAGTTTTTTGAGTGAAAGTTGACTCTCCCCTTAAATTTGAGGATGGTACCACCTGAGTAGGAATTTTTTCCTTTACAGTTTTGATGGTTTGAAGTTCTTGTTTAAGGGAAGAGAATTCTGAGTTCATTTTGTCCATTTGTTTATACAACTATTCAAGGATTGGAAGAGGGACAGATTGGGTGGGGGCTTGTGTTGGTTGGTTTATCCCAGGAGTATACTTTGGTTGTTGGATGGGTTGTTGGTATTGGATAAGAGGATGTTGGTATTGGACTTTTTATGGTTGTAATTGGTTATGGTTTTGGAAATTTTGCGTAGGGTAAGGGTTTCGTCATTGTGGTTGGATAGGTTGTTGGTTATCTTTCTAGTAGAAGCCTAGACAGTCAGTATACCATGGGTTTAATGTGTTTTGGTATTAGGGATTTTGGAAGTTTAGGCCATTGATTTTATCAAGTGGTCCTCCTAGAAGAACATCCTTTATGGATTGAATGGTTGGGTAGTTTTCTATTTTGTAGTCATGTTTGTCACAAATTGTCCAAACAGGGTCTACTGTTTGAATTTCGTGGATTTTTCTAAGGTCTATCACTTCAACCTTCCTAGTGAGTGTTGTGAGTTTATCCCCAAGGATATACTCTTCTCTAAGTTTATTAATTCCATTAGTTCTTTGTGGATTTTTAGAATAAGGTGATGTTCCCCAGGTTTGGTTTTTTTAGCAAGGCTTTCTAGATACTCGTAAGCAACATTTGGGGCTTTGTTTTTAAAAGTCCCATTACACATCATGTCAATGAATTATTTTTTCCCCAGGCCCAAACCTTAATAGAAAATTCTCAGTTGTTCAAGAATATAAAAACCATGGTGTAGAACCATGTTTATGGTGTCGTTTAACCTCTCCCATGTTTCATAGAATGAATCTCCCAATTTTTCAAAAAAAAATGGATGCTCTTTTTAAGTGCAATTATTTTGTGGTGGGAAAGTATTTTTTGTAGAATTATCTTTGTAATTTCTCCCAAGAGTTGATGGATGATGGTCTCAATTTGTTTATCCAATTTTTAGCTTGATAATTTAAATAAAAAGGAAATAACCTCATATTAGATGATTCCAGTTGATGTGGGGGACACATGGTTTCAACAATGTCATTGAACTCTTTGACATGAAGGTATGGAATTTCCAACTCCAATCCATGGAATGTGGGAAGGTGGTTTGGGGCATGGGGTTTAAATATGTAGTTGTCATATACTATGGAATTATGTCTAATGCATTATGGGGCATTGTTCTAGGTAGGTTTGAGGTAGTCATTCATGATTTGATCGACTTTATTCCTTATGTTTGGGGATGCCTCATTTGGATTTCCATTTTGGTTCCCACCCAAAATTTTGAGTTGGTTTCATTGAAGACCTTCCATTGAAATGGGATCAATTTTTTGCTTTAGAGTATTAGTAATATTATGATCTAATTTAAAGAGTTCCCTTGGTGTACTTTACTCCCCAACCCCAGGACTATCCACCCTAACTAGACCATTTGATTGGTCACAAGTGTAGGCAGACATGCACCAAAAGAAAAAAAATGAGAAAGGGAAAAGAAAAGAGTATTTGGATGAGAATGGAAGAAATGGGGGAGAATAGAATTTTTGTTGAGATTTCTTACTTGGGTCCCTAACAATGGGGCTAAAATTTGGTCTCGCCAAAATTTACCCAATTTTTTAGGGTTAGGCGGTCAAATGTAGAGTAGCTTGGGTTGTTGATTCCTTAGAGACCTAAGAAGAAACCTATAGACACGAACATTCTATGGATTGTTTTTGGCTATGAAGTGGCCAAATTGGGTTTATTTTAGATGGGTTTAAGTGAACTCTAGTATACATAAATGAATTAAAATTAAAAGAATGATTTGATCCTAGGTTATCACTTGGGGTGGATTGGATGAATTCCCTTTTTTAATAATTTCAATTTAATTAACTCTAGAAGGATTCATTTAATGAATTTAAACTAAACTCATCACTTACTGGTTAAAAACCTTAACAAACACATGATAATAACCTATACACTTGTAGGATTATTTTCATGAGCACTTCAAGGTAAAGGATCTTATTAGCACATAAAAGTGGGGCAATAAAATTCAATAAGGAAGTGGAAGAGAGAAAATCCTTGAATAAAAGAAAATCAAGTAAATGAAATAAATTACATTTATAGATTTATAAATAACATCCAATACATCCCCTTTCTACTCCATTAGATCAAACCATAAAATATTTATCCCTCCATTTATTACATGTTCTCAACAGAAGCGGGAAGTAGACTCATAAGGGCGAAATTGAAGAAGTAAAAACAACAAAATAACGATCACTCCACCATTGTGTGAAGAATATCACAAGGTTTGGTGTAAATAAATTCACATCTTAAAAAATTGGTATCAATTTGATATATATAAAAACATAATAATAGGAAAGGAATAAATTTTATTAAGAACTAAGGTGATTCAAACAACTTACATGAGAAAGAAGAACATTACAAATACAAATCGGCATAATAACATTACAATGAAAAAAATTTCAAAGTTGATTAAATTCTACACCACCAATGACTTTAATATTAATTTAAAGAGGCTTGGGTCAAGACACATATATTAAAAACTATCCCACTTGAGTATGGTAGGCCTAGGGTGGTGAAAAGTAAGGGAAAGTGGACTTCTTTATCCTTGACCTGAAGTGGCAACCAACTTTCATCCACCGAATAGAGGCACCTAAATGTCCTTCTAGATGGCCTAATTAGAGTGGTATATATAAGGAAAACATGAATATATAAATTTATTATAGTTATTTATAAAATTTCATCCAAAATTAATTTGTGGTTGTCGGTATATGATTAAATTGTTGGGTTGTTTTTCTGGGTTGTAGAATCTGGACTATAATTTTATCTCCAACTTGGGCCACCTGTAACTCCATTCAAACATATGAATTACTTTGGAAACTGTTTAATGAAATTTTTCCCATGATTTCCTCTATCTTTAGTTATATTTTTAGAATAATTGTTCTTGGATCCTGGCCGCTACAATCTCTTTATTAGGTTGTTTTCCAATTTACTTTTCCCAGAATGTGTTCCCATGAAAGCCCATTTTGGCGGTCTTCCAATGTAAATCATCAAATACATAAAAAGTATGAATTGTTCCTTATAGCATGAGAGACCTGAAAATAAAATATTAAAATAAAATCAAGGCCATTTTTTATTTTATAAGGTGTTAAAAAATGTACCATGTAATGGTGCATTTTAAGGGGGAATTACAATCATAATGTGAAATAATGTTCAAAGTATAAAATAAAATAAAATGGTGTTTATGAATAATAAATAAAATTGATATTATATATATTAAAAATTAATATTATCCTCATTTAGTGTCTAATCACCATGAAAATGATGATAGATGATGATTTTCAAATACCATGGATGTTGAGTTCTTTACCAAAGACGTGTGACACATTGGTTGTGTTAGTTGGTAATTCAACTCTAGATGGAACTCTCACTGTGGAGATGGTGAAATACTAAATTTTGAATGAAGAGTCTCAAAAAAAAAATAATGAGGTATATGCACCTAAATCCTAGGCTCTTGTCACTGAAAGATAATGGAAGCAGAAATGGAAGGGAAGAAGCAAAGGAAGCGAACCCAGTGACCAAAGTGTTCAAAGAAGGAATCAATCGAAATCCTAATAAAGATATGAAATGAAGTGCCACCATTGTGGGAATCTCAAACACTTAATTTCGGAGTGTTGAAGGCTTAAATCATAGAAAAAGAATCAGTAAGTTAAGACCTAAAATAATTATGTTTCAGTTGTTAATGAATAAATCATTATTGTTTAGAAAGATAATCTGGTCAGTCTTGTAAGCCAAGACTCAACATGGGTGACTAATTCTGACACCTCCTACCATGTCACTTTCAGAAGATATTTCTTCTCATCTTACAGTTCAGGGAGTTTTAGACATGTGAAGATGAGAAATAATGGCGCATCCAAAATTACTGGTATTGGTAATATTTTTTTGGAAACTAATATAGGATCCATGTTACTATTGAAGGATGTGAGGCACATTCCTGATATTCAACTCAATCTGATATCCAATGGGATTCTTGAAAATGATGGATATATCAGTTACTTAAGTGACAGGAAATGGAATCCTACCAATGGTAAATTGGTAATTTCTAAAGGAAAGAAATATACTTCAATTTATCTCATAGATGCCAAACCGTGTAGAGGAGAAGTCGATGCAGCTAGAAAAGATATCCCTATAGAAGTATAGCACAGGTGGTTGGGTCACATGAGAGAGAGGAATCATAATTATCTTATGGAAGGATCTCTTTCCAAGAATAAAATGTACACATTTGGATACGTGTGTTGATTGCATCATGGGAAAAAAACATAAAGTATCATTTTGTGGTTATATACCATCCAGAAAAGAAAATGTTTTAGTTTTGATTCAAAATGATGTTTTCATGATGAGAACTATGTTGATAAGAGGGTCTATTTATTATTTTACCTTCATAGATGATCATTATATAAAATTTTGGGAATTTTATTTGAAAAATAAAGATCAAGTGCATGATGTTTTTAAGTAGTTTCATGTGAAGGTGGAAAGAGAAACAGACAAAGGGTTAAAGTTTGTGCAGAAAAAAAAGGGAGGAGAGTACTGTGGTACATTTGAGGAGTACTATAGAAGTTTAAAAATCAGGCTGGAAAAATCAGTACCGAAGATGCCATTGTATAGCAATCTTACTTAGAAAATGATCATAACAATTTATTAGAGAGTAATATGTATGCTCTCAAATACAAAGCTGTCAAACACCTTTTGGGGGGAGGCATTGAAGACCGTAGTTGATCTTATCAACCTTTCTCCATCAGTTCCACTAAACTACAACATTCTAGAAAGTGTTTTGATAGGTAAATATGTTTCATACAAATACTTATGAGTCTTTGGCTACAAGGCATTTGTTCACATCCCTAAAGATGTGAGGGAAAAACTAGATGGAAAAGGAAACCAGTGTATATTTTTGGGATATGATTATGAAAAGTTTGGATACCAACTCTGGGATCCTATTAATAGGAGGATAGTTAGAACTGAAAATGTGGTGTTTCATGGGGATTAGATGATTGCAAATTTTGAGAATCCAGAAAATGAAGCAAAGTTTAAGTCTGACGAAATTCCAGTTAATCTGGAACCAGTCTCACCACCATCAGTAGTTTCTATAGTGAGAGAGAGATACGTGACACTGATGATACATCACTACTAGGTAATATATCTCCATATGCTGATATGTATTCATCATATGATATTCTAGAACATATTCCCCCCAAAGTGTAGTTGAGGAGATCAACCATAGAATGAAAACTGAGTCATAGATACTCACCACATGAGTATGTGAAGCTCACTAACAGGGGAAAGTTAGAAAATTATGATGATATGATCATGAGTCAGTGAAATATGGAATAGAAGAAGACCATGAAAGAGGATATGAGATCCTTTCACAAGAATTGTACATTTTATCTGGTAGAGTTACCATAAGGAAATAAGGCACTCAAGAAAAAATGGGTGTACACAATCAAATGATAATATGGTAGCTCACAACCGTGCTACATAGCCAGGATGGTTATGAAGGGATTTGGTTAGAAAAAAGGTATTTAATTCGATGCAATTTTTTCTCCTATGGTTAAAATTTCCTCTATCAAAGTTGTTCTTAGATTGGAGGCTATTCTGAACCTAGAGGATCAACAGTTGGATGTAAAGAAAAATTTCTTACATGGTCATCTTGGTGACGAGATATACATGGAGAATCTAGAGGGATTTCAAGTTAAAGGTAAATAAACCCTGGTATGTAAGCTTAAGAAAAGTTTATATGGTCTGAAATAGGCACCGAGGTAGTGGTATAATAAATTCAACTCATTCATGGAGAAAAATGAGTACAGGACGACGACAGCAGATCACTGTGTTTTCATAAAATAGTTTTATGATGGTGATTTTATTATCTTATTGATTTTATGTTGATAATATGTTTATTATTATTAGATATATCACTATGATTGATAGGTTAAAGAAGTATTTGAACAAGCCTTTTGAAATGAAGGACTTGAGATATTCTACTTAGATTCATGGTATGGTGATTACTCGTGATCAGAGGAATCACAATATTTGGATATCTTAAGAGCAGCACATTGAGAAGGTTCGTAAAATATTCAACATGGGCAAGGTGAAACTAGTTATCAATCCACTTGTGAGTCATTTCAGGCTCATGACAAGTCAGAGTCCATCAATTAAGAATAAGAAAGAAGAAACGGAAAAATTTCCTTATCAGTTAGCAGTTGGCAGTCTTATGTATTCCATGTTGTCCACAAGACTAGTCATTGCCCACACTATTGGAATTGTGATCATATTCTTATCAGATATAGGAAAGGGTCATTGAATAGTGGTCAAATGGATATTGAGGTATCTCCGAGGTACATCTAGTCATTTTTTTATGTTTTAGAAGTGGAAAACCTATTTTAGAAGGATACACAGATGCTGATACGGATGGTGATATAGACATAAGGAAATCCACATCTGGGTACCTAATTTCATTTTTAGGGGGAGAGGTTTCATGGAAATCACGACTTCAGAAGTGTGTTTCCTTGTCTACCACATAAGTGGAATATATTGCGGTCACTGAAAGCTAAAAGGAGATGTTGTGGATAAAGAATTTTTTACAGGATACGGGATAGATTTAGGATAATTATATTCTCTATTGCGATAGTCAAAGCGCTATTCATCTAAGCAATAACCTGACATTTCATTCCAGGTCCAAACACATCGACATGTAATATCACTGGACCTGAAATGTATTGAAATAAAGATAGTAAAAAGTTGAAAAAATCCACACCAATGATAATGGGGCAGATATGATGACAAAGGGTTTTCTAAAAGAGAAGTGGGAAACCTATAAGAAGACTGTAGGTCTAGATTATAACCCAAATTGGTCTAGAGGGGGAGATTTTTGGGGGAAACTCCCAATCAAGGGGAGAAATCACTGGATGAATAGATTTTCAGAAGAAAAAAATTATTCTCTGGTTGGAAGCCAACCATGGACCATTGATGTATCTGGTGGCGGGATTATCTTCTTCGGGTAGATGAAAAACTGAATAAATGAGAGCTACACTTGTTCTCTCTAAAATAGGATGGAATCCCATGTATTTGTAATAATAAAAAATTCACTGTAACTATGTGCATTCTCTGATGTTTAATCCGGATAGAATAAATATAGAAATGGTCCTCTTCTCCCACAGATGTAGGCACCAAGATGAACCACACTAAATCTCTCATGTTCTTCCATTTTATTCCTTATTTGTGTTTATTTCATCACCCTGAAGCTCCGCTGACCCAATTTTTTTTATTAAGGTTTTCTTCTATGCAGAATGTTTCCTCCAAGGATATGCTGACTCATCTTGTAGAAGGCGTTAACCTATGCTTTATTATTATTGACCTGATATGTAGGATCTAGTAGGTCCTCTGGTCCTCCTTAAGTGGCATGAGTTTCGTTTTTCAAACAGAACCAACCCTCCTTCAGGCCTTGGTCCTATTGGTATGATGTCGATGGAGTCTCCCCAAACCAAGGATCAAAACCAATGAGCGGAGAGGATGGTTTTCCAAAGACATGGGTTAAAACCTTTGTAAAATAATCTCTTTCCAATGAAGCGGATCCCATTGGGTGTAATTTCTTATCTTCCACGTGGTGGTGTAGTTGAAAACAAGGGGGAGCCTTCCCCTGGGGATGTCAGGAACACATAAGATATTTCCACCACTAATTAATTTTCACTAGCTGAAGCATAGGGAAAGGGTCACAAACTCATCACATATTACCTTCTTCTATAAATGGTTAGGATTTATTCAGTTCTAGCACTTTCAATTCAATAATCCACTGTTGACACTCCCTAGGCGATTAAGGATCTTGATTATTGCATTTCAGATGCAGTTTTGGAAAATCCTTTTAAATCCTTAACCACGTTAGGAGTGGTGGATTTTGATTCTCATCAATTTAGAACTTGAGGAAAGAAGAAATAAATTTCCATGGATGATATATTTGGTGGGGGTTTTCACCAGATCCAACTCTAAATATCGATCTGATCTGCTTATTATTTCACCATGAGGATAGGAGTCCAAGGCCTATTTTTCTATTTAGTATGAACTCCTAAATCATATGGGATCCAAGTGTCTTGTATCTCTTACTAATTATGGAATTATTGTCTTTGAAGTTTATTTTTAAAACATTTCTATTATTGATATGTTACTATTGGGATCGATTTCCTTTAGCACTAGGTCTTCCAGGTCCAATACATAGGCCATTCTAGGGTTCTATCCTAAAACTCATGGACGATAGAAATAATTTCTCATTTAAGCTTATATTTGATCCTCTATACTTGGTGAAAACTAATATGGGATGAGTATTTCACCCAATAATCCTCCCCTCAAAATAAATACCACATAAATGGTCCTTTATTTCAACGATAATCCCTCTAATACCACTTGTTGGGATCAATTATCACTAGCTTAGGTCTACTAGGCCCAACACATAGGCCATTATAGGGTCCCATCCTAAAACCCATGGGTGATAGGAGGAATTTCCCATCCAATATTATATGTGATCCACCATCCTTTATAGAAACCGATGTGGGATGAGGTTTTCACCAAACAATTACAACCTAAACACTAAGTGGAGACGATCAATAATTTTTCTTTTAAGCTTCAAATGAAGAATTACATGTATGAAAACCCAAGAAGTAACCAGGTGTGGATCTTTTGGATCTTCTATATCATTTGGATGGACAACCTATGATAATTTTTTTTATTTCAAGCATCAAATTAAGAATTAATTTCATGAAAACCCAAGTAATAACCATGTTTTGATCTTATGGAAATACAACCTATAGATTGATTTTATTGATTCTTCTTCCCAGAGTATCACTATAAAGACTTCCCATCATGATCAAAAAATATAATATCTCTTATATTTATGAAACATGATTTAAATATAAGAATTATGGATTGAATAGGGTTTTTTTATTTGGCCTCCACCCCTTTGGTGATTTTAACACTATTCTAGACCAGATAGAGAAAAAATCTAGTTGTGCTTACTCGAGGAAGGACATGTAGGATTTCAACTATTTTTTTATAGTGAACCAATTAATGGACCTTTATTAGGTGGTTGATACACTTGGTGTAATAGAAAGAAAGGTTTTAGGATAACTTAGAAATGCTTGGGAAATGTCTCTCGAATATCCAGGGGATCTCATGCCACACCCACCTTATAATTAATTTGAAGGAATCTATATAAAAAATAAGCACATCATTTAATTTCATAAAAGGATGGCTCAAGGAAGATGATTTTCTAAAAGTGACTCAGAACTCATGGATTGTCTAGCTACAGGTCCTACCATAGAATATTCTTCAAAAGAAGCCTAGAAATTAAAAAAACGTTCTTCGAGAAAGGGTGAAAGGGAAGAAAAGAAATAATGAAAGAATTGATGAGTTGAACAGTGTTATATAATAGTAGATGGGATGAGGATGCCTTCTTTAAGATGGTGTCAAAGCAGCGAATCTTTGATTTTCTCATCTAGGTAGAGAGGGTGGTGTGTGAAAAAACAATAGTTTGGTGGATCAAAGGAGATAAATAACATGACATGATTAAATGCCTGCATCAAATAAAGGAAATTCATTGGGAACCTGAATCTATAGTTGGAAGATAGATTTTACACCTGTGATATTAATATCAATATCTAGTGTGCATTAAATAATTTCTCTCATATTCTCACAGGGAATTGGCTAGATTAGAGTAGGGGATATCTTGAAGGAAGTGACTGTGATCCTTTTTACATTTTTCTCCCTTAGGAAAATAATGACCAGATGGATGAAATGCTTTCCCCTATCCCTAATGATAATAAAATTATATCACCCATCAAAATCGTAAATCTAGAATGTTCCTTGGGCCGAAATGGGATTCTGGGCTCGTTCTATGTGGATGGATGGGTCTATTCCAGGAAGACATGCTGAAAAAAAATTGATCTTCATGCTTTCGACATGATCAATGAATTCTTGCATGTCGATCCACCAAAAGATTGCATGTAGAAGACTCCATGTGGTGGAAAACCTGATCTCTAGAAGTTTTCTTTAACCAAGCCTATGTGTATCTAAATTAGGTAGTTTATGCACCCTACTCACCACAAAAATTCACCCTTTCACACACACCGTCAACTCAAAAACATACAAAGTACCGGAAATAAATTTAATGGTAAAATATAAAATGAAAATACAGAAAAAAAAATAAAGAACACCAAAAGTTTAATGTGATTTGGACTATGTCCTATATGCATAGGGAAAACACACTATTACCTGTTTTACTATAAATGAAATATTATAGGTGATACGAATAGATTATAAAAACAAGAAATCCTCATCAACTTATTGGATCTCTAATACATGATCAGTTGAAACACACTTTTCACTAAAGTTCCCACACACTTATATACTATGCACAATCGGTCAAACAAGTTAAACCTGCTCTCATAAAAACCTAGATCACAAGGCTTGACTGCATGAGCTTGGCTACCAACCCAGTGACCCAGTAGCTTTGTTGAACTTTCGAACTTCCCTTAACTTTTCTGTTGAATCATTAGTAGAAACAAAATTTTGATATACCTATTAATGTTGGAGAAAATATGTTTTCATTGGAGCCTCCCATTTTGTTCATCACTTGTCACTGAATATTCCGGTGCACATAATTTCAATGTTTTAAATTTTAGTGAATTGAAACAAACATTATCTCTCAACAATCCCCTACTTGAAGTTTGTTTCAGGGAATCTTGACAACTCTCTAACACTTAGCATGAAACTACATTCCCCATTCATCTCCTTCCTTTATTCACCCAAATCACACTAATGCTCAGTGCTTCCTCAGGGTTTCCTAAACTACCACCTCAGTTAATATGTCTTCCAAAATTTTGATTATACTAGGGTGCTCAGTGGAAGCTGATGGGCCAGGGATTTAAATTTTTTTATCATCGGAGCAATGAAACTTTGTCATCTCTAGCAATCCAAGCCCCAATATGGTTTGGGATCTCATGTGGTTTAATCGGAGTACATAAATTAAATAGAACGAGCACCTCGTTCAATTAGAAGCATAATCATTTTCACAAGTCGCCGAAAACTATTTCTCAAAGTGTAAGAAACCGAATCTTATTTTCAGGTATGTCTTTCCTTTTTATGGAGTTTTTGAGAAAAATGGGTTTTCTGGAAATTTTTGAAGTACATGTCATGTACTTTCTAGGTACATGTTGTGTACTTCCTTGCCACTCGAAGCCGTGTGCTGGACATGTCCGGGCCACACACACGGTGTGTAGAGGTGATGTGGAGGCCGCTTAAAGTGGAGTATAAAAAAGCAGATTACACGCAGTGTACCCATGAAGTACACGCAGTGTACTTTCTTTTTTTCATTAAACGCACTGGGGTCACACCTGACGGACAGAGCACACCCCTTCTTCAGGTTCATCGTCTGAGAGTGATCCATATAGCCGTGATCCTTCTCCAGATTCCTGAGCCTCCGTCTGATCTCTATTTCAGTCGCTGTCGATTATGTTGGAACCGCAATGGTGAGTTCTTTCTTCTCCTAGATATCTATTTTCCAATTTCTCCTCTTTCTCAAGGTATCGTGGGTTGAGAGTTTTTGAATTTTTCTCAGATCCTCAACGTTCTAAGGAGAATAAATCATCGTGGTTCACGTATATCATTCTCCTAGCATCAAGGTAGGTGGTTTGTGCCTTTCCGTAGGAAGTCTATGAATATTTTTGCAAATTCCACCAATACCCTTGAACAGGGTATTGCGTGTTTCCTATTTTTCCCTTGTTGTTTCCCTGCCTTGCTGTTATGCCTGTCTAGAGGTCATTTCCAGTAAATAGGGTAAATTGTACTATGCTCTGGATGTTTTTCTATGCTTGTTTTTCTTGTTTGAAATTTTCTAGTTTTCATGCCTAGTTGTAGGATGGTAGAACTATTGAACTGTTATGATGTTGCACCTTAGAATGATATCCAAGTAGTTCATGAGGTTTACTTGGGGTGATACGCGCGCTAGGTATGTTTATTTTAAACAGGGCTGTGGGAACCTAGTGTAGTGGACCATGGGGAGAATGGATGTAAGGGATTGTCTAGAGTGTCTTTAATTATGATGCGAGACCACAGGGGGAATTGACGTTGAGTGCTTTCCCAATGAGTCTGTAGTTCCTCGACGTGGGCCATAGGGGGAATTAATGTTCAATGCTTCCCTAGATATCCTTTAGCATGATACGATACTGTAGGTGGAATTGGAAGTGAGTGCTTCCTCAGAGAGTCTATTCTTTAGCTGAACCAGAGGGGTGAGATTGTGTGTGCCTCCCAGAGGGTTTCTAGTACTTGTAGGTTGAACCTTAGGGGTTAGACTACGAGAACTACCCAGAGGTTACTTTTTTTTGTTCTACTTACTTGATTAGATGTTTTTCATCTGTAGATTATATACTAGAAGCTGTGGATTGTTACCGCTCTGTATTATCCTGTTTACTGCTTACTATTTACTGCTTACTATACTTTACCTGCCATATATTCACTGACTGTTAGGCATAGATCATTGGGTGGTTGCCTATTGGTACTTTGTCTCACACCCTGTTTGTGTCATGCTTTTGGGCCCAAACAGATTATGTTGTTACAGGTTTAGATAAGTGCAAGCGCCCTTCTACTTCCGGTACTTGACTTGTTGTGGAGCTAGAGAGCATGGGACCAAGTCATGGCTTGAGATTCTGAGGAGTTTACCTGTTTTCTTTTGCAATTTTTTTTAGTATTGTATTCAGAATTGTGACTTGTTTGGATGCTTTTCTATACATATGTATCATGCATCATTTTATATACATGTGTGTGTGATCTAGTTGTTTGCTGTTAGTCTTCTGCTGTTTATCAGTTACTCTTGTATGGATGGTTACGGTTTCTGCTGCTATCTATTTGTTTCTTTTTCGTTGTGTACTCTACCAATGAGGTCATAGTTTCCCCACTATCACATCCAAGGCCCTCACTTCTATTCGTCAGCCTCTGGTGTTTGGGGAAATGCGCTTGAGGCCATGTGACCAACCGGGTACGGGGTGCCCCGTGGTGGCTTCCGGAACTGGGACATTACAAAGTGGTTTCAGAGGGGTTCTCTTCTCTTGATTTACTGTTTGAATCCTTTATCTAGGGATAGGATGGATTCGATACTTGGTAATAAGCTGTTCCTGGGAGTATCTAACCCACATACAGGGAAAAGCCATACTACCTCGATTATTGTAGTTTTATGGTTTTGAGATTTTATGGTTGTTATGATTTCACCTAGAGTGATCCAAATGCCTTGTGTTGTTATTGTTGTTACTATTTTGGTTCTATTTCTATTGCAACCCGATGAGATGAGGGTATGTCATCTCATGCATCATATAGGAACTTGTTAGAAATCACATGCCATGCATTCTTTCCATGCCATCTAGGGTGCATTAGCAATTTCATGTTGTTGTGATAGACTTTGTGTAGATTATGCATGCTATTGTTATAGATGCTTGATAGAATCTCTACAATTTAATAGAAAGGTGGATTGTTTTGTACCTTCCGTAAATGAACGCCAATTTTTGGTTCTTGAGGTGTTATGGGCCCTCTTAAATCAGAAATTGGTGAATCATTGACTTTTTTTTCCTTATTTATGATTATGTTGGATGCCAAGCTTTAATTAGTGGGGAGTATGGGCCCTCATGAATCAGAATTTGGCACCTCCATGCTCATTTTTCAGTGTTTTCTGGGCTTTGGTGCAGTTTCAGAGCTACTGCCCGGAAAAACCCAGAATACACAGCGTGTACTCTATATATACACACTGTATAGTTTTAACCATGTCACTAACTGTGAGAGAAGAAACACGAGTAGTGAAAACCCTCCAGGAACATGTCGTGTATGGTAGGTACATGCCATGTATTAGTGAGCGTGTACCCGGCCATGTAACTAACAACACGAGTCGAGGAAGCTCATGTCATACATGCCGTGTTTTGTATGAACACGTCGTGTATCCTTGACCTTAGTACACGGCCGTGTCATGAACCACACAGGTCGGTGTTCTCTCCTCTCCTAAACGTCGTGGTTGTTCGGAACACGTTGTGTAAGGGTCAACCGTTTACTTGGCCATGTTGCCAACAAAACGGGTCGGGAAAATCTTCAAGTACACGTCATGTTTTTTTGGAACACGTCGTGTAGTCTCAGCCATGTAGTTGGTCATGTAACTAACAACACGGGTTGTTGAAACCTTGGCTACTACATGTTGTGTCTATAAGGGAACACGCCGTGTAGTCTCAGTTTAAGAAGACCATGTGGGTTAGCCGTGCAAGGAGACATGGGCAGGGGAGTAAAGTTAAGTACACGTCGTGTGGGCTTTATACACACTGTGTAGTCATGTTTTGTAAATCTTGAGTGTTTCCTTCTCATATTTCCATTGTGTACTCCTTTGTTCTATGTCCTTGTTTTTCTAATCTAAGGTATGATTTTTATCTTTCAGAGCCATGCCTCTGAGACGTCCTCCGATTGTTCGTCAGTTGTCAGGCAGTGATCAGATGCCAGAAATGGCTGATCAGGGACTTCCTGTTGATCCTTCGGTCGGGCCAGCCTTGGCACGAGCTGTTATACCAGTTGCAGGTGCTGATGCACAGTTCAGGGAAGATTTTATGAGGATGGTGCAGACCTTTCAAGGATAACTGCCTCCTTCCACGTCTATGGCAGACCTGACGTGGGTTTTCTAGCAGCAGCATCCTCCCACTTTCTTGGGGGAAGGAGGGCCACAGGTTGCAGAGTCATGGCTGGAATCCATGCTGACTATCTTCAAGCATCTGGAGACACCTCTAGAGAGGCAGGTCAAACTCACTACCTACATGCTCTGAGACTCTGCCAAGAGGTGGTGGAACGTGATCTCACAGGCGGGTCATCAGCAAGTTATGGCTTGGGAGGAGTTCCAGTGCATGTTCTATGACTACTTCTATCCGGAGACCCTGAGGGCCGATCGGGCCCGAGAGTTCATGAGTCTAGAGTAGGGTACTATTTCTGTCATGGATTATTCCTCTCGTTTCACCAAACTACATCATTTCACACCCCCTATGGGATGTAAGTGGGGTGTTCTTGGCAAGGAAGTTTGAGGATGGTCTCAGGAGGGAGATCCGCTCGCAGGTGAATCTCTTCCAGTTGACTTCCATCACTTCCATCATCAACCAGGAACTGATTGCGGAGTGCAATCTGAGAGACTCCGGAGCTGCGAGCCCGAGTGGTTCTGCTTCCAGAGATAGTTTTCCTCCAGTTGACAGCAGGAAGCGTCATAGGGAGACTACGCACGGTGATCCGAGGAGGCGAGATACATCTTCAGGTAGCCAAGTAGTATGCTACCAGTGTGGAAGGGCAGGGCACATGAGGCCATAGTTCCAGAGAGACCCAGTGGAGTGCCGATCTTACGGCAAGATGGGTCACCTTAAGTTTTTCTTCTAGGTTTTCTCACAAGTATCTGGTGAAGATGGTTCTTCCATGACTCCTCATTCAAGAGTAGCACCACCAGTTTCTCCCCAGTCAGGGAACTGGAGTTCTTCCATCCATTCAGGCCAAGGTGGAGATCGAGGCCATGGTAGTTAGTCACCATTCCTTCAGTGCCAGTAGGGAGGATCAGCTCAGAGTGGTTAGGCAGGGTCATAGGGCCGCGGGGCAGGCCAAACATTTATGGTGGAGCAGACCTATCAGGAGAAGGATCCCGGACCTTTTACCGTTCTAGGTATGATTTTAGTAGCCTCGGTTTTATCTTCATCCCTTTTTTATATTGGTTCTATTCATACCTTTACCTCTTTTTCTGTTGTGGAGAGACTTGGGCTCTATATCCTTTCTTCTGGTGACTTGTTGATAGTGGACATGCCTTTGGGGATGAGGAAATCTAGTGTACATCAGTGCAGAGAGTTCCCTCTTGAGGTTGCAGGGTATCGTTTCTTATGGTACCTCTATGTCCTAGAGATAACAGGCTATGATGTCATTCTTCGGATGGACTGGTTGGTTCCCTTCCTGGCCGTCGTTGACTGTTATTGTCGCAGGGTGAGTTTCATTTCACTAGAGGGTGAATCTTTTCTTCATAGAGGAGAATGGGATGTTCAGGTGAGTCGATTAGGACTCGAGCATCATGATCTAGGAAGGGTTACGGCCTAGATTTCTTGTCTTTATCTAGATGATTAGGTGACTTCACAATTGGACTTCCCTCTAGTCATGGATCATTTTAGAGACGTCTTTCTAGAGGACTTTTCAGGTTTGCCTCCAGAGCGTGAGGTAGAATTCTCTATTGAGATCATGCCACGAGTGGAACCGATGTCCATTTCACCTTGTAGGATGGATACACCTGATTTGCAAGAGCTCAAGAAGCATTTGGAGGAATTGTAGGCGAAGGGTTTCATCCGACCCTATACTTCTCCTTGGGGTTTGCCTATCCTATTTGTGAAGAAGGCAGACGATACCCTTAGGCTCTGTGTGGATTATCGGAAGTTGAACCAGTTGACGGTCAAGAACTGATATCCCTTTCCAAGGATTGATGATCTCTTCGATTAGCTTTGAGGATCTCTCATGTTCTCAAAGTTTTATTTGAGTTTTGGCTATCATCAGTTGTGCGTTAGACCATCAGATATACCTCTGACAGCCTTCAGAAGCAGGTATGGTCATTATGAGTATACGGTCATGACATTCGGTCTCACGAACGCACCAGCAATTTTCATGGCACTGATGAACCGAGTGTTCCATCCTTATTTGGATTCCTTCTTCGTGGTCTTTTTTGACGATATCTTGGTGTACTCTCACAGTCGACACGACCATTCTACCCATCTTGAGATCGTTCTGAGTACACTAAGAGAGCATCGGCTTTATGCTAAACTCTCAAAGTGCCAATTTTGGATGGACCAGATTCACTTCTTAGGTCACGTCATCTCAGAGGTAGGAGTATCTATAGACCCAGAGAAAGTGACAGCTTTAGTTTCCTGGGAGCAGCCGAAGAACGTCTTTGAGGTACGGAGTTTACTAGGGCTGGTTGGATACTACAGACGCTTCATTCAGGACTGTTCACACCTTGCAGCACCTATGATAGGTCTGACTAGGATGGGGGCGAATTTGTTATGGTCAGATTCTTGTGAGCCAGCTTTTCAAGAGTTGAAGGGAAGGTTGACATCAGCACTGATACTAGTCTTTCCAGAGCTAGGAAAGATCTATACTATTTTTTTTATGATTCAGGTATCGGGCTGGGAGTTGTGCTTATAAAGGGAGATGGGGTCATTGCGTACAGGTCTCAGTAGTTGAGGCCACATGAGAGGAACTACCCAACACACGATCTGGAGTTGGCAGCTATTGTTCATGCCTTACACTGTTGGAGACACTATCTTCTTGGAGAGCACTTTGTGGTTTTCACCGACCATAAGAGTCTCAAGTATATATTCACTCAGCGTGATCTGAATCTGAGACAGCGTAGGTGGGTCGAGTATCTTCAGTCTTTCGACTTCGAGCTCGCCTATACGCTGGGAAAGGGAAATGCAGTGGAAGATGCGTTGAGTAGGAGAAATCAGATTCAGGTAGTTGTGGAGGCCAGTAGTGAGTGGAAGCTTATGGATCTGTTCTCTAAGATGCATTTGGAAGTACACAACAGACAGGTATAGACTTTCCTATCTTATGTAGTTGTTACCTCTACACTTCTTGATCGGGTACGAAAGAGTCAGCTATCAGACTCAGAAGGCTTAGTCCTCCTGGAGAGTGTGTCAGGAGAGGACCATCTTTCAGGATAGGCAGTGGGTGAGGATGAGATCTTGTGTTTCCAGGGAGACGTATGGGTTCCAGCAGACATACACGAGGAGATGATCTTGGATTTTCATTCCTCAGTTTGGGTAGTTCATCCTGGCATCACCAAGATGTATCAGGATCTTCATCTCCAGTACTAGTGGCCAGGTATAAAGAGGGATGTTGCTGGTTTCATCTTGCGGTGTTCTTCTTGTCAGCTTGAGAAGGTGGATCATCAATGACTAGTAGGACTTTTACAGCAGTTACCCATTCCATAGTGGAAGTGGAATGATGTCTTGATGGACTTCATGAGTGGATTTTTGAGGTCGCCTCAAGGGAACGATGCTATTTGGGTTGTCGTCAACAGGATCACAAAGATTTCTCACTTCTTACCGATCAAGGAAAACATCAGTGTGGATGATCTAGGATGGCTATACATTTGAGAGATTGTACGTCTGCATAGAGTTCCACACTCCATTTTTTCAGAAAGGGAAGTGCGCTTTACTTCTCGGTTTTGGTAGGGACTTCAGAAGACCTTGGGTACATAGGTACTTTTGAGTACAACATACCATCCCCATACTGATGGAAAGTCCGAACGTACGATCCAGGTGCTTGAGGATATGCTCCAAGCTTTCATTCTAGACTTTGGTTGTTCTTGGGAGAAGCATATCCCTCTGGTGGAGTTCTCCTACAACAACAGTTTTCAGGTGACTATTCAGATGGAACCTTACGAGGCTTTGTATGGTAGGCCATTCCGATCACCTTTATGCTGGCTGGAGGCAGGAGAGGCAGCTTTATTGGGACCTCATCTTGTTGAGGAGACCTTAGAGCAGATAGAGTTGATTTGGAAGATGATGGCTACAACACAGTCTCGAAATAAGTCTTATTCTGATCAGTAGAAACAACCTCTGGAGTACGAGGTCAGGAATCAGGTTTTCCTACGTGTCGCACTGAGGTTGGTACACAAAAGGATTCAGAGACAGGGTAAGATTTCACTATGGTACGTCAGGCAATTTGAGGTATTAGAGAGAGTCGGTTTGGTTGCCTATCTATTGCAGTTACCTCAGAGGTACTGATCCATGCATGATGTCTTCCACATCTCTCAGCTCCGACGATACTTTTCAGACCCATCTCATGTCTTTCAGCCCGAGGAGGTTGAGCTCGAAGCGGATGCATCGTTTGAGGAGCATCCTATCCAGATTGTCGGTCACAGTACGAAAGTTCTCTATGGGCGTTCTGTTCCTCTAGTACGGGTGTTATGGAAGCACGGTCCAGTACAGGATGAGACCTGGGAAAGGGAGGTCGATGTATGATCAGAGTGGTCGGAACTGTTCGGGATTTCTTCTTCTCCACCTCGTTAGGGAAATTTGGGAATGAATTTCTTTAAGGGGGGAAGTTTTTAAAAACTCAGATCTTATTTTCAGGTATGTCGTTCCTTTTTCTGGAGTTTTTGAGAAAAATGGGTTTTCTGGAAATTTGTGAAGTACACACTGTGTACTTTCTGAGTACATTCTGTGAACTTCCTTGCCACTCAAAGTCATGTGATGTCCGTGTCTGGGCCACACACACGGTGTGTAGAGGTGATGTGGCAGCCACATAAAGAGGAGTATGGAAAAGTAGATTACACACCTTGTACCCCTAAAGTACACACCGTGTACTTTCTTTTTTTTCATTAAATGCACCGGGGTCACGCCTTACGGACAGAACACACCCCTTCTTCAGGTTCTTCATCTGAGAGCGACCCGTACGGCCGCAATCCTTCTTCAAATTCTCGAGCCTCCGTATGATCTTCATTTCAGCCGCAGTCGATTGCATTGGAACCGCAACATTGAGTTCTTCCTTATCCTATAGCTCTATTTTCCAATTTCTCCTCTTTCTCAAGGTATCGTGGGTTGACCGTTTTTGACGTTTTCTCATATCCTCAACATTATAAAGAGAATCAATCATCGTGTTTCACGTATATCATTCTCCTAGCATCAAGGTAGGTGGTTTGTGCCTTTCCGTAGGATGTTTGTGAAGATTTTGTGCAAATTCCACCAATACCCTTGAACGGGGTATTGCGTGTTTCTTGTTTTTCCCTTGTTTTTTGCTTTCCTTGATTTTATTCCTGTGTAGAGGTCATTGCTTGTGAATAGGGTAAATTGTATTGTGCTCTGGATGTTTTTCTATGCATGTTTTTCTTGTTTGGCATTTTCCAGTTTCCATGCCTAGTTGTAGGATAGTGGAACTATTGAATTGTTATGTTGTTGTGCCTTAGAATGACAGCCAAGTAGTTCATGAGGTTTACTTGGGGTGATACACGAGATATGCATGTTTATTTTACACACGGCTACGAGAACCTAGTGTAGTGGACCATATGGAGAATGGACGTAAGGGCTTCTCTAGAGTGTCTTTAATTACGATGCGAGACCACAGGGGTAATTGATGTTGAGTGCTTCCTCAGAGAGTCTGTAGTTCCTTGACGCAGGCAAAAGGTGGAATTGTCGTTGAGTGCTTCCCTAGAGAGCCTTTAGAATAATACGAGACTATAGGGGGAATTGACGGTGATTGCTTCCTCAGAGAGTCTATTCTTTAGCTGAACCAGAGGGGTGAGATTATGTGTTCCTCCCAGAGGGTTGCTAGTACTTTTAGTTTGAACCTTAGGGGTTAGACTATGAGAACTACCCAAAGGTTAGTTTTTTTGTTCTACATTCTTGAGTAGTTGTTTCTTGTTTGTATATTATATACTAGAAGTTGTGGATTGTTACTGTAGTGTATTATCCTGTTTACTACTTACTGTTTACTACTTACTGTACTTTACCTTCCATATATTCACTGACTGTTAGGAATAGATCTTTGGGTGGTTGCCTATTGGGACTTTGTCTCACACCCTGTTTGGGTCATGATTTTGGGCCCAAACATATTATGTTGTTTCAAGTTTAGATAAGGGAAAGCGCCCTTCTACTTCAGGTACTTGACTTGTTGTGGAGCTGGAGAGCATGGGACCAAGCCGTGGCTTGAGATGTTGAGGAGTTTACATGTTTTCTTTTTCACTTTGGTTTAGTATTGTATTCACCATTGTGACTTGTTTGGATGCTTTCCTTGACATATGTATCATGCATCAATTTATATACATGTGTGTGTGCTCCAGTTGTTTACTGTTAGTCTTCTTTTGTTTATCATTTACTCTTGTATGGATGGTTACGGTTTCTGCTGCTATCTATTTGTTTCTTTTCTGGTGTGTACTCTGCCAATGAGGGCATAGTTTCCCCACTATCACATCCAAGGCCATTTCTTCTAGTCAGCAGCCTCTAGCGTTTGTGGAAATGTGCTTGAGTCCATGTGACCAACCGGGTACAGGGCACCTCTGGGTGGCTTCTGGAACCGGGACGTTACACGAAGGGTCTGATGCCGAACCCCTCTAGGCCACCCCCACACACTTCTAGAATATGAACATACGTCATTATTTGAATTTTGAGTGCTAGTACAAAGCTCTGATGATCTCTTTGACGCCTTGATGATCACCACGATCTGGTGCCTTTGATCCATTAAGGCGTTCTTGGATCGATCGCTCGATTAGATCATTTCTCTCTCTAGGATTTTGGAGGAGAGAGAAACTCTCAATTATAATCGATGAATTATGCATGGAATGAACTTATTCTTCACTTAGATAGTGTATGTCTAAAATACTCGGTTAGGTTTCCCTGACTCCCATATATTTAACGTTCACTAAATAAGTAATAAATAAATAATTATGACGAACTAACTATGTCATAAATATTATTTATATTTTATCACATACTTTTAATATATATTTAATATATTATGTGATAAACGAAAGTCATTAACTCGAATCGTAATTCCCACTAATTATAAATGAATCTTGAATATTAAAATAATATTCGTTCATATAATATTATTCTATGTATTTACTTAAACATTTATAAATAATTTTAATAAATAAATTCAACTCAATTATCCTATACTCAAATAATAATGAATTTATTTATTTAACAGTGATCGATAAAACCTAGACAACTATCAGACCTTGTGGTGGGGCCCATCATGTCCCATATACATATTCACCAGAATAGGTTTGATTCTTGAATATTCTATTGTGTGTGACCCTTTAGATCCCTATCTTGATAGATGTGAATAGTATTTATAGGTCAGGAGTGGATTCTAACAAACCATCAAGATCCCTAAAGAGATAAAGAATAGTTATAGCAATAAAAACAATCCTAAAAACACACACTATGTAAACTAAGCTATTTTTTATATGATATCTTATATACAAGACACATACTTGTGTCATTATCCTTTTCATGCTTTATTATTTGATGATCTAACTGGACGAACATACCTTCGACTACCATGGTCTTGAATTTATAAAGGTGATACCATCATGATCAACCAGGCCTGAGATATTACTTCATCAACTCAGAAGAGAAAAATTATATCTTGATCATTCAACAAATGTTATACCACCAATGATGCACCCAACACAAGATACCTCACCACAAATTTAATGTCATGGTTTTTTACTTGCATCAAATTATGTGATAAAATAGAACACATTGATAATGATCTCAAGTCATGAGTCCAATACAATGTTTATGGATAGGAACAACCAATAACAATTGAAACATGTGGTGTTACTATTAGCAGGTTTGTACAAATGATCCAAACTATTAGAGATTTCCATGTAAGAACTTCACAGGAAGAAGTCTCAATACTTATGATACCCCAACACATGATAGTATCACATTATCTGTGTCCTGTCACTATGATGTATCTGGACCATATGAAATTACTTTAAGATTATTATCTTAGTATCTCTATGTTCTCATTATAGCATGAGAACTATTATAACCCTTTAATATGACACATATTTCAAGTACATTATAATAAATATAGTGGATGAATAAGTATCAACACTATTATGGTAAAAAAACACATGTATGTTATCAAACTATATACATGTAATGGTATTAAAAGTACATACACAAGTAGGGTCTAGGGAACCCACATTAAGTACTCCCACTTTCACTAGAGCCAATAGCTGACAAGTCTCAATCCATTAGCACTCACATGAGAATCATGCTTCTACTGAGATATGACTTTAGTTAGGGGTTATTTCATGTTATCCTATGTGGCTACTCTGTTAACTGTGAATTCACCTCTCTAAATAAAATCCCTCAAGATATGAAACTTCTGAAGTATATGCTTTTTCTTCTAGTGTGACCTGGGCTCCTTGGAAAGCATTGTTGTAGTATTATTATGATAAACTGAATCATGGTCTTCGTTTCTAGGAACACAACTGATATTGAGAAAATGTTGTGTATCCAAACTGCATCCTTAGTTACATTGGAAGTTTCTATACACTTGGATTATTCTATTGATTCGGAAACCATAGGATGTTTCAAGCTTCTCCAGCTCACTACACCACCATTTGAAGAAAAGACATAGCCTGAATGTGATTTCAAATCATCATGATATGTTTAGAAACTAGCATCTATGTATCCTCTAACTACTAGTTCCTCATATCCTCTATATACCAGTAACATATCCTTTGTATATCTCAAGTACTTCAAGATTTTTTTCACAGCTTCCTAATGAATATCTCCTGGATTAGCTTGATAATTTCCCGCCATGATTAAAGTAAAGGTAGTATCAAACCTATTACATATCATGACATACATGATATATCCCACTGCTAAGGCATAAGGTATTCTACTCGTTCTTTCAATCTCCTCCCGTTTTTGAGGAAAAATTCTCCTATAGAGATTGATACCATGTGATATTGGAAAAAAACCCTCTCTTAGACTATTTAATATTATACCTTATGAGTACATTGTTAATATATATACTTTTACTTAGCTCAATAAGTCTCTAAGATCTATCCCAATAGATCTTGATCCCTATAATTTAGGCTACTTCACCTAAGTTTTTCATGAAGAAACATTCATTCAACCAAGTCTTAACAAACTGCAAGACTTTCACTTCGTTTCCCATAATTAATATGTCACCAACATATAACACTAGGAAAATGATGATATTTCCATTAAACTTATTATAGACACATGTATCACTTTTGTTCTTGATGAAATAAATTTCTATTATGACCTCATCAAAATTAATGTTCCATGATCATGATGTCTACTTCAACCCATAAATGGATCTTTGCAACTTTCACACTTTATTGGAATTATTTAACTTAAAAATTATTCAAGTTGAGTCATATAGATGTCTTCAACCAAATTCCCACTTATAAAAGTAATTTGGACATCCATTTTTCAAATTTCACAATCATGGAAAAATGATATTGCAAGAAATATTCTGATGTTTTTAAGCATTGAAACTTGGGAGAAGGTTTCATCATAGTATATGCCTTGATGTTGCTTCAAACCCTTCACTACCAGTCTTTCCTTATATCTGTTGACCTTATTATCCATGTAAAACTTTTTCTTGAATACCCATTTGCACCCAATGAGTTGTACATCAGCTCAAGGTTCTACCAAAATACAAATTTTATTTTGATACATGGACTCCATAACATAATGTTTGGATTCTTTCCATTTAGCTACATCATTACCAATTACCCCTTCCTTGTAGGTTATAGGTTCATCATCCACAAGTAGTAATGTGTTACCTAACTTAGTGACAAAAAAACTATAATGCTCTGGTTCTCTAACATCTTGAGTAGACCTATGTAGTGCTTGTGTCTTGGAGACTTCTTCATCTCCCACTGTCTCTTTTGAAGATTGTTCCCATACAAACTCTTGTGCATCTACAACATTAACTTCACCAAAGTTAATATGTATCCCTCTATTTTCCATGGAAATTTGTTTCCTTTCTTGAAATATGGCTTGTCTTTCTATAATTAATTTTATATATGAAGGTTTATATAGGTAATATCCTTTGGTTTCATTAGGATAACGTATAAATATGAACTTCGTTCTTTTGGATGCTAATTTGTCACTTGGTATAGTATTGAAAAAATCCCTGCATCCCCACACACGTATGTATGAAAAATTGGGTTTCTTTTCACAACAAAACTCATATGGAATCCCATCTATAGCTTTATTTGGTACTCAGTTAAGGGTATATGTCACTATCTACAAGTCATATCCCCAAAAGGATAATTGAAGAGTTTCATGAATCATCATTGATTTGACCATGTCAAGTAAGGTCCTATTCCTCCTTTCACTAACACTATCCCATTTTGTTGTATAATAATAGTTGAGTTAGAATACTATCCCACACTCCTTCAAGTGATCAATGAAATATTGGTTAGGATACTCTTTTCCTCAGTCTAAGAAAATTGCCTTAATCTTCTTACCAATCTAGTTTTATACTTCATGTCGGTATTCCATAAACATCTGATGGGAATATAACTTATACCACATTAAGTATATTTGTCCATAAATACTATAGTCATCTGTAAAAGTAATGAAGTACAAAAACTCTCCCCATGAATCTACTAAAAATGGACAACATATGTTAGTATGAATTAATCTCAATGATTCACTAGCTCTTTATCCCTTTCCAGAGAAGTGTACTACAGTAATTTTCCCTTGTAAACAATCATTACATACATCCAAGGGTTTTAACTCAACTGAGTCTAAAAACTCTTCTTGATGTAATTTCTGTAATCACTTCTCATTTACATGAAAAAATGTTGAAGTGCCAGAGGCAGGTGTTGAATGAGTCATGTTCACTAGTTTTGTCATAGATTTTTATTATTGGGTTTTCAAGTTAAAGTGTATACAAACCAATGTTAAGATGTGAAATACCATTACACATGTTATATTTATAAAAAATAACACATTTATTTTCAAACTTGAAATAAAATCCCATAGTGTCCAGACTTGACACTTATATTATGTTTCTAGTAACTAAAGAAAAATAAAACAATTATTCGGTATAAGAACCAAACCACTAAGCGATGTCAGATGATAATCTCCCACTACCAAGGATGCTATACTCGCACCATTTGAAGCCTGAAGATCCACTTATCCTTTTGTATTCTTCTTGAATCTTCATGATTCTTATATATGAATAAAAATGTCTGAGAGACATGTTTTATCCAATAACCAACTTGTAGATAATGTCAGATTGTATTCAATGAAAAAATACATTAAGTAGAAGTGTCACCTTACTTCTTCTTCTCAGCTCTACAATTCTTCTTATAGTGGGATTTCTTTCCACATAGAATGAAAATAGCCTCCTTCTCATTGACTTCCCTATATGTATTTGGATTTTTTGAATGACGGTGCATTAGTGTATTTGTCTTGGAATTATCCTTTTACCCCTTAGACTTTTCATTCCTCTTCTTGTTCACAATAAGGACTGAATATTTGGTATTTTTCATATCCTTATCATCTATAAAACTAAATCCAAAAGATCTGGGAGTGAATTTGTCATGTTATTCATATTATAGTTAACAATGAAAGTCGATAAGCTTGAAGATAAAGAGTCAATAATGAGATCTGTCGCTAGTTCTTAGTTCAGTTTGAACCCAAGAGATTCAATTCTCTCAATGTACCAGATCATCTTGAGTGTATAAGGTCTTTCATGATTTCTTTTTACTAGGAAAACCTATACAGTGAACTAGAAATCTCATACATTTATTTCTTTTCTCTCTTCTGATATAATTGTTAGAGATCAGTCAGAAAATTGTAGGCACCTTCATCCTTATGAATTTTCTATAATTGAATATACATTGATGAAAACAAGACACGTTATTCATATAGTGTATCATCTACACAATTTTTTCCATTTATCTTTATTTCTCTTGTTTTCTTCATGAGGAGTCTTAGCAGGTAGTGAGGACTCCAGCACATAAAGCTTCCTTTCTTGGCGTAGTACTATGCACAAGTGCCTATACCACTCCTAGAAGTTATGGACTGTAAAAATATTTTATTTATCTGGTATGGATCACATTAATAATGTTCCATTGGTGTTGGAGATTTCCATTATGATCTAAAATAAATAAATTTAGCAGTTAGTACTTTATCTTGATTACCTTTAAGATATTTTTGATTAATTAATTATTAAATCATTAAATATATTCCACTATTTTATCAAACCATAATATCCCTCATTATTAGATACAAAATACCCTATCTTTTGAATATTATAGTGGAAAAGATCATTTAAACCTCTCCTCATAGTCTATAAGCTTTGTCTATGCCACTATATGGACAGTTTCTAGGTAGTCTCTAGACTGACCAATTGCATTAACTCGCAGTTCCTTGAACTGTTGAGTAAAGTCCCATATTATTAGAATAGTAACCATTATTCCCTCAATTATTTGCCTCCAAATTGATATAAATCTAGCTTTGGATACTTTTTTTCTTCCAAATTTAGTCATGTAAACCCATTACTCTCATAATAACTCCTTGTTAGTAGGATACAACCTCAACTTGGGCTGATGAGCACCTCAAGCACCCGGTTTTATTCAAATTTGAGAAACAGAAGGAATTATGACTTAATATATTTTTTTCAATGCTTTCCTATAGGGTGAACCTATTCATTCTATAGCAGTTTACATTGTTCCCCGCATTACCACTTGTCAAATGTAGGAAACATTCATCACTTTTTTGGTGATGTCTACTCCTTGATCGAAATGGGATGATCGGATTTCAGTTCCTCCTTCTAGGGATTACTACTTGGAATTAGTCACCTAGTATGGGTATCCCTCATAGATTTGAGTTGCAGTTCATGAAACTCATTCCAATGCCATCTCTTTGTGGATGTGATGAGCGTTATTGCACACACTCTTGAAAATAATTATTTGTGATTTTACTAAGTGAAGCACAGTGGATGACCTAGGTCGTTATCTTAAGGAGGAATTGAATTAAAAAACCTTTAATATGCTTGAATAAAACCAAAAAAAATTAAATAAGTGAAGACAAATGAAACACAAGATGTGGTGGTTTGGTTTTGTGACTTTCAGACAATACACTAAACAAGAGAATGAGATAGAACAATAAAAGACACAATTTTTTAAAATAATTATATGAGAATACATAGATGATCTAATATTCCCCCTTAATCATTCATTTATCCTTATCCCATATGATTATAATTCATTAAATTGTAATCCATTAACCTTTTCAACCCCCGAACCCTATAGAAATTAACAAGACTACAAATTTGTGAAAATGAGACCTAGGTTAACCTCAGGACCACCAATGGAAGCACCCTACTTTGATAGCGATCAAAAGGAAAACTTGTGGTCAGTGGCCAATTAGGGAATCATATCTTACCAGGAGTGGATAATTAATAGAGTTTGGGATGAAACTTAAACTCTACAATTCTATCCTGAGTTGATTGGAGTTTGCAGTTTAAGTTTCACTCTCACGATTTACACAAGCCCGACCACGCGGTCAAATGAAAGTCGATCGAGTAACATAAAAATTAAAACTAAATTAATTTATCACAATTTATGAATTATTGTATGTTTATGGATTCAAAATTAATAAATGAAGGGACTATGGATTAGATCAACTATGAAAGATATCACACTTCCATGGGCAGAGTTGTCATCGTGGAGACATTTTTCATAAGAAATGGATTGATTGGGGAACAACCAATCTCATATCCACTCTTATATTTCAAACCAAGAAGAAGAATAATAAATTAAAATAAAAAAACACATAAGATTAATTGAAAAAAAATTCAAGATACAATCATGAAAGCAAAGAAATACAAAGAGGAGGTGGATGAGGAGAGCCTTCTTGGAAGAGATGTTTTTACAAGGCCTTATTTCTTCAAATAGTTGTCAGGGGATCCCAAGAGACACATTTTCAGTAAAAACTTACCAATTACTCTAAAAACCCTCCCAAAAAGTGAAAATATTCATTAAATAGAGTTTGGTAGGGCTAGGGTTACATTCTTTTTTAAGTGTGAAAGGGAAATTCGGAAAAATTGTTTAATCCCACTTACACAGAATAGTTGACCTCCAAAACGCATGAATTAGTTGGCCTTATAGAAGGATTATTTTTTCATGATCATGTCTCTGAGCTTTCCTCAAAATTTTGGCCCAATGCAAGCCTATATACAGAAGATACGACCCAAATGGTGAAGTGATTTCCAATATGGATAGTTTAGTCAAACTTTGTCTTCATGGGAATTTTACTCCACTCCAATGCACGATCCATCTCACATGTTCTAAATATAATTTATTTCTCATTACGTCAGGAACATAGTTACAAAACATCAATTCAAAATAATTTACAAAAAAATATTTATGCCTAAAATACTATAGTGAATTTTAAAAGGGTAAAACTAGAATTTCCATCAAATTTTCACATGAATGATCTAATCCCAAATATTCTATAAATTAACATATTTAGCACAGTGTGAGAAAGTTATTTCATTTATATCAATAAAATATTCAATAAAATTTTGTTTTATCAGGATGTTGGTTAATTACGATGCTTTTATCTAAACATTCCAAGGGGTCTAGTTAGGGCATCAACCTTCAGTTAGAAGAGTAGTCATGTTGATAATTTGTAGCACTTCTTGGCACTAGAACATTGGAACATATGTATTATTCCTCGTAAGAGGGATTCTCAAGGTCACAAAACTCGATGCATCCTATAGCGATCACAAGGTATCTTATGATAGAGGCATGTCTTCTAATCCTTAGGTATCCCATGTTTAACTTGGGGTAGGCCATGAGTTTAATATCCCATGGGGATGAGGTGATATCGATTGGAACATCCCATGGAGATGGATCAGAGAGGTTGACCCTTATGAGGGAACACCTAAGAGGTTTGCCAGATGTATGGATCAGAACGCCCAATGAGAGCGGACCTCTGATGGTGTGTATCATAAAGAGAAGGTGTCACACTATGAAATATGATCTATACACTGTTGAGGGAGTATTAATAAGGTTAACTCCAAAGAGTGGGACACCAAGGTTTACCATTGGCTAAGATTGATCCTCCGGGAGGCTTCCTATATACCCTATATAGAAGATAGGGATCAAAACCTAAAAAGTTCGAAAAAGTGATGGAATTAGGGCTAACACATGGATAGATTCCTTTCGCATGAGGATCACTCTTGGTTGGATGAATATGGATTGTGTTGGTATTATGCATGGTTAGCTTCCTGAGTGCTGCTGAGAGAAGCTTTGAGGTGAATGGGGCTTACACATTGAGATGACCCAAATGGATGACATGATCTCACTAAGATGTGGAAGCTTGGGTAAGAATCAAGATGGATATGGATGAGGTACAAATTGAATAAATGGAATGGATGGAGTGTGAGGGGTGATGGGATTGAACCTCATAGAGGCTTCTTACGTACCCTGTGTAGAATACAAGGATCAAATTTCATGTAGTTCTGATAAAAAAAAGATGGGATTTAACCTTAGGGAGTATTCTTTCATACCTTGTGTAGAAGAGAGGGATCAAAACCCACGTAGTTTGAAAGGATGATGAGACACCTAAGAAGGAGGCCTATGAAAATGGAGTGCATAAATGGGGACCCAAATTAAGTGGAACCTCTAGACTGGGGCATGATTCTCCTGATACATGGAGACTCAAGGGAAAACCCCGGATGAGAATGAATGATGGGATTGAACTTTAGGGAGCCTTCCTACGTACACAGTGTAGAAGACAAGGATCAAAGTACACATAGTTCCAGAAGGGGTAATAGAAGTTGGGCTTAGACATGTATAGATACCCGTAGACATGTTGGTTGAGGCTGGGTCACCTAGGAAGGCGTCTCAGATGGAATATGGGGGATGTGGTTTAATGTCAAGATCTTACTAGGACGTAGCAGCCTAGGGTAAAATTAGGATGGATGATGGATTAAATGGGTGATAGTGGATGGATCAGAACACCCTATAGAGGTTGATTCAGTGGGATGTTCCCCATAAATGGAATATTTCATGTCATAAGGGTACATACCTAGGTTAAATCACCAAATTTTATCAATTTTTGGGATTGAACCTCAGGGAGGCTTCATACATACCCTGTATAGAAGATAGGGATCAAAACCCATATAGTTTGTAATGAAGGGGATTGAGGATTACTCCAATAGGGATGCTCAGAAGAAGGGTGTCATAGTCACTAATAACTGCTAAGACCACATGAGTCATTCTTGGTGTGAGAAACAAGAGGTGGTAGTAGACTAGACGGTCACATCATGAAAGATGTGTCAGTGAGCGATGATGTGGAGCTTACACATGGAAGATTTCTGAGGAGGATGATATTATATGTTATGAGGATCTCATTCCATAGAAAGAAGAGTATGTTCCATGTCATTCATACACATGGAATCCTATAAAAAGAGGTGTGGGGCTTACATGGGGACTGCCTGAGGCGCACATAGTGACAAATCCCAAAAGGAGAGGGATAAAGATATTAAGACATGGGAAACAATAGGCTTATGATGACCATACCCTTTTTTTTACCATGCATATGATTTCATTATATTTCACTCATACATGGTGACATCCTAGGATTTCCATGCATGGATATATCATAGTTTAACATCATGTATCAAGGACATGGTTTCTTTTAAGTTTAACATCTTTCAGCTCAAACATGGAGAACTAAATACTCACCCCGTGTACTTACATAACTAATACTTACCCACACTTAGGGAAGGGAATGCATCAGAAATTCCCGATAAGAGTGAGGTGGAGGAGTGGTCGATCATGGGGTCCAATTTAGCATCCTTATTCCAAAATGCAGGAGGGGTTAGCATACCTATACCAAAAAGTAAGAGGTAGGAAAATCAATAGGGGAAACCACATGAGGTACCATAAAATCACTACGTATAATATTAGAGTTCCATACAGAAGACAGTCTCGTAAATCAAGGGGATTCATGGAGAGGGGCTTCGCGAAGCTTGGGTGCTTTGTAGAGAGCTAGGTCTTCATGATGGAATGGAAATTTCAAATCATGTGAACCCTACCTAAGCACAGATTTCATGCTCAATGGAAGAGTGCTTCACGAAGGCTAAATTCTTCATGAATCCCAATGTAACTCAAAGAGTCTCCTTAATTTGAGAAATCCATAGGCCTTCGTGAAAGTCATCCCTCCCTTAGGTAGGGGTTAATATGAATAAGGAAATGTTCAGATCATGATGCTCAAGTACCTTGGATGATCTATTTTTCAGGATGGTTCACGGTGCTCTAGAGATTCGTGAAATATGAGATCGAAAGGTTAAAGGTTAGGGTAATCGTGCCTTTGAGGAGATGAGACACATACTTATAGGCAATAGGGGCATAAAATTCTTGGAGGCATGCCGCGAAGGACAAAGTATCTTTGTGAATGAGGGTGGGTCTGTTGGACTCATGGAGTAGTCCATCTCTTTTCTTAATGCAGTCATTGAGGATGTCAAACTTGTCAGAGTTCCATCAGTGCATATCATCTTTGTGGTGATGAGGGGATTCACATGGAATCTTTTTGTGGTAGACCCCTTTGATCTTTTTTGGTCTTGTTGAGCTTGAATTTTATCCCAAATGGGTGCATTCTTCCTCAACTTATCCCGGGGCACAAATTTTGGCACGAAAACATTCCCCCCTTAAAAGAGGAGATGATAAGAAAATAAGGGTTGGATTCTGAGGGTTAATCACAAAAACACACCACTGTCATGAATCTAGATTGATATGATGGTCTCACGACACTCATGAAAGTGGGTTCACCATGAAGCACGGGGGGCGCGAACGTTTCCGTGAAGCTCGGTCGACCACTGCCTATATATAGTGTGTAAGGGGGCCATTATCCATACCAAATCTCTATGAATGACTATGCATGAGCTCTATTTTCATGAATCCATCCACCCTATGATTGAAACTTTGTGAGCTGGGTTCTTCAGACCTTTTCTCTACGAATGCTACTTAGTGAACTGGGCATCACAATATGCCACTACTTTGCAACTCGAGCATAGATCAGTGAGTCTCTATGAACTAGTGCTCTGCAAACCATCTTCATGAGTAGTCTCTGCAAACAAGTCCTAAAAAATCTATTAAGTCCCAGATCCAATGACTACTCATGAATATACTCCAAAGGTTCTTGAGGATGCTTCCTAGAGAGAAGATACGATGAATAATATCATTATCAACAAGTATGTATAGAGCCATTTGGACCATGAATCACTTATACAACTAATTTAAAATTTTATATGGAATATACTATGTAAAAGAGGCTACATTTTTATGAATTCGGTCTAAGAGATGATGTCTTCATACAACTATCTAGCATGGACGGACCAACTTACTGGTTCAGGGGCACACCAGGGTAGTATTAATGGCATCAAGATACTAACAGCCATGTCTAGGTGTATCATTCTCCTATTACAACATAATGACTCTACAAACACCTCAAAAACATCGATGAGATACTTTTTTAGGAAGATACATTTCCATCATAGTATAATACCATCATCAAGGTGGGGCTAGGGAACCTGTATAAATGATGGAATGATTATTATGATCAATTACAGGGAGACAAATTCATAGAGTAATGGTCCAAGGAATACTGACCATGTGTGTCCTATACATAGTTTGGGATAGTGTTGAGGTGAGTGGGTCTATATGAAGCAGCATGAGCTACTTAGTTTTACATCTACCAAATGTGGGGAATCATACCTGAACTGCTGATCTGATGGTCATTGGACACCAACACATTTCACATTCATCATGGAGAAGTCGACATCAGCCATTGGGATATCCATCGGATTTCTAGAATCCCGATTCTGGGGGTCATGTACGAAAATTTTTCCCAACAGAGAATGCATGGGAATATGAAGATCAAATTCCATGTATAGTGAAGGCATTGCTGGATTTGGTGCTGGGCACTGATAAGGATAACTGGGCGATAAAGGACATTCACTTTAAGAAATAGTTTTTCTATTTCTGGAACTTCCTATTAAAGGTTCTGATTCTCACTCAAATTTACCCAAGAGAAGAAGGTAAGACGGTCCTTGTAGTTTAGCTTGGGTTATCGAATCCACAGAGACCTAAGAAGAAACCTATAGACACGTACATTCTATGGACTGTTTTTGGATATGAAGTGGACAACTTGGATTGATTTTGGATGGTTTTTAAAGATACATAATAGATTTAATTGAATTCAATTTAAAAGAATGAGTTGATCCTAGGTTATCACTCAGGGTGGATTGGACGTATTTTCTTTTTAATGATTTCAATTTCTTAAATTTGAGATGGGTTCATTTAAGGAGATAAAACAACATCATCACTTACTGGTTTAATGCCTACACCCTTTAATACTAATCACCTATACACTTGAAGGATCAATGTTTTGAGCACTTCAAGGTAAAGGTTTGTATTAGCACTTGAAGTGTGTGGCCTTAAATTCAACAAGGACGATGGAGTTTAAAAATCATCAAATAAAAATCTCAATTAAAGAAGTGATTATACATTAATGAGGTGATAAATAACATCCAATCCAGCCCCTTGATACTCCCTTGGATCAACCCTTAAAAGAGTTAGCCCTAAATTGATGACATGTCTTCAACGGAAGCGGGAAGTAGACTTACAAGGGTGGAATTGAAGAAGGAAAAACAACAACAACAAAAAAAGATCACTCCTCCGTTGTGTGATAAATATCACAAAGTATGGTGTGAATAAATCCACACCTTGAACCAACGGTATCAACGTGATAAGTAGAATAACATAATAAGAGTAAATTAAGAACTTTTATTAAGAAACTAAGGTGAATTAAACAACTTACATGAGAAGGAAATGCGATTACAAACACAAAGCGGCAGCATAACACTACAATGAAACCAAGCACCAAAGATCCTTCCATCATTCAACACCACTACCTTAAATAGGAATTTTTGAGCCCTTGGGTCGAGCCTCCAATAGTCCAAGTCTCCTCAATTAATTGTGGTAGGCCATAGGTGGGTGGAAAGTAAGGGAGAGTTGATTTTTCCACCCTTGACCCGAGGTGGCAGCCAGCTTTCCTTCACCGAACAGACTCGTCTGAAAGACATTCTGGATGGCCGAATCATAGTGTTCCATAGAAGAATAAAATGGATCTCTAGATGTCTTCTAACCTCCTGTAAAATTTGGGCCCATTTGAAGTTGCTTATTCTGCGATATGATAAAATTAGTGGACTGTTTTTCTGGGCCGCAGAATCTGGACCAGAATTGTATCTCTAAGTTGGGACGCCTTAATGACCACCATATAGGCCGAATTAGCATTGGATCATGAAGAGTTATTTGTTTATATAAATATCTTATAGAATCCCAAAAAATTTGGGATTCATTTGGCCTGTATGTTTGGCCCCACAGTCTCATCGGTGGGATAGTGTCCAATCTGCCTTCTCTAGAATTGCTTCCTTTCACCACAAAATATCCCCATCTTCTTCCATGAATTCTCCATTGATCCATGAATGAAACATGTTCACATTGGAGTGTAGATAAATTTACAAAAATATCGAATTAAAATATGTATAATCAGATGAATCATTGGGTACTTCAAATGATGTTCAAAAATGTACCACATAATAGTGCAATTTAAGAAGGTATTACAATCATAATGTGAAATGATGTTCAAAGTGTAAAATTCACTAAAATGGTGTTTATGAATAATAAGGCACATGAATATTATATATATTAACAATGAATATTAGCCTCATTTAGTGGCTAATCACACCCCCCAACTTGAGTTTTGCTAGTCCCGAGCAAAATATATCTCAACAATATGAAATTCGAATTCCCTTTTCCAAAAACATTTTAATACACAATGATCACCAAAAACCCTTATACCAAACAATCATGAAACCCATAAAAATATTTTAATACAAGATAGGTTCATAAGAAGATCCCAATCCCAAGACCATTCCTTTGTTCAAATTCATTGCCATATTTCATCCAATATCAATTAAGTATGAGGATGTGTTGTGCATCACAATAGACATGGGGGTTCATCTTTATTCAAGGGGGAAATTATGGAAGCGCTAGGTGGAATCACATTTTAATATTAAGATGAGTATTCAGTTTTTTTGTATACTTTTTTTTTGTTTTTTTTTTGTTGTTTTTTTTGTTTTGCAATTTTTCCATGGTAATTGAAGTTGCACTCAAAAGAGTCAACCCCTGTAGTGAGACTTTGCCGATGACTCTCAGGCTCAAAGACCTTAGGGCACCAAGTGAATCCCACATACTCGGGCATCATCTCGAGTTAACTCAGTCAAAAACAAATTCAAATTACCAAAAATAGAGATAAAATTACTAACTCTGGGACAGACAACTATGGAGTCACGATCCCCAAGTGCCGAAAGCCACGCATTAGGTCATTTCATTGCTCTACGCGCAAAAAAATTTAATTTTTTTTTGAATACTCATATTAAACTAAAATGATCACCAAACCTATGCTATTTATTTAGGGGATCCCATGAACTTAAACTAAAACCCCACTATCCAAAGGACGTACATTGTGAATTTTTTTTATTTGGATGAAAATATAAATGATGAAATATCACATTGGACAGCCACACTTTCCAAAATCTATGCTCATTAAATTATACAAGGATTAAAATCAGAATCAGGGTATTCTAAATTATTTGATATTCAGTTTCAAAGTGTGCAATGTGTATTACCATGTTTAAAGTTAAAGGAATTTTTCCTTCCATTTAATTTTTTTTCAAATCGTTCATTTTTTTACACAAAAGCATTTTTTTTATTTTATCTCTCCCCCCAACTTAAAAAAACATTGTCCCCAGTGTTTAAAGAAATAAAAAATTAGAAGGAGTAGAGGAAGATAATGGAACTTCAAAAAGGAAATTGAAACTGAGGATCATGGAATGAAATCACCTGGTGGTTGAAGCTGAAGTTCTTGCTTCTCCAAATTAGTCCTTTGATCTCTTAGGGTATGTAGGCACCTCCTTGATTGAACATGTATCACCCAAAATAGTACCTAAACAAAAATAAGAACAAACCAGAAAAAACAAACAACACAACGACTTATTTAATTCCAAGTATCATCATTTTTATGGTTTTTCCTGTTTTTTTATTTTTTATTTTTTAAAATCAAACTAATGATTCATTGTCTTCTTTTTAATTTTCTGGGTAAGTTATTACTCAGGGATCACACCGTGTGACACGGATGAATACGATTCTCCCCTTTCATACCCATCCATACTCATAATAGAAGAACAGGTCAATAGTCCTTTTTTTAAATGTAAAAATGATTAATTAATCCTATTTAAAATATAAAGTTTATTAAAACAACAAAATTATAAGAAACTTGAAAACCATGGGTTTCCTCCCATGCAGCGCTTTGTTTAACGTTGTTAGCCCGACATGGACCCTAAATCTATCAATTTTTTCCTTGTTCATAGGTTGGCTCAGTTAACTCAACCTCTATTTCCTGTTTATTGAATGATTCAATGAATGGTTTTAACCTTTGACCATTGACCTTGAAAATGTAACCACTTGTGGGATCTTGAATCTCTACTACCCCATGGGGGAATACATGATGCACTATGAAAGGTCCTGACCATCTAGACCTTAACTTTCCCGTATGTAAATGAAGTTTTGAACTATACAAGAGCACAAGTTTTCCCGGTTCAAAATGTTTGACCTTGATATTCCTAGATTAGTAGGCTTGAACTCTATCTTTATTGATCCTTGAATTTTCATAAGCCTCCATCCTTAGTTCCTCCAGTTCATTGAGATCTAATTTCCTTTTTGTTCTGGCCAATGATAGATCATAATCCATTTTCTTAATTGCCCAAAAGGCCTTATGTTCAATCTCCACTGGAAAATGGCATGCTTTACCATAAACCAACCTATATGGGTACATTCCTAAAATGGTTTTATATGCAGTTCTATAGGCCCAAAGAGCATCTAAGAGTTTCTCAGACCAATCTTTCCTAGAGAGGTTGACAGTTTTTTCAAGAATTTTCTTAATTTACCTATTCGCTAACTCAGCTTGACCATTGGTTTGAGGATGGTATGCAGTGGACACTTTATGAGAAATACCATACTTAGACATGAGTGAAGAGAATGGGAGGTTGCAGAAATGGGTTCCTTGATCACTGATTATAGCCCTAGGAATTCCAAATCTTGAAAATATGTTCTCTTTTAGAAATCGAATCACAACTTGATGATCATTGGACTTAGTTGGAATGGCCTCAACCCATTTTGAGACATAATCAACAGCTAAGAGTATGTAGAGGTATCCCCAAGAGTTTGGGAAGGGACCCATGAGGTCAATTCCCCAACAGTCAAATATTTCAACCACTAAGATGGGAGTGAGTAGCATTTGATTTCTCATTGTGATGGACCCTACTTGTTGACACCTAGGACAGCTTTGACAAAATGTGTAGGAGTCCCTTGAGATGGTGGGCCAAAAAAGACCACATTGAAGAATCTTAGCAGATGTTTTCTTAGAGGAAAAGTGACCTCCACATGCCTCACTGTGACAAAATTTAAAGATGGACTCTTGTTCAGATTCTGGAACACACCTCCTAATGACTTGGTCAGGGCAGAACTTATAGAGGTATGGATCATCAAACACATAGTGTCTAACATCAGAAAGGAATTTCCTTAGAGCTTGAGTCCCTAAGAATTTTGGAATGACTCCTGTCACTAAGAAATTTGCTATGTCAGCATAAAAAGGGAAGTCACTCACAGAGTATAGGTGTTCATCAGGAAACAAATTAGACACAGAAAGGTGATTTGAGTTGTCTTTGAATTCCATCCTAGAGAGGTGATCAGCTACAACATTTTCAACTCCCTTTTTATCCTTGATTGTGAGGTCAAATTCTTGTAAGATAAGGACCCACCTAATCAGTCTAGCCTTAGAATATTTTTTTTGGAAGAGGTATATTAGTGCAGAATGGTTAGTGAACACAGTGATGGGGGATCCTAAGAGGTAGGACCTAAACTTCTCTAAAGAAAACACAATAGCAAGTAACTCCTTTTCAGTAGTGGTGTAGTTTATTTGGGCATCATTTAAGGATTTGCTTGCATAAGCAATTACATAAAGAGTTTTATCACAACGTTGTCCTAACACAGCTCCAACAGCAATGTCACTGGAATCACACATAAGTTCAAAAGGAAGGTTCAAATTTGGAGATTTCATAATGGGAGGAGAGGTGAGAGAGGATTTGAGGGTTGAGAATGAACCCTCACAGCTTTCTGTCCAAACAAATGGAGCATCCTTTACTAGGAGAGCACAAAGGGGACGAGATATTGAACTAAAGTCCTTGATGAATCTTCTATAGAAACCAGCATGTCCTAAGAAAGACCTCACTTCCTTGACAGTTTTGGGTGATGAAAGTTGACGAATGATGTCAACCTTTGATTTATCAACTTCAATCCCCCTACTCGAGACTAGATGGCCTAGAACAAGTCCCTCTTTAACCATAAAATGGAATTTTTCCCAGTTTAGGACCATATTCTTTTCTTCACATCTTGACAAGACTCTCTCCACATTCTGCAGACATCCCTCAAATGTATCCCCAAACACAGAGAATTCATCCATGAAGACCTCTAGAAAATCCCCTACCGTGTCTGAGAAGATTCCCATCATGCACCATTGGATGGTTCCAGGGGCATTGCATAACCCGAAGGGCATGCGTTTGAAAGAAAAGGTTTCGAATGGACATGCGAATGTAGTCTTCCCTTGATCCTCTAGGGAGACCTCAATTTGATTGTACCCCGAGTACCCATCTAAGAAACAGTATAAGGCATGACCTTCCACTCTCTCAAGGACTTGGTCAATGAATGGTAAGGGAAAATGGTCCTTCTTGGTGAATGAGTTTAGCATCCTGTAGTCAATGCAGACCCTCCATCCACTACTCGCCCTTGTTGGAAGAATCTCTCCATCCTCATTGGTTATCACTGTGATTCCGGACTTTTTTGGAACCACTTGGATTGGGCTCACCCACTCACTATCAGCTATGGGATATATGATACCAGCTTTTAAGAATTTCATATGTTCCTTCCTTACTACCTCCATGAGATTAGGATTGAGTCACCGTTGAGGTTGACGACATGGCTTTGAATTAGATTCCAAAACAATCCTATGAGTCCCGATAAGTGGGCTAATCCCAGGAATATCAGAAAGGGTCCAACCAATGGCTTTCTTATGCTTCCTAAGGACATCTAGAAGCATCCTCTCATGATTGGATTCAATAGAAGAATAAATGACACTAGGATGTGTTTGATTTTCCCCTAGGAAGGCATACTTTATTGCAGCAGGAAGTTCCTTCAATTCAAGATCTAGTTGGTTCATAATTTCAGCAGAAGATTGGGACATTGGATCAAGATCAATTTCTTTTTTTAGAGTTTCAGATAGGATTGATTCCCCACATGTAGAAGTTTCAGATACTAGATTGGCTTGATCAGATTTAGGGGAGGAAATTGGAGTGGTCTCCATGAAAGTGGTTTCTTGAAATGTTTAACTAATTGTTGGACCTAAGACTTCATCATAAGAGAAATTTGAAAATGATTCAAGCCAAGGAGATAAACTTCCTTCATATGAACAAAGGAAATCAATCTCATTCTGACTTAAACATTCATTAAATATTCCTTGATGTTCCATGGATTCATTATCAATGCTTCCTATCATGTTTACTTCATGAATGTCCTCGTCATCCCCTATTTGTGAGCTTGCATTATATATGTTCAAGTCTAGACTCATATTCCCAAAGGTGATGGTCATGTTCCCATTTCGGACTCAGATAACAGAGTTGATTGTTGCAAGGAAAGGATGACCAAGGATGATTGGGGTTTGTTCCTTATTTCCTAAGTGTGGATGGTTGTCAAGGACAATGAAATCAGCAGGGTAGATGAATTTTTCAACCTTTACCAGAACTTCCTTTAAAATATCCTTTGGAGCCCTAATGCTACGATCAGCAAGTTTAAGTGTTACATATGTGGGTTGGAGTTCTTCTAGGCCTAACTGGCAGTACACAACATATGGGATGAGATTGACACTAGCACCTAGGTCACACAAGGCCTTGACAACTTTGCTTTCTCCTAGTTCAACATTGATGTAAGGGCAACCTGAGTCTTTCAACTTAGGAGGAATGGTCCCTTGAATGGTGGTACTCACATTAGCAGCCAAAAGGACTTGGTTTTTATGTGAAAAATTTCTTTTAAAAGTACACAAGTCCTTAAGGTACTTTGAGTAGGCAGGTATGGTTTGGATTGCATCGAGAAGGGGTATGTTCAACTTGACTTGTGAAAAGATTTCCCTCAATGTTTCACTCAGTTCAGGCTTGGTTTTCTCCCTCATGCATTGAGGAAATGGTGCAGGTTATGGGGTTGTTTGTTGAAGAGTTGTTTCCTTGATAATGTTATCAGTTTCCTCAGTTTGATCTTGTGGTTCATTTGAATTTTCATCCAAGTTTGAATCTTCAAGTGGGTTCTGAATTAGTTGTTCAGGTTTCTCAATTTATTTCCCACTTCTTAAAACAGTCACAGCCTTTAGTTGTTCATGAGTTGTTTGAGCACAACTTGACTCTCCCCTTGAAGTTGAGGATGGTACCGCCTGAGTAGGAATGGGTTCCTTTCCGGTTTTGATGGATTTAAGTTCTTGTTTTAGGCAAGATACCTTTGAGTTCATCCTCTCCATTTGTTTTCATAGTTGTTCTAATAGGCTTTGTGGAATAGTTTGGGTTGGTGCTTGAGAAGATTGCTTTATCCCAGGGGGATATTTTGGAAGTGGTATGGTTTGTTGAAAATGGACCGGTGGCTGTTGGTATTGGATAGGTTGGGTTTGGAACTAGTTATGGGTTTGGTAGTTCTGATGGGGGTAAGGATTTTGTCCCTGTGGTTGGCTAGGTTGTTGGTTATCTTTCCATCAGAAGCCTGGGTGGTCGTTATACCTTGGGTTGAAGGTGTTTTGGTATTGAGGCTTTTGAAAGTTCAAATCATTTACTTCCGTTGGGGGTCCTCATAAGATAACATCCTTGATGGATGGAATGGTTGGGCAGTTGTCTGTCTTATGGTCATGTTTGTCACAAATTGTGCAAACAGGGTCAATAGTTTGGATTTCATGGACTTTCCTAAGGTCTATCTCTTCAACCTTCCTAGAGAGTGCTGCGAGTTTAGCCTTAAGGATTTCCTCTTCTCTAAGTGTATAAATTCTAGTAGTTCTTTGTGGCTTTTCAGAATAAGGTGAAGTTCCCCATGTTTTTCTTTCAGAAAGGCTTTCTAGATACTCGTAAGCATCATTTGGGGATTTGTTTTTAAAGGTTCCATTACACATCATGTCAATGAATTGTTTGTCCCCCGGACCCAACCCTTCATAGAAAATTCTCACTTGTTCAGGAATAGAAAAACCATGGTGTGGAACGATGTTTAGAGTTTCTTTGAACCTCTCCCATGTTTAATAGAATGACTCTCCCTCTTTTTCAAAAAAAATTGGATACTCTTTTTAAGTGCAATTGTTTTATGGTGGGGAAAGTATTTTTTGTAGAATTCTCTTTGTAGTTGGTCCCAAGAGTTGATGGATGATGGTCTCAAATTGTTTATACAATTTATAGCTCGATCCTTTAAAGAAAAAGGAAATAGCCTCATCTTAGCTGATTCTAGTTGATGTGTGGGACACATGGTTTCTACAATGTCATTGAACTTCTTAATGTGCAGGTAGGGCATCTCAGACTCCATTCCATGGAATGTGGGAAGGTGGTTTAGGACATGGGGTTTAAATATGTAGTTGGAATCTCCTAGGGAATTGTTTTTAATGCATGAGAGGGAATTGGTCTAGGAAGGTGTGAGGTAGTCATTCAGGGTTTGATCAATTGCATTCCCCAAGTTTGGGGCTGCCTCATTTGGGTTTCCATTTTGGTTCCCACCCGGGTTTATGAGTTGGTTTCTTTGAAGACCTTCCATTGAAATTGGCTCAATTTTGGACTCTAGAGTATTAGGAAGATTAGTATCTAATGGAATGAGTTCCCTTGGTGTACTTGACTCCCCAACCCCAGGACTATCCACCCTAACTAGACGGTTTGATTGATCGCGGGTGTAGGCGAACATGCGCCAAAAGAAAAAAAACGAGAAAGGGACAAGATAAGAGAATTTGGATGAGAAAAGAAGAAATGGGGGAGAATAGAATGGGTGTTTAGATGACTTACTTGGGTCCCCAGAAACGGCACCAAAATTTTATTCTCACTCAAATTTACCCAAGAGAAGAAGGTAAGACGGTCCTTGTAGTTTAGCTTGGGTTATCGAATCCACAGAGACCTAAGAAGAAACCTATAGACACGTACATTATATGGACTATTTTCGGCTATGAAGTGGCCAACATGGATTTATTTTGGATGGTTTTTAAAGATATCTAATAGATTTAATTTAATTAAATTTAAATGAATGATTTGATCCTAGGTTATCGCTCGGGGTGGATTGGACGTATTTTCTTTTTAATGATTTCAATTTCTTAAATTTGAGATGGGTTCATTTAAGGAGATAAAAAAACATCATAACTTACTGGTTTAATGCCTACAACTTTTAATACTAATCACCTATACACTTGAAGGATCAAAGTTTTGAGCACTTCAAGGTAAAGGTTTGTATTAGCACTTGAAGTGTGTGGCCTTAAATTCAACAAGGACGATGGAGTTTAAAAATAATCAAATAAAAATCTCAATTAAAGAAGTGATTATACATTAATGAGGTGATAAATAACATCCAATCCAGCCCCTTTCTACTCCCTTGGATAAACCCATAAAATAGTTATCCCTCCATTGATGACATGTCTTCAACGGAAGCGGGAAGTATACTTACAAGGGTGGAATTGAAGAAGGAAAAACAACAACAACAAAAAAAAGATCACTCCTCTGTTGTGTGATAAATATCACAAAGTATGGTGTGAATAAATCCACACCTTGAACCAACGGTATCAACGTGATAAGTATAAGAATAGAATAAGAGTAAATTAAGAACTTTTATTAAAAAACTAATGTGAATTACACAACTTACATGAGAAAGAAATGCGATTACAAACACAAAGCGGCAGCATAACACTACAATGAAACCAAGAACCAAAGATCCTTAAATCCTCCAACACCACTGCCTTAAATAGGCATTTTTGAGCCCTTGGGTCGATCCTCCAATAGTCCAAGTCTCATTAATTAATTTTGTTAGGCCATAGGTGGGTGGAAAGTAAGGGAGAGTTGATTTTTCCACCCTTGACCTGAGGTGGCAGCCAGATTTCCTTCACCGAACAGACGCATCTAAAATACCTTCTAGATGACAGAATCAGAGTATTCTATAGACGAATAAAATGGATCTATGGATGTCTTCTAACCGTATGTAAACTTTGGTCCCATTTGAAGTTTCAGATTTCGAGATATGATAAAATTAGTGGACTGTTTTTCTGGGCCGAAGAATATGGCCCAGAATTGTATCTCTGACTTGGGCCGCCTTAATGACCACCATAGAGGCATAATTAGCATTGGATCATGAAAAGTTATTTGTTCCTATGCATGTCTTCTAGAATCCCACAAAAGTTTCGATTCATTGGGCCTGTATGTGGGGCCCCACGGTCTCATTAGTGGGCTAGTGTCCAATCTGCCTTCTCTAGAATTGCTTCCTTTCATCACAAAATATCCCCATATTCTTCCATGAATTCTCCATTGATCCCTGAATGAAACATGTTCATATTGGAGTTTAGATCAATTTCCAAAAATATCAAATTAAAATATTTATAATCAGATGAATCATTGGGTACTTCAAATGATGTTCAAAAATGTACCACATAATAGTATAATTTAAGAAGGTATTACAATAATAATGTGAAATGATGTTCAAAATGTAAAATAAACTAAAATGGTGTTTATGAATAATAAGTCACATGAATATTATATATATTAACAATGAATATTAGCCTCATTTAGTGGCTAATCAGGTGCCAACTGAGGGATAGGAGTGACCCAAGAGGATTCTGACAAGGCCTCATACCTATCTTAGAGGAGATTAGTGATGCAGATAAGGTTCCTACTTACAGATCTTGGAGGATATCTAGTGGTAGCTGTGGGGGTATAATTTTAAGATATAACAACAACCAATAGTTAGGTTGTTCGGATTCATTGTGGAACTAATCTGTGGACGGATGCTACCAGTAAGAGATTCACCCATGGGGGTGTGACCAAGAATGTTCATAATGGTGAAAATTCTAGAAATGGGGCAGTGAATCAATCTGGGGATCCTGGTGCTAGAAAAGATGTATAAGGTGCTCTGATATATCAGTGATGTGAAGAATCCACAACGCATGTGTGGGTTACTTCACTTTCTATATATATGGGTGGCCACACACATTGGAGGATATGAATATCTAAGCCATATCCTCCCTCCAAATATCAACATTCTTCCAGTTATTCTAAACTTCTTGGGATCTTTCTGTTTAATATGGGTTGACAGATGTGCTAAGCAGGATCATCTAGGAAGATAGATTCAACTTTCACCCATTCCCTCTAATGAAGGGGGTTATAAATGATGAAAAAACATGGAATAAAGAGGTATGGTCACATCTCCTATACTTTTGAGGTAGATGTGGGTGGAAAGGGTAGACTATGATCCAATATATGAACCATAAAAGCTGCATCGTTTCACGAGGTAGTTTAGGTGCTTTATGTGACTAACTCCAAAAGTATATTTGGGGGTATGATACAAAAATCATATTTACATGATGAGGATGCTCTGTCTCATGTTCACATGGGAAGATAGAAATATGCAGAATGAGTTGCCACCATCCACTACTGCGTATGAGCTGGTTGAGGCACATGCACAGAGCTGGGGGCTGCTTATCCTAGAGATATACTAAGGCAGAGTACTATTTGAGCCAATAAGGGAGTGGTACCTACACCTCGTAAATGAGGTTGAACATCATAAAGGGGGAATTGTAGGGGTAGGGTTGATTCACATCATGGTGATGAGGCAACAACAGTAAGGTCGAAAATCCGTAGATCTTAACCAATTAGAGATAAAGGAAAAAGAGTAGAAACACAAGATCTGGTTCTCCCAGACAAGAAGACTCAATAGGAAGGGGAACCATGATGAGGGTTTTGAATGATATCTATCCAAGATCCTAGGTGATTACGCCATGTGGAAATTCCTGAGGATGATATTTTTCTTGTGGCTTGGGACACCTGGGACACCAATAGAAAGTTTCTCGACGCCGACGTGATGGGGGACCACCAAAATAGTATTGGGATGGAACTGGTGAGGATCAATTATTCTAAATATGGATTCCTTATATCCTAGAGAGAGGGGGAATGGTACATGGAAGATCTGGAAGATCTAGTGTACTCTTGAGGCATTGTACATCCAATGGAAGATCGAGTGCGGGTGCTACTAGACATGACCTCTCCCCCAAATCTTTCGATGGCTAATATGTAAGAGATATACCCCTCTCCTGATGACTCAAATAGATATTTGTAGGAAGATTATAATGAAGGAACCCTCTAGTAGAATACTTTGGTTTTAACCTTAAATTAATCCTTTTTGGAGGAAGGAGAGGTAGCAGCCTCAGAGGGCACTTCCTTGGAGGGATTCACTGAAGCTCTAGAAGTAAGATTTAACTCATTCCTTTATTATATCAACTCTCTCATGATTTATATATATATTTTTATTGGCATTTGTTTCTTGCAAGATAATCTTGCACAAGAGACTACCTTTCATGTGGATGGAGGTGTGGAAGCATACATAGAGGATCAAGACCTAGGACCTATGTCTGGGGTGATAGTGACTATAAGGCCCATTAGTGTTGTGAAGGTCAGGGTGGCCTCTCTGGAATCTTTGGATCCCTAAATCATATGCGGGGGGGCACATATTGGTATCCCAACAATGACCAAATGAGATAATGATATGCCACAACTAATATTTTTTAAGTCCCTCACATTATAGATCCACATCTATTATTGATCTATTAGGATGACTGACATGCTTATTTTCTGAACAGTGATGGGAGTAGTGGTCACTCTATTACAGGACATGTTTAGGGGATCTAGGATTCCTTTATGGATAGGGATTCTATTCCATGATGAGCTGGCCGATCGGGTAGAACAGACTACAAACTATGGTGGTACCATTGGTGAGGTGGCACCTGATGCTTGCAGGGAAAATCTTTTCAAGGTGGGATTAAGTGATGAAGATAAACCACATGATATAGATCCCAACCCATATGATATGATTCCATAGGAAGATCCAACTGCTGAATTCATAGCCACATTTTCAGAGTACAAACCTGTTGATCTAGAGAAGCTATATGGGTCTGATTCTGATGCAATTGAAGATAGTCGGGATACACAAAATTGTGCATGGAAATTGATTGAACACTTCAACAAAACACTCTAGGATCGCAGTGGATAAGACAGATGGGATCACTTCTCCAATGGTTGTGTGGTCTGTGTATTGGAGGGGTGGATGAATGATGTTTGAATATGATGATTTGGGATTACCTTGCTAATAAAATATGGGAAAGCAGTCGACATATAAACATATATTGGAATCAAGATAAGTCCATTAGTGCTCAAAAACTTCAGGAGGCTGAATAGGTGATCCAATGATTAGAAGGGCAGATGAATGATCATGCTTCCTTCTCCACCACTCAATCGAAACTGGTAGCACAATTGAGGGTTCAGTTAATGAAAGACCAGGAGTGACTAAGATAGGTATCTCAGAAAGTGGATAATCTCTAGACAGAGTAGGATCAGGTGTTGATGATGGCTGATGAACTCAATCTGAAAGTAAATGAAGAGGAAAGGGATCTCAGGTGATGATAACGGATCCTGTAGGCCACACGCCAAAGGGTGTAGGAACTTAAGTGCTCCATTGAAGGGGAAGGTCCATAAGGGGTGTGTTTTTCCAAACTTATGAAACATACTTAATGTTTGAATTGCATGCATGGACACATTCTTTCTCATTTAAATTATCGCACTTTAAGGATTTCTATGAAACAACCAATGACCAATCCCTAAGCTCACGTGGGTCATTCCTGGTGTGTGAAATAAGGGATGATCACATAATCACTCACTTTGTGTGAGATTTTTGGATAATTATTGAATACTCAGGGTTTGCTATCGTAAACTGACCACCTGAGTGTTTAGGACAAAAGGGGTTGTGAATGGAGAACATGGATTTCAGAATAACCAAATTTCATCTCCCAACATGTGTTAGTGCACGAACAAGATAATTCTAGGGGTGTTTGAATCAATCCAAACAAAGGGGAATGAAAAAGTGTGAATCAAAATTCCCAAAATTAAGAACGTAGGGTGGATGGAATATTGTTACAGGATAACTTTTGATCGTATTCAAAACATATTATCCGTACTTCTATCCTAAAATTGGGACAGAAATATGAGGGTTGATCGATGAATATATTTGAAACATGAGACCTATCTTTAAATATCATCTGATGCCTTCCGAAACGTTGGCCCAGAATGGTAGGTGAGCAGAAATGGCATATCCAGACCATTAGGGGGGGTCCATTCAGACATGAAATAGGATAAGGATCCAAATGAAGGGTACATAAAGCATGGGGTGGTGCAATGGAATGTTCAAAAGGGTTCCAAAACTCTTGAAATTATGTCATCATGACTTAGTGAACATTGGTGTAGGTGCATTGTTCTGAACAAAGTCCAAAACATCCTCCAAAAATAACCACTCCAGTAGGGGCCTAGAGTGCCTTGCAGTTCACATCATGAAAAAAAGGATGAAAGACACACAATTTAACATCATGATGTGAAGATGATGCATGGTTTAGTTTATAATCATATGGTCAGGACATGTCTCATTGTTTAACATCATGTGATAGGAACATTGCACATAGTTTAAGGTTATACTACCTAGACCCTATCCAATAGTTTAAAGTCATATGGCATTAACTATGAAGATTTCCATTTCTAAAGTAAGTGTATGGAAAGAAGGAAATAAACCCGATGTGAATAAGCCAAAGGAGGATTGCACACCACACATGTATCAAGGAACAACTAAGAAGGAAGACATATGACATGGAGGATGGAAAATATGACAGCAAAGTCCATAGTTTAAGGTTATAAAGTTTGGAATGTGATTGAGGAAAAAAACCCAAAAGGGTAATGAACATGTAGCTGGTCCCGAAGACAAAATTCCAGGGTGTCGCTACATATCCAACAAGGATATAAATCAATCCACACATAGTTCTAGACAGGGTAATTTCCCTATGTAGGTCTGACCCATACACAGAGATAGAGAGAGGGAATTACATTTTTTTTGTTTGTTTTTTATTTTCTTTTTTAAGCAGATAGACCAGGATGGAAATTTTGGGTGTCTCTACAGGAATAAAGCCATATATAGGTCTTGAAAAGTGGAATGGTAGATGACCAGTGCTAATGGGTGATTTCCTATCCGGAGAGAACACCACAATGAAGTGCCTTTTTTCATGCGGCCGAGATAATGATGCCATAGTTTAAGGTCATATGAAAGGAATTATTTAGGAATTTTAAAATCAAGCACCCAGTTTGGGAAGAGATACCCCATAGGGTACATGTATGGAATGAAAAATATAACCCTATGTGAACAAGGATCATAGAGGTCCACACCACACAACACGTTCTTAGGAGGACCATAGAAAAGATATTAGTTTAAGGTTGTAGAGTTTGGAACATAGGGGATTATATTTTAAGGTCATAGAGTTTGGTCCATAGGCTGTGAATTTCTTCTATGTTGGTACAAACCCTACCCAAAAATCCTAATCCCACATGAACCATGCTGAGTGTGGAAAATAAGTAGTGGTGTTAGGATTTCTCTATCACATGTATAAGCACAAAACAAGGGTGAGGAAATTCCAGGTTGAGAATATCTTGGTGATACCGACATTCCCACTCAACGTGTAAAAATTCATGGAGGAGAAACACTAAAGGTGTTATAGTTTCACTAGAACAAAGGGAGGTGGGAAGAATGTAAATTGAAACTTCTGAGGTCCAAATTATGGAAGGGATGACTAATAGGAAGAACCAATGTTGACCATATTCACAACATGAGGTATAAAACATCGCTAGTTAGGGGTGGGCCATTAAAATGTGGAATCAAATGTTGGCCAAATTTGAAACATAGTATTTGTTATTTGTTTCCAAAGATCCATTAGGGAGTTATCCCAAGACAGGAGGTGATCCAATGTAGCATAGATGTCACCTTTAGGGGGTCTGTATGGATGTGAAAGATAGTGGAAATCTGAACCCATAAGGACTCAAACTATGGAGATGGGTTGGGGAAATGTATGCATGGAACTCGAAACTTTAATCCCCATGATTCAGTTCATTAGAGCATTTCAGTGGTAGAAACCAACTGAACTTAGGATAAAAGACCCTAGTATTGAAAATAGTTTAAGGTCGTATTTCTTGGACCAAAGTATCATAGTATAAGGTCATAGAGTTTGGGCCATATGCACCTAGTTTAATGTCATGTTCCGAGGACATATCCATGCAGTTTAACATCATGTGTTAAAGATGATGATGTTATGCAGTTTAATTTCATGAAACCGGGAAATTACAGCATAGTTTGACATCAGGTTTTAGGGATGTGGGGAAATTTCCTTTTAAGTTTGTGTAAAAAGTACCATCAATGCAATGAATTTTAGCATCATGCATCTAGGATGTGGAATTTTATGAGGTTTATTGTCATGAAAATATGACATTGAGGAGAGATATGTATCCCCAATTGGTGGAGTGTGTGGAAAGTCCAATTACCCAACATGAATGAGGACTCCAAATATCCACATCACACCATACACTCCTAAAAGGAAAATCTAGCCAAAGGGCCAAAAGGTTTGTAATCATGCAGCTGGGCCTAAAGATAAAATGTATGGGCATCGCTAAGCATCCTATGAGGATGGGAATCAAGACACACATAGGTCTAGAAACTGGCATGGTAGATGACTGATACTAGGGGAAATTTTCTCTCAGGTGGGGACATCGATGCTACACAATTTAACGTCATGCAACTAAGACGATAGGGAAGAAATATCAATCGAAAAATATTTGTGAGTATATAAGGAATCAACCAATTTGAATGAGACCATGGTGTCCCATGCCATACCACATGATCTTGAGTAGAATTACATAGTTTAGAGTCATGATGTTTGGACAAGTAGGTGAAGCAGAAATATGTGGCATGGTATCACCCGATGTGAATAAGGCCAAATAAACCCAATACCATGAGACATATTATTGAGGAGAACATTAACATAGTTTAAAGTGAAAATTCTTGGAATAGGAAGCATGTATCTGAGAAAGAGGACATGTATAGTGTGGTAGTAATAACAAGATGTGAATGAGGCCAAAAAGGCCCATACCGTATGATAAATTTTCTAGGAAAACCCACAAACAGTTTAAAGTCATAAATCATAGACTTGGGGGAAAAGTATACCAAAGGTGATGTGTACAACATGGAAAAACAACTCAACATGAATGAGGACCACATAGGCCCACACCACACAACGTACTTCCAAGGAAAACTCAGACCAAGGGGATAAAAGGTTGAATTTTTGTCTGGGCCCAAAGAAAAAATGGCTAGGAGTTTCTATGTATCCCATGAATATGGGAATCAATCCATACACAGTTCTTGAAGATGACATGATAGATGAACGATGCTAGAAGAAATGTTCTCTCAGGTGAGGACATCATGGTGATGTGCAGTTTAACATCATACGTCTAGGAAGAAGATTTTTTACACCGTTTAACATCATGAAACTAGGACACCGAAGATCATAGTTTAAGTTCATAGAGCTCATACCATAGTATGAGTCTTAAAATGTGGAAATATTTACTTTGATTTAATGAATAATCCTAACATGAATGAGGGAAAAGGAGTCCCACTATCACACAACACCTTCCCAACAAGAACTCGTACACATCTTAACGTCATGTTCTTGGAATGTGAAATGTTACACAATTTAACAACATGCAACTTAGAAGATGAATAATAGTATAATGTCATGTTGAAAGGATGAGTTCATGAAGTTTAGCATCATGTGTTAAGGAAGATACTACATATAGTTTAAGGTTATACTACCTAGAATATAGATTCCTTACATGAATTAATGCTTAAGGATCTTGGAATTGGTGGGAGGAGAAATTTTATCACCATCCAAGGTGACCAAAGAGTATGAACCATTGGGGTAAACCTTTTGGATGATGTAAGTTCCTTCCTATTTCATCTCCAACTTTGGTGGCTTCTTACCTGATATCATTGGTATCCTTAGAGACAACACTGTGTCACCTTGAAGGAAAGAGTGAAGGAGAACTTTCTTATTGAATGATCTGGATATATTGTTCTAGTGTCGCTCTAGATTGTGAAAGGCCCAAAGCCTCTTCTCATTGAGGGATTCTGATTCATACAGATGGACTTAATTTATCTTTTAGGACATATTATAATCATATACAGTTGTTCAAAGTGATGGATATTGAATCTCAATCAGAAGGACTACCCCTATTATGTACACCAAGGAATATAGAGTTACCAGAGTGGAATTTTTTTCATCGTCTGATAAGTCTAGAGAGAATTGGGGAGCTTATTAGGCCAACTATTCTTATTCTGGACCACCATATTCTACAAAATGTTGGAGAGAGTTATTTTGAATGCCTTGATCTATCCATTTTCTTGTGAATGAATGTGAGAAGTCTGGTAGGACTAGATGATGTACTTGGAGTATTATTTCTTCAGATCAGCATCCTGAAAGATGGTTCCTTTGTTAGTGAGAATATAATGAGGTACTTTGAATCAACAAATGATGTTAGAGATCATGAAATCAATAATATAATGGGACTTGAATTCCTTAGGTCGGACCGCTTCTGCCCACTTGGAGAAGAAATCCATTACGGTCAGAATGAACCTTCACTGGTGAGTTATTACTGGTGGATAGGCTCCCACGACATCGATTCCCCATACCAAAAAGGGCCAAGAGTATTTTGTAGTATGAAGGGGATTCGACGGCCAATGCATGAAATTAGAATGGATTCAACATGCGTGACACCTCCTTGAGAACTCGATATAGTCATGTACCATGGTAGTCCATAAGTATCCCAACCTTCAGATATGGTGGGAGAGCTTCAACCCGACCTAATGAGAACCATAGGACCCGACATGAAATTCTTGCATAACCCAAGGAATCTAGTCTCCTTGAATGTTGTGTAGAATAATTCTATAAAACCCAAATTTTTAGATAGCCTGCTCGAGGTTAGGGCTGCTCTAGTGGGTGAACTGAACTACGCACTGATGGATTCATTGACATTTAGATCTATTTTATGGGAGAGTTCCATTCTAAAGATTATCAATAAAGGGAGTTGTTTAGTTAGAAGATTATATAGTTTTATAAGGTTCTGGAGGACCTGACGTGGAAACACCATTAGTAAGGTGATTTACAAGTTGTACATCATCATCGTTTGAGCTGACGGGGGTGATGATGCTTCAATGCACCATATGGATGAACAGATCATCTAGGCCAGACTCTATGATAGAAACAACTAAACTTTCCATGGAATTATCTAGACCATTCTGCGACCGAGGTACATGATTGACCTCTAGATAATAAGGGAATTGGACCATCATACAGTGAGCATGCCTGAGAAAGGGAACGGGTTTTGGCTTCCTAACAACATAGTCACTGTTGATATACTTGATGAATAACTTAGTGTCCCCATTTAAATACAGGTGGGGAACATCAATTTAAAGAGTCATATTGAGACTAGTGATGAGATCTTGATACTTTGACTCATTTATGGTGCAACCATCTGATATAAGGAATGAATAAGGTAGAACAACATGTGTAGGTATGATGAAAATAATTCCCATTCCTAGTCTGTTGAGCCTGGGTTCATTGTGACTTCTGCTAGTCAGGGTCTGGGAGGCACCATAAAAATGCATCAGCCAATATGGCATGGGTTGGTCCACTGATAGGATAGACTCATATGGAAAATCAAAATCTATAGGAATTTCCTTGGGGTATGTATTTTAGACATAAATATTTCTAGTACCTGACCCTTAATGGCCTTCTACAGAATGAATCTTATGTCAAACTACTGAAGGACCACTTCTCGAAGATCTAGATAGACTATCAACATCAGGTGGTTCAGGATACACATTAGTTTATCCATGCAGGAAATCAGTTGTATCATGTGATGCTACAAGTAGTGTCATAACTTCTGTATTGAAAAAACAAGGGGGAGGTGGCTCTTATTTATGGGAGAATATCTGGATTCTATATCTAGGAGCATGTAACTGAGATAGTACAAAATATTCTCTATCACTTTTTTGTTATTTTTGGAAAGTATGGCACCATGTGATCATTCCAGGGAAGTCACATAAAGGACCAATGGCTTCCCGTAAATAAAATGAATCATAACTGGTGGCTATAGTAGGTACTGCTTAATCTGCTCAAATGTAGTCTCGCACTCTTCATCCCACTGATGGACAACATCTTTCTTCATGATCCTAGAAAATGGCATACACTTTCCATCCATATTTGTGATGAATTGGAGTATGTAGGATAAGTGGACTTGAAGGCCTTGAATCTCCCAAAGGTTTCTTGGAGGAGGCATATGGTAGATAGCCTTGATTTTTTCTGAGTTATTCTCAATTGCTCGGTATCTAAAAAAAACTGAGAAACTTTCCAGAGGTCATCCCAAAATCACATTTCATGTGGTTCATCCTCAATTTCTGAGAGTGAAGGAATCTGAAAAATTTCTCAAGATGTCTGATATGGTCTTAACACTAGCGGTATTTGACCACCAAATCTTCCATGTATAATCCCACTAGCATCCTAATAATCATCTTAGAGATGCGGTGCATAGAACACTAATTGGTGGATCCTGCATTCTTCAAACCAAAAAGAATTACATGATAGTATAAGGTCCCTTGTGAAACTTTTAATGTAGTATATTCCACATCTATAGCTGACATTCTGATCTAATTATACCTAGAATACCCATCGATGAAGTATAGATCCTAGAACCTAGTCATGGAATCAATCAACAACTCCATCACTGGAAGGGGAAAATCATCATTTAGATAGTGGTGGTTGAGATCCTAGAATTCAATATAGAATTTGATTTGTACATTATTTTTCTTGATGGTAATGATGTTGGCTAGGCACTTGGGGTACTGAACTTCCTTGAAGAAGTTGGATTTGATGACCTTATCAACTTCGGCCACAACCATGGAACTGTGGCACAAGTGCATCTTCTTGGGAGGCTGTTTGAACCCACGATGGATAATCTGGAGACCAAGATGGTGGATGATAAAATGATGGTCTAGTCCTTTCATTTATTCATATCTCCAAGAAAATAAATTGTGATACTCCTTTAGGAAATCCACATACTACTATTGTTCCTCTGTAGGTATGGCCGCACTAATCAGTGTTGGACTTGGATCTACCTCAGTGCCAAGATTCACCTATACTAGCTCATCTATGATATTGGATATTTCCTCTTTGAATGGAGGAGGAACATCTTCCAAATCCACTTCATTTTCCGAAGTATAGGAATCGATGGGAGGATATAGTTCACCTGGGCCAACTGAATTTTGGGGAACACTGGTGCCGACTTGAGTGGAAAAAAATATTCATCAGGAGACTCCTATACTATAGAAACCATGGTAAAAAAATCTGTCAAGATGATTCCATTAGGACTTAGACCAATGGGCCCATTATTGATGTCAAAGAAATGGTGACAGGATGGTTTTTGATGGTTCAACCTAGCTCGGTGGAACAAGAAATTTTGACAGGAAGCTGTATCCATGGGGTAAACATCTTGATACCTAATAGGAGTAAGGGGTTCTAGTATTACCCAATCTTGAATTGTGTAGGAATATGAGGTAATCATCTGGTGTTCATTGAACTAGAGGACATGGTTCCTTTCCCTCTTAGAAATAACAATGAAATTCCCCAAGTCTGGTGTCGTGGCTTCCAACTAGTGAATCAGGATGATAAATGATTCATCTAAGTCTGTCCATGGGTTGTCTAATATGGAAGTTCTCTCAACCTCATTGGTATGAGCATGATTTTCCTTTCCCTGGTAGTAATATGTATCCATATAGAGTGATTCACAATAAAAATAGGGAACATAATCACCTTGGGTAATTCCTACTCGACCATTGAGGAAGTATTTGAGGCACTGGTGATAGGAGGAAGGGAATTTTGCATGCCGATAGAGCCAAGGAATACCCATTAATGTGTTGTAAGCTGTGTCCTGAGAGACAACCATGAACTAATTGTTTTCTATTAGACTACCAAGCTGGGTCTTCAAACGGATCTAAACACACGGTCTTTGTTTGGTCTTATCATAACCATAAATCTTCAGGTCAGAGGGGATCAAATCTACTTTAGAGAGTCCCAAACTATGAAGGGTCCAGTTTTGGATGAGATTAATTCTAGAACCTATTTCAATGAGACAACAAAAGACCTCCACTCCATTTATTTTTCTAGTGATGTACAATGGGTGGATGTGCCCCTGCATGAGTGAAATATCATCTTCTCAAGAGAAAGAGATGACGGTTTGTCATTCTGACTGCTCGACATACTCTACATGGAAATTCTCAACTGCTGCAACCCCTATTTCAATATGGATGGGGATCTACAAGGCTTCTTCAAGGTCTTCTCACGTCTCTTATGACATATGGATAGCCATGAGGATCAAGAGTTTTGAAAGAATGTTGAATAGATTCTTCAACACATTTTACATCCTTACTAGGAACACACTTCCTCCTGTAATGGGTCTCTCTACGATGGGAAGCATGACGACACTGTGGGTGGAACCACAAGGTTCCTACTGGTTCTTATGATGTTATTTTGAACAAACGAGCTAACAAGAATCACCACTGGATGATTTTTGGCTAACTGGGACCATGCTGAATGTGGCTGATCATGATATGACCATGGCGGTTCTGGCTGGTCAACGATAAAAGTCAATGGTGGCAACAGATTTGAGGAGGCAGGATAGAAAGACTATTCCTATTGTTCTATTCACAATTCCTGCTGTTTGGACTCAGTGGCATGCATGAACTATCTTGGAGCACTAAACCGAGCATTCTGGTGGCTTCCCTATCCTCATAATCTTCTTTGATGGCGTTGCTCGAGGGAATTTAGAGGGTTCTCTTGATACTCCTCATCATTGGGTACTGTTTAGGGATCCACTAGTTTGATTGTATTCACAAACACACACTCTCGATCATCATTAGAGGAATCATTTGGTATGGGACAAACCCTAGGAGCGGTACTCATTTCTAGGGGCATGAAGTCCTTGAGTGTATGGGATGGCTTCGACACCGGTAGAGGACTTATCTTTCCCTTTGACCATCAATTCCTACTATTCTAATATATCGAGGTTTGAGCGGTGGATGAAGAAGTGTCTACTAGAGTATACATGGCGGCTTCTAGAGCTTGGGATGGACTAGGTGGGAATGAATGATGCCACATGTGAGAGAAACTTCCCTACAATACAACCAGTCCTCATACTTCTAATCCCTATGGCTAAATACTTTCTTCAATTCACTGGAACGATCACTGTCACTGTCTAGATCGGTAGAGATATGTGATGCTTGTGTTAGGATTTCATCCAACCTAATCATGACATTGTATATCTTTTCCTTGAGTCATTCCTTGAACATATATCACTTCTTGAGGGTATTTACAAGAAATTTTTTGTAAGGATAAAAGTTAAGATGATCGGTGAACTCGGCCTTCAGAGGCTTTCTTCATTCAGGGAGCTTCAGTGCTCCTTGATCCAAAGAACTTTGGATATAACCGTGAACCTTGGACTCTAAGAAGGAATAGTTATGGTTTCTCATATCAAGAGAGGGAACCCTATGATCTGAATTCTAGTGAGGAGGTGGTAGAAGATGAGGAGCTGGAACCACATTCTCTCATCTGGGTGGTGGTACCTTCTAAGGAGGTGCCTATAAATTCTGAGGGTGATGAGGTAGAGCTTACTAAGTTTGTTGTCCTTGATGGGGTGGAACCAAGAAAATATCTTTAGGAAACAAACCTAGTGGTTCCAGAGCCCCTACTTTCACTACGGCAATGGTCTCTATCTTTGCATCTCTTCTTGTATGGTTTATAGGAAGCAAAGGGCGTGCCTATTTGTCCTATAGTAAGGCTTCCTCTAGGAGTCATACCTTGTAAAAAAAACTCAAAATCCACATGGGTAATTTTGACTGAATATGGTGGGGACCAATTCAGTCTTGACATTCCCTATTCAAATCAAAAATATATTATCTTGAGTTAGAGGAATTTCAAGAAAATATGTAAGGACTTTCCACCTGGAAATGGAGTCTGAGATGCACTCATTTGTCCATTTCTTGCACTTGATGAGGTCGGAAACAATAGTATTTTGGGTGGTAAAGCTGGAATGATAGTGAAACTACCTGTGAAGATCATCCAACCTGGTAATGGACCTAAGGGGAAATTAGATGTACCATACGAACACAGGCCCTTCCAACGTCTGCACAAAACATAACAGTTTGGCAGCCTCCGGCTTCTCTGTAATTCCCAACATGGGCCAACATCTTGAGATGAAGTGGGCCAGATGATGTAGTGGGTCACCCATCCCGTTGAAGGGGGAAATGGTTGGATTCCCAAAATCTAGGGGTGCTTTCATGTCTTCCATCCACATTGGATATGACTTTGCATCGGGTGGGATTTACACCTATCATGCCTCAAGGGCCTTGAAATGAGCGGTAATGTAACGCCCCGACCCCAGCTACCTGAAGTCAGTGCATTACTTCGTAACATTGGCATGATCACAAAATATCAAGTCTCGAAAGACCGATTAGTTTAGTAGCCTTGGAAACACTAGATACATTCGTAAACGTTACATTACATCATAAAGTGAAAAACTACAATAAAAAAAGTCTCCATAGTCCACACTCATATCATCTTATGACTATCCCTGCAGGTCATTCATAAAATACTTCTTTACATCCTAGAAAATATTAAAACATGGAAAGGGGTGAGCTCAAATGCTCAGTAAGGATAACAATATTGCGGAAGCTTTCATAAATAAACATTAACATTTAAGGCAATGTATAACTAAAACAAAAGCCTTTTAAACATGAACTTCAACATAATATGGCAAAAGTAAAATGAGATAATGCCATTTACTTATTCACATGGATATTCTATTGGTCGAATAATCACATGCAATATCAATAACCACTTTCATAATGATGGAATGCATAATGCCAGACTATCATAACCACGTAGCCAAGGCCTCGTGCCAAGACCACAAATTAGATTTTGTCAAGGCCTCGTGCCAAGACACTAGTTTGTCTCATGAGACCTGCCGATGCATCGAGGAGCTATAGCGGGCTCTACCCGTCACTTATTAAGTCCAATGCATTCCTCATATGAATAGGTTTAAACATATCATAAACCATAACATAATCGTATCACATAAAACATGCATAAAGGAAACATAACATTTCCACATTTCAATCACAAGATATCAATACAACACATTGATATAATAAAAATGCTTTCAAAACCATTTTCAATACCAAAATAAAAGAAAGTTAAAACTTTGTATTTATTTTTCATTAAAAAAAATGATGGCTTGTAGAGGAAGCCGAAACTCAAATAATGGTCACGGCGGCGGAGAAGTCGTTGTCGCCGCATAAGTACGGAAAGAAAAACATTCCCTTTTTGTCGTTTAGTAAAACGCTTCATATAAAAAAGATTCCTTTTGAATAAACATAAAAGTCAAAGGGGTTTATACACCATATAAAAGAAAGTTGTGTATAAAGCCAAATATGCCTCAATGAAAGGAGATTGAGACGAAGCCCTTAAAAAGATCATTTTTAAAATAAAATAGATCTATTATGTGTATTCACTATAGGTACACATAAACAAAGTAAAAATACAAAATAGGACATAATAATATCATGACATAATTTGAAAGTAGAAGATTAACCCAAAGAATAGAAATTGGGTTAAGAAGTTCCCTTACCTTGCGTCTTGTCCTGACTCGACCGTTCTTTAACCTCATGAATAATAAACTAGAGTTAATTTATATTTACTTAAGAACCTTTTTCATGTTCATTATTCCATTTATATCACTTATTACCATGTTATGAACATTATTTAATTATTTAAGTTAATAACGGTCGTTTTGTCGATCTTTGGTACTTGAGTCAAAAATAAACTTCTTATAATTACAAGTTGTTCATGTGGTGAAATATCCATTATATCCAGAATTATATTCATGATGTAGATATCATATATATCATATATATACAGTATATACACTCATTAATAATGTCACGTAACATTTAGAGGTAAGAAATGAAATGCACCGTTCATGGAGACGGTAAGCCGTACGTACGCATGAACGCTACTTTCATTTCTATTTCGTATTTAATGGAATGAAATCATAATGATATAAATTTATAATATAATTACAGTATAATATAGTGTATAATACCATTTACTCCATCCTTTATACATCCCACATATGGCATTAACGATTCAAATCACTTTGAGGGGGCGGTAGTCCGCACTTCCTAAAATGAAATTATCGCGTTTTACCCATAATGGAAATCATAAAGTATGCCATAAATGAAAAATACAGAAGCATAAGTAAAACATAAACATATTATATATCATATATAAAAATAGTGACATCTTAATGGCCACCTTTGAAGGTGTTATATGAGTGTTGAACAATCATCGTTTCGTGAGGCAGAAATTCGCCATCCACAGAAACCGTATGTTCTTTAACCATTAGATGTAGGTGTGTGTAAGTGTATCTCTAATCCTTCTTATAACAACATCCTAGTATATTTAGGATACTGGTGTTGTTACAAAAGAAATTAATAAAAAGAGTTTAGGGGGTTGGAGAAGAAAAATGAAACAAAACAACATTAGAGAAGACATTACCTCAAAATCGGGTAACTCTTTTTGATTTGAGCCAAAGGCTTCCTTGGGAAGCGTTCTGCCCAAAGTGAGGCTTCTAGGAGTAAGAGAGGGAATTTGGGAGAGTATTTGGGCAGAGTTTGGCCAAGCCAAATGGCTTGAAAGTGTAAATTAGGTGGGAGAGGTGGGGGACTTTTATAAGTGGAGAGGAGGGGCACTTTTGGAAAGTAGTGAAATGTTATTCTATTATACAATTCTTTTCGGATTCTAAAGGTCCCACACTTGTATAATTTGAGTCTAAGGTGATAAGGGTTCGAAATATCCTCATCCAATAGGCTTTGGACAAGTGTATGCCTTGGATTTTACATTATCTTCTCATTTTATTTAAATCGTTAAATAATGAGGTCATCACTGCATCATAATGATGTCATAAATAATTTAATTTATTTAATGTCTAAAAATTATAAAAAAAATACTATGATGTATGAAATCGTTTTAGCTTTCTAATGAATATTTATAGTCAAAATTTGGACTTGTGTAACCCCACTTAAAAACTGTTTTAGTAAAACAACTCATGTGTGTGTCAATTTAATTTTAACATTAAATAAATATATATTAATGTCATTTTCCAACCAAAGTGGCTCCATGGGGTCCCCAAGTTGACCCATGGGTTGTCTGGGTTGGCCATGACTCATCCAATAGGAGTAGTACAAGTGTCAAGCTCATCTCATATTACTAAAACATTATTTTTACCTTAAACTACACTAATTACCTCTAATCGTGATTAAGAACTTAAAAGTTACTATTCACCAAAAAATTATTTTAATCTCATTGAACCACATTTTACTTCTTAATGACAACCATGTATGTCGGATTTTTGAAAATCAAATCACAGAAGTGGTAATATTTCATTTTAACGAAAAATCAGTTTTTAACAACCACTTAGTGGTTTCACTATTCATCAAAAATTAAAGTTTTTCAGAATAAGGCCAAAATTTCACCCTAAGCTATAATTGATATTCCGAATTCAAAAATGATGTCTATTTTACAAAATTCTGAACATATAAGTTGCATTAATTAATTTTATAATTAATTCCCGCTGTTACAACAAATAGCGTGTTTTTAAGAAACAATTTATATCAAAAGATTGACAATTGTTTATGTCCAATTTCAATGTTAAATTAATTCTAATGACCACCATTGGAGAAAATGGTAAAAATATATTCTAATTATACTTTAAAACCACTAAATAGTATAATTTATCACTATAAATTATTTTGATTAAAAAAGTTGTTTTTAAGTAATTTTCACTATTCATAAAAAATTAGAAGTTCTTAGAAAAATACCAAAAATTCAACATAGGCTAATTTCGATATTACGAATACAAAAATGAAGTCCATTTTGAAATATAAAATTTCTATATTTTTAAAAAGTGGTTATTACTATTCATAACGGCTACTTTGATTAGTCGCGGTGTTTTAGAACTCGAAGTTGCGTACAATGCAAGCTATTGCATTATTGAATGAGAAGCGTATCATGGAAGCTCGGGGTGTTACAGGTAAGTTTAATGACCCAATCTTGGCGTTTATAGATATTACACTTTTTTTAGGAATAATTAATACATTAAACAAATATATGCCCAAAGACCGTATTAGTTTAGTGTCTTTGGAAACTTAGAACATAATCTTATAACATGGTTAAAGATCTTCAATATCTCCCATAAAGATCTTCCCATTTTTTTCCTACCTAAAACCTTTATTTATATCTTGTGGAAAAGAAAACATAAAAAGGGAGATCTCAAATGCTCAGTAAGGGTAAACATAGAGAACATAAAACAAACCATAAACATAAGAATGTAAAACCATGAACATAATGTTTAAATATCAAAATCTTGAGTCATGAAATAAATCATGGAAGTATGTAAGAAATAGATCATAAAGGAACATTAACCATGATAAAATAACATTGGAATAAAACATGTAATTGTGGAAAACAAATAAGGATATAATATGATTTACATAGTAGCCAAGGAATTGCTTCCAAGACTATCATAGTGGATAAATTCCATTACTGAACTGGGTTTACTTGACATTCTATCCATGTATTACTATATATGATTTACTTTCCATTCCAATCTTGTATACTAAATCATATTTACTTTCTGTTCGAGTTATGTCTATCTCATGAGATATAAATCTTTACCCAATGCATTTGAGGGAGATATAGGTCCCAGCCATCTCATAGTGAAATCATTCTTACATATTCCACAAAAACATAAATCGTTCATCACAGCATAACCCATGAAATAAAATAGGTTTATTAAACATCATTCTATCATAATTCATATAAAATAAATGGATTTCATAAAAAATAGTTCCATCACAAACACAATAAAATCAAAGTAATAATAGGGACAGAAACATAACCCTATTTTATCTAAGATGGAAAATAATTCAGATAAAACACTTGAACTTAATTATTGAGGAAAATATCCTTTCTACTTAAAAAATATTTTCTTTTTTCAAAATTCTGTGCAATTTTAAAAGAAAAGTATTTAGTTGAAAATAAACATGAAATAGTATAGAGGAAGATTCATAGAAACAAGTCATTATGAAGATGTAAAAGTCCGTTTATGTTGTATGAGTTAAAAAACATTCTTCTCATAATTTTTCCAGAAAAGTTAAAAAAAATTACCTCATATGGTAAATGAAGGAAATATTCCTTCCAAACCATGTAGTAAAAGTCAAAATGGGTAAAAATGAATTTAAAATTACATAGAATAATAGTAAACATTTTATGCGAATAATTTTAGAAAACATGGACATGTGTGATAAATATATCCCCAGTACATACTTACGTATAAAAAATCTTGGATAAAAATGAGATTTGCACAATTATACCTTACCTTGGATCTGATATGGTTCTTATGTTTCCGAAACTACTCTTTTTCGGGTATCTCCTTTTGATTTTCAGAAAAGGTATCCCTATGATGGATTTCTACCCAGCTTTTCACCTCTAAGAGAAATGGAGGGATGTTAGGAGGTTATTTAGGTAGAGTTTGGATGATCTAAAGGGCTTGAAAGGTGTAAGTAAGTGGGTATAGGTGGGGCCTTTTATAAGAAATAGGTGGGGGCACTTTAGGAATGTCTTGAAATATTAATTTATTATAAATTTATTTTTGGTTTATAATGGTATAAAACTCATTTATTTTGAATATGAGATGAGTATAGTTCGAAATACCCTCAACCAATAAAATTTAGACATGTTTTTATTTTATTTTAAAACTTATCAGTTTGATTTATCCTTATTTAATCTATTTAATTTTATTTTTGGTAATAATATTATAAATATTAAATGGTTATAAATATTTACTTTTGTATAGTAAATTTTCCATAATTGGATAATTAATGAAATTTTAGACCATATAATTTTAAATTTTAAAATTTTAAATATTTTTGTGATTTTTAAATAATTTAATAATATGTTATTTTTATGAAATATCAATAGTGTCAATTTTGACACTATTAATTTATTTGACTTTAAATAATATCCAAACATAATATAAATTCAAGAAAAAATATTTAATACACTCATAACATGTCGTAGTCACCTATAAAATCTGTGGAGAACATTAATTAGTTTATATGATATTTATTTTAATATTTTTAAAACCATTTATTTGATATTTCTATTAAGAAAATCATTTCTACATCACTATTGTGTTATCATTAATGGTTATTGTTTAGTCTCTAAAAATTATAAATAAACTAAAATGATGTAGATAATTTCATCATATTTTTAGAGACTATTTATTTTCAATGTTTTATTATTTTTATCTCTATATTAAAATTATTATACTTATAAGATATAAGAGAGTGACATGTTGTCACTTTCTTTTGTTTTAATTATAATTAAATCACTTTCATGGAAAAAAGCCCATAAAATGAATCAATTCCTACTTGTAGGTGATATTGATCAACTTCAATGCATAAAATAGGATTTTCACTGGTGTTAGGGTAATTTTATTAACTTTATCATATTTTTTGTTACCCTAATTTACCTGGTTTATCTCTATATGTGGTAAATAAAAATTACCTTAGTTACTATTTATAATATCCAAAAATAAAAGGTACCTATTTACACAATTTGTACCTTATGATTTCAAATATGGAATCCATTTTTCTAAATTCAAAACACATAATTGTCAGAAATTACATTAAAATTAATTCTTATTGTCAAAACCAAAAAGCGGGTTTTAAAAAAGTAAAAACTATCAAAAGATCAACATGTGTTTATATCAAATTTAAAAGTGAAATTATTTACAATGACCAAAATTAGACTAAATTATAAAAATATAATCAAATTAAACTTTAAAACTAGTTAAAAATATAATCTAACTATAAAAATAAATTAGATAAAAAGACTGTTTTGAATTAAAATGTAGAATTTTTCACTATTCATTAAAATATAATTTTTATCAGAAAAATACAAAAAATTAAACCAAAGTAAATTTTGAGTTACCAATTCCAAATAATAACTTTATTTTTTTCAAATATAATATATAAAAGTGTTCAAAACAAGATTTAAAATGGGTCCACCATCAAAAGGTGGCAAAACTGCATTTTTTGAAAAGTACTTCTTTTATCTGAAAAATTGAATTTTTTCTTATAACATGTTCTAGAAAATACATAATATGAATGTTAATGTTATATAAAATTAAAAATTTGTTTAATACTATTCATAATGGCTAGTTTATATCCTTTTAAATTATAATATTTTAATAATATATCGTTGTTTAGTGAAACTCGGTATTGCATACAACGCAACCTATCGAGGAAGGCCGCTCTTGCGTGTAATGAAAACCAAGCCAATATTGTGTTTAGTGAAATATTTATTTGGTGTTTCATATAATATAATCTAAGCATAGTTCTTTTATACATTGAACAAAATCTATACTCATTGTTGCGTGAAATTAATTCTACCAAAAGAACGTGGAATTGTGTGTAACAAAAGCCAAGTATAGTGTTGCATATATGGAAAACTAATACAATGTTTCATATAGTAAAATATAATCTTGGTGTAGTGTAAAATACAATACATCAAATAAATTAAAAATAATCTATCTCATAAAATATATGGGTGTTACATTATACCCCCCTTTAAATGAATTTTTCCCTCGAAATTCATCGAGTTTATAAAGGGTTTACTACTTGAAAGTTTCTTTCATAGAAACACACATTGAAAAAAGGAATACTAAAACTTCATTTTAAAAAGGAAATTTAGGAACATAACGGTTATCCAAAGTAACTCATCACTGGGTTTCCACATAGGAGAATATAGGTGGGAAGTGAAAACATGGATATAGAAGAAAAAAATCTATCCATCAAGTTCTGATGGATAGTTATAGAGAAAAAGGTTTGGAGAAAGTTAATGACCAGAAATCCAAAAATATATGATGATTTACAATACCATATTATTCATCAGATAAGAAAGTACTAAGATAACATTTTTGGTTTTCAATATCCTTTCCCTAAAGTTGAATAATTTTTCATGAGAATAAATACTTACTTGATTTTCGTACAATATCACCATTTCTCGTGCCTTGAAAAATTTTCACTTTATATCTTATTTAAAGAAATGAAGTTGAATTTTTCATTCTTGAAGTTTTATCATATCATGTGATAGAATGATAGTTCATTCAATATATCTCTACAAAAAGGTTAGCATAGGTAATCAAATATGCATAATTCCAAATATAGTGAGATAATACATTAATATAACAAACTTCAAACAAAATATAACTTATACTATCCATAAATTGATAACATTAAAATACTTCCAAAAACTAAAAATATAAAACATATAAATAGGTGAACTAAATTGAAATAACATTTATATCCCATATCTCATATGGTAGTTCCTGGTTATCATATTCCAAACATGTGAATACCTTAATAATGTATTCTTGTGAAACTTGGTAATAACCTGAATTATCATAGGACCTTAGTGAAAACATGAATTATGTCAAAATTAACTCTTTCCACACCCCAAAAATACCAAAAAATATATATAATCAAACCATGGTATCACTTTTTTCTTACATCAGTCATGAGCTCATTAATACTATCAAATATCTCATTATTTTCTTATCCCTTCATTATGCGTATATCATGTGCTTTACAAAAATATTTCAACCACTTTTCGTGGTTACCAGTACCATATACTTATGGAAAACCACAATGGACCAATACATAAATAGTTTAATATTCCAATATTCCATAATACTATAAAAGAGACTCAACAACACTATTTTGGAATCCCATTACATAAACACCTAATAATTCCACCACATCATTGCCATACTCAACATCACCAATAGTGATTGTATGTGATTTTCCTTTGTATTTGGACTTAAGAGGTTTCTGATGTCGATCATAATCATTAAACCTTGGATTTGGGCATTGTTTATCATAATTCCCCATTTCCTTTCACTTGTAGCATTAAAGTGTGGGTGGTACATTCTCTGGAGTCTTTTCTCTATTCACATCATTAGCAGCCTTTTTCCCATTACATCAACACCCAAATTCTCAATGAACTTCTTTTTCACACTTAAAATATTTTATATTACCTTTAAGACAATATCCACCATGCTTCTTTCCACACTTTGAGCATAAGGAAACAATCATCTTCTTTTCAACATTGTTTTGAGATTTTCCCTTGAACTCCATCTTTCATTTCTTGTCAAAACCATGAGATTTATATGTAACACCAACTTCTATTTATACCTTGATTGAACAAATAATAATCTCTTAATAGATACTAAATTATCTTATATCTAATTCCCTTCGAAGACATGGTTTTAAGCCACTAAAGAATCGATCAACTATACATTCAGGTCAGATGATAAAACCAAAATCATACCATGAAAGTATTGAAAATTTTTCCTCGTATGTACCAATAGATTCATCATCATTTTTCTTAATCTCAAGGAAATATTTTTCCATATATGTTTGAATAATATGAGGTAGGTACTTATTGAAAAATAAATTCTTAAACACATCCCATTCCATGGATTCAATTTCTTCTTGCTGCCTTGTATTCTTGATTAGAGTCCACCACTGGTCTACTTCACCTTCTAAACGATAAATAGCCAAAATGAATTTTTCATGTTTCAAACAATTAAGGATGGAAAATATCTTTTCAATGGTACTTATCCATTGTTCAGTAATAAGTGGATCAAAATACCCACTTAAATAAGGTGGACATTGCCTCATGAAGGACTCAGCAGAATGTTGTTCCCTTCTCTTCTCATTTAGAAGTATAGAATGGTTCATATCTTGTGTATGTATAGAAATAAGATTTTTCAATCTATCTCACATAATATTTGGTTGTTCATAAGTAAAATAATATCATTTCCCAGTGCATTGATAATTAACACAGTTCCTTCGGGTTCCAACCATTTTCTAAAACCCAAAAAAATAGCATAAGAGGCAAAAATAATACTAGGAAAACAACCTAATCAAGGAAAATTACTTTCAATCTCTAACATCTTAGATCTAATACTAGGTTATTAATTATCATTACCATAATTATAGCTCTGTAACCTATATTTATAATTATTATTAGGGATATCTCGAGAAATACTTTAGAAATATCTCTATGGATCTCAAAAAACATTTCGCATCCTAGTTTCCAAATGTTGACTAAACCTTTACTCTAATACCAAATCTAACAACCCAAGCTTGACGTAAATGGAAATTACATTTCTTTTGAATAATACTTACTAAATTACACAAATGTATGGCCAAATTCCTTATTATTTTACTATATTTTTAAATTGGGAACATAATCTTCTAACTTGGTGAAAGATCTTCAACATCTCCTATAAAGATATTCCCCTTTTTTCTACCTAAAACCTTTCTTTATATCATGGGTAAAATAAAACATAAAAAGGGTGAGCTAAAATAATTAGTAAGGGTAAAAATAGAGAACATAAAACAATCCAGAAACATAATAATGTAAAAACATGAACATAAAGTTTAAATATAAAAAATTTGAGCCATGAAATAAATCTTGGTAGTACACAAGGCATAGATCATAAAGGAACATTAACCATGAGAAAATATCATTGGCATAAAACATGGAATTTTGGTAAACAAATATGCACATAATATGATGTCCATAATATCCAAGGAATTACTACCAAGACCATCATAGTGGAAAAAGTACATTAATGAACTAAGTTTACTTGATGTTCTAGCCATGTGTTACTGAACTAGATTTACTTGCCGTTGTAACCCTGCATTACTGAACCAGATTTACTTTTCATTCCAGTCATGTATATCTCATGAGATATAAATCTTTACCCCATACATTGGTGGGAGATATTGGTCCCACCCATATCATAGTGAAATCATTCTTACATGTTCCACAAAAAAATAAATCATTTTTTATAACATAAAACATGAAATAAAATGGTTTTTTTTAAATCATTCCATCAAAATACACATAAAATAAATGTATTTCATAAAAAAAATAATTCTCTCATAAACACAATCAAATCAAAGTAATCATAGGGATATAAAAATAAAACGATCTTATATTATATGGAAAATAGTTTATATAAAATACATGAACTTAATTCTTGAGTAAAATATCCTTTCTTATTCAAAAACATTTTCTTTTCTCAAAATTCCATGCAATTTTAGAAGAAAATTATTTAGTTGAAAATAAACTTGAAATAGTGTAGAAGAAGCTTCATGGAAATAAAAAATTATGAAGATGTAAAAATCCTTTCATGTCATATAAGTTATAAAAAACATTCTTCTCATAATTTTTCCAAAAAAGACAAAAATTACCTCATATGGTAAACAAAAGAAATATTCCTTCCAAACCATGTAGTAAAAGTCAAAATGGGTAAAAATGACTTTAAACATACATAGAAGAATAGTAAATATTTTATGAGAATATTTTTAGAAAACATGGACATGGATGATAAATATATCCCTTGTAAATACTTACATATAAACAATCTTGAATAAAAATGATATTTCCAAAATTATCGCTTACCTTAGGTCCAATATGCTTCGTATATATCAGAAACTCCTCTTTTTCGAGTCTTTTCTTTTAATTTGCACAAACGTTCTCCCTGGGATGACTTTCTTCTCAAGGTGTGTCCTCTAGGAGGAATGGAGGTATGTTGGGAGCTTATTTGGACAAATTTTGGATGATCCAAAGGGCTTGAAAGGTATGAGTAAATGGGTAGAGGTGGTGTCCTTTTATAAGAGGAAGGAGGGCCACTTTAGGAAAGTCTTGAAATATTAATTTATAATAAATTTATTTTTAGTTTATAATGGTCCCCAACTCATTTATTTCTAAGATAATATGAGTATGGGTCAAAATAATCTCAACCAATAAAATTTAGACATGTTTTAATTTTATTTTAAACTTTATCAATTTTATTTATCCGCATTTAATCTATTTAATTTTATTTGTGGTAATAATATTATAAATATTAAATGGTTATAAATATTTAATTATGTGTTTTCAATTGTCCATAATTGAATACATTATGACATTTCCTACCATATAATTTCACTTTTTAATTTTTAAATAATTTTATGATTTTTAAATAATTTAATAATATGTTATTTTTATAAAATCTCATAAGGTCAATTTTGACACTATTCATTTATTTGAGTTCAAATAAAATCCAAACATAAGATAAATTCTAACCAAAATATTTAATACGCTCTTAACATGTCATATTCACCTAAAAAAATTTTGGATCGCATTAATTAGTTCATATGATATTTATTTTAATATTTTTAATACCACTTATTTGATATTTCTATCCATAAAATAATTTCTATATCACTATTGTGTCATCATTAATTGTAATTATTTAGTCTATAAAATTTATAAATAAACTCACATGATGTATATAATTTCATTATATTTATTGAGATTATTTATGTTCAAAGTGTTATGAATTTTATCACTATATTAAAATTATTATACTTATAAGATATAATAGAGTGACATGTTGTCACTTTCTTTTGTTTCAATAATAATTACATCACTTTCATGGAAAACTTTCATTAAATGAATCAATTCCAACCCTTATGTGATATTTATCTACTTTAATTCATCCAATAGGATTTTTTAAGGTGTTATAATAATTTTATTATCTTCATCATATTGTTTGTTACCCTGATTTACCTGATTTACCTTTAACTATGGTAAATAAAAATTATCGTAGTTACTATTAATAATATCCAAAAATAAAAGGTTCATATTTAAACAATTTTTACCTTATGATTTAAAATATGGAATCCATTTTTATAAATTCAAAACACATAATTCGTAGAAATTAATTTAAAATTGATTTCCATTTTCAAAACCAGAAAGCGGGTTTAAAAAAAGTAAAAACTATCAAAAGATTGACATGTGTTTATATCAAATTTAAATATTAAATTACTTACAATGAACAAAATTGAATTAAATGAAAAAATATAATCCAATTAAAGTTTAGAATCAATTAAAAATATAATCTAACTATATAAATAAATTAGATGAAAATGTTGTTTTGAATTAAAATGCAGTATTTTTCACTATTCATTAAAATATAAACTTTTTCAGAAAAATACCAAAAATTAAACCAAAGTAAATTTTTATGTCCCGCTTCCAAATTGAAATTTTATTTTTTCATATGGAATATATAAAAGTTGTAAAAAATATATTAAAAATAGGTGCGTCGTCAAAAGGGGGAAAATTGCATTTTTTTTTAAAACACTTCTTTTATCTGAAAATTGAATTTGTTCTTTTATAATGTTATATAAATTACATAATATGAATGTTAATGTTATATAAAATTCAAAATTTTATTAATATTATTCATAAATACTATTTTATATCCCATTAAATAATAATATTTTAATAATATATTGTTGTTCTGTGAAACTCAGTATTGTCTACAACGCAAGCTATCGAGAAAGGTATCTCTTGAGTGTAACACAAGCCAAGTAATGTTGTGTTTAGTGAAATATTACATTAGTGTTTCATATAACATAATCCAAACATAGTTCTTTTATACATTGAACAAAATCTATACTCAGTGTTGCGTGAAATGAATTCTATCAAAAGAACTTGGAATTGTGTGTAACATAAGATAAGTATAGTGTTGTGTATATGGAAATATAATATGGTGTTGCATATAGTGCAAGATAATTTTGGTGTAGTTTACAACACAAGACATCAAATAAATTAGAATGAATTTTATCTCATAAAATCTTGGGGAGTTATAGTGAGAGCGGTTATCACATCATCCAAGTGGGGATTCCTACCTAGCTGAGGGTTCCTGACCACTAGGGAATTGACAGGTCCATCAACATGATAAGGAGGATTGACAACTCACAGAAAAACCAATAAAGTAGCATGTGGAGCGGATTGTGGAACATCTTGACCCGGATCATGAGGATAATTCTCACACTGCTCATGTGGATTTAGTGATGCATATCGTGATCGCTTTCCATAAGCTCTATCTTATGCTTTGTTTGGATGTGTGAGATCATCGAGCTCAAGTGGGGGAAAATATCCAAATAGGATCTTTGGCTACCCCAACTGAGCTGGTGGAGGAGGATCATGATCATGTTGGGGATCATCGAAATCTGGACATCGCTCAGCAAGAAGCTCATTAATAATATTGTAATGTTCTGCAATCTACTATTATAGAGCAGCGATTATGGGATTATCCTCTGACTTTTTCATGATATCAATCAGATCCAAGGTCTTGAGTGCTCCCTTACCCTTGTTGAGATTTCGGCCAATGGAAAATGATACTGAGGGCTCTTCCAAGCCAAGAGTCTGCCTTTGAAGGTGAGTGATAATACCTAAAGGGTCAATAAGATTTGAGACACCCCGGTAGGATAATCCTTGTCATCTAACCTTACACCGATCTCCCCATCATTAGGCAGTATGACCTCAGTCATATTCACCATGATAATACATTTATTGTCCTCTATGTTTCCAAGTAAACATAGATACCTCTTGACAGGACTGAAGTGAAGAGTAGCATACTTCCCCAAACAACAACCTGAACTTGTGGGGACACTTCTTCAATGATTCTTTAGATCACTGTGAAGATATAGATACATCGGCATTGAAGGATCTGGTGGTGACCAATTGATGAAGGATTCTGTGCCACCAGAATTTCTATTAACTCTACCATGTGACATTGCTGGACCAATATCTTCAAAGTGATCTTAAATCTTTAGGTAGAACAACTGATGGTTATGGAGGTAGAAATTCATCAACTAGATGGTCCGGATAAATCACGAGACCTTTTCCTTCGTGAGGTACTTCTAAATGCCAATGTTGGGAACTGCATTAGGCCAAAAAAATTTCAATAGATCATTGGTAGTGAGAGTGTCCCACAATCTTCCCTACTCAGAGGAGGGACCCAACTCTTGGCTACCCCAGTCTCTAATCAACACTGGTTGAGAAGATGTCAACAACACAGATGTGGAATGTTGTGATGGTGGACTAGACGGTGGAGAGATTTCTATATGAACTGACTAATCACTGCACATAGGGTCATATCTAGGAGGCAGCATCGACCACATCATCATTTTCCTATAATATAGGGTACTGACCACTGTCTCATGTGTGAGGGCAGTGAAAATCGTTGGTGGATCCACTAGGTACTCACAGTCTATCATATCCCAGAAATAATCTATGTGATCTCTTGTCAAGTTAGATAATGAAACTGGTGATGTTAGAGATGTCTTCATCGAAAGACCTTGTAAGGGAGCCAATATTCCTCCACACACACACACACACACACACACATATATATATATATATATATATATATATATTTGCGAAGTTATTTTATGATATGGTGTATCTCACCTTCTAGGATGATGAACTTCACCCATCAGGCCCTTTCCCCAAACTCTAATGCAGAAGACAGGGGGTAGACACCCTCAGTGGGTCCCATTTGGATTCAGAATATGAGAACCAGATTGAATTCACCACAACTTGGTGCTTCCCAAAGTTATTCCTTTGGCGGGGATGGTTCTCACTTCTACCCCAAGATAATTCATAAGGACATGGAACTTTTTCGGAATGAGGAGGACCTTCATGTTTCTGGTTGATGATGAAGTGGGGAGGACCTTCACTTTTGTGATCTATGTTGTGAGGGGAACTTGGGCATATGTCAAAAGGGATATAGAGAGGGCCTCTGTACTGGCTACTGGAGGCGTGGAGAGTACCTCCTCTTTGATTTTTTTAGATAAGGGTAGGACCTCCATAGCAGTTTTCATGGAGTGGGGAGGACCTCTACTCTGGATGTGGGTGGTGCAAGGAGGACCTTTGTGTGACTAGTTTTTGATGTGGTTTGGAGGACCTCCACTTTGGTGGGTTGATGTGCAAGGAGGAATTTTTACATTGATCAATATGAACATGGGGTGGACCTCTATGTTGACTAGTGATAGCATGGGGAGAGCCTCCTTACTGGTCATGGATGGAGTAGGGAGGACCTCCACTTTGGTTGTTGCTGGAGCAGGGAGGACCTCCGATGGAGCTGGGGATGATTCAAGGAGGGACTTCGCATCATTGTTCAGATACACGGGGAGGTCCTCTGTATCTGGAACCATAAGTTGGGGGAGGACCTTTGTACTAAACTTTAATTAGGTAGGGATGAAATCAACCTTTTTTAACATTGGAAACATTGGGAGGACCTCCATTTTGTGTGTGAGAGCGGGAAGGACCTCCAATCTAGCTGTAGATATCATGGGGAGAGCCATCATGTTGAGTCTCATCGTCACAGACTATCTTGTAATGGCTTTGGGGGACACTGACGGTGGAGAGAGTCAACCCAACTCATGGGAGATGAGGGATCGATCCCAGAAGGGTTTCAATGATCCATTTCTCTATATTAGCAGAGACTTGGCAGAGTGTGTTGGGGGTGGATAGGGCCACTGGATCTATTGAAGATGATTCACCCTGATGGGAATCTTCTTGGGCCTTATCCTGACACTGACTTTCAATGAGTCAGATCGGGTCCAATAGAGTAGGGGAGTGGTCTTCCTATTCCTCAACTCGAAGAACTATTTTCTGGAGGCACTAACGTGACCTGGTGGGATATCCCTCATTGGTTTCTCTTAGGTTGAGGTCCTAAATGGGATGAATCAGGAATCCCCTAACTCCTAGGCAGAGGGGAGTGAGTCAAATGAGCATTTTGGGGATAGACCCCTGAAGTGGTTGGAAGTTGGAGTGGGAAGAAACTGCTCCTTGCACAGGCCTTGGGGACAACAATGACATTGAAGCACAAAGTCCTCCAAGTCCTAGCAAGCCATGTCCCTTGTGGTAATGACTCCCTCCTACATGTACCGTCATATAGGGGTATCCATCACCCTCCTTTGGATAATATTCAAGGGTGAGATAGGGCATTTTTGTTCGGTAGATAATGAATTCATGGATTTTGTAGAGGAGACGGGGTCACGCGAGATTATAGGATCAACATTTTTCCTTCCCTTACTTCTACAAGTGTTGGGTGAGTGGTATCCTGCTACTTGGGTCCTGCAAAGTAGGAAGATTTAGCTATCAGTATAGATACAAGGAACAGAATGTCAAATGATCCATCATCAACCAATCTTCCATGGATAGAGAGAAATATCCACACTGACAGTTCCATAAACGAGATTCTCAACGTTCAACTACCCCAACTACTGGAGAGTTCCATATCAGGCCCATTGTTTTCTTATCGGGCCATGTTGATGGGTTTCTGGATCTGGTAACACAACAATCTGTTGAACTGATGACTTGAACACTACTAGTACCTGCATTGAGCTTAAGAGATTTATGTTGGGTTTGCCATTTCTATTTCCTACTCTTTCCACCAGGTCATTCCCGCTCATTCACTGGCAGGCGACATTGTTCCCCCTATTACCACTTTCTAAAGGTGGGTGACATTAATCACTTTTTTGGTTATGTATGATCCTTGATCGAAATGGGATGATGTGATGTGGGTTCCACCTTCCATGGATTCGTCCTTGTAATTCTTCTCCTAGTCCAGGTCTCCCTCATATATTTGAGTCGTAGTTCATGAAACTCATTCCTGGTTCCTTCTCTTTGTGGATGTCGGTCAACTACACTACTTCTATCAAGAAATTCCAAGGGTCCAAGTAAGGGCATCAACCTTTGGTTATAGAGTAGTAATGTTAAGAATCAATAGAACATCTTGGAATTGGAACATTGGAACACCTATAAAATTCCCCATAAGAGGGATTCTCAAGGGTGCAGAACCTGAGGCATCCTGTGGAGATCACAAGATATCTCATTCCAAAGGTAGGTCTTATGAGGGTTTCCTCTGGCATCCCATGTTTAACATGGGGTAGTTTGTGAGTTTAACATCCTGTGGGTATGAGGTGATATAGATTAGAACATCCCATGGAGACTAATCAGAGAGGTTGACCCATAGGAGGGAACACCTGGGAGGTTTATCAGATGGATGGATCAGAACATCCAATGAGAGAGGACCCATGATGGTGAATCTCATAAAGAAAAAGGTTCCATACTGTGAAGGATGGTATGGACACCGTTGAGGGTGGATTAAAAAAGTACACCGCAAAGAGGGGGACACCAACGTTTACCATTAGCTGGGATTGATCCTCATGGAGGCTTCCTATGTACCCTATATAGAAGATAGGGATCAAAACCCGTGTAGTTCAAAAGGGTGATGGAATCGGGGCTTACACATGGCTAGATTCCCTTTGCATGAGGATAAATCTTGGTTGAAGGAATATTTATTATGTGGGGATTATGCATGGTTAGCTTCCAGAGTGCTTCTAAGAGTAGGGATGAGGTGATTGGGGATTATGCACTGAGATGACCCAAATGGATGGAATGATCTCAATGAGATGTGGTGGCTCGCGTAAGAATCAATATTGATATGGATGAGGTAGAAATGGAATGGATGGAATGGATGGAGTGTGAGGGGTGATGGGATATAACCTCAGAGAGGCTTCTTATGTACCATGTGTATAAGTTATGGATCAAATTCCATGTATTTATGTTAAGAAAAAAGATTTTATATAACCTCATAGAGGCTTTCTACGTACCCTGTGTAGAATACTAGGGTCAAAACCCACATAGTTTGAAAGGGTTATGGGACACCTAAGAAGGTGGCCTATGAGAATGGAGCACATGGATGGGGACCTGAAGGAAGTGGAACGTCTGGGATGGGGTGAGATCCTCCAAAGAAATGGAGACTCAAGGGAAAAACCATGATGGGAATGGATGGTGGGATCAAACCTTAGGGATGCTTCCAACGAACCTTGTGTAGAAGACAGGTCTTACACATGGAATCAGGGTATGGAATTATGGCTTACACATGGCTATATTCCCAGAGACATGCTGGTTGGGGCTGGGTCACCTAGGGAGGTGGCCCGAATGAAATATGGGGTATGTGGTTGAATACCAAGATCTTACTAGGATGTAGTGGCCCCGGGTAAAATCATGGTGGATGATGGATGAAATGGGTGATGGCGAATGGATTAGAACACCCTGTAGAGGTGGTTCTGGGGGGTGTCCCATAAAGGGAAGATGTCACATCATGAGGGTACATCCCTTGGAGGGAGCACCTGAGTTTACCAATGGTTGGTATTGAACCTTGGGGAGTCTTCCTACATACCCTATGTAGAAAAAAGGGATCAAAACTCACATAGTTCAGAATTAAGGGGAATAAGGTTTAATCCAAGAGGCATTTTCAAAAGAATTGTGCCATGGTCACTACTAACCTCTAATCCTACGTGAGTCATGCTTGGTGTTAGAAATAAGAGGAGGTAGTAGACTAGATAGTTGTGTTGCGAAATATACGTCAATGAGTGATGATATGAGGATTACGCATGGAATCTACTCGAGGAGTATGATGTTCTATGTGACAGGGATATCATTTTATAGGAGGAAGAGTTTGTTACATGTCATTAATACACATGTAATCCTATTAAAGGAGGAGGAGGGGCTTACATGGGGACTACCCGAGGCACACATGGAAAAAAAGCCCAAAGGGAGATAGATGAATATCTGAAGACACAAGAAGTAGTAGGATTCTGATGACCATCCCCTCTCTTTTCCCATGAAGAGGATGTCATTCCATTCCACTCTTACATGGTGACATCCTGAGATTTCCATGCATGGATAGATCACAGTTTAATGCCATGTATCAAGGATGTGGGTGCTTGGATGTTTAAAAACTTATAGCTTGTATGTGGAGGACTCAATCCTCACCTAGGGACTTACATGACTGATATCTACCCACACCTGGTGAAGGGAAGACATTAGCAATTCCTGATGGGATTGGTGTGGAGGAGTGGTTGATCATGGGGTCAACCTTAGCATCCATATTCCAAAAATTATGGGGGATTATCATACCTATTCAAAAAATCAAGAGGTAAGGCAACACAACAGGGGACACCACATGAGAGACCAGGAAATAACTCCATACAAGCTTAGAGGGCCACACAGAAGAGGGTCTCACGAAGTAAGGGGATTTTTGGAGAGATAATTCATGATTCTCTGGTGCTTCATGTAGAGATGGGTCTTCATGAAGGAATGGGCTTCGTGAAGCAAGGGAACTCTTTCTAAGCTTGGAGTCCTTGCTCAATTAAAGAGTGCTTCACTAGGTCTTAATGCTCCGTGAGGCCTTGAGTAACCAAAAGGGTCTCCTTCTTTCACGAAAGGCATATTACTTAATGAAATTAATTGCTCCCTTATGAAGGAATAAATAGGAATAAGAAAATGGGTGGATTGTGAGGCTCGAGTCCCTAAGATGATCCATTTTTTGGGATGGTTTGTAGTACTCAAGATATTTATGAAATGGGAGATCAGAAGGTGAAAGGTCAGTGTAACAATTCTTTTGAGTGGGTGAGCTACATATTTATAGCCAATATGGGATCATGATGCTCAGAGGCGCACCAAGAAGGAAAAAAGCGACTTCATGAACGAGGGTAGATTTTTCGGACTCGCAGAGCAGTCCATCACTTTTCTTGGTGTGGTCATAGAGGGAGGTAGACTCACATGAGTTCTGTCAATTACTCATGACTTTGTGATGATGAGGGGCCTCACACGGGAGTTTCACAAGGTAGGTTCCTTTGATGGTTTTTTGGTCCTGTTGAGCTTGAATTTCATCTCAAAATGGGTGCAGCCTCCCTCAATATATCCTGAGGCCCAAATTTCTGCGCCAATATACATCTTTGAGGGATTTTATTATTTTTTGAAAAATGTAATCCATTTCTATTAAATATGTTTGAACTATGTTTTTATGCTCACAACTAAACATGCATTAGTAGAGAAAATAATTCTTCATATCCTTACACATTTTTCTTGTACATCATTTTATGTGTTATCACAATAAACATGCACATGCATAAAATAATAAACAATTCATAAAAGAAATAAATTACCTGATTGGTCTTGAGAAACTAATTTTGATCGATCCATTAAAAACTTAATGAATCAATCATGGCCTAGGTTGTATCATACTTGAGTCAAGCCCTAATTTGTATTTCATCCCACCCCAATTCAGTTTATGAACTTATTGTCTAGTGTACCACCTCATCTTAGCGGGTTATATGTCTTAAAGCGTCATCATCAAATGTTCAAGTATACTCACGCGCAGGCGAGGGGGTATCAGGGTGCAATATACAATAGATAAATTGGACATGCAGACCCTTATACATATTGAATGAAAAATATGATCTGTAGACCATCATGTAATCAACTACTTATCACAAACATTTCACACAAGTAATAAATAATTAAATAATTTACACATATGCAAGTTCGATCAACATCTCAAGACCAGTCAGTATAAAAATAAACACATGATAAAATTAAATTGCAACAAATTTAAAGTATAATGAAATTTAAATAAATTAAATGAATTATATAAATTAAAATTATTTATTTTTTATCCGGTCTAATCATTAATTTCATTTTAATTCCAAAAAAATTAATTAATCAATTAATTTAATATAATACAATTTTTTTGAAATGTTAAAATATTGTAATTTTATAAAATAAAAATTAATTAAATTCATATTTTGATTATATAAATTTTACCTAGGCCCCAAAACCCCTCTCATTCCAATTGTGAGTCGAGGTGTAACCCCAAAGGTTTGTTTCGGGCTAGGTAGACCTCATGCTGGGGTGTCCAGGGCCAGAAAGGCACACCCAAACTTGTTCGAGGTCGGGCCAACCCACCCTTACCCATTGTAAGGTGTATCGGGTCTAGAAGAACTTGAGGGAGGCCATGACAGGGGGACACCTCATGGCTGGAGGGATAGTGTGGCTGCTAGGGTGAGCCAACAAAATAGTTAGCGGGAGGTAGCTTAGTGGGGCCACGATGGTCCTTCATGGCGAGGGAGGCAGCTGGCTCAGACAGTATAGGGGCGAGGCAGCTCAGTTGTGGGATAGTGACCAAGCAGTGGCGGCCAGTTCTAGGCAGTGGGATGCTGATGGCTCGCACAGAGGGTGAGGTGGCCGACGTTTGGTAGGGTTTGGCAGAGCAGTGCACCGGTTCCAAAGGGAGGCATAGGCGGTGGTCGGGCCTTAGGCCAAAGAGGCGCTGACATCAATAGGATCACGTAGTGGTGGATTTCCTTGGCACGAACAATGGTGGGTGGATCGACCCCTACTAGACTTGGAGGGGTGGTCTGCCAGAGGAGGAGGCTCATGGGGTCGGCCTTGAGGTGGGGGTCAGTGATGTCCAGTGAGGGGAGACTGCCGGCGGGCGCTGCTGCGGGATTTCGAGGGAAGCATCCAAGGTAGAGAGGTCCTGTAGGGGGGAATCTTCCACGGGAAGAAACCAGAGTTTTTTTACGTTTTAAAAAAAAACCAAAAAACGGTTTGGGAAAAAATATTTTTAAAAATGCACCCGAAAGGCGGCATCCACGATGCCGCCTTTCCCCTAAAATTTTTTTTTGATTTTTTTTATTTTTGTTTTGATTTGTTTATATATATATATATATATATATATAAACAAAACAAAAAATTTCATCAAAATTTCTCTGCTATTAATGATCTAGCGCTACAGCCATTACAGTAGTCTAGATTCTAAAAGAAACCTTTAACCAGGCCTCCCTTTTATAAGAGGGCTTGCCCTAAAAATCATTCTGCATTTTCGATGTGGGATTCAGGTTCTCCCTTTCCTGCACAGTACATTCTGCATTTCTGATGTGGGATTCTGTTTCAAATACGTGACTTTGAAATACAATAAAATATAAACTATAAGGCCAATATAAATAAAATTTTAAATATTGATTAAAAATATAATAAATAGTTGAAAACAAATAGAATTTCCTCAAAAATGTTGATGAAAAATAATCTATAACCTTTCAAAACCGCCTACTTGAAACTTAAAAATTTTTCAAGTACGTGAATTTGAAAGACTATAAAATATAAAATATAAAACGAATATAATTGAAACTTTAAACATTGATTAAACATATAATAAATAGTTGAAAACAAAAGGAATTTCCAAAAAAATGTTGATGAAAAGTAATTTATAAGCTTTCAAAACCACCTTCTTGAAACTTAAAATTTTTCAAGTACATGAATTGGAAAGACCATAAAACATAAAATTGAAGAACAATATAAATGAAACGTTAAATATTGATTAAAAATATAAGAAATAGTTGAAAACAAAAGTAATTTCCAAAAAAATGTTACTGAAATATAATTTATAAGCTTTCAAAACCGCCTACTTGAAACTTAAAAATGTTTGAAGTACCTGGCTTTGAAAAATTATAATTATATTACTAATTAACTAATTAATTATTATATAATTAATATTTATATTAATAATTAACTAAATAATTATTATATAAGTAATAATTAATGAGTAATAATTAATAATTAATAATTTAATGAATATTTATAATGAATATTTATATTACAAATTAACTAATTAATAATTACTAATTACTTATTAATAATTATTAATTACTAATTACTAATTACAACGAATAACTATAATTAATATTTATTTTACTAATTAACTAATTAATAATTACTAATTACTAATTACTAATTAATTATTATATAATTAATGATAAAATTATAAATTAACTAATTAATAATGACATATTTAATTATTAATAATTACTAATTAAAAATTATAAAAATTATATTTAATAATATTATTATTAATTAACATATTAACTATTATATAATTAATAATTATATTACTAATTAACTAATTAATTATTATATAATTAATAGTTATATTAATAATTAACTAAATAATTACTGTATAAGTAATAATTAATAAGTAATAATTAATAATTATAATTAATAATTATAATTAATGTTTATATTACTAATTAATAATTAATAATTAATAATTACTAATTACAAATTAATAATTAATAATTATAATGAATAAATGTAATTAAAAATTATATTACTATTTACTAATTAATTGTTATATAATTAATAATTATATAACTAATGAACTAACGAACTATTATATAATTAATTATAAAAAATTACTAATTAATAATTATAATGAATAATTATAGTTAATATTTATATTACTAATTAACTAATTAATAATTAATAATTATTAATTACGGATTAGTAATTAATAATTAATAATTATAATGAATAAATGTAATTAAAAATTATATTACTATTTTAGTAATTTATTATTATATAATTAATAATAATATTACAAATTAACTAACTAATTTTTATATAATTAGTTATTAATAATTACAAATTAATAATTATAATTAACAATTATATTACTAATTACTAATTAATCATTATAATGAATAATTATAATTAAAAATCATATTACAAATTTACTAATTAATTATTATATAATTAATAATAATATTACTAATTAACTAATTAATTTTTACATAATTAATTATTAATAATTACTAATTAATAATTATAATTACTTATTATAATTAATTATCATATTTATAATTAACTAATTAATTAATATATAATTAATAATGATATTACTAATTAAATAATTATTTATTATATAGTTAATAATTATAAAATTAATCAATATATTACTAATTAAGTATTATATAATTAATAATTAATAATTAATAATTAATAATTAATAGTTATAATGAATAATTATAATGAATAATTATAATGAATAATTATATTACTAATTAACTACTTAATTATTATATAATAATTTTTAATAATTACTAATTACTAATTATAATGAATAATTATATTACTAATTAACTAATTAAATATTATATAATTAATAATTAAATTACCAATTAACTAATTAATTATTATATAATAAATTTGAATAAATACTAATTAATAATTATAAATAATAATTATAATTTATAACTATATTACTAATTAACTAATTATAAAAAGGGTCTCGACTATATCTTTCTAAAAAAATTAATTAACTAACTATTATATAATTAATAATTATATGACTAATTAACTAATTAGTTATTATATAATTAATGATTAATAAACACTAATTAACAAATTAAAAATTATATAGTTAATAATTATATTACTAATCAACTAATTAATTATTATATAATTAAAAATTATATTTCTAAGTAACTAATTAATTGTTAAATAATTAATAATTATATTACTAATTTACTCATTATATTAGTAATTAACTAATTATTTATTAGATAGTTTATTATTAATAATTAATAATTATTATACAATTAATAGTTTTATAATTAATAATTATATTATTAATTAACAATTTAATATTTAATTATTAATAATTAATATTTATAATTAATAATTAAAATGAATAATTACTATTAATAATTATAATGAATAATTTTAGTTTTTAATTATATTACTAATTAACTTATTAACTATTATATAATTAATAATTATATTACCAATTAACTAATTAATTATTATATAATAATTTTGAATAATTACTAATTATTAATTATAATGGATAAATATAATTTATAATTATATTACTAATTAACTAATTAACTATTATATACTAAATAATTATATTATTAATTAATTGGTTAATTATTATATAATTAATTATTAATAATTTCTAATTAACTAATTAATTATTAACAATATTAATTTAATATTTAAATAAATTATTATATGTTTAATCCATGTTTTAACTTTAAATTATATCGATCTTATATTTTATATTTTATAGTCTTTCAAAACCACATACTTTAATCATTTTTAAGTTTCATGTAGGTGGTTTTGAAAGCTTATAAATTATTTTTCATGAACATTTGTTATGAAATTCTTTTTATTTTAGACTATTTGTTATATGTTTAATCTGTGTTTTATGTTTCATTTATATTGGTCTTATAGTTTATATTGTATAGGCTTTCAAAGTTACGTGCTTGAAACATTTTTAAGTTTCAAGTTGGTCATTTTGAAAGCTTATAAATTATTTTTCATCAATATTTTTTAGGAAATTATTTTTATTTTCAACTATTTGTTTTATATTTAATCCATGTATTAAGTTTCATTTATATTGGTCTTATAATTTATATTTTATAAGCTTTCAAAAGCACATACTTGAAACTTCTTAAGTTTCAAGCAGGTGGTTTTGAAAGCATATAAATTATTTTTTATCATCATTTTTTATGAAATTATTTTTGTTTTCAACTATTTTTTATATGTTTAATCCATTTTTTAAGTTTCATTTATATTGGCATTATAGTTTATATTTTATAGTCTTTCAGAGTCACGTACATGAAACAGAATCCCACATCGGAAATGCAAAATGTTCTGTACAGGAAATGGAGAACCAGAATCCCACATCGGAAATGCATAATGATTTCCAGGGTAAGCTCTCTTATAAAAAGGAGCCCTAGGTGAGAGATTCTGTCAGAATCTAGATTGCTGGATTTTAAATATCGGATAAATTCTGCAGAAAATTTTATTTTTGTTTTAGTTGTTTTGTTTTGTTTATATATATATATATATAAACAAAACAAAATAAAACAAAATAAAAACAAAAATAAAAAAATTCTAGTTTTTTTCTGTTTTAGGGGAAAGGCGGCATCTAGGATGCCACCTTTATGGTGTATTTTCGAAGAAAAAAAAATTAACCTAGCCTGTTTTATAAATATTTATTTTAAAAAACTAATTTAAAAAAAACTCAAAGAAACCATCAACCCCATTTTTTTAAACCCTAGTAGTATATCTTTTGAAAAAAGGTCTACCAACTGTTTTTGTGGGAAAAAAACCTCCCCATTTAATTTATTGTGGGGAAAACCACACAATAATATAATATTTTAATTCTTATGTCATTGGAAAAATAGATCACTAGCCTGTGGAGCTCTAGGGTCAGATTCTGGCCTATTCTTGGTCAGATTAGAATAGGGTCACCGAAATTAATTTTTTCTCATTCGATTCATGAAAAATTAAATCATATTAAATATACATTCTACATATTTTAATATCTAAAATTTTAATATAAAAAACCATAGCTTTCGATCTAAATTTTATTTGGATGACCATAACTTGTCCATCTAATATCGAATCAAAGCACGGTCGGATCCATTGAGACTGATTTCAAACCCTCTATTTAAATTTAAACCCAAATAATTTTTCTTATCTTAGAAAATCCATGTGATCACTTTAATACCAATTGATGCCACTAGGGTGCTCAGTGGAAGCCGGTGGGTCAGGTATTAAAAAAATTATCATCAGAGTAATGAAATTACATTGTCTACAGTGATCTATGTCCTGATATGATCTGAGTATCTCACATAGTTTAATGAAAGCACAAAAATTAAATAGAACAAGTACCTCATTTGATTCAAAATGTGATCGTATGTCACAAGTCGCTAGCAACCTTTTCTCAAAGGATCTGTGGCTAAATCCCTCTAGATCATCCACACACGCTTCTCAAATATGTACATATTCCATTCATTAGAGCTTTATAAGATTTATTTTGACACTGCAATGATCCCCATCATTTGATACCTTTGATCCATGAATGATTTCTTAAATCGATCGTTCGGTTAGAGCGTTTCTCTCTATAGGATTTGGGAAGACTGAGATGAACGCAATTTTGACTGATGAATAGTGCATGGAATGAGCTTCTCCTTGACTATATAGTGGACGTATAAAATACCCGGTTATGGTTCCCTAGACCCCATATATTTAACATCAACTAATTAAGTAAAAAATAAATAATTATGAATAAATAACTACATCATAAATATTATTTATATTTTATCACATTCTTATAATATATATTAAATATATTATGTGATAAACCATAGTCATTAACTCGAATCATAATTCCCACTAATATTAAACAAACCTCAAATATTAAAATAATATTCATTCATATAATATTATTCTATTTATGTACTTAAAAAAATGTAAATACTTTTAATAAATAAATTAAATCCAATTTTTATATACTCGATTAATAATGAATTTTTTTATTTAATTTTGATTGATAAAACGTGGAAAAAACTCGGACCCCATGGTGGGTCCCACCATGCACTACTACAGATAGTACTTTTAAAAACACTAGAAAATGCTTTTAACAGTGATAAAAAAGCGTTGTTAATCTCAGTGAACACTACTACAAAAAACGGTCAAGGGAAGCGCTACCCTTTTTTAGCACTAAAAAAAGCACAGATAAAGGGGACCCCTTTATCAGCACTTTTTTTAGTAGCATTGATAAAGGGGGGATTTATCAGCGCTTTTTCCTACCGGTGATAAATTTTATGTTTCAAAAAAAATCACGAAAAATAAATTATTGTTATATGAGTATATTTATATTGATATGAATGTAATATATATTTTTTAAATATGTTTTAGATATGTACAAATAGACTATTAAATTTAATATATAAGGAATTTAGTGAAAATGGCTTTAAAATATTTTAAAAAATATTATTAATATATAATTTGCTAATTATTATATATTAAAAATCATTTAATAACAATTTGAATACACAAAAAATCAAAACAATTAATAAAAGATCTAAAATAAGTTGATAATATAACTAAAACTTCAAACGGTCATAACTTTTGATCTGGGTGTTCATTTTATCTCTACTGCATATCAAATCTAATCCTGCAACGAGCCTTATGTACTGGTGACTGAAGCAAAGCTTCTGTCACTACTAGAAAAAACAGGCTTTATCAGTGCTCAAAATGGGCTTTATCAGCGCTAAAAAAGCACTGTAATGATCAGCGCTGATAAAGGGGGTCGCCTTTATCAGCACTTTTTTAGCGCTGATAAAGGTATCTTTTATCAGCGCTAAAAAGAAGCTAATATAAGGAACATTTATCAGCGCTAAAAGAGCGCTAATAAAGGAAGACTTTATCAGCGTTAAAAGAGCACTGGTAAAGGAAGCCTTTATCAGAGCTCTTTTAGAGCTGATAAATGTAATTTTTATCAACGCTAAGAGAGTGCTGATAAAGGATTCCTTTATTAGATCTCTGTTAGCGCTGATAAAAGCCCCATCTGCTGCAAAAACAAATTCTGCAACAGCACACCCAAACAGCACCTATAAATAATTCAGTATCTCAATAAGTATACCCATACAAAATTAACACAAAAATCATAAGCTAATTACACCAAGTATACCCATACACCATTAACACATAATTCATAAGTTAATTAAATACATAAAGAATTCTGTTTAGAATTCAAGGGGTTGGGGAGGTTGTTCAGGGGTTTCAGGTGGCTGTCCAAGGGGGGATGGGGGTGTCTGGGGGGATGGGGGTGTCCAAGGGGGTGGGTGAGTGGTCCAGGAGGTTAGGGGTATAGCATCCCGCCTTTTTATAACATAAAATTTCATTACATTACACAAAACTGAGGATCTTTAAGGTTTAGTGTCTTGGAAACCCGGGACATAATACATGAAAACAACATAAAACATTCTTCTTAAACACTTGAAAGGATTATCCTTAAGTTCATCCTAGGTTCATTACTACATCTCATAACCTAGGGACATACATCAAAAGAAAGGGTGAGCAGAAGGCCCAGTAAGGGAAACAAGTGAAACATTTTACATATGAACTTGAGATACATCAATAAAGTCATGAAAAGAACTTTAAGGCATGAAAATGAAATCATGAGGCATATTATAATAAAAATAACATTTTTCATAACTTGAAGATGTTGCTGCAACATTTAATATTGACAATCATTTTGTTTCACCAAGGTTCATCCCCAAGTTGTTATTAAGAATTATCAAGGTTATTCACCAAGGTATCAGTCTAAAAAGTCATCTCTAGAGATAAAGTCTTTACCCAATGCATTGGAGCGCTATCTGGGCGCACCCTTGACATGTCTTTATTATCATGTGAGCCACATATATCATCATCAATCATTTCATAAACAACCCATATAGCATAAAACAAATGGCTTTCATTTCATAATCATAACGTTTTAAAACTTGCTTTAAAGACATGATCTTTATGTCACTTTAACCCCACGTAAAAGGGAAAGAGGTTTTCATGTATGTAAATCCAAGAATTTAAAACATAACATTTTGATATATATGTGAATATACCTGTAGAAATAAGAGCTTTGAGTATTCACTTAATAACAGAAAATAATTTTGAGATAAAGAGGGAGGCATTTTGAGAGGAAAACTATACAGCATAACGTCTATGATACATGGTTTTAAAAAAAGTTGGAAAGAGAGGGGACATGGGTCACCCACTCAAAAATGATACATAAAATAGTAGGGGAACAAAATATAAAGTATTTAAGAACATGGTAATGAAATTTGAATGATATACCATTTGAAACGAAGAACTTGAAAGGAAGACAAAAAATAAGATTTCTCTTATGAGAATTCGGCAGCCTAACGGCGTCACTTAAAACTTCCAAAAATGGATTGACGAGATCAAATAGGGTCAATCATCATATGAACATAAATGATAATTATGATATATATAGAGATCATACCACAATATAATAAAAAGTAACTTGAAATTCTTGACATGAAAATAGATCTTGAAAATGAGAAGGGTGAAAGAACCCCTTAGAAATTCGACAGCCTAACGGCGTCACTTAAACTTCAACAAAAATGAATTGATGAGATCAAATAGGGTCTCTCATTATATGAACATAAATGATCAGTATGATATATTTAGAGATCATACCCCAACATAATAAAAAGGAACTTTCAAGAATTTACATGGAATTAGAACTTTGAAAAATGAGAAAGGTGAAAGAACCACTTAAAAATTCAGCAGCCTAATGACGCCACTTAAAACTTCAAAATACTGAATTGAAGAGATCAAATGATATCTCTCATCATATGATCATAAAATATCAGTATGATAAATTTAGAGATCATACCCCAACATAATAAAAAGGAACTTGAAATACTTTACATGAAAATATATCTTGAAAAAAGAGAAGGGAGAAAGAACTCGTTACAAAAATTTCCGCAGCCTAACGACGCCACTTAAAATTTCATAAAACGAAATAATGAGAGTAAGAGGGGATCTCTCATTATATGAACATGAAAATGGAAGTAAGAGGAATATAAAAGAACATCCTCCAACATAATAACATGGAGCATAAAAGGAATGACATAAAAGAGATTACTTGAAAAGAAAGAGAGAGGTCAGATCCCTTACCTTAAAACGTAACTCTTAAAACTGAAGGGTTGGGACCTTGAGGGCTTGGGGAACCTTGGGAGGACTCCTTGGGAGGTAATGAGACCATAAATTCGTTGAGGATGGTTTTGGAGTCGAATGGATGAGATGAGGGCTTGGTATTTATAGAGAAAGTGAGAGGACAGGGCATTAATGGACAAGGGACACCTCAAAAGTGGTTTTCTCAAAACCATGTGCTCTCCCAAGATATTTCCAATGAAGTTAGGCCACATGGGGCACCCAACACAATAATTCATCACCTTTGGTCGACCATCCTTTAAAATATCTCATGAAAACATCATGACATAGTTATGATGTCATTAAACATACCGAAACCCTAAAACTGTATTTTTACTATTCCCTGAAAATTCAACTTTCTCAGAAAAATACCAAAATTTCACATTAACCAAATATCAATGCTCTGATTTCAAAAATGAACTCCATTTTATAAAAATAATTTTCTAAATATTTTTAATTTTATTTTTAAATAAATTCACTATTCACCGAAAATTCATTTTTTTTCAGAAAAATCCACAAAAATTACCTTAACATAATATCGATGCTCTGAGTTCAAAAATGAAATCCATTTTATAAAAATATTTTTCTAAATATTTTTAATTTAATTTTTAATTAAAAAACACTATTAAATTGAAAAAACTAATACTTGAATAATAATTTATGAAACCGTTATTTAACCATTTTATTGAATCACATTACTTAATCAAGGTGCCTAGATTATTTTAATACTTTTTTTAAGTGAGATTACTAATCCATTTGGTCACATTACTAATCCTAAGCATAAAATCACTATTCATAATATACTATTCATCAAAAATCAAGTTGATCTTATTAGACTCTAAATTTCATACTGAACATAATTTTAGAAGACCATTTTTTGAAAATCATTACAAATTTTTTATTATTTAAGGTTTACATAAACATTTTTAAAATATCCATTTTCTAAAATTCATTAAAAATATGCATACTATATTTATCCGGACATTTGAAAAGTCATAAACATCATCATAAGAAGAAATCCCAATTTTTATTTAAAACAAAGGATTACACAAGGCAGTTACGGTCTCCTTAAATAGCCCCTTATCACACCAGCATAGGACCTAAGTGTAAGGTGTGCTAAAGTGAGAGAATCTGAGGGAGGCTCGGACAACATCGCACGAGTAGTAATTTCTATCAGGTTGAGATTCTCGCGAAGGCGATTCCGTTCTAGCTTCACACGATGAAGTTCAACTTGGGTTTGGTCCAGAGCATAGCCCAGTGGTGCTACCTCCTTCCCAAGTTATGTTAGATGGGCTTTGATCGTTCCAAGACTACTAGGCGAGGCCATCGAATCTTCTTTCTATAATATTTAACCAAGATTACTTGTATTTAGAGACAAAAATCAAAACTTTTAGTTTCCAACGGTCATATTGACCAATGGTCATATAATAGTCAAAACCCAACGGTCTCATTTTAATTATAATTATGATATCAAATGAAACATTTTTGTTGAGTATAAAAATAAAATAAAATAACACATAAAATTAGGAAATAATATTTATTCAAAATTTCGGGTCGTTACAATCTTCCCCCCTTAAGAAATTGCGTCCTCGAAATTTTTAAAATTGGTTTTTGAAATTTCATTTCAAGTCCCACATCGGAAAAGAAGTCAGTAAAACTATTACTTTAAAAGAAAGAAGGTAAGTACAAAGGTCACTCGAGTTAACCCATAATAGGATTCCATGGAGGAAAACATGGATATGGAAGAAAAAAAACAAAGGGTCAAGTTCTGGGAAAGAGTGATAGAATACATGATTAGGAGAAAGTTAACCATAAGAAAATCCCAAAATTATGATGTGTGTAAACGGACTTTGATTACCTAGTAGGAAATGTAAACCAACAACGTTTTTGTTTTACGTTCCTTTTCATAATTTTAAGGAATTCATTTACTACATAGAACAAAAACATAAGAAAATATACCTACCTTCATGTAGAGTTTCATCCTTTAATAAGTTTCTACCAAAACTAATCTTTTCTCCAAATGATGAGCATTCAAAACTACTTGGTCTCATCAAGACACAAGAATCATCTTCTAGAGAATCACATAATCCACAAAAGATTAACTATCTATTTCTTCTATCTTTAAACATTATCCCAATAACAGAAAGGGTAAGGTAAAACAACTCTTCAAAAAAAAAGAATCCCATAGTAAGGGAAACTACTTTTAAATATTCAAAGTTCCATGGAACTACCCAAAGTTCATCATAGACCATTCGATAAATAACGGTCCTTAAAATTCTTCAAAATAAACCAAACTAAGATTGAAACCCAAATACAAGAAGGATTTGATAACATAGTCTTCCAAAATAAACTTCATTGTTCATCTGCAAAACACATCAACCACTCCTAACATCTTATAACAAAAGTATCTAACCTAAACATATTTTACCCAAGATAGGTTAATCATTCCCATAAGTAACCTAAATTATTATAAGTCCACCTTAAATTCATCGATTCTTCAAAATATAATTCAACCTTACTCCTCAATGAAAATACCGTAGTAATCTATTTACCTCGATCATATAGTGTCCCTAAAATAGTGAACATCTTCCAAAATAATAATCATTTTTTAATCCCCTAATCATCTCTGTCATATTAATACGACAATCATCGCATTTCCTATCACATTGGTTTTTGGGACATGTTCTTCCATTTCCCGCCATTAACTAAGAAAAGAAACTATAATTAGGGGCTTAAATACTTAGCTAATAATCATGAAAAGGAAACTTTAAGTATAAAAGGATAAACATGTATAATAAAAGTATATCCTAACTTTTGATCCCCTAGGTTCCAATCTAGGTTATCCATGATCATATATTCTTATGTGAATCTTTATTTTGTTTTATCCTTGTTCCTTTAATAATGGTTCATACTAAGCTTATGAATTTACTAAAGCTTATCCCCCAGGAGTGTCGTAACCAAGAGTGTAGCAAGGCCCGTTTTCGTGTACCAGTTCCTGTTCGAGTCTAGCTCAAAGCAGTGTTTTCATGTTTTACCCCTATGTACATATGTGCCAAATCCACCTCTACCTGCTCGTATCCATACAGGGATGTATTTTCTTGGAAACCCCTTACTCAATACTCACCAAAATACCAGGAAGATTTCCTATATTTAAACTTTTATATAGGGTTCTTCCTAGAGTTTTCATATCCTAATTTCCACAAATAAATAAACCATCCTTTGATACCAACTATAGCATCCCTCCTTTTTATAACATAAACATTCATTACATTACACAAAACTGAGGATCTTTAAGGTTTAGTGTCTTGGAAGCCAGGAACATAATACATGAAAACAACATAAAACATTATTCTTAAACACTTGAAAGGCTTCTCCTTAAGTTCATCCTAGGTTCATTACTGCATATCATAACCTGGGGACATACATCAAAAGAAAGGGTGAGCAGAAGGCCCAGTAAGGGAAAAAAGTGAAACATTTTACATATGAACTTGAGATACATCAATAAAGTCATGAAAAGAACTTTAAGGCATGAAAATGAAATCATGAGGCATATTATAATAAAAATAACATTTTTCATAACTTGAATATGTTGCTGCAACATTTAATATTGACAATCATTTCATTTCAACAAGGTCCATCCCCAAGGTGTCATTAAAAATTACCAAGGTTATTCACCAAGGTATTAGTCTAAAAAGTCATCTCTAGAGATAAAGTCTTTACCCAATGCATTGGAGCGCTATCTGGGAGCACCCTTGACATGTCTTTATTATCATGTGAGTCACATATATCATCATCAATCATTTCATAAACAACACATATAGCATAAAACAAATGGGTTTCATTTCATAATCATAACATTTTAAAAACTTCTTTAAAGACATGATCTTTATGTCACTTTAACCCCACGGAAAAGGGAAAGCGGGTTTCATGTATGTAAATCCCAGAATTTAAAATAGAACATTTTGATATATATGTGAATACCCCTGTAGAAATAAGATCTTTGAGTATTAAATTAATAACAGAAAATAATTTTGAGATAAAGAGGGAGGCATTTTGAGACGAAAACTATACAGCATAACGTCTATGATACATGGTTTTAGAAAAAGTTGGAAAGAGAGGGGACATGGGTCACCCACTCAAAAATGATACATAAAACAGTAGGGGAACAAAATATAAAGTATTTAAGAACATGGTAATGAAATTTGAATGATATACCATTTGAAACAAATAACTTGAAAGGAAGACAAAAAATAAGATTTTTCTTATGAGAATTCGGCAGCCTAACGGCGTCACTTAAAACTTCCAAAAATGGATTGACGAGATCAAATAGGGTCTCTCATCATATGAACATAAATGATAAGTATGATAGATATAGAGATAATACCAAAACATAATAAAAAGTAACTTGAAAGGGTTGACATGAAAATAGATCTTGAAAATGAGAAGGGTGAAAGAACCCCTTAGAAATTCGACAGCCTAACGGCATCACTTAAAATTCAACAAAAATGAATTGATGAGATCAAATAGGGTCTCTCATCATATAAACATAAATAATCAGTATGATATATTTATAGATCATACCCCAACATAATAAAAAGGAACTTGCAAGACTTGACATGGAATTAGAACTTTGAAAAAGGAGAAACGTGAAAGAACCACTTAAAAATTCGGTAGCCTAACGACGCCACTTAAAACTTCAAAATACTGAATTGAAGAGATCAAATGAGGTCTCTCATCATCTGATCATAAAATATCAGTATGATAAATTTATAGATCATACCCCAACATAATAAAAAGTAACTTGAAATACTTTACATGAAAATATATCTTGAAAAATGAGAAGGGAGAAGGAACCCGTTACAAAACATTCGGCAGCCTAACGACGCCACTTAAAACTTCATAAAACGAAATAATGAGAGTAAGAGGGGATCTATCATTATATGAACATGAAAATGGAAGTAAGAGGAGTATAAAATAACATCCTCCAACATAATAACATGGAGCATAAAAGGAATGACATAAAAGAGATTACTTGAAAAGATAGAGAGAGGTCGGATCCTTTACCTTAAAACGTAACTCTTAAAACTCAAGGGTTGGGACCTTGAGGGCTTGGGGGCACCTTGGGAGGACTCCTTGGGAGGTAAGGAGACCATAAATTCGTTGAGGATGGTTTTGGAGTCGAATGGATGAGATGATGGCTTGGTATTTATAGGGAAAGTGAGGGGACAAGGCATTAATGGCCAAGGGACACCTCAAAAGTGGTTTTCTCAAAACCATGTGCTCTCCCAAGATATTTCCCATGAAGTTAGGCCACATGGGGCACCCAATACAATAATTCATCACCTTTGGTCGACCATCCTTTAAAATATCTCAGGACAACATCATGACACAGTTATGATGTCATTAAACATACCGAAACCCTAAAACTGTATTTTTACTATTCACTGAAAATTCAACTTTCTCAGAAAAATCCCAAAATTTCACATTAACCAAATATCAATGCTGTGATTTCAAAAATGAACTCCATTTTATAAAAATAATTTTCTAAATATTTTTAATTTTATTTTTAAATAAAAACACTATTCACCGAAAATTCATTTTTTTCAGAAAAATCCCAAAAAATTACCTTAACATAATATCGATACTCTGAGTTCAAAAATGAAATCCTTTTTATAAAAATATTTTTCTAAATATTTTTAATTTAATTTTTAATTAAAAAACACTATTCACTTGAAAAAACTAATACTTGAATAATAATTTATGAAACCGTTATTTAACCATTTATTGAATCACATTACTTAATCAAGGTGCCTAGATTATTTTAATACTTTCTTTAAGTGAGATTACTAATCCATTTGGTCACATTACTAATCCTAAGCATAAAATCAGTATTCGTAATTTACTATTCATCAAAAATCAAGTTGATCTTATTAGACTCTAAATTTCATACTGAACATAATTTTAGAAGACCATTTTTTGAAAATCATTACAAATTTTTTATTATTTAAGGTTTACATAAACATTTTTAAAATATCCATTTTCTAAAATTCATTAAAAATATGCATACTATATTTATCCGGACATTTGAAAAGTCATAAACATCATCATAAGAAGAAATCCCAATTTTTATTTAAAACAAAGGATTACACAAGGCAGTTACGGTCTCCTTAAATAGCCCCTTATCACACCAGCATAGGACCTAAGTGTAAGGTGTGCTAAAGTGAGAGAATCTGAGGGAGGCTCGGCCAACATCGCACGAGTAGTAATTTCTATCAGGTTGAGATTCTCGCGAAGGCAATTCCTTTCTAGCTTCACACGATGAAGTTCAACTTGGGTTTGGTCCAGAGCAAAGCCTAGTGGTGCTACCTCCTTCCCAAGTTATGTTAGATGGGCTTTGATCGTTCCAAGACTACTAGGCGAGGCCATCGAATCTTCTTTCTATAATATTTAACCAAGATTACTTGTATTTAGAGACAAAAATCAAAACTTTTAGTTTCCAACGGTCATATTGACCAATGGTCATATAATAGTCAAAACCCAACGGTCTCATTTTAATTATAATCATGTTATCAAATGAAACATTTTTTTTGAGTATAAAAATAAAATAATATAACACATAAAATTACGAAATAATATTTATTCAAAATTTCGGGTCGTTACAGGGGGTTGTCCAAGGGGGTGGTGGTGTCCAGGGGGTGGGGTGTCTAGGTGATGGGGTGGTGTTAAGGAGGGGGGTGTCCAGGTGAGGGGGGGGGGGGCTGTCCAGGGGGTGGGGTGGTGTCTAGGGTGTCGGGGGGGGGGGCTTTCCAAGATATGGGTGGGGTGTTCGGGGGGTGGGGGCAGTCCGGGGGGTTGGTGGGGCTGTCCAAGGGGGCGTGGTGGTGTCCAAGAGGGTGGGATGGTGGAGTCCGGGAGGATCGGGGTGTCCAGGGGGTGGGGGTGTCCAGGGGGGTGGGGGCGGTTCAGGGTGTCGGTAGGGCTGTTTAAGGGGGGTAAGGTGGTGTCCAAGGAGTGGGGGGTCCATGTGGGGGGATATCTATGGGGTGTCCATGGGGGTGGGCTGGAGTCCAGGTTGTCGGGGGGGCTTTCTAGGGGTGGGGGCTGTCTGAGGGGTCCAGGGGGTTGGTGGGGCTGTCCAAGGGGGGTGGGATGGTGTCTGGGAGGGTGGGGGTTGTCGTCCATGGGTGGGGGTGTCCAGGGGGTTGGGGGTATGCAGGTGGTAAGGTGGTTTAAAGGAGGGTTGGGGGTGTCATCTAGGGGGTAACAACTCTGATAAGATATCAAGGTCCAGACATGGGGTAATCTGGTACACAACTATGGGTCTTGCTATAAAACAGTTTTGACACTCCTAGGGATATAATTTGTAAATTCACAAACAATTCACAAACCATTATGATGTATTTTAATAGAATATAACTTTGAATAACTTAAGGTGACGATTATTAAAATGTGTTTGTTATGATTTATAGATCTTGTAAGTAATTTTTGACGATTAGGTGGTTTTATTCTATTATATGTGTTTCTCACCCTGTGGTTTTTCGATTTTGACAATAGAGAGAGCATGAAGGAACATGGATAATGATGAATGTTTTAGATGTGTTAAGTATGAAAATTATGAAAATTTATTTCCTAATTGGAAATATCATATAGAGAACCAGGAAGCTGGTATGAGTATTGATTATACTTCTAAAGATAAAGAGACCGTAAATGATATGTGAAAGGTAGGTGATGTTATTTTAGTACTGTTTACATTAACCATAAATATCATGAATATATTGAGGGTGAGGAACCCTAATAAATGATTAATATTCTTAATTATAGGATATATGTTTTAAGTATTATGTCGATGAAGTTGGAGTAATGGTTTAAGAATAATGTTGGATGAATAATGTACATATTTTTTAGAATTCAAAAACTATGTTATATGAATCATGAAATATAAAAGTATTTTGAGTAAATGTTTCTATTAATGATTGAAATGTATATGTTTAATGGTGATAAATACATAGAAATGCAATATTTTCATTAAGTTAAGGCAACCCATATTTCAATAAAGATTTTGGGAAAATTGTGTTTAACTTGGATAATGTGATTATTGATGTGGATAAAGTAAATATGATAGTAATGATTACCATGGATCAGATTATCTATTTGTTGAAAAGATGTCTATTTCATTATATATGATGTTTTCAAATTCTTGGATTTAAGTAATATATCAAGTATCCATTGTAATACATAATAATGCATGTTTTCCAAAAAAAATTATGGTAATTTATGTTATTTCTATGTTTCAAAAGAATATATGATGAGGTTATTCACATGATTGTAATGTGACAACCAAGATATAATTTGTGATATATGGGGCACTAGTGTTAAGATGATTTTATGAACTTCCCTCTAATGTTATGGATTATCATATTTGGTAATGGTTATATGGTTAACCATTTATAGAATTATTAAGATAATATTTGGATGATGTTTTTGAGAATAATATATTATATGAAAAAATTAGGATTTATAAATAATGGATAACCTATTGTAATAACATGGTGTTGATGATAACTGATGATAGATGGGATTGAAAATCATGGTACTGGCCACACCGTGCCTCAGATTGAGGCGGGGATGACTCTTACATGTCACAAAGGACCCGTGGATCATTCTCCTAAAAGATCAAGACAATTCGAATGTGTTTGGTCGAATTTCTGTAGTTCAGTTGTTGTTTTCACTTAAAAATTTGTCCATTTTAAACAAAAGTGAGGCCCTTTGAGTGGTATCGGCCACACCGTGTCTCAAGTTGAGGCGGGGATGACTCGTGCACATCACAAAGGACCCTTGGATCATTCTCCTAAAAGATCAATACAATCCGAATGTGTTTGGTCGAATTTCCGTAGCTCGGTTGTTGTTTTCACTTAAAAATATGTCCATTTTAAACAAAAGTGAGACCCTTTGAGTGGTACCAGCCACACTATTCCTTGGATTGAGGCAGGGATGACTCATGCACGTCCCCAATGCACCCTTGGATTGTTATCATAAATGATCAACACAATCCGAATGTGTTTGGTCGGATTTTCGTAGGTCAGTTGTTGTTTTCACTTAAAAATATGTCCAATTTAAACAGAAGAGAGACCCTTTGAGTGGTACTAGCACACCGTGCCTCGGATTGAGGTGGGTATTACTCATACACATCCCCAATGCACCCGTGGATCGTTATCTTAAAGGATCAAGATAATATAAATTCATTTTGTCATATTTCTGTAGGTCAGTTGTTGTTTTCACTTAAAATCATGTCCATTTTAAAGAAAAGAGAGACCCTTTGAGTGGTACTGGCCACATTTTGCCTCATATTAAGGTGATGATGACTTGTTCACATCACAAAGGACTCATGGATTGTTCTCTTAAAGGATCAAGACAATCCGAATGTGTTTGGTTGAATTTCCTTAGGTCAGTTGTTATTTTCACTTAAAAATATGTCCATTTTAAACAAAAGTGAGAACCTCTGAGTGGTACCAGCCACACCATGCCTCAAATTAAGGCAGGGATGACTCGTACATGTCAAAAAGGAACCGTGTATAGTTATCCTAAAATATCAAGACAATTTGATTGTGTTTGGTTGAATTTCCATAGGTCAGTTGTTGTTTTCAATTAAAAATTTGTCCATTTTAAACAAAAGTGAGACCCTTTGAGTGGTACCGGCCACACTGTGCTTCTTATTGAGGCGGGGATGACTCATAAATGTCACAAAGTACCCATGGATCTTTCTCCTAATGTATTAAGACAATCCGAATGCGTTTGGTCGAATTTTCGTAGGTCAGTTGTTGTTTTCACTTAAAAATATGTCCATTTTAAACAGAAGTGAGACCCTTTGAGTGGTACCAACCACACCATGGCTTGGATTGAGGCAGGGATGACTCATGCATGTCCTCAATGCACCATTGGATTGTTATCTTAAACGATCAACACAATCCGAATGCTTTTGGTCGGATTACCATAGGTCAGTTTTTTTTTCACTTAAAAATCTATCCAATTTAAACAGAAGAGAGACCCTTTGAGTGGTATCGGCCACACCGTGCCTCGGATTAAGGCAGGGATGACTTATTCACGTCCCCAATGCACCCATGGATCATTCTCTTAAAGGATAAACACAATCCTAATGCATTTGTTCAGATTTCCGTAGGTCTTTTGTTGTTTTCACTTAAAATCTGTCCAATTTAAACAGAAGAGAGACTCTTTGAGTGGTACTGGTCACACCGTGCCTCGGATTGAGGTGGGGATTAATTGTACATGTCCCCAACGCAGAAGTGGATCGTTATCTTAAAATATCAAGACAATAAGAATGTTTTTGGTTGGATTTCCATTGGTCAGTTGTTGTTTTCACTTAAAAATCTGTCCATTTTAAACAAAAGAAATGCCCTTTGAGTGGTACCGGTCACACCGTACCTTGTATTGAGGCAGAAAAGACTCATGAACATCCCCAAAGAAATCGTGGACCATTATATTAACGTATCAACACAATACGAATGCGTTTGGTCGGATTTCTGTAGGTCAGTTGTTGTTTTCACTTAAAAATATGTCCAATTTAAACAGAAGAGAGGCCCTTTGAGTGGTACCGGCCACACCGTGCCTTGTATTGAGGAGGGGATTACTCGTACACATCCCCAACGCACCCATGGATCATTATCTTAAAGGATAAAGACAATACAAATGCGTTTGGTCATATTTCCATAGGTCAGTTGTTGTTTTCACTTAAAATTGTGTCCATTTTAAAGAAAAGAGATACCCTTTGAGTGGTAACGGCCACACCGTGCCTTGGATTGAGGCGGGGATGACTCTTACACGTCACAAAGGACCCGTGGATCGTTCTCATAAAGTATCAAGACAATCCGAATGCATTTGGTCAAATTTCCGTAGGTCAGTTGTTGTTTTCACTTAAAAATATGTCCATTTTAAACAAAAGTGAGACCCTTTGAGTGGTACCGGCCACACCGTGCCTCGGATTGAGGAGGGGATGAATCGTTCACATCCCCAATGAACCCATGGATTGTTCTATTAAAGGATCAACATAATAATAACTTGTTTGATTGGATTTCCTTAGGTCAGTTATAGTTTTCACTTAAAAATTTGTCCAATTTAAACAGAAGAGAGACCCTTTGAGTGGTATCGGTGACACCGTGCCTCAGATTGAGGCGGGGATAATTCTTACATGTCACAAAGTACCCATGGATCATTTTCCTAAAAGATAAATACAACCCAAAATCATTTAGTCAAATTTCCATAGGTCAGTTGTTATTTTCACGTAAAACTTTTTCCATTTTAAACAAAAGTGAGACCCTTTGAGTGGTACTGGCCACACCATGCCTCAGATTGAGGAATGGATAACTTTTTCACATCAAAAAGGACCTATGGATTGTTCTCCTAAATGATCAAGACAATCCGAATGCGTTTGGTTGAATTTCCGTAGGTCAGTTGTGGTTTTCACTTAAAAATATATCCATTCAAAAAAAAAGTGAGACCCTTTGAGTGGTACCGGCCACACCGTGCCTCGGATTGAGTCAAGGATGACTCTTGCACATCCCCAATGAACCTTTGGATCGTTCTCCTAAAGTATCAACACAATATGAATGCGTTTGGTTGTTTTTCTGTAGGTCAGTTGTTGTTTTCACTTAAAAATCTGTACAATTTAAACAGAAGAGAGACCCTTTTAGTGGTACCGGCCACACTGTGCCTTCGATTGAGGTGGGGTTGACTCTTACACGTCCAAAATGACCCATGGATTGTTCTCATAAAGGATCAAGACAATCCTAATGCATTTGGTATGATTTTCGTTGGTCAGTTGTTGTTTTCACTTAAAATTGTGTCCAATTTAAACGGAAGAGAGACCCTTTGAGTGGTACCGGCCACACCGTGCCCCGGATTGAGGCAGGGATGACTCTTACATGTCAAAAAGGACCTGTGGAATGTTCTCCTAAAATATTGAGACAATCCTAATGCGTTTGGTCAAATTTTCGTAGGTCAGTTGTTGTTTTCACTTAAAAATATGTCCATTTTAAACAAAAGTGAGACCCTTTGAGTGGTACCGGCCACACCATGCCTCGAATTAAGGCGGGGATGACTCATTCATGTCCCCAACGCACCCGTGGATCATTATCTTAAAGGATTAACACAATCTTAATGTGTTTGGTCGGATTTCCATAGGTCAGTTGTTGTTTTCACTTAAAAATCTATCCAATTTAAACAGAAGAGAGACCCTTTGAGTGGTACCGGCCACACCGTGCCTCATATTGAGGCACGGTTGACTCTTAAACGTCACAAAGGACCTGTTTACTATTCTCATAAAGTATCAAGATAATCTGAAGGTGTTTGGTTGGATTTCCGTAGGTCAGTTGTTGTTTTCACTTAAAAATATGTCCATTTTAAACAAAAGTGAGACTCTTTCATTGGTACGGGCCACATCGTGCCTCGGATTGAGTCAAGGATGACTTGTACATGTCACAAAAGACCCGTGGATCATTCTCCTAAAATATCAAGACAATCCGAATGTGTTTTTTTGAATTTCCGTAGGTCAGTTGTTGTTTTCACTTAAAAATTTGTCCATTTTAAACAAAAGTGAGACCCTTTGAGTGTTACCGGCCACACCGTGCCTCATATTGAGGTGGGGATGACTCATTCACGTCCCCAATGCACCTGTGGATCGTTATCTTAAATTATCAACACAATATTAATGTTTTTGGTCGGATTTCCATAGGTCAGTTGTTGTTTTCACTTAAAAATTTGTCCAATTTAAACAGAAGAGAGACCCTTTGAGTGGTACCGGCCACACCGTGCCTCGGAGTGAGGTGGGTTTTACTCATACACCTCCCCAATGCACCTTTGGATCTTTCTCTTAAATGATCAACACAATCTGAATGCATTTGGTCAGATTTTCGTAGGTCTGTTGTTGTTTTCACTTAAAAATATGTCTATTTTAAACAAAAGTGAGACCCTTTAAGTGTTACCGGCCACACCATGCCTCGTATTGATGTGTGGATTACTCGTACATGTCAAAAAGGACTCGTGGATCATTATCATAAAATATCAAGACAATCCAAATGCGTTTGGTCAAATTTCCATAGGTTAGTTGTTGTTTTCACTTAAAAATTTGTCCATTTTAAACAAAAGTGACACCCTTTGAGTGGTACCGGCCACACTGTGCCTCGGATTGAGGCAGGGATGACTCATGAATGTCCCCAACGCACCCTTGGATTGTTATCTTAAAAGATCAATGCAATCCGAATGAGTTTGGTTGGATTTCCGTAGGTCAGTTGTTGTTTTTACTTAAAAATCGGTCCAATTTAAACAGAAGAGAGACCCTTTGAGTGGTATCGGCCACACCGTGCCTTATATTGAGGCGGGGATGACTCGTGCATGTCCCCAATGCACTCATGGATCGTTCTCTTAAATGATCAACACAATTAAAATGTGTGTGTTCATATTTCTGTAGGTCAGTTGTTGTTTTCACTTAAAAATCTGTCCAATTTAAACAGAAGAGAGACCCTTTGAGTGGTACCGGCCACACCGTGCCTCAGATTGGAGTGGGGATTACTCGTACACTTCCCCAACTCACCCGTGGATCATTCTCTTAAAATATCAAGACAATCCAAATTTTTTTAGTTATATTTCTATAGGTCAGTTGTTGTTTTCACTTAAAAATCTATTCATTTTAAACAAAAGAAATGCCCTTTGAGTGGTTCATCATTCTTCCATGTTGTTGGTGTATATCATCTATTAAAATGGTAAATTGACTCATTGGAGAAAGTATGTTTTATTTAATAACAATTAAAATATTCCAACTAACATTTACATACAACAATGTTTCATCTTTTGATCCCCTAAACGCCTCTCAAAAATGACCACCAATTGTACACATTCAAAAGTCAGATCTTGATGTTATTTGTGTAAAATCTGTCATCAAGTATGTGGTCCACTCATTTTTGAACCTATCTATATCCTCTTGTGAGTATGAGTCCTTTCGGCAGTCATAGTAGTACTGCAAAATAGAAAAATAAAGAATTAATAAATAAATTAAACGAACTAGTAGTTGTTTTTGAAAATACCTCTTTAGGGATGCTTGTTTCTTGATGAAAATCGATATCCTTCATAAATTTACAAACATAATAACCACAATCATTATAATTTGTTTGTTTTGGACACTGAAAATAAATTAATCATTAGGAGAATAAGTAACTTGTGTTGAGATGTGTTTGGATAGTGAAATTTTATTATATATACCCTGATATTTGTCCAGACATAGTACTCGCTCACCTCCTTATGCTTAGCCCCTATCCTCATTCCTTTTTTTAGAGGATAATTATACACCACCCTATCATAACAGAATCCTCAATAAAAGATTATATAAATTATATTACTTTATTTTTATTCCTAAAACATAGGATGTAGTGTCTTACAGATTCACAAACTCCATCATGTGTGGTCAGTTTGATGGATATCCTTGCTTTTAATCCAAAAAAAATCTTTGGAGTATCCAAGTTCACCGCAATTGGAATCCAATGTTGCCTAAAAACACAAAAAGGAATAATTAATAAAAGAAGTCAAAATATAATTGATATGATTTAATCGTAGAGTTTTACCCCTGCATGGTTGGTATTAAGAAGAGTCTGTCATCAGTAATCTTGCTTTTAAATGTTTTCAGCAGGCCATTAACTATTTCATTCTTTTTTGATGGCTCTATTTTCGTCAGATGTGATGATGTGGTATCAGGACTAACGAGTCCAAATCTTGGCTCATGTGAAAATTCATTCATGTTTTTTTCATATATACGTCTTTCAACAATATAAAATGAATTTAGTCATAATTTTCACATTAGATCATCTTTTAGAAAATTAATTCCCGGAAACGTACCTCATATATATATTTACAACTGTGACGCCTAGCCAACCATTTTCAAGGATCTCATTTACATTTTCAGTAGAAAAGAAATCTTGACTTTCCACGCCGTATATATTCTCTTAGAAACCCACTATATGACTACTACCACATCTTAGCTTCGTATCCACATGAGTCTTCAATGCTAGTAAATGTGGATAGAGAACAGGTGGTGTTATTGTGCTTTCAGTCGCTCCATGGGATCGGTTGGTCGATCCTTTAGATGGTTTTGAGATGACGTTTGTCACCCCCTTCCATTTCTCTGTCTATAATAACATTCATTGGTTCAGACCCTTTTTTCATCAATTGTTAAAGGTTTATCTTGAAAAAAAGGAAATAAATACCTCTTTGGCCGCATGTATTATAACAACTTTTGACTGCCATGCAATGAATTTCCCAATAGCCTTTTAGATCATATGAATATCATCGTCATCAAGTGGAATAAGTAGCTCTGCATTTGTCTCATGAGCTACAGTAATCGTCACTTTCATATGATCTTTAGAAAGTGGTCAATTATGCAGCATGTCATATGGGATGTTGAACACTGTAGCTCTCGCTACAAGGTGATAGGTGGGTGTTGACAAATATAAATCAAAATCATTATCACCCTATAGAAGATCAGTACAGGAAAAGTATCAGTGTTTTTCTGATTCAAATTTCATGGGAACAATTATTAGAATATTGATTACCACGGCTAAGACAACTCTTTGAGGGGAATGGCTCACCTCAAAGATAGTGGGGGTGGGGCGGGATCTTCACGCGCTAGTTGTTTTTGAGTTGTGTCTTCTCCTTGCTTCCCACCCATAAAAGTTGTTATCAACTCTCCCTGACATTGAAATCATTATTTAAGTGTTTCTATTTTTTCTCTTATTTGTTTCAATGTTTCATCTCTAACATCTATTTTTTTCTTCTCAAAATATACTCGGGGTGTCACCCCTAACACGACCGTATTTTTCTGGCTGCTTCAAAGCTGTCGATAATAGGTCTACATCCACTACAGGAGTAGCTGATTCCTGTGACTGTCGGATATATGAAAATAACTAATTATTTTTATGTAATGGAAATTTAAAACAAATATTTTTATTCTCATGTCATACTTACACAAATTTCCCACAATTTTTGTGCTTTCTTGTCTACTAGATTCCCTTCCTTATTCACATGTGCCTCCTTCCAAACCACATGACATGGGATGGAAGTGTATTTGGTTTTAGACTCATCGATCTACATATAAACATAGAAAGATAATTATGATGTTGTTTGTTGGAACCTAACAATGTTACTGTAAATTTAAAATACGTACCATTTTCTTTTCTAGTGAAGCGTATTCCATCCTTGATTTACGATAGGGGTATTTTGGTTTTGATGCACGTTCCTTGTTTTCTTTACAGAGTTGTTGTTTCATATATGAAATATTAACAATCAAAGTTATGAATACACATATCCTCAAACAACGTATTATCACCCACAATGTACCTGAAACTTCTCATCCCCATGGTGGCCAATAAATGCATCTCATGCTTCTTGGGATATCAGGTGAGCGTAGACAATTGGTGGGTGTGGGTTTATTTTACCTTTGGAATCTTTCAGGTGACATCTTGTTAAAATAGTACGAAAACCTAAATGAATCCCTCCTGAAAGCCTTAGTACATAATCCTTGTTTGAATTGTATACTATAAATTTATTATGCAAGAGATTCAGAAGAGTAAAACATTGTTTCATTATTTTATTTGCTAGTAAATTAAAGAAATAAATTCATAATGTTACCGTAATTTCTTCCCAGATCACAGCCTTCATCCCGAACACAACATGGTGCCATGAATCTATGTCAATCGGCACACATTTCCGAGGGACAACTCCAATGTAACTACTAAACATAGCCTTGTTGGGATTCACATGTTGACCTCGTTCATTCCATCCGATGTCAAATTTGATGTCTTTGCTTTTCACCTTAAGAACTTTGGATAACACCGGCAAACTACGATGCACCTTTATTTTATGTGACGTCGATCCTTCATTCCTGACCATTTCATTGATATCAACATCATCTATATGTTAATTTGAAATGGTATCAACGACATGTGCTGATGGTTGTTGGACCTCAACACTAGGAGCAGCAGGAGCCGCATGAGCCGCAGCAGTAGGAGCAGCAGCAGGAGCAATAGCAGGAGCAGTAGCAGCCGCAGCAGCCATAGCAGCAGCTTGAGAGACTTGTTCAGCCTCAAGGTTTGGAGCACCAGAATGTGCAGAAGTCATTATATTCAAAAGTGGTTGAACAGTTAATTTAGATTACATAAATTCAATAATTATAATATAATAACATGAGATAACAAGATCTATATTACAAACAAAATATAACCTGTTTATTGAACTCTCTTTATTTTTTTCAAAGGATGATGGGATTTGACACCTCTATCGATTATCCAAATCACTTCATTGTGGTCTTCTCTAATATACAAAACATCATCTACATTGGTACCTCTCCGAAATTATTGCGACGTAACACTGAAAGGATCATCCTCAACTGAATTTTCATCGGAACCATCAGTAGTTTTGGACGCTAACAGAATAATCGACCACTTTCGGTTTGCGGGATCTGGAACATAAAAAAATTGTACCTCTTTTGATGTTATTATAAACTATTCATCTTTGTACCCTTCTTTACTAAAATCAACTTTCACAAATCCTTATTCATCTATTTTAACACCACTGTTGTTATCAACCTATTTGCATTGAAAAATTGAAAGTTGGAATGTCTTATAATCCAACACCCATATTAGTTTGATAATGTCAAAGTATGACATATTTGCATAAATTGAATTCCTGTCCTTAATACCAGAAACATGCATCGCTTTAGCCACTAGTGTAACTCCACTATTTTTCATGGTACTATCTTCATCATGTTCATTTGTATAGAGTGTATAACCATTAATTACATAACCACTGTAAGATAATACATACACACTTGGTCCAGCAGCTAACCATCGAAGTCGTTCTGAAATTGAATTCGGATTTTCATCCAGCTGATTAAAAATATGGTCCCAAAACCATCCTATAAACTAGTGATTATGTGTATTTGAAAACCATTTTTCATCCCTTAATGGATTCAACTGCCTAAAAATTTCTTTGTGAGTTTCAATATATAGAGCAACCTCCCAACTGTTATGAAAAACATAAAGGTGTGCCTGCTCCCGATCTATAATGCTGATTGTCACAACATCTCTTTCAGAAATTCCCCCACCCTCAATGTGTCTAGTTTGATGAGATTTCAGGAGACCAATGCTTTCCACATCCGATAGGTATTCGGTACAAAATTCAATGGCTTCCTCAACAATATATCGCTCCATTATACAACCCTCTGTCTGACTTCAATTTTTGACATACCCTTTAAAAATCTTCATATACCATTCAACAAGATACATCCATCTATAGTGCACATGACCACAAAGTCTAATCTCTCTCACCAAGTGAATCATCAAATGAACCATCATATCAAAGAATGTTGGCAGGAAGAATATTTCTAATTCACATAATATGATGACAATTTCTTTTTCCATAGCTGGAAATTTCGCTGGGTCTAAAACTTTGCTACATATATCTTTGAAAAAGAAACAAAGTTTTCTTAACATATGACGACAGATCTTGCATCAAAACATGGCAGTCATGTAATTTCAAACCTTTTAACTTCAAAAGATTCATTGACACAATGTTCTTGATATTTGATTAATACCACTCTGGAACCTTTATATCATTGAAGAAGTTGAAAAACTGATATCTCTCCTCTTTGGAAAGAGTATAAGTAGCTGGAAGAAAAAACATTCAATTTTCACCCTTCACGGGAGCCAACTCTTCTCGTATTCCCATGTCAACCATTTCCAAACTTGCCTTAATTCCATCCTTTGTTTTTGCGAGGGCATTTAGCAACGTTCTGGTAACACTCTCACATATATTTTTTTCCACATGCATCGCATCAAGAAAATTTCTGACGTACAAACAATTCCAGTATGGTAATTTAAAAAAAACTGATCGCTTTTTTCAACCGATTTTCGTAAGGTTTTTCAAAAATGGTTTACCAAAAATAGTGTTCACATCTTTTACTTTCTCAAACAGCTGATCACCTGTTAGTGGAGACGGTGTTGCGTGTTGTTCTAAACTTCCATTGAATGATGTCATCCAAGATCAGTACTTATGCCGACGACGTAGAAATATATGATGTCCTAGAAACATATATTTCGATGAATGTTTCAACATAATTGATTCTATATATTCTTCGCACATAGGACACCCTTGAGTTCCTTTAATGCTATAGCCTAATAAATTTCCATAAGCAGAGAAATAATTTATTGTCCCATACAACATCGCTCTCAACGTGACGTATTCACTTTTATAAGCATCATACAACATAACACCTAAATCCCATAATAACTTCAAATCCTCGATCAAAATAGCCAAATAAACATCAATATCGTTACCTGGTTGTTTTGGTCCTGATATAAGAATAGATAACATGATGAATTTCCGCTTCATGCATAACCAGGGTGGCAAGTTATAATTTACCAACATAACAGGCCATGTACTACGAGTGCTGGTTTGAAAACCAAAAAGATTTACTCCATCTGTAGATAATGCAAGATGAAGATTTCTCGGCTCTTTTCCAAATTCAGGATACTCATGATCAATTTTCTTCCATTGAGGAGAGTCGGCTAGATGACATAATTTACCATCTTTATTTCTTTTATCTTCATGCCACGGAAATTGTCTTGCAGTTTATTCACTTCCATATAGATTCTTAAACCTTTTAATAATGGCAAAGTACCATACAACTTTCGTAGGATTGGATTCATATTTCTTTTATCGAGAAACACCACACTTTGGGAATTCTATAAGTGATTTTTTCTCCTTTAGAAACAATATACAGTCTTTTGGGCAGGCATGTATTCTTTCAGAAATCATACCCATCGAGCGTAGCATTCGTTTAGCTTCATATGTCTGGATTGGGAGATCATTATCTTCAGAGAGCATGTCATTCAAGAGAGCATGTAGATTCGTAAAACTGACATCACTCCATCTGTTTCCTGCTTTCAATTTATACAACTTTAGTATAGCTGACAATGTTGTATACTTAGTGCAACCAACATACAATGGCGTCTTTCCACAACTCTTTAACTTCTCAAACAATTTTGGGCAATCACGGAGTTCATATTCAATTGTCTTTGTCATTTCCTCAATACGATCTTCATCATCATTGACATCTGTAATCACATCCTCCATATGGTCTTCTTCATTATCCATTTTTGTATTCATATCTGATGATCCATAAAACGTAGTTTTATCCCATCCAGTAGCTACATTTTCTTTTTCTCTGTGTTTATTCCAAAATTTATAACTCTGATCTATTCTGTGACATATCAAATGTTCTTCCAACTCCTCTAGAGTAAATAGTCTAGAATAAAAACAACATAAACATGGAAAAAGGATTTGACAAGGATCCTTTGTGTGATCCTTTGCAAATTTGATGAACTCTCTCACTCCGTTCTCGTACTCTATTGTCAAACGATTAGCATCCATCCAATTTTTATTCATCTTCATTCTATTTAAATATCAAATATTACTATTTATGGTTCAAGTACACAAAACAGGACTTCCAAATACAGTATAATAGAACCACTTACTTATAAAAATAGAGATTAATATAGTGTAACCATTAGTATTTATTCATCATCATTAAATATAATTACTTTAGATTCATTATAGTTTCCTCAAATAACCCCATACCAAACACAAGAATAATCAAGAATGATACAAATACCACTCCTAGGTCTCTTCCCTACATTCAATATCATCATTCTTAAATACCCATATATCTACACATACACATGTCACAAACACATAAAAAACCATATCCACATCAGAACCAAAGTACCAATATGGATTTCAATCAGGTTACTCGACTCAAGTGGTAGTGTGTAATAAATAATAAGAAAATATAATAAGTATATAGTCACACATAAATCTCAAACTGGTGTTAATAATCCAATAAACCCAAGGTATCATTCCATCTATCAAAATACTCTGAAGGAGCCCATATGCGACAGTAGTCCCAGGTGGTGAAGGTTCCTGAGGAGGAAGGGGCGAACACACACCTATTGGGGTTCGAGGTCAGGTCACTAAGGTTGAAGGTGGATTGATACTCCTACAAGGGTTTATTCCATATTTTACAAACCATGTCCTGGTACCCTAGGATGTTAACCCACTGTTGGTGGAAGTGAAAACATTTCTGATGATCATGCCAAGAAGAAATGGAAACCAAGAGGGGGGAGTGGTTCAAAATACCTCAAGAAAGATGAAAAAACATAGAATTTGAGAATAGGTTAGTGGATTTCATGTTGGATATACACCTATCCAATAGACTCCACAAGCGGTGATGGCCCCTACAGTTGTTGCACCAGGTGAAACTGTCACCTGAGAAGCTGAGATCATGAGGCCATTCCTAGCCATGAACTGAACAAACTCCATGATGGCCTTCCTCTGGAATGGAATTATACCTTTCCTTTACTTTGGGTTGGAAATGAAATTAAAGTCACCCCCAACAAACAATGGATGGTGGTCAGGATCGAAGGTATTTTGTTCACTGCATAGATATTCCCTTTGAAGAGAGTCATAACTTCAAAAAACAAAAGTCATAAGGAGGTGTCACCGTTTGACACATTTGTAGTGATGAATTGATTTCAATCTTGAACAGTCTCAAAAACATATTTATTGTTCCAAAATACCCATTTGTGTCTGTTGGAGGGGTCATAGTGTAGAAATACATGCAACTTAATCTTCCAGGAGAATTCTATGATTATTATAGGGTTTTTTGTGTTATTTGACAATAACAACAATTACATTATGATTTTTTATTTCTATGGTGAGGAAGTCCGATTTAACATGGGCACTAAGACCATGATAATTACATATGAAGATAATAATGATGGGTAGGATAGGGATCTTGCATTAGATCTAGAGGTAGTATCCTTATTGAAGTTGGAGGATGATCTCTCATTGAGGTCCCTTGATTTTGAACATTTTCATCATACCTTCTGGTTGGTAAGCTTCATATGAGTGGGAGATGAGGATCCAAAGGGGTAGGGGGAGGATGGGTAATGAAACTTGGGGGCTGGTGATAGAGTTCTCTCTGTATCAATAAGTATTTGGAGCTGGATGACAGGCTTAGAGCCAAAGGAGACAGAACAAACACTACTAGGAAGGGGCCTGGCCACTACAAAGAAGCAGTCAGTAACCTCAACAAGGGAGAAGGACAGAGATGGAGGTAGGGGTGGCAAGGCTAGAAAGCTTGGTGGTCTGGGAATCATTCCATACAAGTGCACTGCCAGACAAAGTCACTTAGATAGCATGAAGGAAAGAAGGGGGGAACCCCTCAAAGAAAATAGGGTTCAAGCATTGGATGACCTAGAAATGCATCAGAATCGGGTGGTGTTGTCCTTAAAGGAAAAGGTTATCCTTCATTCCTTACTTTACAGTGACATGGTGTTGTATCTAAGGGAATCGATGATACCTAGGAGTAATCTAGTGAAACTAGAATCCATGTGGGAAGGACCTTAAATTTTTCATAAACATCACTCTGATAGTGTAAACTCATTGATCACCATTGATGATGAGCATATCAATATTTCCACCTATACTAGGTTTCTCAAGAGATATTTTACATGAATAAACCGTACCTTTTAAATAAAATCAACCCATGTCAAACAATCCCCAAATATTCCACATTTTGAATTACAGTAAAAAACTATACTAATAGAAAATCCTAGAATAATGGAGTAATGATAAAAGAAAAAATAAATATGTCATAGCCACATATGTTCAAATAGTATGTGAAATTATAAAACATACCCCATAAAACACCACTAAATTCAAATTTCAAACAAAAATATGCTATTGAATCATGCCTCAAATCATGATGATGCTCATGCCTTGATACCTGCACCGTGATGCGCCTGATCAACATCATCATCAACAACTTCACTAACAAGATAAAAAACTAGAATTCATCACCATAGGAACCTCATCACCCATTTACAACCCAACATAACCTAATAATATAATTAAATAAAAGAATATATATTCTATAATTCAAACCACACCTTCTCATAAAGGTGATTGTTTGAAGAATTTATATAACATATCCAGCCATACTACCATCAAATTGAATGGTTTCTAGGATCTAGAATAAACAAATACCAAATCACTTAAAAACCCAACGTATTCATTAGAAAAAGGTGATACCTTTGGAGTAATAGAAATATATTGGATGATCACCCCCAAGAACCCCATCACAACATGTAGGAAGAACACTCATGAATCTACGATGAAGCAGGATCATCACCACCGGAGGAAATGAAACCTAGGGATGAAATAATTCAACACAAAATCCACTAGAACGCCATTCATGGGAAAGCCTCACATCCCAAAACTCCAATTAACAATATTTTAATTGTGTGATATGATTTATAGAATAATAGTTCTAGAACCATTATAAGAAGTTGGACCAAACTCGAGCTTCGACAGAGGGCATTACCCTAGAGACAAACATGAAGAAGAAAAGGATGAATCATGTTTCCTACAACCATCAAAATCTCAAATATCCATTAAATATATCATGCCAAATCAACATATGGTTATGTGTGATGGGAGAGGATAAAAATATTAAAAACTTATTTGAAAAACATACCTTAAAGGGAGGTCCGGCAAGGAGAATCTCAGTGGGCGGCAGAGGTCCGGCAACGCAAAGCTCGAGGGCGTTGCGGGCGGCGGAGGTCTGGAAAAGTGAAGCTTGAGAGCGGCGAAGGTCCGGAAATGTGAATTTTAGTGGGAAGAGAAGGTCCGACAATGAGAATCTTGAGGGCGGCGGAGGTCCGGCAACGCGAACTCAGCGGGCGGCGGAGGGGAGTCATAGGGTTCCGGTACCGCGAGAGATTTAGGTTGCGATAAAACGAGGGCACTATGCGACCGACTTTATAAAAAAATGGACTATGGTTTTATCAACGCTATCAAAGCGCTAATAAAGACTACCATTATCAGAGCTAACATTTTAGCACTGATAAAGGTATCCTTTATCAGTGCTTTTTTTAGCACTGATAATGGTCCTCTTTATCAGTGCTAAAAAGCGCTGATAAATCCTTCCTGTATCAGCGCTAACATTTTAGCACTGATACACGGATTATTTATCATCTCTTTTCTAGCACTGATACAGGGATTCTTTATCAGCGCTTTTTTAGTGTTGATAAAGGTTACCCTGTATCAGTGCTGAAATTTCAGCGCTGATACAGGGTTTCTTTATCAGCTGTTTTTTCTTAGCACTGATATAAGGTGGCGCTTCCCTTTCCCATTTTTGTAGTAGTGTGTCACATTTTTTGAGGCCAAAAAAGGCCCAGAAGGTTTCCAAAACTGAGTTTTTATTCAGGATACACCAATTTGCTAACATTCAAATAGGTATAACTTCTGATTTGGATGTCTGTTAGCCCTGTACCAAATATCATATCAAATATTGTTTCATTTTCTTCAATTTGACTAGTTGTGGAGTTGAAATGGGATTTTGTATTATAAGTTATGATCATTTTAACATTCTATGGATTTTCAAATACACATATATATGTATTTATTCGTAAATATATATGTTTCTATGTGTTTGTGTGTGTGTTTGTGTGTGTGTGTGTTGTATATATGTATTTATTTATTTATTTATTTAATTATAAACACACATAAAAAACAAATTTCATAAATTTATTTAAAAATAATCATATAAGTATATATTAATATACAAATAAATATACGGATAAAAAATTATAACTAAAAATATATATATATAAATAAATAAATATAAATATATATTAATATACAAATGAATATATATATAATAATATATGAAAAAATATATTTATATTAATATGAATTTATATCAATATATGAATAAATATAACTATATATATATATAAATAAATAGATATATCATTAAATAGAGAAAAAAAAGAAATAGATTAGTGGTAAAGGTGTAGCTCTGAAAGGGGGAGGTTGCGGGTTCGAGTTTGGGTGGAAGCAAAGGGGTGCGCACGTGTGAGGATGCACAGGAAGAGCAGTGTGTGGGAGACCTCCTAGCGCAAATAAAAGGGGTGGGGTCAAGCGCTGTTAAAAGCTCTCCCCCGCATTAGTTAATTCTTTTTTATTCTTTTTTATTTTTTTTACTTTTATCGGCGCTTTTTAAAAGCGCTGATAAAGGTCCCTTTTATCAGCACTAAAAAAGCGCTGATAATGGGGTCTTTTATCAGCACTTTTTTTAGCGCGGATAAAATGGGCCTTTATCATTGCTTTTTGGAGCATTGATAAAAGGGAACCCCCCTATATTAGTGTTAAGATTTTTTATCAATGATTTGTAGTAGTGGAAGATAAGGGGGTCCCCTTTAACAGTGTTAAAAAAGTGCTGATAAAGGGTGCCCTTTATCTTCACTAAAAAAACGATGATAAATTCCCCCCTTTATCAGTGTTATTTTAGCATGAATAAAGGACATTTTTATCAGTGTTATTTTTAGCACTGATAAAGGACCACTTTATCATCGCTTTAATTAGAATTGATAAAGGGGGCTTTATCATCACTTGAAATAGCGATGATAAAGTGGTCCTTTATCAGTGCTCTAAATAGAGCAGATAAAGGGGGACTTTATCAGTGCTTGAAATAGTGTTGATAAAGGCCTAACTGCCTGTGATGTGTTGTTTATATAACAACACACCCACCAACACCTACACAACAAACACACACAACACCAGCACAATACACACAAGAACAAAGAATATCACACATGAACAAAGCAGCACCCCCAATGGTTTGGAAAACAATGTTATAAACATTTCAAACACTATTTTATATAATTAAATTTACAATTATCCAAAAAATAGTAAAAAAAATTAACGTTTCATCCTTTGACATCCGTGATCCCCTCTAAAAAATGTCCTCCCATGGTATTAGTTACTGAACAAATCATCCCAACTCAATAAAAAGGTTCCACCTATATAAGAAAAAAATTATGTTAGTAATACAATAAAGAAATAAATTAAACATCAATATGAAATAATACATTAATAAAATGTCAATTTTTAATAAAAAAGACACATTTGGAGTTATATAGGTCACATCGTGTTTCATATTGAGGTGGGGTTTATTCCTACGCATAAAATATGAGTTATGGATCATTGTCCTAAAATATCCAAACAATCCGAATGAGTTTTCTTGGTTTTGAGTTTGTCCTTTTTTTACTAAAATTAATATCAAATTTAAATGAAATATTTGGATTTATACCGGTCACATAGTTCATCTGATTAAGGTGTGGTTGATTCCTACACATTACAAATGACTCCAAGATCATTGCTCTAAATTATCAAAATAATATGAATGGGTTTCTTGGTTTTCTGTATAAAAGTTTTGTTGTTTTACTAAAATATTATTTCAAACTAAAAACACCCATTTTGAGTCATACCAACTGCATCATGTGTTGGTTTGAGGTTATACTTCTTCATACACATCACAAAGGACTTATGACTCACTCTCCTAAATTATAAAGACAATCAAAGGGTGTTTTCATGGTTTTCAGTGAGTGAAACTTTTTGATCTAAAATGTCAATTTTAAACTGATAACAAACAATTTTAGTCATATTGGTCACACCATGAATAATATTAAAGTTTAGTTTATTCCTATACATTTAAAATGACTCATGGATCATTGTCTTAAAGTATCAAAACAATCTGAATGCATTTGATCGGTTTTCAGTATGTCACTTGTTCTTTTTTTACATAAATTAATGTAAATTTTAAATAAAATCACATTTGTATTTATACCGGTCACATAGTTCATAGGATTGAGGTGTGGTTGATTAATAAACATCAAAAATGACTCATGGATCATTTTTATAAGGTATTAAGACAATCTGAATGTGTTTTCTTGGTTTTCAGTATGTCAGTTGTGTTTTTTTACAAAAATACCATTTCAACCGGAAAGCATGTTTTTTGAGTCATACCGGTCACATAATGCATAAATTTTATGTGAGAAAACTTCATACACATCACAAATGACTTAAGAATAAATTTAATAAATTATGAAGACAACTAGAAATCATTTTCTTGGTTTTAGTGAGTGACACATTTTGAGATAAAATGTAAATTTTAAACTGATAACAGACAGTTTTAGTAATACTGGTCACACCATGTGTCGGATTGAGGTGTGGTTGATTCCTAAACATCATGAATGACACATGGATCATTGTTCAAAAGTATTAAAACAATATGAATGCATTTTCCTAGTTTTCAATATGTCATTTTTTCTTTTTACTTAAATTAATGTCAATTTTAAATAAAAAGACACATTTGGATTTATACTGGTCACACCAAATGTTGTATTAAGGTGGGTTTGATTCCTACACATCAAAAATAACTCATGGATCATTTTCCTAAATTATCAAAACAATCTTAATGTGTTTTCTTAGTTTTTAGTATTCCATTTGTGTTTTTTTACTAAAATTAATTTCAATTTTAAATAAAAAGAGACACTTTGAGTCATACTGGTTTTACCGTGCATTGTATTGAGTCTTGGTTGATTACTACGCATCTTAAATGAATTATAGATCATTTTACTAAAGTATCAAATCGATATGAATGCATTTTATCAGTTTTTAGTATGTTAGTTGTGTTTTTTTACAAAAATATCATTCCAAACTAGAAACACACATTTTGAGTCATATTGATCGCATCGTGTGTCAGTTTGAAATGAGATTACTTCATACACATCAAAAAGAACATATGAACTGTTTTCCTAAATTATGAAGATAATCAGAGCGAGTTTTCATGGTTTTCAGTGAGTGACATGTTCTGAGCTAAAATGTCAATTTTAAATATATAATAGACACTTTTAGTCATATCGGTTACAGTGTTTTTTGGATGGAGGTTTGGTTAATTCCTACACATCACAAATTACTAATGGATCATTTTCATAAAGTATAAAAACAATCCGAATGAGTTTGCTTAGTTTTTAATATGTCACTAGTTCTTTTTTATGGGATAGGGTTTCTCGGCGGCGCGGTGTTGGACCAAAGGTTGAGCTCCACTTCCGCGGTATGAGGGAACCGATTTGTCCTCAGATGCAAGCGTTTGGTGTTTGGGCATGGCCTCCGTGGGAGTTATGGATGGTGGAGACGGGATCTTGATTCGGTTTTCCTCTGGTTTCTCTTCTGGTGTTCTGTGAATGTTTTATTTGATCTTCGTTTTTGCATCTTTTATTCCGTTGTGGATAGATTTTGGGAGGACGCTTTGTGGGCTTTGATCCGATGGTGGTGCTTTGGCAGAGGCTGGGTCAACTTCCTCTTGTCATCAGTGAAGTGCACGATTCTGGTGAAGGTTTTATTTGATTATGGTTTATTACGGTTTGGGATGATTTGGTTTTTGGATCAATCTTCAATTATCGGATTTTTTCTTGTTGTTTGGTGACGATGAATGATGGTGAGTTCACCCGCACTTCGATTGATGCAGATGAATATGTTTTCTGTTTGGTTTGAAGCAGTATATGGATCATGCATCTTTGTTTGTATCCCCGGTGGATGTGATGAAGGTGGTGGTTTGAAAATGCTTCGGCGAAGATGAAGGCTGATGGTCCTGCCAGTGTCCTGCTATTAATGGTGGCGCGTGGTGATGGATTCTAGATCGAGGAAGGTGGGCGGTTCGATGGTAGGTGCGCGGCTTGAGGCATCTGTCTCATGATTTATATTTTGGAAATTTGAATTTTGATTTTGATCTGCATGTTTTGATATGGAAAATTGGCAGTGGTGAAGTCCTATATTGGGTACCAGCAACAATTAAACCGGCCTTTAGAAAATGGAAAAAATGATTTTCAGTCAGTAATATAAAAATAAACACTTAAAGTCATAACGGTCACACCATGTATCAGATTTAGGTATGGTTGATTCCTATACATAAAATATGGCTTATGGATCATTTTAATAAAGTATAAAATCAATCATAATGAATTTTCTCATTTTTCAGTATGTCACTTGTTCTTTTTACTAAAAATAATGAAAATTTTAAATAAAAATAGTCACTTTGAGTCATATCAGTTAAATATTCATGCTATTTTTTATGTACTTCCATTAAGTATGCTACCCATTTGTTTTTAAAAAAATCTATATCATCTTGTGAATATGAGTCTTTTCAACATTCATAGTAGTACTGAAAAATATAAATACACAAAAGATTAATAAATATTTTAAATTAAATAGTAATTATCCTCAAAAATAAATCTTCAGGGATGCTGGTTTGTTCAAGGAATATTCTCTATTTCATAAATTTACAAACATAATAACCATAGTCTTTTCTGTTTATTTGTTTCGGACACTGCAAAAATATTGAGAAAAATAATTAATTTTTTTGATATGTGTTTGGACAGTGAAATATTATTATGTATACCCTGATACTTATTTAGTCATAGTACTTGTAATGTTCCTTATCCATTTTCTTTGGACTCATTCAATGATGCAGATGATATTCACATACCACCCTATCATAACAAAATCATCATTAAAAGATAATATAAATTATATAACTTGATTTTTTGTTCTAAAAGGTTGGATATAGTGTATTAAAAATTGAAAAACTCCATCATGTGTAGTCGTTTTGTTGGATATCCATGCATTGAATCTAAGAAATAAATATTTGGAGTATCCAAATTAACTGCAATGAGCATCCAATGCTGGATAAAAACCCAAAAAGAAATATGTAATGAAAGAAATTAAAATATATTTAATATGATTAAATAGTAAAGTTTTACCCCTGAATCATTTGTATTAAGAAGAGTTTGTCATCCATAATTTTGTTGTTAAACAATTTGACCAGGCATGCCACTATTTCACCCTCTTTCTCAGATTCTAGTTTTTTGTTCTGTAGAGGTGATGTGAGGACTAATGAGTCCAATTTTTTTCATGGGGAAATCCCTACAATTATTTTTCATTTATATGCTTGCAAAAAATATGAAAATTATTTAGTCATAATTATCATAGTATAGCAGCTTTGGGAAAATAAAATCATGAAAACATACCTCATGTATACATTTACAACTAAGCCACCTAGCCAATCATATGTTAGGATTTCACTTACATTTTCAACACTAATGAAATATAGATCTTCCCCTCCATACATGTTTCCATAAAAAACAATTGTGTGAGTACGACCATATTTCAACTTCGTATCCACATGATATTTCAATGATAATAAATGCAGATATATAATGGTCAAGTTTAATGTTATTTCGATAGATCGTTTTGATCACTTGGTTGATCCTTGAGATGGTTTTGATCCATTCTTTCTTTTCACCCCCTTTCATGTGTCCTTCTATAATAACATTCATCGGTTTAGACCTTTTTTCATTAAATGTTAATGGTTTATCTTGAAAAATAAATTGTAAATAAATACCTCTTTGTCGAAATGTTTTTTACAAGCTATGACAACCACACAATGAATATTCCAAGAGCGTGTTTGAACTTATGAATATCTTCATCATCAATTGAAATAGGTAGCTTGATAATCAGCTCATGGGATACATTAATCAACACTTTGACACAGCCTATTGGAATTGGTCTTTTGTATAGCATGGAATTATGGATATTGAACACCATAGCCCTCACTACAAGGAGATGAATGGGTGTTGATAGATATAAATCACAATCATTTCCACCATGTAAAATATATGTATAGGAAAGGTATCAGTTTCTATCTAATTCACAATTTATATAAACAATAATTAGAACCTTTATTACCTTAGATAAGACAAGTTTTTGAGGGGAATGACTCACCTCAAAGCTAGTGGGGGTGGGGTGGGATCTTCACACACTGGTTGTTCTTGAGTTGTTTATTCTCTTTTCCCCTAGCCATCAAAATTTCCAAAAACTCTCTCTGCAATTTCATATTTTCTTTAAGGATAGATATTATTTCTATCATCATTTTTATTTCTTCACTTTGATCCTCTTGTTTTTTCTCAAAAAATGTTCGGGGTGTCACCCCAAAAACTCTCACCACTAATGCGACCATACTTTTATGAATTCTTTAAGTCCATTGAAAGTATGTCTGCATATGGTTTAGATGTTTCTGATTCCTATGACTATTTAAAATAGAAAATATAGGAAAATGAGTAATCATTGTTAAGTAATATCGATTTAATGAAAAACAAATTTATATTATGTCACACTTACACATGTTTTCCACGCTTTTTGTGTGTTTTCATATATTACTATCCCATATTTATTTACACACACCTCCTTCCATAGCACATGGCATGAGATGGAAGTGACTTTGGATTTGGATTCATCAATTTGCATATAAATAGAGTAACATAGTTATGGTGCTGTTTTATGTCACATAAAATTATTACAGTAGATTTAAAATACGTACCAATTTTTTTCAAGTGAAGTGTACCCCATTCTTGCTTTATGATAGGGGTACACTAGTTTTTCTTCTTGTTCCTTTTTTTCAGAACTCAGTTGTTGTTTCATAAATAAAAAACTGTCAATCAAAGTTATGAATACACGTATTTTTAAAAAACATATTACCAAACATAATATACCTAAAATGACTCCTCCATACAACAACTAGTAAAGGTATCCCATGCTCCTTGGGTTATCATGAGTGTATAAATAGGAGGTGGGTGCGGGTTTATTTTCCCTTCAACATCTTTAAGATAACATCTCATTAAAATTGTGTGAAAGCCTCTATGAATCCTTCCAACAACCCTTAATACATATTCCTTGTGTGAGTCATCCACTATAAATGCACTCTATAAGGGATGATGAACAGTAAGTCAATGTTTCATTATATTATTTTTTAGTAAATTAAAGAAATGCTATCATAATGTTACCATAATATCTCTCCATATCAGTGTCTTAATCCCAGTGAAAACATGGTGCCACAACTATACATCAATCAGCACACATTGCTGAGTGGTTATTTCAATGTAACTACTAAACATGGACTTGTTGAGGTTAACATGTTGGCCCTTCTAATTCCATCTGACTTCATATTTGATGTCTTTCACTTTTAAGGATTTTTGCTGACACCATCAAACTACGACGCTCCTATTTTTTATGATTCGCCAGTGTTTCATTGCCTTCCATTTCCTCAGTTTCAAGATAATCAATATGGTCCTTAGGAGTGATAGCATCGACATGTGCAGATGGTGGTTTTACCTCTACACTAGGAGCAATAGCAACAATAGGTTGAGAAAACCATTATTGTTCTCCACCATGAGCTATATTAGGTTGGGAGACCTGTTGTTCCTTTGCACTGAGATCAGTAGCAGGTTGAGAGGCCTATTGTGCCTCAGGATTGGGAGCATCATCACATGCATAATTCATCATCTAAAGAAGTGGTTTAACATTTAATTTATATTACATAAAAGAAATAGTGAACAAATAATAACATAAGTTAACACAATGTATATTAAAAAATATATAACAATATTATTAAACACTATTTTTTTAAAGGATGAAGGGATTTGACCCCTCTCTCGACTATCCAAATCCCTTCATTATGTTCTCCTCTAACATAAAAAACACCGTCTACATTGGGACCACTATGAAATGATTGCGATGTCCCAATGAAAGGGTCATCCTTTGTAGAATTTTCATCTAACCCTTCAATGATTTTGCTCAATAATAGAACAACTGACCAATTTTAGTTTGTGGGATCTATAACATAAAATATTGGCACTGCTTGTGATTCTAATATAAACTGTTCATCTTTGTACCCTTCCTTACAGAAATCAAATTTCAGAAATCCCAACTCATCTATTTTAACAACACTCCTATTATCAATCCACTTTCATTAAAAAATTAGAACTTGTAAGTTCTTATAATCCAACTCTCATATTAGTTTGATGATACCAAAGTATGACATATTCACATAAATTGAATTTTTGTCCTTAGTACTGGAAACATGCATCGCTTCAGCCACAAGTGTAACTCCACTATTCTGTATGGTACTGTCTTAATCTTGTTCATTAGTATATAATGTATAACTATTAATTACATAATCATTATAAGATAATACATACACACTTGGTCCTCAAACTATCCATCGAATTCATTTTGAAATTGTTCCTGTTTTTTCATCTGACTCCTTAAATATATGGCCCCAAAATAATCCTATAAACTGTCAATTATGTGTATTTGATATCCATTTTTAGCCCTTGATGGATTGAAATGCCTAATAATTTCTTTGTGGGTTTTTACATATGGGTTAACCTCCAAAATTTTATGAAAAACATAAAGGTGGGATTACTCCCAATCTGTAATATTGATTGTGAAATCCTCTCTTCTAGAAATTACTTCACCGACAAGCCACCCAGTGTGACGAGATTTCAGTAAACTGATGCTTTTCACACCAAAGAGGTATTCAATACAGAATTCAACAGCTTCCTCAACAATATATCTCTCTGCAATACAACCCTTTGATCGAATTCGATTTTTTACATACCCTTTCAAAATATTCATATACTGTTCAATGGGGTACATCCATCTATAGTGTACAAGACCACATAGTCTAATCTCTCTCACTAAGTGGACCATCAAATGAATTATCATATCAAATAATGTCGGTGGGAAGAAAATTTCCAATTCACATAATATGATGGAAATTTCTCTTTTCATACTCATCAATTTTTTTGGGTCTATAACATTGATTCATATAGCTTAGAAGAAGAAATAGAGCTTCGTTAATTTATCACGGACATTCTTGGGCAAAATGAAATGTAAAGCTATAAAAATTATATCTTGCATCAAAATGTATAAGTCATGTGATTTCATACCCTTTAACTTTAAACAAGTCATTAAAACAAGGTTTCCGATATTAGATGAATACCCCTATAGAACCTTTATGTCATTCAATAAGTTGAAAAACTGATATCTCTCCTACCTGGAAAGAGTGTAAGCAGTTATAGGAAGAAAAGTTCATTTTTCACCCTTCACAGGCACCAACTCTTCTCGTATTCCCATGTATACCACATCCAACATACCCTTAATTCCATCATTTGTTTTCATGGGTGTATTAAGCAACATGTTGATGACACCACCACATACATTTTTTGCAACATGCATAACATCAAGTAAGTGTGATGTACATACAATTCTAGTGTGGTAATTCAAAAAAAACTAATATCTTCTTCTAAATGGTTTTTGTAAGGTTTTTTAAAAATGGTTTACCAAAATTAGTGTCCACGTCTTTTACTTTCTAAAAAAGTTGATTGCCTATTAGTGGAGAAAATGTTGTACGTTCTTCTGAACTTCTATCAAATTATGTCGTCCAAGATTGTTACTTATGTCATTGGGGTATAAATTGGTGATGTCCGAGAAACAGTTTTTTCGATGAATGTTTCAACCTAATTGACTATGTACCTTGTTCGTAGATGGGGCACCCATAAATTCCTTTAATTCTATATCCTGGAAAATTTTAATAATATGGAAATTCATTTATCATCCCGTACAACATGTCTCTCAATGTGAAATCTTCATTTCTATAAGAATAATCCAACGCAACTCCTGAATCCCACAATAATTTTAAATCCCCGATCAATGGATCCAAATAAACATCAATATCAATACCTAGTTTTTTTGGTCCTAATATAAGAATAGATATCATGATGTGTTTTCGTTTCATGCATAACCCTGGTAGAAAGTTATAATTTACCAACATAACTATCCATGTACTATGAGTGCTTCTTTGAAAAACAAAATGATTTACTCCATCTCTAGATAACACAAGACGAAGGATTATCAGCTCGTTTCCAAAATCTAAATACTCATGATAAATTCTCTTCCACTAAGGAGAGTCTATTGGGTGATGTAGTTTCCTATCTTTATTTCTTCTATCTGCATTCCATGTTAATTTCCCCATGGTCTCCTCACTTCTATATAGGCTCCTAAACCTTGGAATGATTTGAAAGTACCATAAATCTTTCATAGGAATAGATTTATCTTTCTTGTGTCAAGAATCACCACACTTTGGGAATTCTATAAATGATTTGTGGTCCTTGTGAAAAATTATATAGTCATTTGGGTAGGTGTGTATTAATTTAGATATCATACCCATCGAATGTAGAATTCATTTGGCATCATATGTTCAGCTTGAGTGCTCATTATCTTCTGGGATAATTTCATTCAAGAGAGAAAGTAATTTTGTAAAATCGTCATCACTCCATCCATTGACATCTTTCAAATTATACAGATTTAGTATGGATGACAATGCTATATATTTAGTGAAACCCCCATACAAATGCATCTTTGCACAACTCTTTAACTACTCAAACAATTTTGGGGAATCATGAAGTTCATCTTCAACAGTACTTATCATTTCCTCAATACAATATTCATCGTCATTCACATTTGTAGTCACATCCTTGATATGGTCCTCTTCATTGTACACACTTGTAATCATATAAGATGACAAATAAAACACACTATTATCCCAACCACTAGCTATTTTCTCTTTTTCCCCATGTTTATTCCAATATTTATAACATTGATCTATTCCGTGACAGATTAAGTGTTATTCCAACTCCTCTGGACTAACTTGTATTGAATAACAAAACTGTAAACACAAACAAAGGATTTTAGAAGGTTCATATGCATGATTTTTGTAAACTTAATGAAATATTTCATTCCATATTCATACTCTATTGCCAAATGATTGGTCCTCTCCTGGCTCCGTTCATCGATTTCGCTCTGATGAAGGCGCTGTGTTTTTTCCCCAGCCACCGAAACCTTACTCTGACCTCACGTCTCACCACTCCTCGATAGTTCAAATCTAGAGCGATGAATAGTTAGAGGTTTTGGGCTTAATGGTTTGGTGGTTGTGGTTCTTCTCAGTGTCTTCTTTCCTTTTATTTTAGGGTTTCATCCCACTAGGTTCCCCTTTATTTGACCCTTTTTATTCTTTGATGGCAGTTTGTTCTTTGATAGAATCTTCTTTTATGTTATTTTCTATGTTTAGTAGCATGGATTTTGTCTCTTGGTGATGATGATTTCTCGTGAGTCTTGTTGACATTATGACCAGTCTCTGTCCACTCGTTTCTCTTCTCTTTGCTCCAAAACTCCACCTCTCTATCTGAGGTGGATTTGAGGGGTAGTCTTGATAGTGCCTCGGGTCGTGATTTTGAGAGTATCATTGTTATGGTGACCTCATCGGCATTAGTTCTCTAGTTATGGTATTTCTAGTGACGTGATAATGTGGTTATGGGGTAGGTTTTGGTTTCGCAACGGAAGTTCGACTGTGTTGATGCATTGATGTAGCCTCGGGTAGACTTCAGTGATGTTTTGGTGTTATTGGTGTGGTGCAACGATTCTGGCGATGATGGTGTCAACATCCACAATAGCGGTGATGATGATGGCCTAGGCGGCGTGTGGGCTCATTTCATTCAAGGTTCATAGATCGATGTGTGATACTGCTTTGAATTTTGAATTTTTAATGTGTATTTTTTGGTATATTTTTAATTTCAAATGTGGATTTTGGGATGGGTTTGACTTCTGACTGGTAATTTGTAATGGTTCCCACTTCTCCTTAAAGTGGATATTTTGAAAATGGAAAAATGGATTTGGACCTAAACACTCTTTCAAAAAACCACAATTCATTTTTTTAAAGCATTCAAGACAACTTCATGATCCAAAAATCTTAATTATTTAAAATGAGTAACATCCCTCTAAGAAAAATTTCAAAACAAATGAATCATTTTAAAATAGACACTTAGGAATTTCCACAAATACATCGATCACAATAGAGACACTTCATAAAATATACGTAGAAAACACCTCGATTCATCCCAAATCAATTAGTGTTTTATGATTCCATCACATTATTCCAAAGGTGGGTGTAATAATAATAATTTCTATAAGAATATGATATTATGCTCCCCACCATTGGATATCCATTATCCATGATTCCATTTTCCAGTTATATAAATTATCCTTCACCACAACACCAGAGTCCCAACAGATATGTTCCATAGTCAGTGACCACAATCATAACCATGAAACACTCATGTTTCAATTTACTATAAACACTACATTATCCCAATGATCCTTGGCTCACACCAAATAAATTGGTTTTACACCCCAAGAACAATGTATATGTCTATCACATGAAGTACTATTGGTTACTTCCTTTATAAATACACATAATAAAATCTATAATCCTGAACCCGTTACATAATAAAAAATTTCTCAAGTGTCGTTCCTTTCACACAAAGAATATACCTATGCCACTCATCACTAGAAAAAAATATGTTTCTATCCTGGTCCTTTTAAGTACATCATGTCTTAAGTCAAAATAAGAAAAGAACTATGGCACTAAACAAATAGATTGTATGATTTTCCATAGTCTATTTTCTAAAATCTTCAAAAAGACTTTATAAATGACATTATAAATACTAGTCATTCTAAAATTATTAACTAAACTCGTATCATTAACCTCTAGAATCAAAGTGATGAGAGTATCATTATAAGTCTTAAGATAATTCTTACCTCTCCAAAACACATTCACTAGGTTAACAACATCAAGTACCAAAATATTCTAGAACCTTTTAAAGAAAATTTCATAAAGAAAAATCTGGGTTTGGTACCTTTGATGGATGCATCAACCTAAATGTCACGACCACTTCATAACATTGAATATAAATAGTTAATAATTCATTCAAATAATTTGTTAGATCTACAATAAAATAATAATTTATATATTTAGATATAAAATTATGCTAAGAAGAAAATATGGTATGATAATCACTTGAATTATATCATTTTTTCCATTGAGGGGATTCAGTATAAAGTGCTTGCAGGTGGAAGGATTCATTACCTGTGTTGTTATGGTTATTTGACTAGGGTGTCCAGAAAGTGTCTAATGTAGCTTTGGATAGGTAGGGATAACAAAAGATATGTTTCCCTTATAACTTGATTTATACCTTAATAAAAATATTAATGTATTCCCCTATGAAGTAGGATTTTCATCCAAACAACATAAATTTCATGTGGCGTGCTTATTCCATTTTATCATGTGTTTATCCTTTGTTTCTCATTTTCCTCTATGGGTGGTATTTTCAAAACCATGAGGTTACTGGAACTAGAAGGTAGAGATCTGATGTAGTGACTTAGTTGTAGCTTTATGTTGATGTTATGGTATATCAAGTTTGGGTATTTGTTTCAATTCAGGTATGTTATGGAATTTATTCTGCTATTTGAATGTTTCGAGGGTTTAATTTATGTTTTGGGGTTTTAACATTAGGATTGTTGATTTATACCAAATATTACTACTGGTATAAACTTTTTTTCTTATTCTACTATTAGTTACCAAAAAGTGGTATTAAATCTTGGTTACATAACATATGGTGATTATTTTATAAAGACTCTATAGAAAGTCTCGGGTTCAATACTACTGGGTTTCCTCTAGTGATGTGGTTTTCTAAGATTTAGTGGAATTTCACCAGTAACAAAGTGGAGGTTCCATTTAAATGGGTAAGGTTTGTAATGATATTCAATTTTGTAGGATTCATACTTTGGGGAAAAATGTCCTTCCTACTCTTGGAGAGTTCAAAAGTGACATTGATTATAAATTAGTCAGAAGTGAGGTGTTCAGTATAATGGGAAACCATGAGATGAAAGCATTAGAAATTTTTTTAAAAGGTGTGCTTGAGAGAATATATATCCAAGATGGAATAAGGACATGCCACAATGATTTTGACCATTAAAGTTGGATGTGTAGTAGAGGTAGGGATCAAGGAGTATGATTGGTCGAGGTTTTGGTGCAACAGTGGTTCTCAGTGAGAATGTATCAATTCCTAGAACATGAAGTGTTTTGATCCATATAAAGGGAGAGAGTATTAATTCCTAGAAAGTGTGCAGATGTAATTCCATACTAGGTAGAGAATATAAATTTCCAACAAGTACATGTACTAGGTCCCACCTAAGTAACTTGGGTTCTCATGATAAATTAAATGGAGGAGATCAAAATCAATCATGAATTCAATCACATTAAATCTGAATGACATAAAAAACTATTCATCTCACCTCTAAACACCCTTCACTGAAACAACCCCTTTTTACCCATGTATAACTCATTCCAAAAGAAAATCAACCCACATTATATAACCATTAAAATTAAAATATAATATAGAGAAAATGTTCCCAAATCCAAAATTATTTATATAAAGTTCCAACTAGGCCTTTGAGAATTCATTGACAATGAAAACATGAAATTATTTTTAAGAATTTTCCAAATGATCCTTAAATATTTCATCCAAGTTAAACACATAAAATCCTTCTTAGAGACCAAACATGATTCAAACATAATGAAAAACTCTTTTAAATAATAAAAGAATTAAATTCCAACATAAATATATCAAACATATATAACGGGGTGTCCAAAAATCATATAAGATATCATTACGTATTATTAAATCGAATTAATATATAAGATTCCTAAAATGATAACAAAAGAACACCAATGTTAAATAATAATCAAATCCCCTTAAAAAGCCAACCAACATGCAATTCACATAGTTCGCAAACAAGGACCACTAATTTATTTTCAAAAACCAACCAACATGCAATTCATTTAGTGTGAAAACAAGGACCACCAACAGCCACAATTTTCAGTGGGGTGTTTAGCCTGAATAATTCACAACATCACCATCAAACAAAGAGAAAGAAGAGAAAAATCACCGCAGAGGCATCATTCAGCACGTGATGTAGGTGCATTCACTAAGAAAGAGAGGCGTGCAACGAAGGAGTACTCCGACGGAGGAGAGGCGCATGATAGAGGAGAGGTGAATGACAGAGGAGAGGCACACACCAGAGGTGTGTCACAGGGAAGAGGAGTGGTGCATGGTGGAGGTGTGGCACACGGAGAAGGAGAGGCGCACGGTGGTCTGGTTCACGCATGATAGAGGTGTGGAACATGATGAAGGAGAGGCACACAACGAAGGTGTATTTCAGGGCATAGGAGAGGTGGCGTAAGAGGAGGAGGAGGAGGAGGCACATTGACAGTGATCGGATTTCGCGAGAGCTTGAGGGGTGCAAGGAAGGAGGAGCAAGTTAGGGTTTTTTTATAAAACTCAGTGAATCTTTTATCTATGCTAGCTAAAATGTGCTGATAAAGATAAGTTTTATCAACACTAAAATAGAAAGCACTGATAAAACATGCATTTATCAGTGCTTTTTTAGCTCTGATAAAGATAAGCCTTTATTAGTGCTAAAAAAGCACCAATAAAAGACATATTTATAAACGCTAAAAAACACTAATAAAGATATAATGTTAATAATTTATTATTATTATTATTATATATATTTATAAAATTATATACATGATAAATATACATTTATATTTAAAAAATTATAATTTATATAATTATAAAATTATAAGAGATATACTTATTATATTTATAATCTTAGAAATATATAAAACAAATATATTAATTATATATATTTATAAGATTATAGATGTATATAACTATATTTCTTTTAATTTTATAATTATTTATATGAATATATATATAATTATAATTATAATTATAAATGAATATATATATATACATATTATTTATTTAAATAAAATAAAATTATAAAAATTAATATTTATAATATTTATAATTTTATTAATATTAATATTAAATATATTTATTTAAATTTTATAATTATTTAAATATATCTGTATTTATTTATAACTATAAATATAAATATTTGTATTTTTTTGTTAATATTTTTATATATTTATTTTATTATATATAACATTATATATGAAAATAATAAATATATTTTTTATGAATTAATAATTATTTAAATAAATATATATTTATTTATATTTATAACTAATAAATATATATTTATTTATTTGTAATTAAAAATTATAATAAATAAATTATTTATAGTTGTAATTATATATATATATATATAATTATAAAATTATAACAAATATATTTATAATTTTATAAATATATATAATTAATATATTTATTATAATTTTTTAATTATTTAAATATATCTACATTTATTTAGAATTATATTTATGACTATTTGTATTTATTTTTATATATTTGTATATAAATATATATATATATTTATTATAATTGTCTAATTATTTAAATTTATCTATATTTATTTCGGAATTATAATTATAAATATTTGAATTTATTTATGAATATTCGTATATATTTAAAAATATATTTATTTAATTATATATTTATAACTTTATAAGTAGTATAATAAATAAATTTATTATAATTTCATAATTTTTTACACATATATATTTATTTATAGTTATAATTGTAACTATAAATTAATATATTTATAAATTTATGTATATATTTATAAATATATATGTTTTTATAAATTTATAATATATGCATTTATTGTAATTTTATTATTATTTAAATATATATAGTTATAATTATAATTACAAATAAATATATTTAAAAAGTTTTTATATACACTTAAAATTTAATAATAATAAATATATTTATTCTTTAAATATATTTAATGTAATTTTATAAGTATTGAGAACATAATATAGTATATATATGGGTAACATGAAATAATCATATACACCTAGTAAAATATACATAATAAAAAATGATTCATCAATAGACAACATGAATAATAAGAAGAGTGTAATGTATAAATGAAGATTCATGATGATACATAACATGTATTCATGCATGATCAATATATTAATTGACTAAACTCATTGGAAACACATATATATTTAATTATAATCTTATAATTTTTTTAAAACATTATATATATTTTTGAATTATTAAAAAAATATTAATTATAAACATGCATTTTTTATTTAATATATACAAAAAACATTATTTTTTAATATAAATATAATAATTGTATATAAATTATTATTAAAAACCTTTATCAGTGCTAAGACTAATGCTGATAAAGGGTGCACATTTATCAATGATTTTTTAGTGCTGATAAAGGATGGATTTATCAGCACTTTTAGCTAGTGCTGATAAACTCCCACCTTTATCAGTGCTTTTTTCTTAGCACTGATAAAACGATGCACTTACCTTGCTCTGTTTTTTGGTAGTGATGTCCTATATACCTATTCACCAAAATAGGTCAGATTCTTGAATATGCTATTGTGCATGACATTGTAAACCCTTATCTCAATAGAAGTGAATAATATTCACAAACTATAAGAGGAGTCTAACAACCCATCAAGACCCCTAAAGAGATAAAGAATAGTCATAGAAACGAAAACCATCCGATGAACAAGAACAATGTAATACAATCTATTTATCATATGATATCTCATAAAGCATGATTCACACTTATGTCATCATCCTTTCTTGCTATATTATTTGTAGATCTAATTGGATGGACTTACCTTTAACTACTATGACCATGGATTTATGAAGGTACTACCATCCTGATTAGTCAAGCCAGAGATATCAATTCCTTAACTTAGAAGCAAAAAAAATCCATCTTGATCATTCAACCAATGCTATAGCACCAGAAATGCGCCCAACACAAGCTACCTCACCAATATTTCAATGTCAAGGTTTTTTCATTTAATCAAAGTACACGATCAAATGGTACACATTGATAATGATCTAAAATTAGGAGACCAATACACATGTCTGTAGATAGGAATAACCAATGACACCCAAAACATGTGGTGTTCCTATTAGTGATTTTTTTCCTCATGATCTCAACTAATATAGATTACCAATTGAGAACTTCATGAGAATAAGACTCAATACATATGATCCCCTAACACCTGATAGTATCACATCATCTATTTCCTATCTGCATGATGTATTTGGACCATATGATATTACTTTAAGATTACCATCATAGTATCTCTAGGTTCTAATTATAGATTGGGAACTTTTATAACCCTTTGATATGACAGGTAATCCAAGGAAATTACCATAAATGTAGTAGAAATAAAAGTATCACACTATTCTGGTAAAAAAGAACACATGTATTTTATCAAACTGTATACATGTAATGGTAATCAATGTACAAAATCTGGTTCTAGGGTGCCCACTTTCATCAAATTTGGATTCATGTTATCTTATGTATCTCCAACTTATTTTATTTTAGAAAATTTATGATGATGTGATATTTTAGGTCAATGTGGTTTTTTTTGAGAAACAAATACTGAATTTTTAGCCAAGAGAATTGTACTTTGGTTGACATGGTAAAGCACTACTTTTGATTAAACCCTTCCAAGATCCTTCATAAACTACTTCAACCATATTATTTTTGAAGATTCCAGATGCAATGGAAATGAATTTTGAGTGAATAACCATTAAGGTTTTTGTTGGATTCGATGGATTCTTCTCCAATTGTTCAAGATGTAAAGATCTGGACAATTTTTTGCCATAAAATATTGACATAAAAATCCTAGAACCTAGAGGGGATATTTTACCTTTAAATTTATATTTAATTTAAATATATTGAAAGAAATAATACATCATCTTAAGAACTTTCTTTGATGATGTTGTTGATCATCTGAAACCCCATTTAAGATTATCATCATTTCATAGGTAGGATCCAAAGTAGAGTCCCCTAGCGATGACCTACATGTGGTCATTTTATCTTTGAACAACACCGATGGAATATTGGGTGATAGTGTGGCAGATCAATCATCTTGTGTTGTTCATATTGATCACTTCAAGTTACTTTAGGCTTGATGGAATGTCGCTTGTTATTCTCTTTCTTGAGAGGATGAGATAATGAGAAAGATGCAGAGAATTTTTTTGTGAACAACGATTCTCAATTATTGATTAAACCTACACAATAGATATGAAAATATACTTATAGAGTTAGGGTGTAGGTTAAAATTTTATTTAATTTTACAATGAACCTTAAATAATATAATAAATATCATTTGAATCCATGCCATATAATAATAATAATAATAATTTTATCTTTTGGCATGCTCTAACTAGTGCAAAAATAAATATTATATTAATGGATTGAAAATTAATATTTATCATCAGACTCTGTCTTGGTCTTATCATTCTCCTAAAAATTTATCAAATACCTGAGTAAATATTTATTCATAAATAGATATTCTATTCATAGTTTGGTGAATAAATATTTATTAATTATTCAATAAATAAAATAAATATTCTATTCACAGTCCGGTGAATAATTATTTATTTAATATTTTTGCAATCAATAAATACTAAATAATATTATTCCTCAGACTTGAAACTATCTATCAATGGATCAAGGTACCCAATAGAAAGAAGTTAATGTCACAATGTTGACAACCACACATGATTGCATACAATGTGATATAATCTCTTTGCGATAATATCTAATCAAGAAGGTTGCACACATGCGTCACCAACCTAAATACTTGATACGTCTTTAATTGACCATCTAAAATAAACTCATCGTTGTACCATTACCATGGAATTTAATTTGACAGTTCAATTTCAGTCAATTTTCTCAGATATCAACTTCCATTAATATGAAAGTGAAAAATACTTCCATGAATTATTAATTAATAACATGTCATTCATGATGCACCCAACATACCCTACTTTTTGTGAACATATAGCATCATAGAATTGGTCAGTATATCAAATCACATGAGTCATGAAAAGTATTAATAATAATATTAAAGTCTAAGGACCATTACACATACTCATAGATATGAATATCCGATGACATATAATAATTAAAATTTTCTACAAGCAAGTCTATTCTCATAATCTCTTATCTTGGAGATTACTAAGTTTGAACTTCATGAAAAGAAGTCTCATTAACATATGAGTACTCAAACATGATAGTAAACATTATATGTGTCCCATCATATTCTATTATTTGACCATAAAACTATATTTAAGAATATTTATATGACATTTCAAGGTTCTTATCATAGTGGTTAACTACTATGACCTTATCAACACAACATATACTTTAGGACATAATTAAATTAAAGTTACATGGAACAATAAGCAATATATGATAATAAATTTTATTAATATTAAAATATTCAAATATATATGTAATCCAAAGTACAATAAATTGGTTCTTGAACACCAACACTAACAGAACCCCACTTGGAATAGAACTAACAACCTATGACTTTATGTATGCTAGACCTCACATGATGATCATGTTTATATTAAGTTAATGTTTTAGTCAAGGGTTCCACCACATTGTCTTCCATGAATATTCTTTTCACTAAAAATTCACCTCTTTGAGAAAAATATCTCAAGATATGATAATTTTTAAATATGTTCTTAATCCTCTGATGTGACCTTGGATCCTTTGAAAGTTCCACCACTATAGTATTATCATAATAGAGTGTGATATGATATTTACATCTAGGTACCATGTTATAATTTTGGACTAAGTTGTGCATCTAAATTGTTTCTTTATCTACCAAAAAATATGAAATATATTTGGACTCTATTGTAGAATCTATGAACACATCTTTCTTTGAGCTCTTCCAACTCACAACACCTCCATTGAGAGTGAAGATGTACCATGTCTGCGATTTCAGACCATCTTGATTTATATTGAAACTAGAATTTTAATATCCTCTAATGATTAGTTCATCACATCCTTTATATAATAATAACATATCCTTAATATGACTCAGATACATAATAATAGTTTTTAATTCCATCCAATGGAAATCACATGAGTCGTCTTGATATATTACAGTCGTATTTAGTCGTAGGCGACATATAGCCTAGTAAATAGTATAACATACATGATTGAACCAATATCCAATATTTATGGTGTCATTTACATCCTCTATATTTCCTCATGTGTATGGGGAAACATTTTCTTGGAAATATTAATGTCATGTGAAATTAGAAGCAATCCCCTCTTGGATTTCTCCTATGACACCCAACGGGTCACTTATGCATTAAATTTTGAGTTTAATTTTTTTTGGTTGGTTTGGTTTTGGAGTTATTGGGTACTGGGTGTTAGAAGATAGAGTTTTTTAGAGAAACATACCATGAGAATAGTTGGAACATGATTTTTTTAACCATGCATCTAACCATAGAATGGTGTTTTAGGTTAGGAAAATGGAATTTTTCACGGTTTGAGAAATGTATGTCAAACCATGAAACTTCTAAGGGTAACCATTTGGCTCGGTCTTTGGGGATACAACATCCCCACATGATTGGTGAACATTTTTTCTAACTATGCGTTCAAACCACACATCCTATCCAAGTCACTTAAAATGTGATATTTTACCATTTTAACCTACCTATTTTATCCCCCTTTGTCCCTCGTCCTCTACTTCCATCATGTTCACCCCCTCTTACTTGGTGTGGAAGTTATCCTCTCCATCCTTAGTGGATTTATCGTGGATTATTTGTGGTTTAGCTTGAGGTAAGTCAAAATATTCATGATTTCTTCTCCATTACCCCTCCCTTCCTCATGTTATTCCATTTTTATGGAGATATGTATCCCTAGAAGGGTTCTTGACCGAATCTAGGGTGTGTGATGATGATTTGTTTCATGTATTTTAGGTGTGTGATGGATTTTCTTACCTATTTTAGGTGATTTTCATGGAATACGATGTGGTTGGAACCATTTTCGAGATAGGTGTATTTATTTAAAAAAATCCATGTATTAACTTAAAATTATGAATCGTATTTGGTTTTTATTTGTTTAATTTCTCTATTAATGATTTATGGTTGATGTATATCCCTTTTTTGATGTGTTCTATGGCTTAGTTTGGAAATTGGGTATTTATAGAGTGTTTTCCAAATGGAGGTGGCATGTGTGCTTCCCAAGTGTTTTCTAAAATATATAAAAGGGATTTTATGGATTTAAATGGACTTATAAAATGGTTTTAGAAATGGTTTTACTTTTTGAGAAGGTTTATTTATAAAACGAGCATGTTGGATTGTGAAATTGGACTGTAAAATGTTTTTTTTCATGTATGATACTTGCTTGTAATTATGTTGACATGAAGTAACACATGGGTTAACTGAAGTGTGAGTGATGGATTTTTTGAGGTAATGAGAGATTCTTCATATAGAAATACCATGAGAGATTCCAATATGGTTTACAAGGGACTATGAGTGACTCTGGGTAGGAATACCATGATAGCTTCCATTTTGGGTTCTGAGTGACTATGAGTGCCCTTGGAGTTGGGCCTGGGGAAGAACATGAGAGATACCACTTTTTCTTAACCATATAGCATACTTTTTTTAGACTTAATCACATTATAACCTTAAGGTTATAACCCTAGGGTCACATTGTTCAAGATATATTGGTTTATATGCTTTATGTATTTTATTATTTCAATGTTTGATGTGATGAAATGTGTGACTCCCAATTTCCATTTATATGGTTATATAATTATGGTGTTTATACTCACCCTTATTATGAATTGTTGGATATGTTGAAAATGATTTTCCTTGGGTCATTTTTCTTTATTTGATCCACATTGAGTGATGATTTAGGAAACATGTTTCTTTAAATGTAAAACTAAAGGGATATCAAAGGCTAACTTTAAAATGTTTTCTTTTCAAAGTGGTTTAGTTTTGAAAAATGGGTTCAAACTATTTTATTGGTTTGTATGGGTAAAATACCTAAATAGATTCATGGTGGTATCCTTATGGGATTTGTGTCTCACACCCTACAAATTCTTTTGGGCCTATGTATACTTTTTTTACAGGACACGTGTAAAGGCAAGGGAACCGTGTACCTGGGTGGATCTTCTTGATTACTATCATCCGTGTTTGATGGATACGGCATGGTATCACTAGTTTGGCTTGTGAGGAGTCTGTTTTGGGGATTTTTTATTTGTTGGGATGTGTGTATTTACCTCATTTAGTCATGTACCAATTATTTTAAGTCTTATGCTATTGACTTGAGATACCATGTATATGTCCTATTATGGCCAGTGGTACGATGTTGATCCTTATTCCAAAGGTTAAAAATCCTTCCTCTCTTAAGCATTATAGGATGATTCATTTTTTGTAATTTTCCCTACAATATTATGGCTAGTGTAATTAATAAGAGTTTCTCAAATCATATTTAAGAATATTTATCGAAGGATAAAAACAACTTTTTTAGAGGGAGCTCCACCCAGGATTCCATTTTATTAGATTAGGAGATGATTGGAGTTTTTAATAGGAAGAATCTCAGTTCAAACATGGTGATGAAAATTGACATGGACAAGGTGTATGATAGAATTTATTGGGGATTGATACTGAAGTTTATTCCCTGTATGGGTCTCTCTGGATGGGTGATAGAATTGTTCTTTAGAAGTTTCAGTTCCCCATGGTTTTTAGTTATTTTTATAAGAAATAGGTGTGGTGTTTTTAAATATATTCGAGGTATTAGAAATAATTAAACTTTATCTCCTAGTCTATTTATCATGGCCCTTGAATATTCCAGTAGGATCTTGACCAAAGCCATCAAAAATGGTATCATTCTCCCCTTCTGGTGTAGGAATCATTTTTTGGCATCTCCCTCCTATTTTAGGATGACATAATTCTATTTATTAATGGAAATATGAGATAAATTCATGTAATTAACAGAAATTTAGAGCAGTGTTGTAAATTTAATTGTCAATGAATTAATCATGATAAGATTAGTATTTACATTTAAAGGTCCTTGTCAGATAGAAAATCCAAACAAATTGAATAGATATTGGGTATTAACATGGATGTCCTTCCCTATGGGACATCTGGGAGCTCCAGTCTATATGGGAAGGTTGTTGATTCATCATTACAATGATCTGGTTACCAATATAATTGGGCACATCAATAATTAGAAGAGTTAATTCTTATATTTTGCGGGTTAGATCACCCTGGTCAATAGTGTACTATATTTTATTTTGATGCATGTGTTGTCTATTCTCAAGGTGTATAAAATAGTTGTGATAAATATTGAGAAAAACATGACAACATTCCTTTGGGATGCTCATGTGGATGGTCATTTCCACTGGGCATCTAGAAACAGAATGGTCAGGTATGTAGAAGCAGAAGGTATTGATATATGAAGTCTTGCAGACCACATGCATATCCTGCAAGACAAGATGGCATGGTAGTTCCTTGAAAGTAGATCCCTCTGGGGTAATTTTATTATGATGAAGTATGGTGAGGACCTGAGAATGTATATTAGTAAGATCTCTAGTCTATAGAATATGTTTTGGGATCACTTAAAGGAACTCTAGTGATAGTATTGGTTGATCATTGGTAATTATGAGATCAATTTATCATATAAAAATTGAGGAGGCTCACCTCTTGGCCTCCTAGGATGCCTTGGATTGCAGATATGGAATGCCAAAAACAAAGACCATCTGGAAGGCATCTTTTACTCTAAACTGGCCATGCAGATTCGATCTAGATGACCCATGGTGGACCTAGGTTCTCTCCTAAAACACGGGGAGACTGCTCCCTCTATGAGGATAGTGATGTCTGAATGTGGTATCTCTCCCTATATCTAGATTTTTCCTTCCTAAGTTATATGGGTTCAGTGGAATTATCCTACCTTAGGGTTCAATCTTAACATTTATGGTTCTGGTTGTCTTGGTTTTATGTGAGGGGGACGTGTTTTCTAGTACCCTAAAGATTCAATTATTATTGCATTCAGTATCATATATATAAGTGGATACTCCCTCCTTGATGATGAAAATGATTTACTTAATGGTATGGAGGTTTCTATTTCCACAAATATCACACTTGATGAGATTGAAACTGACTCCACTATTATTCTCACTTCTCTCTAAGATAAGATTATCACTCCCTAGTCTATTTACTATCTCATTCGAAGGTAAAATAATCACATTAGCTGAGCGAGTTTGAAACACACTTGTCATGAAGGTAACAAGGTTATATATTTTTTTGATTCAAAGGGAAATCAGAGTTCTCCTTCGATGATTGTTTATAGTCTTTGTTCTCTACCCCCAATAGTGTTGATTTGGTTCAATCGGATGCTTTTGGACTTTACTACTTTAGACCTCCTTGATTGTGAGGACCTATTGTTTATTAATAAAATTCCTACTTTGGATAGATGGATATTATTGTGGCCATCCCATTTCATGGATGGTTCATACTGCTTTACCATGGAAAAAACCATTCCCAATATATTGTTGGTTATGACTGATGCTTGTCTCTAGCCCGTGGCGACCAGGAACATGCTTTGGGACATGTGGTGGGCTATTTTGGGTCTCAGATTAGGTTTGTACTGGGAGTCAGTGGTATACTGGAGCTAAGACCATGTGGAATCGAGAGGTAGGAATGGAGGAGTGCCTGGAAAACTCTTATTCGCATCGAACCTCAAGTTTCCATGGGTGGTTCAAGATTTTGGTTATGATGTGATCTTAGTTATGGGATGTTTTGATGAAATTATGAGGTATTTCTTGATCATAATTGAGTTTTGGGGTGATCTTGTGGGTTGTTTTGTGTTTTGGGGGTGAAACAAGGATGTATGGAGGAGGCACACAATTAGTGTTCACATTTAGTATTAATTGTTCACAACTTGTGTGACCTTTACTACCAACTCTAGTACTACCCACACGATTTGTGCAAAGTTTTATTAACCATTCATAAAAACCATTCATAGTGGTAAATACATGATAATTATGATGTTTTTATCCTATTTCTCTTGGAGTTTCTTATTATTCTAGTGTTGACTATTGGTACTTGTGATGGGGGGTTATTGTGTTTCTTTTTATTTGGTTTGTGGTTGAATCATTCTTGATGAAGCTTGTTTTTTATGTATTGTAGATGATGCCTCCCAGAAGAACCTTATCCAAATATATAGAGGTTTCTGTAGAGAATAACTCATAGGAAAAACTTCCTCTTGATTTGGATTTAGTAAATTTAGTGACTTTTACAATCCAATCCTTGGGTTAGGTGGTTTGTTGAGAGAAAACACAAGCGATGGAACATGATTAGCAGTTTATGATAAAAAATCCACCGATATTTTGTGCTGATAGGGGACCCAATGAGACTGAGGAGTGGTTAGATTGTATCTAGTGAATATTTCTATTCATGAATACCCATGATACTTCTAAGGTGGGGTTTACTGTGTATGTACTTGAATGATTGGGTAGGAAGTGTTAGGAGTTGATGGTGATTTCAATAAGTCACAAGGATATCAGATGGACCAATTTTAAGGTATCATTTAATCAGAAGTTCTACCCAGATATATTGAGGGTAGTGAATCCCCATGATTTCTTGAGGTTGTAGCAAGGGGGTCATTTGGTGATGGAGTATGCTTCATATTTTACTGAGTTGGTGCATGTCTCCCCGGATATCCTTACAAATTATTACATAAAAGATAAATGTTTTGAGGTAGGATTGAGGCTATAAATTAGTTCACTTATTATTCACCATTTTCTACTGACTTATTATGGGGTGGTTGATATGCCATATATGGAATAAGAAATTTTCACAGGTAAGATAGGTCTCGGTGGTGCTCCTCCAATGAGAGGAATATTGAGTTCTTCATCAGGGTAGAAGTGAAAAGAGGATGAGTATCACTAGGGTAGTTGCAAGAGTGTCCAAAAGTCATCAGGTTCAAATCCCATGGTTTTATTGGCGTGTAAGTCAGTCATCTGTTATTAGTGTGTGAAAGGTGGGAACACCAAGCCTAATTGTGCAGAGACTTTGAGGATGTTCCACCAGTGTGGATGTTTGGAGAATATTCAATGTTTTTGTCATTTGGATTTATGGGGGAGTGGAGTATAATAAACTTTTTTTAAGAGATATCAGGTATAGTTAGAGGCTTCCAATAGTAGAGGGTCTCACCATTGTAGTATGGGAGATCCTCTCTAGGGGAAGAATATATAGGGTAGGTCTAAGACAGGGTGACTCAATGCAGAGAAGAATATATCAAAAAATTCAGATTCTAAGATGGCCATGAGAGGTATGATATTTATTACCTCTTCTAGGAATTGGTTTCATTTAACACTATCACATCCTATTATTTAATTTCTCTAAAACTAATTGATTATTTGGGTACTCAATCTGAGTTGATGCCTTATGTTATGGATTTTATAATGTTGATGGGTAGAAAGAAGGAGAAAGGTTTTAGGTTCCATGAGTTCTATGTTTTTGTAGATGACATGAAAGTCATACAGGACTACCTTGTTTTGGACTTGGATGTTTTTACCTTATCATTATCATGGATTGGTTAATTATCATCAAGGCCCTAGTCAGTTTCTGTCACCATAGGGTCCATTTTCTTACACCAAAAGGGAATAATCATGTCTTTTAGGGTATGTGGGATCTTCAATCAGGGAGGTTAGGTCCAACTGCATTAGATTTGGGTTGATTTCATACATGTTGTCTAGGTTTTCTCTTAGTGCTTCTAACAAGAGTTCAGTGGGTGAAATTCTAGTGGTCATGGATAGGTTCCCAAATGTTTTTAAATTTTGGATTTCCACCCCAGAAAGATTTTGAGTTTACTACCAATATACTCCTCAAGATGAGCTTGATCTCTTTATAATCTTATCATATAACTCTATCCAAGATAAAGGAGTTTAAGGTTTATTTAGATGATATCGAGGGAAAAGGATTTATCCATCCTAGAATGTCACCATGGGCTTCTCCAGTGCTATTTTCAAAGAAGGAATATAGAGGCCTAGGAATTTTTACATGATATTATAAGCTTAACCATGTGACCATGATGAATAAATACCCATTTCCCATGATTTATGATCTCTTTGATTATCTTAGGTGAGCCTGATGGTTTTTGAAGATCAATTTGAGATCTGGTACCACTAGTTGAGTATTTGGGAAGAGGATGTACCAAATACCTGTTTTGAAGCCAGTATAGAAATTTTGAGTATTCGATTATGGAATTTGGGCTTAACAATTCTCTAATAGTATTTATGGAATTGATGAATCAGATCTTCCACCACCTTTTATACTCCTTCTTATCCATGTTTGTAGATTAAATCTTATTGTCCTCTAATATAAAGTAGGATCATGCTAACCATATAGAGGTTTTTTGGGTTTTTGAAGGACAATAATCTATATTCCAAGATATCCAAGTTCCATTTTTTGGATTTATGAGGTAATGTTTTTGGGCCATGATTTTTCTAAGGTAGTGGTTTTAGTGGATCTAGAGAATGTTTGGGTAGTCATTTATTGCAATAAGCCTAAGAACGTGTTCGAGATCAATAGATTTTTTGGGATTGGATGGGTATTATAGAAATTTCATTCAAGACATATCCCTGATAACTTATCCCTTGTACGATTTTTTCAGAAAATGGGTAAGGTTTGAGCAGGATGAGAAGTGTTAGAGTGATTTTGAGTAGTTTCATACCTATTTGTGATTTGTGCTAGTTTTTAATCTTCTTCATTCTGGAAGATCTTATGTTGTGTATTATGATGCTTCCAATGTGGGGTTGGGATGTGTTCTAATGAAAGATGACCTTGTGGTGTCCTATGGATAGAGGTATCTACATCCACGTGAGAGGAATTATCTCACCATGATCTATAATTGATTGTTATAATGCATGTAATAATGATATGGTGACACTAAATATCCGAGGAGAATTTCATAATCTACTTGGATCATAAAATACTAAAGTACATTTTTACCTAGAGGGACTTGAACCTCATACAGAGATTCTAGGCGGAATATTTTGATATTCTTGACTTAGATATTTTATATAAACCCAGGAAGGGTAATTTGGTCACTGATACTTTGAGTAATAAGCTTCCAGTATAGGTCATTCGACAATCAGTGGATGAGTGGGGTCTAATGAGTTTATTTGCTGATCTGGGTCTAGAGGTGTAACCAGATAGAGAGAGGGTGTTCTTATCTAGTATTCATACCATGACCTCTCTTATCGATTAGGTTAGGGGTGATCAAGTATCATACTTTAATTTCTAGTAGATTAGTTGTAATTTAAATAGTGGGGATACCTCTAGTGATTGGTCTTGGTCCCCTGATGGTTCTATCATTTTCCAAAAGTGGATGGTGTTTCCTATGAACTTGAGGAAAGAGGTGATGTGTGAGGCACATTTTTATTATTATAACATTAATTATAGGGAAACTAATAAGTTATATACCTTAAGATGTCATTATTGGCATCCTGGGATAAGATGTGTAGTTGTAGATTCTATTTCTAGATGCTTGAATTTGCTAGAGTATAGAAGATGAGAATTAGAGGTTGGAAGAATTATTGTATAAACTACCCATTACAACATGGAAGTGGGATGATATCTCTATGGATTAGGTGATCAGACCACCTCGCACTCTGAGTGGGAAATATTCCATATAGGTGATTGTTGACCTTCTGACAAAATCATCCCACTTTATTCCTATCAAGGTGTTAATGATGGTAGAAGATCTCAGACAATTGTATGTCTGAGAGGTTGTTAGGATTCATGGAGTTCCCTCATAAATAGTTTCAGATCAAGATTCCCATTTAACTTCCCAATTTTGGAAGGGACTCCATGAGGCTTTTGGAACCCAGCTGAAGTTGAGCACCACGTATCACCCACAGATGGGTGGTCAGTCTGAGCAGACCATCCAAACTCTTGAAAATATGTTATAGGATTGTGTGCCTAATTTCAGTGGTTCATGGGAAAAGAAACTTCCATTATCTAAGTTTTATTATAATAACATTTGTTACGACTTGATGAGGATGGCCCTGTTTAAGGAGTTGTATAGATTGTTGTGCCAATCCTCATTGTGTTGGGATGAGGTGGGTGATCATTCCTTGGTTGGAACAACCCTTATCCATGAGAAAAACAACATGATATAAAAAATTTAGAAATGGTTAATGGTTTCTCAGAGTCTCTATAAGTTATATACTAACCATCTTAATCACCCATTGGAGTTTCAAGTTGGTGATTAGGTGCTCCTTTGAGTATCTATTTGGTTGGGTCATCATCACTAGGAAGACCAATGAAAGTTTCCACCATGTTATGTCAGGTAGTTTCATATTTTGGATCATATTAGGAAGTTAGAATATTATTTGTAGTTTACACTATGGATAATCTCAATATAAGACTTCTTTCATGTTTCCCCTTTTAAGAGATACCACCCATACCCATCTCATGTGTTGGAGTGGGAAGCTTTAGAGCTTGATCCTAATACTTATCTGGTGGAGAATTAATTCTTATCATTGATTATTGGAACAAGTTTATCTATAGAAAGTAAATATTGTTCCTTTGTGGGTTATAATAGTGATATGTTCATATCCATGAGACATGAGAGTGGGAAGCTTTTGTGAGGAAGTAGTGTCCTCTCCTGTTTTCTTCTGTAGATGCCTAAGGAATTTATGGTGGTATAAATTTTCATGGTGGGGAGTTTTTGACACCCAATGGGTCACTAATAAATAAAATATTGAGTTTTATTTCATCTTTTGGTTTCGTTTTGTAGTTTCCAAATGTCAGTAGTCAGAAAATGGAGTTTTTCGGAGAAACAGACCAGGCGCATGGTTGGCGCATAGTTATTTCAACTGTGCATCTAGCCCTATGAGGGTGATGTAGGTTGGGATAGAAGGATTTTACACGGTTTGAGAATGATTTTTCAAACCATAACAATCCTAGTGGTAATCATGAAACTTGATATTTGGGAGACAATAACCCCACATGGTTGGTACTTGGTTTGTTTAACCATGTGGTCAAACCGTGCGACCTTTCCAGTTCACTTAAAAATTGGTATTTTACTTTTTTCTATTGTTTATTTTGATACACCTTTGGTCCTCATTATCTCCTCCCATCATGTGAAACCCCTCATCCTTGGGGTGGAAGATTATCATATTCCTACTTGGTAGATTTCTCTTGGATTATTGGGGGTTTGGATTGAGGTAAGATTTAATCTCTATGGTTTCTCATTCCATCCTCTTGTTCTTCCACTGTTATGGAAATGTGTAACCATGGAAGGGGTGTTGGATGAATCTAGAGATTTTATGTGGTATTTGGTTTGTTTTCATGTGGTTGAGGTGTGTGGGGGATTAATCTACCTATTCAGGGTCATTGTCGTGGAATGTGACAAGGTTGGAACTGTTTTAAAAGTATGTGTCTCTATTTAAGGGTGTTTACCATGAATTACCTTTAAATTAGTAATTTAATTTGGTTTTTGCTTATTTAATTTTCAAATAAATTATTTATGGTTGATTTATATTCCATTTTTGATGTATTCAATGACTTGGTTTGGAAATTGGTTTTCTAAAGAGGGTTTTGAAAATGGGGGTGGCATGTTTGCACACCAAATGTTTGATAAAATGGATCAAATTTATTTTACAACATTAAATGAATTTATAATTGGTTTTATTAATATTTTTACCTTATAAGAAGGTGTTTTATAAAATGGGAATGTTTTCTTCTGAAATATTCCTATAAATTTATTTTTCATGTATGGTACTTTCTTGTGATTATATTAGCATAGAGTAGCACATGGGTTAACTAGGCTGTGAATGAGGGGTTTCCCGAGGAACCGTGAGATCCTTTAGAGAATAATATCATGAGATATTGCATTTTGGTTTCTAATGGACCATGAGATCCTTTGGGTAGGAATAATGTGATAGATTCAATTTTGGTTGTTGGTTGACCATGAAAGCTCTTGGAGTTAGGCCTAGGGAAAATCATGAGAGTTTCCACTTTTGTTTATCCATTTAACATACTTTGTTTAGACTCACTCATATTAGACCCTTAAGGTAAGATACTTAGGTGCACATTAATAATTCTAGACTAGTTTATATTCTTTATGTATTTTTTTAGTTCCATTTTATATGTGATGTAATGTGTTATGCAAATTTTCCATTTATATGGTTATATGATGATGATGTTTATGCTCACCATTATTATTCCTTATTAGATTTGTTGAGAATTCTATTTCTTTGGAATTTTTTATTTATTTGAGCCATGTTGAGTAATGATTTGGAAAACATGTTTTATTTTAAATGGAAAACTAAAGGGATTTCAAATTTTTACTTAAAAATTTTATGTTTTCAAAGTGATTTTGTTTTGAAAAAAGTTTTCAAACTAGATTTTTAGTTTTCATGGGTAAAAGACCTAAATAAATTTATGGTGGTATCCTACTAGGAGTTTTTCCTCACAACCTATATATCCCTTTTAGAATATGTAGAGTTTTTTTTTAGAACATAGGTAAATGAAATGTCACCATGTACCTAGGTGTCTCTTATTCATTACCATCATCCACATTTTATGTAGGAGATGTTGTCTCACTAGGGTGGCTTGTGAGGAGTCACTTTTATAGATTTTGTATCCTATGGGATGTATGTATCAACCTCATTTGGTTTTGTACCTATTATGTTGGGTTTTGAGATTTTTGACTGAAGATACCATGTATATGTCATGTTATTTCATGTTTTTTATTTGATATTTCATATAAACCTACTTGGTCTTTATTGTATACTTTGGATGATAATTTTTTATATAGTTTAATATCATGATATTGGAGTGGAAAATTCATTTAATAGATGTCTCATGCCAGTTTACCATGGGTTTAATTGTTCCCAATAGATTTTTGGTTATGACCATTGCTTGTCACGAGCTTGTTGCGATCGAGAATGTGCTTCGGGCCATGTGGTGAGATGAATCGATTGATGGGTTGGGTCAACCCGAGATTATTCTTTTACACTCTATACTAAATCTATTAAATATAGTTTCAATATATATACCTTGACTTAGACCAATAAACCTCTTGGATTTATCACAATGAATCTTTATCTAAAGATTATATGTTTCTTCACCTAAGTCCTTTATGAAAAATCACATGTTAAACTTGGATATAACATACTATAAGGATGGTGATTCATTTTCAATTATTAGTATTCCATTAACATAAAATATTAATAAAATGATCATGGTTGAACTAAATCATTTATAGACACAAGGTTCATATTCATTATTTATGAAACCATGTTCCTTTATAGCCTCTTCAAACTAAATTTTCCATGATCTGGATTATTTCCTTAATCTATAAATGGATCTTTGTAATTTTCATACCTTTTTTGAATCCTTTGGATTCCAAAAAACTACGAGTTTTATTATATATAAATCCTCCTAAAGTATAATATTAAAGGATACTATTTTGAAATCCATTTTACAAATCTCATAGTCATGGTAATCCATAATGGAAAGTATAATTCTAATGGATTTGAGCATAGAAATAGGTGAAAAGGTTTATTTATAGTCTATATCTTGATGTTGTTTGAACCCTTTTTCAACCATTCATTCCATATAAGTAATGAATTATACATCCATGTCCAATTTCTTTTCAAATACCCATTCACAAAAATTGGATTTATATCCACCGGAGGATCTATCAAAATCTATACTTGGTTTTGGTATATGGAATCCATTTTAGAATTCATATATTTTTGAAACTTGGAGATATCTCTACCACTTAATACTTCATTATAGTTTATTATATCATTATTATAAACCAATAACAAGTCATCATTCTATATGATTATAAAATCATATCATTTAGGTTCTCTAACCTCTCTTGTACTTCTATATAGCACTTGTATATTTGGAACTTCATCTTCCATTGGGATATGTGTAATTTGTTCCCATGAAAAATCTTGTGTGCCTTGAGCCTAGACTTTATCAACACCTATCTTTATCCTAATATTTCTTTTATATATGTACTCCCACTCGAGGAATATGGTATGTCTTTCCACATAGGTGTATAAGGAGGATTGAGTTGAGATAGAATCCAAAAATCTTATAAATAATCAATGATTATTGATTAAGACATTCTTTACCATGGTATGAGTGGAGTTTATTAATATTATAACCAAGATAGTTTTCAAATTCATTATTAAATTATTTGAATCTATCAAAAATATGACTTATACCTCATTATGTTGACATATCCTTATCTACTAATATCATCAGTAAAAGTTATGAAATATGAGTACCCACCCTTACTTCAATTAGAAATGGTCCACTCACATTGGTATGAACTAATTCAAGAATCTAATTGGACCTTTCACTATTTCCATTAAATGGGTATTTGGTGATTTATCCTTGTAAACACACGTGACATACACCAAGTGGTTTTAGTTAAAAGGAATCTAAATATCCATCTTGATGGAATGTTGTCAAATGTTTTTTGTTTACATTATCTAGTTGGTGATTCCATAGTTGGGTGTGGTATGATTCATGTGATGTAGTTTCATTATAAATTATCATTAATTGGTTTGTGTAATAAAAAACATAAAGATACTTATTTAAATTTTCCTTACCATAAAAAATTATATATTTATAAAAGATAAAATATTTATTCCCAAACGTAAAGATATATCCATTTTTATCATGTATGGATATAAGAATAATTTTTTAGTAAAAAATGTCACATAATAATAATATTTTAAAACCAAGATCATTCTCAACGAAAATGTAAGTTGATAGTCCCCAATAGCCATAAAAGAAAGTCTGGATCCATTGGTTTCTCATATATCTACCTCTCCTTGGTCAATATTCTATAATATACTTGGTTCATATATTTTAATACATATGTGATAACTACATGTTGTATCTAACACCCAATTTTTACAAATAGATAGATTGAACTCGATAAAAAATGAACCTAAAGATTCTCCCTGCTTTTATCCCTGGGTGAAATTTTTCTTCCAGTGGCCCTTCTTGCCACATGAAAAACAAAGATCATCATGTTCCCTTACTTTGCCCTTGATATTTCTCTTATTTGAAGGGAATTATGAAGAATATTTTTACTTAGATATTTTTTTTTTCTGTACTTTAATTTTATTCACCATAAGTATGGAATAACTTTTACACTTCATCAAATTATAAACTTGGAAAAGAAATGTGATAAGATCTAGAAGGGACTTCTCTATGTTGTTCATATTAAAATTAACAACAAATCTAGAGAAGATATGAGGGAGTGACGCAAGAATTAGACCAATGCATAGTTATTCAAGAAATATAAACCCTAGATTCTCTAGATTATCAATGTATCCAATGAGTTAGAATATATTAGGACTTTTTGGTGGACCTTCAACATGATTACTCTGAAATAGAACCTTGGATATCTCAAAATATTCCTATCCAGCTCTCTCCTAATATAGACCATGGAGATGCTGGAGCATACCATAAAAATCTTGGTATTCATGTGAATTCATGAGTTCATTAGATATATATGAATGAATTAAAAACTAAACGTAGAATGAATCACTCGAGTTTTTATCATATACAACAAAATCTTTATCAGTTACCCATTTTTTAAATAGATTGGATAATGAGACTTCTAGCACGTAAAATTTCCATTAATGAAACAATATAATTTGTAGGTTTCTAAACCATTCCTAGATATTACTATTAGTAAATAGATAGTATTTCTACAATATTTATCACAAATATAATGTGTTTGATTAAATTTAAATTATTATACAATTATAAAAGATCATGTTATTAGTATTTCACTTGATTACAATTTATGTGATATATAATGAAATAAATTTTATTAAGTATTCCAATATTTTATCAAGTCCCAATACCCCTAACCATTAGACTCAAAATGTATAGTTTCTTAGAAATTCTAGTAAAAATAATCCATATATCCCTTCTCATAACCCAATCAAGGGATATATCAATTAATCAAAGAAATTTAGGTATATAGGACTTTTCCAACTCTGGGATTGTAGCTCTTGATCTGTTGAGTGGATTCCCTAATCCTGAAATCCTAACTGAGGTTTCGTCAACACTTTCCTCAAAGTTATAACAAGTCTAGAAAGGTATACTACTCTTTATGTAAAATGGTTAAGTGAACTTAAAATTTTCATAAGAACTCCCCTTATAAAATTAAGCATCCCAACAAGATCTAATAAAACATTTAGTTATGTTGGGTTAATTACTAATTAGGTAATGGATGGATTAGTTTGAATTAATATTAAGTTGATGGATTTTATTTATTATGTGTAAATATTTCTTACTTTATACTTTACATGTAATGTTATTATTAAGTGGATTTTTCTTAAGTGATTAATCATATTTTGATAAAAAAATATACATAATCCATTTATTTAAATTCTATATTTGCATATTAGTCAATTTATTTATGAGATCATGGCCTTTTATCCATAGAATAAATAATGAATAAGATAAAAATAAATAAATGTCCCATTCATGAGTTTATATAATGGTTGATTTATTGAGTATAAATTAAATCAACCTATGATCCTAAGGTAAACATCACTGTGTTAGTCTTGGAACGAGTTACAGAATTCCACCTATCCACCTGTGTAGCTCCTGGGTTGGTTTCATCTTGGTTTTATCTTAAAATTACTCCATGCACCTTAGGATACTCCTTTTATTAGATATGTTAATAAATCACACACATGTGAGGTGAATAAAATGATTGGTTAAGGGGGATTTAAAAAACAACCTTGGACATGTAGTTCCTACATAATAGAAGAGGGATGGATGACTTGTAAAACATCATATTTAATTTAAAAATAAATAATTTCACAACCCATATAATAAATTAAATTAAATAAAACCAACACATATAAAGGTCTATTTAAACATGATGAATAGTTATACACATTCAATGAATAAATAAAATTACACTATTTAACATTCACTTCTACCCTTCTTTATTAGTAAGATAAATTTTCTTGTATTAATTAATTAATTAATTCCCTTCATCTTAATGACCATCCGAAGTCTCTTGGAGATACCCATCATAAACGAATTCATGGAAAATAAAATGACATAACCAATAATTAAAGATAATTACATAAATTAATTGAGCATTTATTTGTTATTCAAAACCATTATTATATTGTCAAACACATCTGGTTCGAACAGTGTAATTAGGTTTTAATGTTGCAATTAGTTATTTTTAAGTAATTTAATTATATTATTTATTAGGAGACTAAACAACTTGTACTTATGATTTATATTCCATGTTCCTCGATTTTTTTGTATCTAGTATAAACACATTGGGATTCAACATGCATCTTGATCGTACTATACTACTTATACTACCTAGCTACACATTGTTTTGTTTCTCTTTTCATGTTTTTGTGTAATATTACGATTAACTCAACATGTTATTTGGATTTATAACCACATTATGTGTACTCTAGTGACACAACACATTTTCTACTTTCCATGTGTCCATGAAACGCACTGAATAAATCAATGTTCTCTTTAGACGTAGTAATTAACTAGTTAAATTTCATGTACATTGGCTACACATCATGTGTTTCATTAATGTTCTAGGATTTCAGTCTCACATGGTGTAAACCCATGTATTTAACCACATAGATAGTCTGGATTCTACCATTATACCATGTTAACTACACAATGTGTATGATAATTACACATCATGTAGTCTAACAAATCGTGTGCCAGGTTGGCCTAGTCAATATACTATGTAAAATAAATGCATCACATATAATAAATTCTCGATGTTTTGTGTATCCTATGACACACCCAAGTGAAATAAACTTATGTACACAATATGTACTCTAGCTACATGCCTTGTAACCCGATCTACATGCCAAAAAAATTTCACATCTCTTGACGTCATCTTTGATCACCCTCTATCTTTTAGTCTTCAAGACAATATGAATCTTGAATGATGAATATTAAAATTTATAAATCATGTTAATTAAAAGTTTTATTAAAGAAAAAAATAATATGGAAATGAAATATCTATCCAAAATTGGGAATTATTCATCACCAATCAATTAAAAAATTATAAATTTAAACATGACTTCTATGATACCACTTGAAGGGTTTGGATGTTGTGAAAGTGCCTTTTGGGTGAATAACCATTAAGGTTTTTTTCATGTTTAATGTATAATTTTACAATTATGCAAGATGTAAACATCATGACCAACAAAATATTTCTATTGAATATTTTCATAGAAATTTCGGAACCCAGAGAGGATATTTTCATGTTAAATTTATAATCAATTTAAATAGATTGAGAGAAAGAAAACCTTGTATTGGGATATTTCCTCAATAGTTTTATTGATCATTTGAAACCCAATTTTATATTATCATCATTTCTTAGGGAGGACCCAAAATAGATCCCATTTTGAAGTGATCCACACATGGTCCTTTGAACTTCAAACCACACTGATGGAATATCAGCTACTATCATGGTGGATCGATCATTCGGTTTTGTTCATCTTGATCACTTAAAGTTCCCTCAAATGTAAAGATATGTCTCTTGTTCTTCTCATTATTGAGAGGATGAGATGAGGAATCTAGAGAGAAATCCATTGTGTGAAATGATTATTAATTATTGATTAACTCTATATAATATACATAACAATCTATTTACAAAGTTGGAGTTTATGTTATATTACTTAATTTCAAAATGACCCATAATATAATAAAGCTTATCCGACCCCATGACATATAAAAATACTACTACTAATAATAATAATAATATTATTATTATTATTATTATTATTATTATTATTAGTATTATTATTATTATTATTATTTTATGGTGTGCACTGACTGGAACAATGATAAATATTATTTTACTAGCTTATAAATTAATATTTATCATGAAATTCAGTCTTGGTCTTCTCATCCTCCTCAAAATTTAACGAATACTTGAATAAATATTTAATTCAATATTTATTCATAAATAAATATACTATTAATTTTCTAGAGAATAAATATTTATTAAATATTCAATAAATAAAATAAATATACTATTCATAGTCTGAAGAATAATTTTTTATTTAATATTTTTTCAATAAATAAATCTTGAATAATATTATTCACCAGTATTTAGAATAATATTTATTCCAATAATTAAATTCAAAATGAATTTAATTTAGATAAATAGAAACCACAAGTGCTTGACCCTCTAGGATTCATTCTCATTAGCATTTGATAGGCATGCCTAATGTCCATGATTACTGTCTAGAAGTAGGTCAAGGAACCTAAGAGAAAGAAGTTAATGACCCAATGTTGATAACCACACATGAACACTTACTATGTAATATAACCCCTTTATCACATTATCTCATCAAGAAGGTTTCACACATGTGTCACCGACCTATATTCTTGATACACCTTTCTTTAACTATCTGAAATAAACTCTTCGTTCCACAATGGACATGGAATTTAATACGACAATTCCATTTTAATCAAAGGGATAAGATATCGGATTCCATTAATATGGAAGGGAAAAAATCCTTCCTAAAATTATTAATTAATAAAAATTCATTTGTGAAGCCCCCAATATACCCTATTTCCTGTGAACACATGTCATCATAGTTTTGGTTGGTACGTCCAGGTATGAAAGTCCTAAAAAGTATTAATAATAATATTAATTTCCAAGGTCCATTACACATGCTTGAAAATAAGAATATCTAATGAAACATAAACATAAATAATTCATATCGACTGGTCTATTCTCATTATCCCTATCTTAGATATTACCATGTCTGAAATTCATGAGAATAAGTCTCATCTTCTTATGAATACTCACACTAAATAGTCAAATTTCTATTTTTCCCTTCATATTATGTTATTCAATCATGAAACAATAATTAAGAATACTATAATAACATTTCAAGGGTCTCATTATAGTGTGGATATTCTACGACCTAATTAATGTGATATATAGTCTAGGACATTATTAAATTATAGTCATAAAGAATGATGAACAATATTTAATGAGATGTTTTATTAATATTCAAATATTTAAATATACATGTAATTTAAAGTATCAATAGTTTTTTATAGAACACAAAATCCAACAATTTATTTCCTAGATTCCGTTGAAACTATATACTCTACTTCCATTTAACTTGGAGTAATATGTTTTTGAAACTTGGATGACAATAAGAAATCCATTCGTCCAAAAGAAAACACAAAACTGGTTATAATTTTTCTTGTATCCATGTCATCCTCGATGTTTGAGTCCATAAACCCTAGTAATGTTTCATCCATTTTATAGGATATGTATGAGTTTCCAATCCTTTTAAATAATGAAGAATCTACTTCATATCCTCATAATGTAATTTCCCCTAATTCTCCATGTACTGACTCACAACTCCCACTACATAGGAAATGACCGATTGAGTGAAACAATTTCATACATCAAAATTATGACTACTGACACATTTGGTAATTTCTCCATGTACTTAGCCTTAATTAATGTTCCCAATGCTTGCGACTTGGACAACTTGAAGTGAGTAACAAGAGGGGTTGATAATGACTTACTTCCAACAATCCTAAACATTTCCATGATCTTCCAGATGTAATCCTTCTAAGATATAACCAAAGTCATAACTTTCCTATCTCTATTATTATTCATCCCCAAAATATTCCTTGCATGTCCAAGATATTTTATCTTAAATCTTCCAGAAAAATAAAAATTTAACTTTTGAATATTTTGAGAATATTATCTTTATATCAATATGTAATCTACATATAAAATCAATATGATGAATGTTCTATCATTACACTACTTATGATAACAGTAATTATTTTCATCGTACCTACTGAACCCTCCTTCCAATATGAATGAATTTAATTTTTTATTTATTTTTCAAGGGGTTTTCCTCATCCCATAGAGGCTTTTCTTTAATCTATAAACTAAATTTTGGTTCCCTTATACTGGTTAAACAATCAATTATTTCATATAGATTTACTCCTCCGACTCACCATGAAGGAAATTAGTCTTGACATCTATTTGTTCCAGATACATATCTTATAATGAAACCATGATTAACACTATTTTGATGGTATAATGTTTGAATATCGATGGGAATATTTTCAAGATATCTATTCATTACTTCTGTTGAAACCCTTTCACTACCATCTGTTCTTTGTATATCTTTTTTTTATCTACCTATTCTTTAATCTGGTAAACCCACATATTCTCAAGTTCTTTTTTACCCAATGAAATTTTAATCATATCCCATGTTTTATTGAACTTTAACGAATCCATGTCCTCATTCATGGATGAATCCCACTACTTAGATTCACTGAGTGAAGCTTCCTTGTCAAGTTTTATAGTTTATCTTGCATCCATTAGGATTAGAAAATTTATATCATCCCCATACCTCTATGTTTGTCTCTAGATTCTGGTTAATCTCCTCAACTTAATTATTTGAACTGAACTACTTGTCTATGCTCTTTCTGGCAGTACCTATACTTCCAGTACTCATACTTCTAGGGAACATATTTCTATTTTTACCTCTTGAGATTCAACTACCCTTGAAATTTTTTGTCTTTTTGATGGTATTAATTTTAGACTTATAGTTCCTCTAACACCTAGAACAGATTTCTTTGGTTTTTTTGAGTTACCGATACTCTGATCAACTTGGATATAAATAGTTGATTTTTCTTTAACTACCTTCTCCACCAATTTCAGATCCATCTATTTAACCTTATCATAAAATACAATAACCCCACTTTCAATGATCTATTTTCTTTCACCATCCCACAAGTAGTATAAAAAATTTTAATCTCTATAAATATGACAAAAAAACATTTTAGATTTTGATTCAAGCCCTATCCTTAGAATTTACATATACTTAAGTTGTACTATCAAACACTATGAGGTGGTGAAATTTTGGTCATTCCATAGACCATAACTCCTCTTATATTCTTTCCATATGGATGATAATAGATTTCTATTGGTATGATAAGTTGTCATGTTGTGTTCCTCCACCCTAATCACCATATATATTCCGGAGTGAAACCACATACTCCAAGATTTATTCATTAGATTCTTATACATTCTTTCAATCACTCTGTTCTATTGTGTATTTCCATGAACCATATTCTCATGCCTCATTAATTCCTTCTTTTATAAATTTTCCAATGTACTCACCACCGTTGTGAGTTCATTTGCGCTTCAACTTCCTATGAAACTCCATTTATTCTAAGGTTTTCCACTTAATAAACAACTAAAATAAGTCAAAATTATTCTTCAAGAAGTAAATACATACATTCAATGTAGGTCATGAATAAAAGTAAGAAAGTAAATTCATCCACTATAGGACAGAACAAGGGTTGGTTCTTAAATATTTGAGTGCACAATATCCAACTTCTAGTCCCTGGAATTTTAATCATATATGTTGAAAGACACTCTTTTCCACTATCCTAGAACACAACTTTAATACCTTTCTATTTAAATTAAATAATGATTTTGTATTCCCTTAGAATTTATAAACATTATGTTCTTCTCAATGAGGTGAGAAAACCTAAAATTTAATAGGTTTGGATCATCATAAGTTGAACAACCTACCATTTCATTTTTTTCTGAATTTCTGGTTAAGTAATAGATCTCATCCTTTACTCTTTTTACAATCACTATGGATCCCCAAGTAAATTTTCAAATCCCATTTTAAAATCCAGTGAAAAACCTTCATCATTCAAATTTATGATAGAAGTAATATTCATTCGTAGACCAGTAATGTGGAAAAAAATTTATATGTTCAAGAATCCTATATTATTCATCTGAATGTTGACATCTACCTTTCTAACAACTTAAAGGGTTTCACCATCCACCAGATGGACTTTCCCAATATTTCTTGATTCATTGTCGATTATAAAACATTGATCACTAGTTGAATGATATGAGGTTCCAGATTCAATCATCCAAGATTCTACCAAAGTAGTAATTCTTAGAAAGTAAGTATTTCTATCTTCCATTGTGTTAATAAAATCAAAACTACTAATCATTTATTTTTTATGTTGTTATCATTATGAATTTTACAATCATTATTGATAGGTCCTTTCTTCCCACATTTACAATAGGTTGGATAAGGACCATTCAAATTTCCTTGTCTCTTCTCCCATTGCATTTCTTGTGACTTATTCACCGATAAATTCTTCCTATAGATTTTATTCCATTGAGGTGAACTTCCCCCTCCATCAGTATTAAGGGAACTACTAGTTGGCACATGATCATACCTTCATCGAAGTTCCACATTGAGTATCATATTTATAATATAATTAAAAATAATTCTATTATTCTATTGTATTTACTAAATATTTTAATCATTGAATCCTATCTCTACATAAGCAAAGATAATAGTAACAATGCCCATAAATCAATAACAAACATTACCTTTACTGACTGGAGCTACCCACAGATCATATTAAAGTAATTAATATGATCTATCAATGATATTACTTCTAACATCCTTAATAAAAATAATAGCTGAAACATAAAGACTTTATTAAGGGTTTTGGTATTTTTATATATATCCCCTGATACCTTAAGAACATCCATTGTAGTCTTCTTCTCCCTAATATTAAATGAAATATTCATTAGGATATACATTCTTACTAGATCCAATGCATTTATATCCAAGTTATCTCATTAAATATTCTTCATTAGCATTGAATTTACCCCCAAACAATGGGACCTCCAAGTTCTTCTAAATCTGATGGTCTTCAATGTACATTTTTTAAAATCCAAAAAACCATTCCATTGAATCCATTGATCCAGATCTTCCCTTCATCAGATGTTATGCCTGAACTTCCAATGTGTTGAACCTATGAACATAGAATCATCATTCCATCAGATACCACTTGTTGGTGGAATAAATCCCTCAAAAAACCAATCTTCATGATTTTGGTATGACCAGTGGATGCTTGTATATTATTCTACCAGAAGATCACATGAATGAGACTTTGTGTGGTAGAAAAATTAATATCCAAAATATTTTTACACCATAGCTGAGTGTATCAAAAGTATATAGTCTATAAACCATTCTAACTACAAAATGTAGACCTTTAACATACAATAATAACTCACAGGAATACAAAGTACCCAAAATATATTCAATGCTAAAATATTTAATGAAAATATAGAAAGTAGAGAAAGAAAAAAAAGTTTAATATGCTTCAGGATATGCCCTACAGGATTAGGGGAAACAAACTATTGTTTAATTTATTATAAAAGAAAGATTAAAAGTGATACAAATATATTTCAAAAACAAATAATCTTCACCAACTTCTCAGTTCTCCAATAATTGACCAGTTGAACCACACTTTTCACTAAAGGTCCCACACATTTAAATACTAAGAAAAACCCATCAAACAAGTTAAACCTGCTACCTTGAAAACCCAAATCATAAGGTATGTCTACCTAATATTGGTTACCAACCCAGTGACCTATTCTCTTTGAAATAATTTTACACCAACCAATGTTTTTTTTGTAGAACCATTGGTAAAAATGAACTTCTGATGGGCTTACTACCATTGGAGAAGATATACTAGAACTGTTTATGCCTCAAATTCATAACATCATCTATAGAATTTTAATATTTTAGAATATATTTATCTTTAAATAAATTTATTTTCTTTGATATCTTGCATTACATGAAACATTGAGTTTAAATGAACCGTGACATATTATTAAAATATCATTATTTAAACGTGACTGTTATAACGTATCTATTGAATTGGCGGGTATGAATATGAGTATCCAAATTATAATATATATTTATATATATATTTATATAAAATTTATACTCAATAAAAATATATTTATTAATTATTAGGAAATAAGCACTCAAATTTCAATGAAGTCCTTTTATGATTAAAAAATGCATTTTCTAAAAAATGATATTTTATTATTTTTTCTGAGAAAATAATATAATTAAATTCTACCAATTTTTAAAAAAATTATTTGAAAAAATGAAATTCATTTTTTAAATCATCATGTATCAATTATTTTATATGTTTTTTTATAATTTTTGAAAAGATGGTTTTTTCGATGAATAGTGAAAAATAATGATTTTTGTTGAAAACTGTCTTTTCCTTTAAAGAATTTACAAAGTTCCATTATATTTTAAAATGGTTTAATAGTAAAATTAATTAATTTATATTATTATTAATCCTATTAAGATAATTAGAATCAATTTTAGGCATGATTTTGATATAAAAATAATTTTCACTAAGGAATACATTTTTTTTTGGAAAACCCCTTTTCGTCATGTTTTACGGGTTTTATTTTAAATTAAATTCTACCAATTCAGTGAATTGAATTTAATAACATAGATTACATATTTGGAATCAGAATAATTAATATTATGTAATAAATTAAACTTTATTTTTGGTCATTATGAATGGTAACCATGGTAAATGTATGTCACCTTAGTAAGGGTAAATCAGGTAAAACTAGGTTATAACTATGGGTTAAAGCTATAAAACATCTCTAACACATGAATTTATCTTATTAGATGAGTGGTTTTATAATAAAGGTATTCTTAAGGATTTAAATAATTTATTATAAATAATTATTTTAAATTTGGTAACTCAATATTTACTTTTATTGAAGATAATTTATATGGTATTCAATTTAAAACTATTTTTGAGTCTTTGCATTTAATGGCATGGTTAGAAGATGAAACTTTATTTTGACTTGATAAAAATATAAAAAAACTTAATTTTTTATTATTTAACCAAATAAATTTATATAAACCAATTTATTTCTTTATTTCATGGTGAAATTACTTTTACTCTTAAATTAGGTATTTTTCTAATAACTAGTTTTCATGAATTTTGTGTTATTATTTCAAAGGTAATTTCTACCACCTACAGAAAATAAATCTGATAAAATGGATTAAAAACATTTAATCATAAGTTAAGTTATTTTTCAATGCCTCCTTTTATTTTTGGTCATATAATTAATTTATCATGGTAAAAAGTTAAAATTTCATGGTTTAGGTTAAAATGGGTTTAAAGTGGGTTAACTAGAAGATATGGCTTATAATATATCCAAAACATTCCAAAATGTTATTGGTTGAGTTTATTTATACCCTATCACATATTATATTTTATCTTTAAGTTCTTTGGTTCCACTTGACATGATTATGATATATATATTATTTAATCTTTTAAGTAATTCAAAGTGTTTCCTTTCCCTCCCCTATAAAAGGATACCACCTCTTCTATATTCTCCACACTTCATGAAACTTATATATTGAAATATAACTGAAATAATAACTTCATATTTTTTTCTTTCCCATATCCTATATCTTATGGTATTTCCAAAAGACTAACCATTCATAGCATAAGGTGGAGCCAAAAAGTGTTTTCTCTATGATAAGGTAATCGTCTTCACTAAACTCTTTATTTTTTTACTTTTTTATTTAACCACCATAAAATATGTCCTAAAAATTAAAATATAATAACAAAATTATATCATATATACTTATATTTTATTATTTTTATGACATAATATTTATTCACATCATTCTTGATCAAATGGGAAACAAACCATCGCTCCTGTGTGCGAAGGACTACCGCCTTACATATCGATGTAATTTGTTTTCCATCACCAAATCACATAGATAGTCATAATGATGGAACTAATGAATATATATGATAATTATGACATAATAATTATTCTAAAAATTTAATATTTCATCTAATCTCTTACCCTTTCTCAAATTAAGAAATGATAACATCGCTCATGAGTATGTACAACCTACTGTCTCCACAAAGTGATGTGATTCATTTTACATGTACAACACTAAAGAATGATTATATAAATGTATTTAATGAATAAATATTACATTTATAAAATTAATATCATTATATATATGATGTAAATATATCCTATACACAATAACCATAACTTTCATGACAAAACATGCATGAGAAAACAAAATATTTAACACCGGAAACAATGATAATAATGAAAGATTGTTAAAAAATAAGTGATAAAATGTTATAATCGGATAATATATGATATTATAAATATGAATATAGTTCTGGTAAAAATTAATAATTTTTAAAAAACTATTATACAATATGTTAAATCATGTTAAACAACGGGGAAGCGTGAGGTATGGTTTTCCCATCTCACTTTTGTTTTCATGAGACATATGCCATAATTCACCACTTATATATTTTATGTTTTGTATATACTACCCATGCATGTCTCCTATGATTATTATAATGAAAATTATGGTGATTTACATATCCATATAATGTAATCTCTTTTATGTGGTTTTGATTCTAAAGTTACCAAGTGGTAAGGGGTTTCGTAACTCAATTTCTTTTCCATGGTTATACTACTTATTCATTATCTTTGATATGATAAGATTATGTGTGTAAGGAACTATTTTTATTTTATGTTATATTTATAATTTTTTATTTTAATTTAAATTTATTACAAATAATCACTTTCTTTATTAATTCTCACTTTAATGATATGATATTTGTAATGGATTTCATCTCAATTCACACTCTATTAAGACATATTCGATATTATGCACCTATTTACTTTTATATAGTGTATATAATTCCCTTTTATATATTATATAATTAATAATTAATAATTAATGGTATTATAAGTTACAATTTGAATTATTCTATCCAATGGTATTTGACTTGAAATTTACCAAGTGGTAATGGGTTTCAAAACTCAATTTCCTTTCATTGGGTTATATTACATCCTCATTTTCATTGATATTCTAATATTATGTGTGTAATGAACTCAGATTATTTTATGTAATATTTAAAATTGTTTTATGTGGATCTTAATTTGTTACACATAATCACTTCATTGATTAATTATCCCCTCAATGATATGATCATTGTAAGGGATTTCATCTCAATTACCACTCCATTGAGACATATTTGGTAGTATTACACTATTTACTTTTATATGGTGTATATATTTTAATTTTACATGTTATATCATGAATTATTTATATATCATGTTATTTTATGTTATAATTTTAATTATTTCATCCAAGGGGATTTTAATTGGAAGTTACCAAGTTGTTACAGGTTTCATAACTCAATTTCTTTTCATTGAGAGATATTACTTCTTCATTGTCTTTGATATGCTAAGATTATGTGTGTAATGAACTATAATTATTTTATATTTTATTAAAACTTATTTTATATGGATTTAAATTTTTTACACATAATCACTTTCTTGATTAATTATCACTTCAATGATATGATCTTTGTAAGGGATTTCATCTAAATTTCCACTCCATTAAGAAATATTTTGTATTATGCACCTATTTAATTTTATAGTGTATATAATACCATTTTAAATTTTATATCTTGAATAATTCATAATTACTTCTATTATAAGCTACAATTTTAATTATTTCATCTAAGCGGATTTGACTTGAAAGTTACCAAGTGGTAAGGGGTTTCTTAACTCAATTTCCATTCATTGAGTTATACATCCACTTCATTGAGAATTTTATGATTACGTATGAAATGAAATAGGATTTTATTATGTTGTATTTAAAATTTTATATGTGTATTTATAGTTTTTACACATAATAACTTCATTGATTAAATTCTCACTCAAATGATAAGATCTTTGTAATGGATTTATTCTCAATTTCCACTCCACTGAGACTTATTTGGTATTATGCACCTATTTATTTTTAAATGGTGTCTATAAGACCCCTTAGATGTATTTGACATGAATATATATTTATTAATGATGATTAAAGTTTCAATTAATGTTTATTCTTTTAATGGGTTACAATTTAAAAGTTACCAAAGAGGTAAGAATTTATTTTAAAATCTCATTTTTTGAGATTACTATTATTTTAATTGAAGAAATATTATAATATATCCTTCATAAAATACATCTATTTTCTTATAATATGTATATTTAAGTAATTTAATAGTTTTATTATAAATTTAAATTTATTTTTAACTCGAATCAATCAAATAATTTTTTAAATTAAAAGGTGATATTTTATCACTTTTAGATCAGGTATTTTTATACTATGTCTATATTTTCTAAAATTCTTTTACAAAAGTAATTTTTATTTACTAAAATTAATTATTAAGGAAATTTTAATTCATCCTTGAAATTTTATAAGGTTTGAGAGGAATATTTCTAATGATTTCAAAGAGGTAAATTTTTATATTTATTTATAAAAAGTTAATAGAAATGTTTTCTTTTTTAATGAATACAGTGTTAATGAAATTTCCTGCCACTATAACCATTTTAAGATATTTAGAATCTTCTATAAATTTTCAATGGTTTTAAAAATAAAACTCTTTAATGAAATCTTATTTTAATGTTTATCTTCCATTTTATTATTATTATCTGAAATTCATGAATTTATTACATAACCTATATTTCTAATGAATTTATTATAATATTTTATCTCTTATTAATTATGTTTTCATTTTAATTTTATTGAAACATTAATATTCTTATGATTACATTCCCTTATATGTTAAATTTATCTTAAATGTCTATATTACTTGTATCCTAGATATGATTATTTCCTAAACTGTATACCAGTTCCATATATGGTGTTTTATTAAAAAAAGTTATTTGATTAATTGGGTAAATCTCGATATTCCATATCATTTAATAAAAATAGATTTTGTTTTTAATAAGGAATATTATTTTTGAATTAAATTTACCATTCATTATATGAGGAATTAATTATACATATAGTGATGGGTGGGCCTGAAATTATATAGCCCCTTGAGGCATCGATAAGTCTTAAGAGACAAACCAATTGACTAAAATTATTAAATGGGTTTTTGTTGTATACCTACCAATATTTTAAACTATCTTGGAGCAAGGGGTTGATAATAAAGATATCATGATTTTCATTATTATGCATTTTATTTGTTGAGAACATATTTATTATTATCCATGAGATTAATACATTGATATTATACATGGATACATTTTATTCTTAAGTTATTAATTAAATGGAATGTTTTTTCAGTTATCTACCTTGATATTAAAGGTACCGATCATGAAGTGTATGCCCTGAAAGATGGGATTATAAAAAATTTCACTGAGGAATGACATGAACCTATATACAACAGTGAATTGTTTCCCAGTTTAAGTTGAGGATCTTGTGTGAAGAAGATTAAGAAAAAAAAATTAAAACCATAAAATAAATAGTTTAGATCCAAAGATGCACTCGACATCTGATCTTCATTGGTGATCACTGCTTGAAGAACCTGAAGAGGAATCCCTCTAGATCATCCAAAGATGCTTCAAAAATTTTTGAGAGCACCGATCTTCAAAATATGGGTGCTATCATAGAGTTCTAAATATTCCTTCGATGCTCTAACAATCAAAACATTACCCTACTTGCAATGAAAGAGAGGGATCTTGATCCGAACTCCTTGGATCTAGAGCCTCTCTCTCTAGAACATGGGAGAGATAAGAATTAAGAGAAATCCCATAAATATTATTTAGAGAATATACTTCCTCATATATATATATAATGTGGGTTTGTTATATTACACACATTACAGGAGAAAATGGTTCGGGGACTCGACCCTATGACCGACACCCCAAACCCCATCCCCCTCCTCCTCTATATATAGTGTGTAATTAAATTTCCCATAATTAAATATTCTGATCCCAAATAATTAATGCACTATAAATGACATGTTATGAATATTAAACTAATTCATAAATATTATTATCAATTTCTTATAATATATTAAATATATTAAGTGATAATAAAGGAGTCATTAACTTGACTCATCGTTCCCACAATAATTAATTGAACCTTGAATATTTTAAACTATCATTTGTTAAATTAATATTTTTATATATTTACTTTGAAAAATTGTAAATAAATTCAAAGTCCATTACTCTTAACTTGAATAATATTAATTTAATTATTATATTAGTGATCGTATCTCTTTGGAAAAATCTAGGACCCTAGTGGTAAGACCCACCATGTCCAATATACATATTCAACTAAATAGGGAATATTCTTGAATAAAATATTGTGTGTGTCCCTCTAGGAAATTATCTCGATAATAATGAATACTATTCACAAACCAAGAGTGGGATATAGCAATCCATCATGGCCCCTAAAGAGATAAGGATTGTCACAGTAGTGACAACCAACCTACGAACAGACACTATGTAATATAATCTCTTTTCCTTAATATTTCATAAATAAGGATGAACACCTATGTCATCACCCTTTCTTACTTTATTATTTGTTGATATAACTGGAAGAATTTACCTTGGATGACCATGGTCATGGATTTATCAAGGTACTACCATCCTGATCAACATGGCCTAAGATATATAACTTCTTAATCCTAGAAGTGACAGATCCTTTCTAGACCATACAACCAATTTCATACCACCAATGACACACCCAACACAAGCTACCATTCTATGATTTCATTATCATTATTTTTTACTTGAATCAAAGTACACAATCAAATGGAACACATTGGTAATTATCTGAAGTCTGGAGGCCAATACACATGTCCTTAGATAGAAACATCCAATGACACCCAAAACATGTTGTGTTCCTATTGGTGGGTCAGTCCTCATGATCTCACTACTAGATATCACCAAGTGAGAACTTCATGAGAATAAGTCTCAGTGATTATAATCGCATAACACCTGATATTGAAACATATAATGTGTCCAGTCAGTACGATGCATCTAGACTATATGACCTATATTTTTTATTAATATCGTGGTATCTAAAGGTTCTCATTATAGCTTGGGATCTGCTATAACATTTTTATACAACAATTAATCTATGGAAATTACCATTAAATAGTGGACACATAAAATTCTACACTATAATGGGAAGAATAAATCATGTATAACTAACTATATACGTGATATGATAATCAAAGGTATTATATAGTTGGGTCTAGGGCACCCACTATTACAACACTCTCACATTCACTAGAGCCAACTTTCTAACCAATATTTTTATCTCTCACATGATCACAATCAAGTTTCTTTTGACTCATAAATTTTGTGGTTGGGTCTTCCAGGATTCCTCCATATGACTATTCTTCTATATGAGACTTCACCTCATTGAGTAAAACTTCTCAAGAGATTTTATGCCCGAGTATATCCCTTTCTTCCAATATCATAAATTGAAATCTTTTCTAGAAATAATATCATAAGATACATTATGATAATAATTTACTTACTGATTTTTATTCCAATAATTGAAATAAATTATCACATTTAATAACTACTTCTTAGGTACCAGAGAAGCTACCACATACTCATTATTTCTAAGTATGGCTACCACTAGATTATATGAGCTTTTTTCAGTCATTACCTTATCCTAATTGAGAAAATAGATCAAATTGATCCAAAGGAATACTAGTTTGTGTCCCCTAAAAAATAGTATCCTTATATCTCCACATAATAGGTAGATATCATTTGTACATTCCAAAGTACAATCAGATAGTTCTGACTTCTTCACTTGTAGTTCTCCTGGATATAAATGATATTTTTCTACTATAAAGTATATCCTAGAAATATCAGTTTTTGTACATATCATGGAATATGTTATTAATCCATTTATTAAGATTATATACTTTAAATAACCACATTTATCTCCTTTCATGTGTTAGAAATGTCAACCAGGATAGATTATACCATGAGACAATGGAAATAATTCTTCCCTAGAATTGTTCCAACTTGTATTTTTCAATGTGGTGTCACTATATGTATGATTGACAGGGTCCAAGAAACCTTTATATCCACCTTAGAAGATCTTATTCCCTAGAACTCATGATTCCACTTTAAGTCAATCACTAGAGAATCAATTTCATCCTGGTCTCAACTAACTATAAGACCAATCTAATTTCCATATGTTGGAAAACATATTTTACTTAGAAAACACTGGAGCTCCCACAAACCTTTAGTTGACACATGGAAAACATTCTTTCCAAATAAAAATTCTATGATCCAGTTGCTTACTTCAATCTTAAACTGGATTTCAGTAGCTTGAAACCTTTATTAGCATTCTCTAACATGACTATCCCTTTCTGGTTGTGTCATATAGACACCTTTCACGATTGGTGGTCAGGTAATGATCAATATAATTATCATATATATTAGCTATTATAAGTAAAAATATAATGTATTTAGGCATAATAACTTGGTATTACCAATATATCCTTATTGGTACTTTACTTGTACCATCCATGTATTATCTCACTTTAATACCCATCGTAATATTCAAAATAATAATCCCTTTTTTCAATTTGATACATGGAATCCATTATTGAATTTTAATTGATCTTGTCAATATTAGCTAATTTCCATACACTACTTACTTGTAGGAAATATTATTCTCACTAAACAATGTATCACTGAATGTGGTGAAAATAAAACCATCTCTATGGTTTTAAACTTCCTATGTAGTATGTGTCATCAGAATATTCCACTTTCACATGACTTGTGGAACTCATTATTATGCCAACTACTTAAACATCTCTAGAATTGACTAAAACCAAGTCAATATTACTCCCACTATCTCTAAATATATGTGAACCATTATATAGAAATATAGTCTATAACTTGGCCATATATTTTCTATCTTATGTATTTATGTAATAACCTAATAAACCTTTTGGATAATTACTTTAGATACACATTGTGTTTGATCTTGATACAAGTTTGTTTATATCCCAAAATACTCTTTGCATCCAAACACATGTCCTTATGAAATAATGGATGAATATCATAATACAACTGTTAAAATATCTATTATTCATCTATAGTTGGAATATGGTTATAGGACATCACTATTATTTTCAAAGAATGTGATGAAATGTGATGGATGTTTCTGCAAGTTGCAATATTGATACTATGAAAACCCTACTCTTTATTTCATACTTAAACATGATTTATTACATAAAATTCACTTGATACAACATAGAATATCGAGAGGTATAATGTCTTTGGGGCTTAGGATAATTACATAACAACTTAAAACATGAAATACAACATCTTTATTGAAAACTTCCTTTATATGACCACTCTATTCCCTCGTACTTAGCAATGCATGGGATATCCTGAGGACATGCGTAAGAAACGGGTGATCTATAAAGACCAGTAAGAGAATAAACATGGAATAATGTGAGGGATAAAATACATGTTATAAAATAGGAATATCAATTGATAAAAAGAGAAATATGAACATAAAGGCATGATAAAGAACGATAAACATAACATGGAAATGTGGCAACAACACTTAACATGGAATTAGCATGAGCCAAGGCTCATTGCACATGGAGCATGAGTAAACCCTCATTGCACATGAATCATGAGTAAACCCTCATTGAAATTGAATTAGAATGAGTCAAAACCCATTTCACATGAAGTATCATGATACTATACTTTACCTAATTCATTGGAGCTCTATCATGGCGCACACTTTCTTAAACATTTCATTTCATGCATAAGTGTGCAACATAGATCATACACCATGAAATCAATCATCATCATTTATTCCATGATAAAGGGATGTGTAATACATACATGAAGATTTATAATAAATAAGTAAATGTGCATAAAAGTGCATACCCTTGATAGATAAATGGACATGGTATTCACTATACAATGACATTGGCTTGGAAAATCGCAGTGCAATTTCGGCAGCATAACGACGTGAAATAAGAACCCTAAAAAAATGGTTAACGAGAGATAAAGGGGCGTCTCAACATATTTACATGAAATTTACAGTAAGGGGTTATATAGATATATGTCCCAATAAACATAATGGAATTTAGATGCATAATACAAAATAATTACTTGGATGAAAAAGAGGAGAGGGAAATCTCTTACGGAACTTCATCATGGTAACGGGTGTACATGGGGGGAATTAATTAGAGATAAAGGGGTTTCATATCATCAAAAAATAAAGAGGGAAGTATGGGGGAGGTTTGAAATCATACCACAACATTTGTAATTGAAAAAAAAGGGCATAACAACTTAAATAAAATTGGACAAAAAAGGGAAAGGAAGAAATCCCTTACTTGGAAATGTGATCCCAAAGGCTTGGGAGAGGCTTGAGAGAGGCTTCTTGGGAGATTGGGAACCTTGGGAGGATTATAGAGAGAGTAGGTCGGGGTTTGGTCGAACTATAAAGGATTTTAGTGAAGAGAAAGTGGGATCTTGGGTGGGTTTATATATGAAAGGAGAGGGAATTCTTTATTATTTAGGTTTGGGACACCTCACATTAAACTAATCAAAACCACAAACCAACCCATGGTTATTGCCCATGGTTTTTGAAAAAGGGGAGTGAAAAAAATATTTTACGAGTCCAATGTAATAACTTCTTAAAATAATAGGGTTGCTTATGTGTAGGTGAGTCACACTCTCAATGAAAACAATTTAAAAAGACAAAATGTTTTATAAGCCCTGAAGGGTCCACCAAAGCTTTGTAAATAAAATCAAACAAACCCAAAATAACATTATTTTAATGGTAAAACATATATTGGCCGAACATAATGTTTATATTATTTTATTAAATCACTATTGGGTCATTATGATGTCATAAAAAACATTATATATTTAAACGGTATTTAATTTTTACCCAAAAATTCGACTGTCTCAAAAAATTATGAAAAATTCAACATTGTATAATTTCGACGTCCTGATTCCAAAAATAATATTCATTTTATATAAATAATTTTCTAAATATTTGAATTTTTACTTTTAAAATAAAAACCGACATTTATCGAAAATTCATGGGTTTTGACAAAAATAGCTTTCAAACCTTAATAAAAATTACAATTGCATTTATAAAAATTGAAAAATAATTTATATTTAACAAAAAGTAATTTATTAATATTTTATTAAAATATTAAAAAAATACATTAATTCATCTAAATATATTTCTTAGTTGAATATTAACTACAAATACTATTTTCACTTTAAAAACTATTTACAATGTAACAATAATAAAATGAATGTATATTCATTAGTATATACAAAAATAATGCACATAATCATAGTGCTATGGTCTTGTTATATAACCCCTTATAACAACCGCATAAGACCGAAGGGTAAGTTGTGTGATGATGACAGACTCTTGGGGTGGCTCTGATAACATTGCTGGTGGTAATCTATATCAACTTCTATAACGCCCCGACCCCAGTTACCTAGAGTCAGTGCATTATTACATAACCTTGGCATGATATAAGGAATCATGTTCCAAAAGGCCGGTCAGTTTAGTAGCCTTGAAAATACTGTATACATTTATAAGTTTTACATTACATTATAAAATGAAAACTACAAAAACATAGTCTCCATAGGCCACACTAATATCCCTTAGACTATCCTTGAAGGTCAGTAATAATATACTTCTTCGCATCCTGGGAAAAATAAAACATAGAAAGGGGTGAGCTCAGATGCTCAGTAAGGATAACAATATTGCATAAACTTTCATAAATAAGCATGAACATTTAAGGTAATGTATAAGACTAAAATAAAATCCTTTAAAATATGAACTTCAGCATAATATGGAAAATAATTCCATTTACTTATTCACATGGATATTCTACTAGTCAAATAATCACATGCAATATCAATAGCCACTTTTATAATGATGGAATGCATAATGCCAGACTTCATAACCACATAGTCAAGACCTTGTTCCAAGACTAAAAATAATATTTTGTCAAGGACTTGTGCCAAGACACTAGTTTATCTCATGAGACCTACCGATGCATCGAGGAGTTATAGCGGGTTCCCCCTGTCACTTAATAAGTCCAATGCATTCCTCATATGAAAAGTTTTAAACCTAACATAAACATTCATATTAAAACTAGCATACTAAATGTCAATATTTTATCCATAAAACATGAATGGTATAAAAATAACACATCCATAGTCAAACATATCACAAAACCTTCAATACAATATGGATGTTTTGAATCATAATAAATCAACTTCAAATAAACTTAAAATCCATTAAAGGATGTTGACATAGATGAAATCAAAACCTTTTTTAGAGAAATATATCTTTCTATTTTGAAATAATTTAAAAGTCATATAATTATAAAAGAAGAAATTTATTTTGAAAATATTTTTATAAGCTTGTAAGGGAAGATTCGATGATTTTATAACGGTGGAAAATAGTCGCACCCACCGTATAAGTTAAAAAAAATATTCTTACCTTAATTTTGTCGAAAAGGTCGTAATGTACCATGTTTGGAAAATGATAGAAAGATTCCTTTCAAACCATTTTATAGAAAGTAAAACAAGGGTATAAATGAATTTTTAACCCATATTCTAGTAAATAGTAAAAATGTTTTGAAATACTTTTTTAAGAAACATGGATGTGGATGATAAAGAGGTCCTAGTAGATACTTATATAAAAACAACCTCGGATAATAAAGAGATTGTGAAATTAACCCTTACCTTGTACTTTTCCTTGGTCGAGGGTACATTAACCTCCTGTATAATAGTTAAATCATTGTTATTAAATTATATAAGAACCATATATATAATTATGATATCATATATGATCTTCTAATAATGCTTTGTTAATAATATTTTAGTATTATCGTTGTTTTGGGTGTTAACTAATTCGTTTTCCTTTATATTATTTGTTACATGAGTAATGTTTGTCATGGATAGGATGTATCGTACTCATATACAGAATGATATAAACTCTTTAAATGTTATTTTTAATAATCAAATGAAAATTAGTCTTGAATTGTTATGATGGGGAATGAATCTCATCACGTTCGTGGAGATGGTAATATGTACGTACGCACGAGCGACAATATCATTATTTTGATATTAAAATAGTATTTAAATAGATGGTATATCATATATACAGAATCATTAACATGTTACATTTATTATTTACATCAATTATACATCATTATTATACCCATCTAAAAATAATGTATTTAATAACAACTACACCACGACGTGGAGACGGTAAGTCGTACGTACGTATGTATGGTGACATGTTATTCATAGGATGGATAACATAATGAATATGGTTGTACAATTTTTATAATAACATCATATTATATAGAATATACTGGAGTTATTATTTTAAAATGGAACTAACAAAGAAAGAGAAAGTGGAAGAAGAAATGAACTTTAAAGAGGTGATGAAATATTTACCTCTTCTTTGGGTTCTTCCTTTTGATTTGATCAAAAGGGATCCTTAGGTTGTATTTATGATCAAACTAAGGCCTCTAGGATGAAGGGAGTACATTTCAGAGGTTATTTGAGTAGGGTTTGGCCGATCCAAATGGATTTGGAGGTGTGAATTTGAGAGAAGGGGAAGTGCCCTTTTATAAGAGGGGTGAGGGGCGCCTTAGGGAAAGATTGAAATATTATTTTATAATAAAATCATTTTCAGTTTCTAATGGATCAAAATTGATTTATTTAGAATATAAGGTGGGTATGGGTATAAATACCTTGAAAAAATACTTTTTTAGACAAGTTTAGGTTACGATTTGAACCTTATCTTTTAGATTTAACTCTTAGTTAAATAGTTTGACATTTACCATGCCACTTTGTATTTTTATATTATATGGTTAATAAACTTACTATAATAATCCAAGATAACCCCAATTGGTTCATTAATAATATATATAACCATATATAAGTTATTTGGCCTATCCTTAGATTTTTTGGAACACTATATCAATTAATAATAAAATATTTGTTTTAAAAACTCTTTTATGTCAATTTTGACATTATTTAATAAATGATTTTTGTTAAAGTCATAAAAACTTTATTACTTCTAAATAAATTCATATGTTCAATCCTAAAATGTCATATTAACCTATAAAATTAGTGTAATTCATCAAAAGTCTCAAATTACATTTATTTTGATATTTATAATATCAATTATTTTAATATTTCATTATTAAGGTAATTATCGCGTCATCATTATGTCATAAATAAATTAAATTATTTAATATCTAAAAATTGTAAATACAATGTAATTATGTAGGAAATCGTTTTATATTTCTAATGAATATTATAGTTGGATTTATCTTATGTAAAACCCTATATTATAAATGGTTTAGTTATTAAACTTTGAATTTAACACTTTTGAATCTTCTTTGAATTAAATAATAATAAATGTCCTAATCTAATAAAATTGGAACTAAAGGATCATATCTTATTCCTAAGGTTATTTTTGTTCAAATTACACTTATCCAATATAATTAGAACATGTGTTAGGGTAAGAATAATATCATGTTTACCCTTTATTACCCCATTTACTTTTAATCGTGGTAAATAAAAGTAAAAAGTTATTATTCATCATAAATTATTTTCATCTTATTGAACAAAATTTTTCTTAATGATATCAATCATGTCTCTTGGAGTTTTGAAATTTCACTCACAGAAGCGATAAAATTATGTTTTATGCGAATTTGAAAATTCTCCTAAGAGGTGGGTAAAAGACGGTGAAAAGTTCAATAAAATTTTATATATCTAATATTATTACAAAATGACTCTAATAAATTAAATTAAACATATATAGGTATTATGTATCTATTTTTACCTAAAATAAATTTAAATAAAACAATTAATTATTTAAATAAAAAGTCAGTTTTAAACAATAACGCAGTGTTTTTCACTATTCATCAAAAATTGAAAGTTTTCATAAAAATACCAAAAATTTACCCTAAGCTAATTTTGATATTCCGAATTTAAAAATGAAGTCCATTTTGAAAAATAAAATTTACAAAATTTCAAAAATCGGGGATTACTATTCATAACAGTTAGTTTTCTTGGTCGTGGTGTGTTAGAATCTCGAAGTTGCATACAATTCAAGATATTTCATTATTCAAAGGGAAATGTATCATGGAATCTTTGTGTGTTACATTCTTCCCTACTTCAAATAATTTCATCCTCAAAATTTTTAGAATAATACTGCATAAAAATATTTGGGTGGTTCTTCATCATAAGTTCCTCAGGTTCCCACGTTACCTCTTCCATCTTATGGTTTCTCCATAGAACTTTTACCAGATGAGTCATCCGGTTTCGTAGCACTTGTTCTCTAGTATCAAGAATCTTGACAGGCTCTTCACAATAAGACAGATCGGGTTCTAGTTCTAATTCCTCATAGGTGAGTACATGCGTTGAGTGAGGCATATATTTTCTCAATAGTGATACGTGGAACACATCATGAACTTTGGAGAGACTTGGCATCATTTCCAAACGGTAAGCTACAACCCCAATTCGTTCTAGAATTTTGAAAGGTCTGTTGTACCTGAGACTCAATTTACCCTTCTTGCCAAATCGTATAGTTCCCTTCCATGGAGATACCTTCAATAAATCATGATCTACTACCTGAAATTCCAAATCCTTCCTTTAGTTATCAGCATAGATCTTCTGCCTACTTTGAGCTACTTTGATGTGGGTTTGGATTACCTTCACCTTTTCGATCGTTTCCTCAACAAGTTCTGGGCCTATGAGTTTTCTTTCACCAACATCATCCCAACAGGTTGGTGTGTGACATCTCTTTCCATATAATGCTTCATATGGTTCCATCTGAATACTTGAATAGAAGATATTGTTATAGGAAAATTCTACCAGAGGTAAATATTGATCCGTCATACCTTGAAAGTCAAGTGAGCATGATAACAACATGTATTAAGGTTTGAATAGTCCATTCTGATTGTCCATCAGTTTGAGGGTGGTAGGCAGTGCTCAAATGAAGTTCAGTATCCAAAGCTTTCTAAAGAATTTTCTAGAATCTTGATGTAAAATGTGGATCATGATCAGAAACAATCGATTGGGGTACTCCATGAAGTCTTAAAACTTCATTAATATATAGTCTTTCTAGACGTTCAAGTGGTAAATCTTCTCTTATATAAAGAAAATGTGTTGACTTGGTAAGATGATCAACAATGACCCATATTGCATCATTCCTTCTAGGAGTCTTTGTTAGTCCCATGAAAAAGTCCATCATAATATTATCTCATTTCCACTCAGGTATGGGGAGAGGTTTCATGACTTTACTAGGCTATTTCCTTCTAGCTTTCACTTGTTGACAAACCATAAATCTTGACACAAAATTAGTAATATTCCTCTTCATGTTATCCCACAAAAAATGTTCCTTCAAATCTCTATACATCTTAGTGCTACCAGGGTGTATAGAGAAATTTGAGCTATGAGCATCATCTAACAATTCCCTTTTCAGATCAGGTATATCAGTAACACAAAGTGTCTTCCCAAATTTAAAAATCCCATCTTTATATATAAAGTCACTCAATCTCCCATCAGTCACTACTTTAATCTTCTTTTGAAACTCCTCATCATCAGCCTGAGAACTTTTTATCCTTTCTAGTAAAGATGGTTTGGCAACCATTTGAAAAATCATTGATGTTTCACCTTCCATGATTATTCCCATATCCATTTTCACTAGATCCATGAAAATAGGATCCCTTTCAACTCTCATCTTGTTCAAAACTCCATGATCCTTTCTGCTCAAAGCATCTGATACCTTATTTGCCTTCCCTGGGTGGTAGTGTATTGTGCAATCATAATCCTTGAGTAGTTCCATCCATTGCCTATGCCTCATGTTGAGTTCTTTTTGTGAGAAAATATACTTCACACTCTTGTGATCAGTATAAATCTCACATTTTCACCATAGAGATAGTGCCTCCATATTTTTAGAGCAAAGATTATAGCTACTAACTCAAGATCGTGAGTAGGATAGTTTTGCTCATGAATTTTTAGCTGTCGTGATGCATAGGAAATAAATTTATCATTCTGCATAAGGACACAACCAAGTCCTTTCTTTAAAGCATCACTATAAATAACAAATCCATCGTTCCCTGATGGTAGAGTCAAGATAAAAGCATTGACTAATATTCTCTTCAGTTATTAAAAACATTCTTCACACTCTTTTGTCCAAACAAATTTAACCCCTTTATGTGTGAGTTTGGTTAATGGGTTATCCAATCGGGAAAAATTCAGGAAAAAACACTAATAATATCCTACTAAACCAATAAAACTACATACCTTAGTTATACTCGTCAGCAATGGCCATTCTTGGATTGCCTTGGTCTTTGAAGGATCAACAGATATTCCATCCTTAGAGACAATATGTCCAAGAAAAAAAATATCTTGAAGCCAGAACTCACACTTGCTAAACTTCCCATATAATTAATTTTTCTGAGGGTTTTCAGAATGGTGTGCAAGTGATTTTCATGATCTTCATAGCTTTTGGAGTATACCAGGATATCATCAATAAATACCACTACAAATTCATCAACATATTCCTTGAAAACTCTGTTAATTATATCCATGAAAACAGAGGGTGCATTAGTCAGCCCAAAAGGCATTACTGTAAACTCGTAATGCTCGTACCTGGTTCGAAATGTTGTTTTTGGAATGTCTTCCTTCTTCACACACAACTGATGATATCTATATCGAAGTTCAATATTTGAAAAATATTGAGCTCCATGAAGTTGGTCGAATAAATAATCAATGCGAGGTATAGGATACTTTTTCTTTATTGTTATAGCATTGATCTCCCTGTAGTCAATACACAACCTCATAGATCCATCTTTCTTCTTAACAAAAAGCACAGGGGCTCCCCATGGAGAAACACTAGGGAGAATAAATCATTTATTACTCAATTCCTCTAGTTGTTTCTTTAGTTCCACTAATTCCACAGTGGCTATTCTATAAGGGGTCTTTAATATGGGACTTGAACCTAGAATTAAATCAATAGAAAACTCAATTTCTCGTTCTGGAGGATGTCCAGGTAAATCTTATGGAAACACATCAACATATTCATGTACAATAGGTACATCCTCTATTTGATCATTCTTTTCCTCACCCACAATTATTTCATTCTCTTCCTCCCCAATAATTGAATTTAGTTGAGATATTGGGGGTGGATCTAGATAATAATGAGGTGGTGATGTTTCTGATCTAAAGATAAGGTGTTCTTTATCTTCATCATCAAAAATTGTAACTTCCTTCTTCTAACAATAAATTTTTGCATCATGGTACAAAATCCAATTCATTTTGAGAATTATATCAAATTCAATCATGGGTATGACAATGAGATCATTATATAAAGAACATTTATATGACCTAATGGGAACCAATTCACAAAAATTTGTTGCAATGGTACTTCCCTTAGGTGTTTTGACTGAAAACTCCCTTGTTATGTCAAATTAAAAATATCTAATTTTCTTAGAAAACTGGGAAGATATGAAACAATGCGATGATCCAGAATCAAATAAGGCATTTTCTAAACGTGAGGAAACCATTAAATTACCTACCACCACGTATTTCGGAGCTTTAACCTCAGTAGTAGTGATAGCATAAGCTTGACTTTGATTCCTTGGCCTTTTCTGAGGTAAGTTTCCTTGGTGCTTAGTACATTAATTTTCATAATTCCCCCTTTCTCTAAAATTGTAGCATTCAACATTGAAAAAATATTTATTCCCCTTGCAATCATGAGCTTGGTGGACTTTTTCACAACACTTGTAACAGACTCCCATTCCATTCAGGAAAGTTCTGGGGTGTTTCTTCCCAAATTTACTACATGATGGATATTCAACCTTTCCATTCTTCTCTTTATTTTCATTTCCAAAGTGTTCAACAGATCTCTTCTTCTCTTGCTTTTCTTTAAAGTCATAAGACATAGAGAATTCCTTATCTGTCTTGACAGCACATGAGACAATATCTTTGTATAACAAGGAGGATTGTGAAAGTAATGCTCACCGAGGAAATGGCTTTAACCCATCAAAGAATTGGTTAATCTTACTCCTTGGGTTACATATATAATCTACTACATGCCTTGATGACCTTGTAAATTTATCCTCATACTTTGCTACATTCTCATCCTTCTTTTGCCTCAGACTTAGAAATTGTCTTTCCATATCCGCTCGATGGTCATGAGGAAATTATTTTTCTATGAAAATCTATTTAGACTCCCTCCATTCCATATTTGATACTTCATCATCTTTCTTTGTGTTTTGAATCAATAACCACCATTGATCTGCATCTTCCGTGAGGCGATAAACTGCCATGACAACTTTTTCCCTTTCACTACTCCCCAAAGCGTGAAATATTTTCTCTAAGGAATTTATCCATTGCTCAGCTACTAATGGATTCATACTCCCATTTAATGTTGGTGGTTGTTGCCTCATGAAGTGGTCTAACATTGATCCTCCACATTGTGGATCAGGGTGCTCTATACGGGTTAGGTTATTATTCATAACCAGAGTGAGTTATCCCAGTATGGTGATAAGCTGATCAGCACCAGTTGCTTCAAAAGATCCACAATAATTATCTTGAGTAGGAGGTAAATCCCTACATGGATTACGTGTATTGATACAGTTTCTATTCCTTCCACTAGGTTCCATTTTTAAATAATGGAATACACTAGATTAGTTTATGAATCTCAATACATAATTCCAAACTTGTAAAACTGTTAACATAAATTGAACAGTTTATGGATATAATCCATAATCATAAAAAAAAATTCTTTGAGGAGGTATATAATCATAAATCCTTCATAATGGTTTGTAAATAAAATGTGAATTATCCTAAGAATATACCCCGGGAGTATCGTAACGAAGAGTGTATCAAGGCCCATTGTCATGTACCAGGATACCCTAGGTCAAGCCCGAAACTCCTTGTCGGAGTTTCCACTCCTAGGTACATCTGTGCTAGAGCTGCCTCTACCTACTCGTATCCAGACAGGGATGTATTTCTCGGAAAATACACAAAATCTCTACATTACCAAAATTCTAGGAAGTTCTTATATACTGATCCTCAAAGTCTATCTTAGGGTAATGTGCTCTAATCAGAGTTTTTCTAAATCTTATTTCCAAGGTTAGTACTTAACTTCCTTTGATATCAATTGTAACGCCCTGACCCCAGTTACCCAGAATCGGTGAATTATTACATAACATTGACATGATACAAGGAATCATATCCCGAAAGGCCGATCAGTTTAGTAGCCTTGAGAATACTAGATACATTCATAAGTTTTACATTACATTATAAAATGAAAACTACAACAACATAGTCTCCATATTCCACACTCTTATCCCTTAGACTATCCCTGCAGGTCAGTCATAATATACTTATTCATATCCTTGAAAAAATAAAACATAGAAAGGGGTGAGCTCAGATGCTCAGTATAGATAATAATATTGCGGAAACTTTCATAAATAAGAATAAACATTTAAGGCAATGTATAAGACTAAAAAAATCCTTTTAAACATGAACTTCGGCATAATATGGAAAATATAAAATAAAATAATGTCATTTACTTATTCACATGGATATTCTACTAGTCGAATAATCATATGCAATATCTATAGCCACTTTCATAATAATGGGATCCATAATGTCAGACTTCATAACCACATAGTCAAGGCCTTGTGCCAATACTACAAAAACGATTTTGTCAAGGACATGTTCCAAGACACTAGTTTGTCTCATGAGACCTACTGATGCATAGAGGAGCTATAGCGGGCTCCACCCGTCACTTACTAAGTCCAATGCATTCCTCATATGAAAAGGTTTAAACATAACATAAACATTCATATTAAAACTAGCATATGAAATGTAAATACTTTATCCATAAACCATGAATGGTATAAAAATAACACATCAATAGTCAAACATATCACAAAACCTTCAATACAATATGGATGCTTTTTATCATAATAAATCAACTTCAAATAAACTTAAAATCCATTAAAGGATATTGACATAGATGAAATCAAAACCTTTTTTAGAGAAGTATCTCTTTCTATTTTGAAATCATTTAAAACTCATATAATTATAAATGAAAAAATTTATTTTGAAAATATTCTTATAATCTTTTAAGGGATGCTTCGACGATGTTATAATGGTGGAAAATAGTTTCACCCACCGTATAAGTTAAAAAAACATTCTTACCTTAATTTTGTCGAAAAGGTCATAATGTACCTTGTTTGGAAAATGACGGAAATATTCTTTTCAAACCATTTTATAAAAAGTCAACAAAGGGTATAAATTAATTTTTAACCCATAGTCTAGTAAATAGTAAAAATGTTTTGAAATACATTTTTATGAAACATGGATGTGAATGATAAATAGGTCCTAGTAGTTACTTACGTAAAAACAACCTCGGATAATAAAGAGATTGTAAAATTAAACATTTCCTAGTATATTTCGTTGGTTGATGGTACGTTAACCTCATGTATAATAGTTAAATCATTGTTATTAAATCATAAAAGAACCATATACCTAATTATGATATCATATATGATCTTCTAATAATGCTTTGTTAATAATATTTTAGTATTATCGTAGTTTCGAGTGTTAACTGATTTGTTTTACTTTATATTATTTGTTACGTGAGTCATGTTTGTCATGGATAGGATGTATCTTATTCATATCCAGAATGATATAAACTTTTTAAACATTATTTTTAATCATCAAATGAAAATTAGTCTTGAATGATTACGATGGGGAATGAATCTCATCGCGTTCATGGAGACGGTAATCCGTATGTACGCACGAGCGATAATATCATTATTTTGATATTAAAATAGTATGTAAATAGATGTTATATCATATATAAAGAATAATTAACATGTTATATTTATTATTTACATCAATTATACATCATTATTATACCCATATAAAAATAATGTATTGAATAACAACTACACCACGACATGGAGACGGTAAGCCGTACGTACGCACGTATGGTGACATGTTATTCATAGGATGGATAACATAATGAATATGGATGTACCATTTTTATATTAACATCACAGTATATATAAGATACTGTATTTATTATTTTAGAATGAAAACAACAAATAAATAGGAAGTGGAATAAGAAAAGAACTTGAAAGAGGTGATGAAATATTTACCTTTTCTTTGGGTTCTTCCTTTTGATTTGATCAAAAGGGCTCCTTAGGTTGGCTTTATGATCAAACTATGGCCTCTATGATGAATGGAGGATAGTTTAAAAGATATTTGGGTTAGGTTTGGCCGTTCCAAATGGCTTTGGAGGTGTGAATTTGAGAGAAGGGGAAGTGCCCTTTTATAAGAGGGGTGAGGGGCACCTTAGGGAAAGATTGAAATATTATTTTATAATAAAATAATTTTCAGTTTCTAATGGATCCAAATTGATTTATTTCTAATATAAGGTGGGTATGGGTCGAAATAATCTCAACCAATAGTATTTAGACAATTTTAGGTTAATATTTTAACCTTGTCTTCTAGATTTAACTCTTAGTTAAATAGTTTGACATTTACCATGCCTCATTGTGTTTTTATATTATATGGTTAATAAACTTATTATAACAAGATAAGAGAACCCCAACTGGTTCATTATTAATATATATAACCTTATGAAATTCATTTTTCCAAACCTTATATTTTTAGGAATTCTATATCAATTAATAATATAATATTTGTTTTAAAAAACTCCTTTGTGTCAATTTTAACATTATTTAATAAATTGTTTTTGTTAAAGTCCTAAAGACTTTATTACTTAAAACTAAATTAATATGTTAAATCCTAACATTTAATATTAACCAAGAAAATCAGTGTAATTTATCAAAATTCTCAAATTATATTTATTTAGATATTTATAATATCAATTATTTTAATATTTCATTATTAAGGTAATTACTGCGTCATCATTGTGTCATAAATAAATTAAATTATTTAATGTTTAAAAATTATAAATAATATTTCATTATGTATGAAATCTCTTTATATTTATAATTAATATTTACAGTCGAATTTATCTTATGTATAACCCTATATTATAAATTGTTTATTTATTAAACATTGAATTTAACACTTTTAACTCTTCTTTGAATTAAATAATAATAAATGTCCTAATCTAATCCAAGTGAACCTAAAGGATCATATTTTATTCCTAAGGTTTTTTTTGGTTGAATTAAACTTATCCAATAGAATTAGGACATGTGTTAGGGTAATAATAATATCATTTTTACCCTTAATTACCCTATTTACTTTTAATCGTGGTAAATAAAAGCAAAAAAGTTACTATTCACCAAAAATTATTTTCATCTTATTGAACCACATTTTTTTACTTATATCAACCATGTCTCTTAGTTTTTTGAAAGTCCACTCACAGATTCGGTAAAATTATGTTTTATGCGAATTTGCAAATTCTCTTAGGAGGTGGGTAAAAGACGGTGAAAAGTTCAATAAGATTTTATATATCTAATATTATTACAAAATGACTTCAATGAATTACATTGAACATATATAGTTATTCTGTATCTATTTTGACCTAAAATAAATTTATATAAAATAATTAATTATTTAAATAAAAAGTCGGTTTTAAACAATAACGCAATGTTTTTCACTATTCATCAAAAATTGAAAGTTTTCAGAGAAATACCAAAAATTCACCCTAAGCTAATTTTGATATTCCAAATTCAAAAATAAAGTCCATTTTGAAAAATAAAATTTATAAAATTTCAAAAAGTGGGTGTTACTATTCATAATAGTTAGTTTGATTGGTCGCGGTATGTTAGAATCTCAAAGTTGCGTACAATGCAAGTTATTGTATTATTCAAAGGGAAACATACCGTGGAAGATTGGGGAGTTACAACTTCCACTTCTCCTGTAGTCATTTCCTCTAAAGATTAACATGTTCAACATCGTCTTGGGCTAGGTCAATAAAGAAGCCCAAAGACGTCACCCCGCCTTTCCGAGCTCCGACAAATGGGCTTCGTACGAGGCAAGTCTACTGGATGAGGCCATCACAACCTTTGTCTGAGTAAATTGGATTTGTTAAAGCCCTATATTTATACTAATCATGTGATCACTGTTCAACGACTATATTATCAACAGTCACAATTCATAACGGTATTTTAAAATCTAGAAACATAAAACCAAAGAAGTTCACATTATATATAACCATAATAATAAATTTAATTAGATCAATAGGAATTTCCATTAATGAAAGTTTGGGTCATTATAGATACTACTTACATCACAATTTTGATGTATAAAATGTGAATTTAGAAATTTCTATATGTTTTATTTTGTTAATCAATGTTAATCGTATAATACTTAATCATTGATCTTCCTCATTAACATCTTTATCATGATGTAGATAAGGTAATATTGTTTAGGAATTACTCCACGCTACATTATCATGATCGATGAAAGTTAGTCAAGATATTCTTCAGCATGTCGGCCTAAAGAAACTTATATCTTCTGACCATGCATATAATTCACTTTACCATTCCTTAATTACTTAAAGGAATCTTATGAATTATGTATACCACTAGATTACTATTGGAATAGTTCATGCTCTATTGCTGAACTAATTCTAAAAGCTTTTTGGAATACCTTCATTTCTAAAGGTTTCTTTGTCTGAACTAAAGACGTTGATAGTACCAAAGGTGTTTAACTTTACCATGCCTAAATATAAAACTAGGTATATACTTGACATCCACTAATAGTCTTTCTTGTCAAAGAAATATCTTGCTACAACATGGTATTATAGTATTACATTTTATATTCATCGGGTATTTCCTATGATTCATGTATTACTGAACTATTACTTGAGTATTTTACACCAAGAACATTATTGATTCCTAAACCTAAAATAATGTCTCTTTGTGTCCAAAGGAAACATGAGATATATTTTTTGGTCATACACGATAAAATTTATAAAAGAATCATTCACTTGGAAATATAAAAGTCATGTACTTCTCACCGCTAACTTAGGAATCACCATTTCTTAGCTGCTTAGAGAATACTGCTGACTTTTATAATATTTCTACACTCACTTGGTTACCGTATTAAAATACATATACTTGAAAGGCATATTTTACTTAATACCCAATAAGTAATATTGAAACATTACTTTTATGTGATGAATATTCCAGAAGAAGAAGAGGTAAATTGATTCTTTAATTCAATTTATTTCTCTTAAACTTCCATAAATTTATTTTATGATATGCGATTTAAATAACCTTCTATTTATTAAACAACCTCATTACATAGAAGGAAGTTTTTAATGTGATTCTGACAATACATTCCATTGGCCTTTTCTCATTATACTTCAGTTTCTTCTCCATACGAATTAAAGATTAAACTATTTTTTTATATTATTATTTACTTGGAGATACTTACCTAAATAGGTAATTAAGAATTTACTCAACACTTTCTGTTTTGTATCCTAAAATGATATTTGAGTAAATGGGTGAAAATGATATATGAGAAAGGGATCGATTGAATGATTGTGATCCATCTTTCAATTTACACATGTTGGTGTAAATATAACATTAATCAAATATTACTTCACTTTCTCCTTGGAAAATTCTCAGAGATGAGACTAAATGTTATATACCCATGTCTTGATGTAGCGACCACAACTAAAAATCGACATTAATGATATCATTATGAAATAATCATCATATCCATTGTACATTATTCTCCTGTAAGCAATTTCACCCTCGCTTTATGAGGTGGCTTAACATGTGTTGGGGACACTAGCACCTTGAGTTTCCTATATCAAAGTACTATGCACAAGATCCCGTATTATCTTCGATACTCATGCTGGTGTGGAAAATTACTTTTTCCATTATTTATCACAATTATTTATTTTGGTATAAATTTCCATTTTCTACAAAATTAAATTCTAGCATATTTGTACTTTTATCATGATTACCAATTTAGACATTCTTTATTAATTAAATTATTAAATGTTTCCTACTATTTTATCGAATTCTAGGAACCCTCTGTACTAGAATTAGAATACTCTATCATTTGAGTATTCTAGTGGTAAGAATCCCTGAACCTCCCCTCGCAGTATAAAATCTTTGTATAGAACACTACTTGGAGTGTTCAAGGTAGGAGTTTGACTGGAAAACCGCCTTAACTCACAGTTCCTTAATCTATTGAGTGAAGTCTCAGCTTCTAAAATCATAACATGATTTACATAATGATTGCCTCTAAAATTAAAACATGATAGCTTTGGCTACTTCTTTACAACAATTTTAGTTAATTCAACCCACCACTCTCATAACAACTCCCCGATAGTAAAAGGCACCCTCAGCTTTGGCATGACGAGCACCCCAAACACTCATTTTTTTCAAATATGAATGATGGAAGGCAATTTTGACTTAATATTTCTTTGAGGGTTTTATTGTTTTAATGTGATGAAAGAAATAATTTTCTATTTGATAAAAAAGTTCTATGTGATCTCACTCAAAACTAATTATGCAATAAATAGATAAATATTCATCACATCACATGTTCATTTTATCTTTCATGTCTGTTTATTATTCTATGTGTTCACATGTAAACTACACACACACAAAAATAATAAACCATGGAAAAATAAAATAACAACGTGATAATGATCTAATACTAATGGCTGATCCATTGAGTGAATAATGAACCAACCTATACCCTAGGGGATATACCTTGAGTCACGATGCTTGCGACTCAAATTAATGTGCTTGCCCATCCAATGCCTCAGACTCCTGTCTTGTGTGTTGCCATAACTTAGAGTGAAGTGTGTCACTATTCATCTCTTCATTATACAACATTACCCACTCTTAGGCTAGGGGAACTAAGGAGTATAAAAATACAACTCTAAATTGGACACGCAAACCCTTATACATATAATGACACTGAAACGACACACAGATCACCTTTTATTAATTAATTATTACAAACCATTGCAATGAATAAATAAATAAATATAACACCAGAAAATCATTGGTCGGTCCATGGATCATGACCAGTCTTATATGCATTAAACATGAGTTTGAAAATAAATGCAGAAATAAAAATTAAACATGCATTAAAATAATTTCTAAGGGAATTTTTTTATTGAATTAAAATTCACTCTTATTTTAATTCAATATATTTTCATTTTTTATCTCATTAATTAATTTAATTTCCAAACTAAAAATTAAATTAATTAATTAATTTAACACCAAATTAAATTAATTTTAGCCCCAATTAATAAAATTAATTACTTAAACCAAAAAACAATTTTAAATTAATTTAATTTACAACTGAAATTAAATTAATTAAATTAATTATTTTTTTGATTATATTAAAAATTATGAGGCCCCGAAAACCCCGGGCATGGCCTGTGTATGTTGGCTAGGCCCGCTCATGCCCGTTCCGAGATGAACTGACCCTCCCAGTCCAGTTTCAAGGCACAACATACTAGGTTAGGGTTACGTGTCTACTAGGCGGACTAGGAAGTGGCCAAATCTAATACTGGATTTTTCCCAGCGGCAGTGAGACCCGGTCTAGGTGGTCCGGTCTTCTGAGCGGATGATGGATCTTGGCTGGAGGGAGGTGCACTGCCGGTCCGAGATCTGCCAGCAGGGGTGGCACGGTCGGCCGAGGAGGCCATGGCCATGTAGGAGGCATTTGCACCAGGGGAGATGAGGGGTGATGGGAGGGATTCATGATGGAAGTAATCCCGATCGTGAGCTTTTAGTGCTGAAAGAAGCCCTGCTGCGGCGGTTGGCTTGTGGGAGGCAACAGTTCGGCTAGATCTCGCAAGTTGGGAAGCCACCTTCAAGGAGGGAGATCGAAAGAGGGTTATTTTGGAGAAGGGAGGTGCGAAAGAGGGTTATTTTGGGTAATTTTATTATAAAAAAATTAAAAGTAATTAATTTTAACAATCCGGTGATAATTCCGGTGCTGGAAAAAACTATTCCAACTATCGGAACTTCAGCCGATGTTGGGGTTCAACAGAACTTTTCAAAAACAAGACCAATTATGTGTAATAATCATATAAATAAATGTATGTTCATTGACTTAAAACCCTAAAAAACAATTTTGATCCATTTTTTTTATTTCAATCGGAATTCAAAACTTCAGATAGGTGCAGACTGGTCATCATGTGTCAGATTCCAAATCCGTTTGAGGTGATGGGACCATAATGATTCCCTTCATTAAATTTAATGTAATTTTTTTTGGCTTTAAATCATCATGGATTCGTATGATACATAGGCACCCTGAACGTAGAAAAAGCCCCGAAACATGGGATATTAAAATTTTTCACCGACGAATGCATGAACTCATCGACGTCGACGAATCGCTGCCAAGTTTAAGCCAAGTATCTCGCAAGGAGATGATTAATAACAAAATTAAAACCCTAAAAAACCCAGTTTAGATCCGAAGTTGTGCTCGACATCTTCTCATCGTTGACGGTCACTACTCAAAGAATCTAAAGTTGAATCCCTCTATATCATCCACACACGATTCAAAAATCCACGACGCACCGATCATTGAAATTCAGGTGCTAGCATGGAGTTCCGATGACGCCTTCGATGCTCCAATGATCACCGCTTTGCCTTGATTGTGATGCAATAGAGTGAGATCAATCCCAACTCCTTGGATCTAGAGCCTCTCTCTCTAGAACATGAGAGAGATAAGCATATAGGGAAAACCGTGAATAGTATTTGGTGAATACCCCTCCTCTATATATAGTGTGTAATTAAATTACCCAAAATTACCTCTCTTGCTCCCAAATAATTAATGCACTATAAATAACATGTTATGACTACTAAATTGAGTCATAAATATGATTATCACTTTCTTGTAATACATTAAATATATTACGTGATGATACATGAGTCATTAACTTGACTCATCATTCCTAAAAGAATTAATTGAACATTGAATATTTTAAACGAATATTCATTCAATTAATATTTTTATGTATTTAAATTAAAAATTATAAATAAATTTAATAGATAAATTCAATTTCCACTATTCTTAACTTGAATAATATGAATTTATTTATTTAATTGGGGATCGTATCTCCTTTGAAAAATCCTGGACCCAGTGGTAGGGCCCACCATGTCCAATATACCTATTCAACTGAATATGGATGATTCTTGAATATGATATTGTGTGTGACCCTCTAGGGTCTTATCTCGATATCAGTTAATACTATTCACAAACCAATAGTGAGATCTAGGAACCCATCATAGCCCCTAAAGAGAAAAAGATTGTCACAATAGCGACAAAGAACCTATGGACATGCACTATGTAATATAATATATTTGTCTTTAATATCTCATAAAGTAGGCCGCACAAACATCTCACCACCCTTTATTTCTTTATTATTTCTTTATCTAACTGGATGGATTTACTTTGGATGACCATGATTTTGGATTTATCAAGGTACTACCATCCTGATCAACATGGCCTGAGATATATAAATTCCTTAGCCTGGAAGCGAAAAATCCTTTATTGAACATTCGACCAATGTCATACCACTAATGACACACCCAACATAAGCTACCTCGCCACGATTTCATCATTATGATTTTTTACTTGCATCAAATTATGTGATCAAATGGAACACATTGGTAATGATTTCAAGTACGGAGACCAATACACATGTCTGTAGATAAAAACATCCTATGACCCCCAAAACATGTGGTGTTCCTATTGGAGGGTCAGTCCGCATGATCTCAAAACTAGAGGTCACCAAGTGCGAACTTCATGAGAAGAAATATAAATGATTATGAGCCCCCAACACTTAATAGTAAAACATATACTATGTCCAGTTAGTATGATGCATCTAAACCATAAGACTTATGTTTAAAATTAATGTCATGGTATCTCAAGGTTCTCATTATAGCATGAGATCTACTATAACATTTTGATATTATTATTAATCTATGAACATTACCATTAAATAGCGGATTCAGAAAAGTCTACACTATAATGCTAAGAGTACATCATGTATAACTAACTGTATACATGATATAGTAATCAAAAGTACTTCATAGTTGGGTCTAGGGAGCTCAATTTTACAAAAAAATATATAATGATTATGAATTATTTATTCTTGATAGTTTCCACTGTACATAAACCTTATTAAGAATTTTATCTCACCCTTATTTTTCTTCCTTTCCCCAGGATATGAAGAACTAATATTTGAATGAATTTAAGGATACATAATATTTACTTTCACTATTTCTTCTTATTTTATTTCCAATGTAAAAGTGGAAGCATGATTATATCTGGTTCTTCAAGACTACTAAACAGATCCATCCTTGGTGATGTGATCCCATGTATCTTATGCTAATTTAATAAAGTATACATCAGCTCTGGGTTACTGAGGTCGACATCTTTACATCATCTATCACATGAAATTATGATGATTGTAATTATAATGGATGAAATTATGGTTAATTGAAATAGAATTCACCTCCTATTAGGGACCACATTTAGCACAATGTCACATCAATTATTCAATTTTTTTTATAGGTGGACCCCTGCCCTACATAGGCAAGAATGCATGAAAAAGCTACTTCTCACCCCAAAGGTAAAAAAAATTCATTCCTTTGATCATTTTCACCCAAATAGTTTGTGTAACTACTCTTACACAATTTTGAATATGATTCTATAGGCTCTCTAGTTCCCTCATCAACCTTGTGTCTATGAAACAACATGGTTTCATTAAAGGAATGAACATACATGGAGTCATTTACCTCACTCAAGAGAGGGTGAAAGACTTAGACATGAAGGTTTTTGTGACTAAAATCATGATAAAGATTTATATAGAAAAGGATTATGATAAAATTTAGTGGTATTACATTTTTAAGATCATGAGAAGGTAGGTGAAATATCCTCACCCATGAACACTCATGAGTGTCTAGGTTGGTGGTGTTACATAACCTCAGACACACCTCCCTATACCCCAGAGACTACTGACTTGTAGTAAGGGTCTAAGGTGTTACTATGGGGTGACTATAACCTCATATTAGAGTAAAAAATGCATAAAATAACCAAACACCATCCATACTGAATAACTAGATTAGGTAGATGCAATTAGACATAACTTGATATAACAAATGAAACCATAGAAGTATACAACCCTCATCCCCATCGATCAATCATTGGGAAGATCACATATACAAAAAAAAACAAATACAGAAGATGCTCCACTATCATCACTAATCTTTACCTCATCACAATATCTAAATCACTATCTAGGTACTTTAGATTGATCATTAAAACATTGGACGTCTGCCTTAACTGAACTTAAGAAAAATGAAGTCTACTTTGGTACCAATGTGTCATAGCTTCCCAAGCAGGGTGTGAGTAAAACTAAGGAACCACCAAAGGGGTCCCAAACATATCTAGTGAATACAATTCATGTACATGTGAGATACTCAGAATAAAACATATAGTGTGGGATCATAATAAATAATCACTGTCAATCCTCAGGTTCTAAGGTGACACCCAAGGTCAACCATACCCGTTTCGTCCAAAACTAGATGTCTCCGAACATAAAAACCTCAACTAGAACCTAGGGGAATTCAAAAAATCTAGTAGGAAACAAGTAACCTCACCGGGAACATGGAGGCATAACCACTCTCTTCCATAATACAAGTAATAATTTATCCATAACCCAATGGAGATTATCCATTTTTGGAAACATATACAGATCATTCAAAAAATTTAGGAGCATACATACACCCAATTGAGAAACACATAAAAACAATCTGAATACCCAAGGGTAGACTCTCCTTACTGGGAAGAAAATAAAAATCATCTAGAAACTCAAGGGAATACTCACACATAGCCAAAAAACCACATATCATCACCAAGAAAATCAGGGGCATGCCCACACAATGCGAGGAAGTAGGTATCATCATTTGGAAACTCAAGGGTAGTTTTTATCCTTCCATGAAATACATAAAAATCAAAAAACTAGGGAAATACGCTCTCCCTTGGACCATCACCCAACACAAGAACATTGGTCATCAATACCCATACCCAAGACCACTAGCATATCACAAGGGTGATCGTCATGACCCGTCCTCTGGGTCCGTGCCGTGACTACCCCAAGCCCGCCTTCCATAGGCTAGGGGCTGGCGACTAGCACCAAGACGTAATTCCCGGTAAAAAGGGAAGGCATTGCCTTTGAAAAGTAAACAAACACCACAGAGCAAGAAAGCAGTAGAAGTAAACACTAAGTAAAAACTGGGTACGACAGTAAGTGGAAAAATGTAAGTGGGTCAGAATACAAAACCAAACTGAAAGTAAAGTAAAACTGGAAAGGGAAAACAACAACTGAAAGTAAAGCCGCAACGTCGAGCCGTCCACTGGAAGTCCCACCTGAAGGGTGGGTACAGATAGCCTCCACAGCTCCTCGGATCCAGTCGTCCTCTCCATGTGCGTCTCGTCCAATAGTCCACCTCCAGGTACCGACTTTCTCCTCGTGCCTCAACCACGATCAGCGCTGTCCGTCGTCTGCAACCAACACAACGTAGTGCGGGCATAACCCATGCAAGGGTGAGTATAAACTACTCAGTAGGGACCCCGAGACCCCCGAAGGTATCCCAGAATCCACAAAGGATAATCCACAAAGGAAAGATACAATCACGAAGTAACATCCGACACTACTTAGGTACATGCCCATACATATACCTAAGTCATCAATTCCAGTTCGGATCCAACATCCAAGCTCAAGTACAACCCAGTCCACACAGGAAATCACAACCCAATCCACACAGGAAAGAAAAACGTAATCCACACAGGATAGCACAACACAATCCACATAGGAAAGAAAAACAGGATTCAGCTCACACAGGTTTACTTCTTCGTATGATGATAGAGATGATCAGATATAACCACTGATTCATCTAAGCCGTCGGACCCACAAAGGATCGATAGGTACTAACCCCCGCAATGACCCACAAAGGATCTAACCCACAAAGGATCGATAGGTAACTAACCCCCGCAATGACCCACACAGGATCTGACCCACACATGATCGATAGGTAACTAACCCCCGCAATGACCCACACAAGATCAGACCCACACAGGATCTGTAGGCACTGGCCCACACAGGACCGCTGAGCGCTGACCCACACAAGATCTGACCCACACAGGATCGGTAGCACTGATCCACATAGGATCACTGAGTGTTGTATTCGTCGCCATTAAGTCAACTGAGGATCTCTGTACAGTCGTCGTCGTCGTCGTCGTAGTCGCATCCAGCTCTAGGGTTCCCGCACACAGCAAGCTCGTTCGGGAGGGTCTGCTCCACGAGCCGAGGGGATGATACATCAAATGACACTGAGTTTGGAGTTGATGTATCCAAAAGTTCCGTATCGCCAACAGGAACTCAACGTCACAGACGGCGCGTCAATCGGACGCCCGGTCTGAGAGTTATTGTCTTTTTCGTCCCAAGGGCCCGGTTGGTTTTTAAGACAAAACCAATCCGACCATACTCCAACTGCGTCCAAACCTCGAGCGGAGTAATCCAAAAGATCCGTCTCACTTAGAGGAATCCAAAAAACTTGACGGCACGTCAATCGGACATCCGGAGCTCAAGTTATAAGCGTTTCCGCTCCGAGGGCCCGACTGGTTTCATGTACGAACCAACCCGGCTGAACCCAAAGTACTCCGAAACCTTGAGTGCAATATACCGAAACGACCGTCTCGATCCAAGGATCGCATCTCAACTGACGGTGCGTCGATCGGAGGCCCGTAGCTCAAGTTATGGGCAACCGACCAGAAGTGGTTCAGTATTAAGGGGTTCGGGCCTTGTCCGACCCGGCCCGATATCCCTAGGGTCAGCCCGAACCGGGTCGACCCGAATCGGGTCAGGGTCCGGCCCGCTTGGGTGCGGCCCGGCCCGACGGTCCGGTCTGGTGGACCAGCCAGGGCAGCCGCCCGGCGCGCGGCACGCTGGCCAGGGGCTCGGCCGAACGACCGAGCCGTTTTGGGTGCGGGGGGCGCTGCCCCCGCGTGAAGGAAACTGCGGACCCTTTATGGGGCCGCTCAGCTGGCCGACCGAGGGTTTGTAACCCCCGGCTTTTCCCCAGTCCGGTCGGCCCGCTCCGACCGGCCGGCTTCTGCCGCCATGGGACCGGCAAGCCGTTCCCCCCTGCTTCGACGCCGGCGGCCTGGTTCCGGCTGCCGGTTCTGCTGCTCCGCCGCGGCTTAAGCCGCGGCCTTGGTTCGTCCTGCGCGGTGCGACGACGCCGCGCCCCTCCGCCGTGGCCCCGCTCCGGCCGCGGTGCTTTTGTGGTTCACCGGCGCGGTGCGACGGCGCCGCGTCTCTAGTTCGTCTTCAACGGTGCGGCGCAATGGTGCCACGCTTTTGGTTCGTCTACAACGGCGCGACACGACGACGCCACACTTCTCCTTTCCTTATCAAATCCTGCGCGATGCTTCGGCATTGCGTTACCTTGCTTGTGCCGCAACAAACAAACCAACAAGGGGGAGGAGGGTCGGCCGTGTTCGCGCAGTCCGACCTCCTCCCGTTATTGTGATAGAAAGCGGCTCAAAATAAAAGGAGGAAGCAACGGAAGTACTCACGAACTAAACGAATAAAATAAATCCCTACCTCAACGTTGACGTCGAACGAGCGTTCGTCACAGAATTAACCGTCGCGGAAGAAAAGGATCGTCACGGAAGAAGAGGATCGCCGCGGAACGTCATTGGCGTTAGGTGGTCTATGAGGAAGGCGTCTCTCGCCGTCGTCCGCCGTCGGAGGTCAGCGTTCTTCGTCGGCGGCGGTGTGTTCTTCGCGTTCTTCATTGAAGAACAAAGAAGTTCCTCAGGGCTTCTCTTTTTCTCCCAAGGGCTCCCACAACCAGAAATCCAACAAAAATAAAATAAGAGTCGTCTTATTTTATTATCGCACATCCAACGTTTGAATTTCAAAAGAAACGAAATGAACAATTAATTCAAAGAATTAATTGTAACGAATAAACCGCCCAAATTAATGAGGCATTTCTTAACCAAAATTAACGCACGGTTGACCTCATTTAAAAGGGGGGTTGCGGGTGCGTTACATAGAAGGAAAGTAACGGTGGGGCTCGTGCGGGCCCCACCTCACAAATATCCTACCAAGTGGGTAGGATATTGTGGGTCCCATATTATCCGCTTAACTTAGGTTAAGCCGCTTTAAGAAATATAAAATAAATTGTTGCACCACTTTATTTTATTTCTTAACTTAACCTCAAAAAATAAAAACCACACCCGAGCAAACACAACTACGGAAAAGATGTTTCTAAGAAATTATCGGCGCTGTGATTCCATCGGTGCCCTCAGAATTTGATTTCGAGCACCGGTTCAAAAGTTAGAAAAACCCGCTCGTTCGTTCACTGAATGTACCCGAGCCAAATTTTGAAAAATGATTCCGGACACACCGGGCCTCGGAATCAGGTGCCGTCAGAAACCGCGTTCTTGTAAAATTCCAAAGAAAATTAAGAAAAAAATTTCCTTGAATTTTACGGGTCTTTACATCACTCCCACCTCAGGGCTTTACGTCCCCGTAGAGATACATCATAAACTAGGGAAACAAATGTGGGTACTGAGCTCGCATCTGAGCCTCCCGCTCCCAAGTGCTCTCCTGGAGGTTCCCGTGCTGCCATATGATGCGCACTAGAGGAATAGGCCGTCCACATAGGACCCGCTCCTGTCGATCCTCGATCTCCACCGGGACCTCCGCAAAAGTCACCCCATCATCAACGTCCAGCTCCCCATGGTCAATGATATGCGTCGGGTCGTGCACGTATCTCCTCAGCTGGGATACGTGGAAGACGTCGTGCACTCAGTGCAACTGAGGTGGTAGAGCCAGGCGATAAGACACCTCGCCAATCCTGCTGAGGACCTGGAATGGTCTGATGAAGCGTGGATACAACTTGCTACCTCGGCCAAATCTCCGTAATCCACGTCGAGGTGAGACCCGCAAGAAGACGTGGTCGCCATCCTCGAACTCTAGTGGCCTCTGCCTCCTGTCAGCATAAGAATTCTGCCGGCTCTGAGCTGTCCTCATCCGCTCCTGTATGACCTGGACCTTCTCTGTCATGGCCTGGACCATCTCCGGTCCCACAAGTGCTGGCTCTCCAGGGTCTGTCCAGCACAGAGGAGACCTGCAAGGTCGGCCGTACAATGCCTCGTATGGTGTCATCCCGATGGTGGAGTGGTAGCTGTTGTTGTACGCGAACTCCACCAAGGGTAGGTGGTCCTCCCAGCTGCGACCAAAGTCGAGGACACATGCGTGGAGCATGCCCTCGAGAGTCTGAATGGTCCTCTCCGTCTGACCATCCGTCTGAGGGTGAAAGGTGGTGCTCAGACATAGCTGTGTCCCGAACGCCTCCTGCAACCCCTTCCAAAGCCGAGAAGTAAAGCGAGCATCATGATCGGAGATGATAGATGATGGCACACCATGAATCCGCACGATCTCCTGAACATAGAGACGTCCCAATCTCTCCACTGAGCCCTGTTCTCGGATGGGTAAGAAGTGTGCCGACTTGGTGAGTCGGTCGACAATCACCCAAATGGAGTCGTGACCTCTGGAAGTGCGTGGAATTCCAGTCACAAAGTCCATAGATATGCCATCCCACTTCCACTCCGGGACCTCTAAGGGTTGTACCAAGCCTGCTGGTACCTGATGCTCTGCCTTCACCTACTGGCAAGTGAGGCATCGAGAAACGGACTCTGCCACAACCTTCTTCATGCCCGGCCACCAGTGTTGTCGTCTGAGATCCTGGTACATCTTCGCCACTCCAGGATGTACCGCCAAAGGGGAAGTGTGAAACTCTCTCAGCACCTCCTCCCGTAAAGCAACTGGAACCAAGGTACATCCTCTGAAAAGGACGACGTTCTCTCCTCCCACGGAGAATCCATCAGGTGCATGTCCTGAGGATATCTGCGCATGCCACGTCTCACAGTCAGCGTCCCCACGCTGTGCCTCTATGACCCGCTGCAGTAGTGGAGGAATGACTGTGAGTGATTGAAGAAAGGCTTCTCCATCTCTATCCATGAAGGATATCTGCAAAGCGGCTAGATGATCTGTCGCCTCCCCAAGTAGCTGAATGCCCTTTCTCCTGTTGAGAGCATCAGCTACTACGTTCCCCTTCCTAGGAGTATAGACTATCTCAAAGTCATAGTCCTGGAGGAACTTGAGCCATCACCGCTGTCTCTGGTTCAGGTCCTTATGCAAGAAGATGTACCTGAGACTCTGATGGTCAGAATAGACTGTAAAGCGCTCGCCCATCAGATAGTGTCACAACATCTTCAGAGCGAAGACCACTGCTGTTAATTCCAGGTCATGGGTAGCGTAGTTCTACTCATGTTTCCTCAACTAACGTTATCCCTAGGCGATCACGGCCCGCTCCTGCATCAGGACACATCCGAGTCCGGTCTCTGATGCATCGTAATAAACTACGTACCCTACTCCCTCCTCAGGAAACCTCAAGATAGGCGCGCTGGTCAATCTCTGTCTCAGCTCCTGGAAGCTCTGCTGACATCTGTCTGACCACACGAAGGGTTGCCCATTCCTCCTTAACATTCAGCAAAGCTGCAAAGATTTCTCCTTTGCCGAAAAGAGAAATCCAGTCTCATCCCTTGGATGAACCACGTTCCTTGCCTAATACAATCAATCCCGTCATGATTAGTTAATTCATGGCATGGATGACGTCGTAAGGCCTCGACACTGCTACCAAGAGATCCAACCGTTACTCTCGCCTCCAAGGGTTGAGTCACACTGTCGGCATCAGTGTGTGGTCACTAGGTCTCCTCCAGTAAGAATCTTGCAAGTGAGGGTCAAGTCAACAGTTTTTAACCGGCACATCTTAGTATTAACAAACAAAAGACAAGAAGGCAAACGTTACTATTGCAAGCGTCTTTTATTACTTCAAACCAAGTACAAGGACACAAGGCAACACAAACAACGAAGATAGAGGCATAATTGGAAAAGGACTCTATGCCTGGAGCTAGACCCGCACTTGTCCACCTACTTCCAGAGCTCCATGATCGTAAGCTTCATCTTCCTGAAGCTGTGCTCTCCCCTGAGGTCGGGGTGGACCTCCTGGTGGTGGTGGTGGTAGAGCCTCAAAGCGTCGCCCACCACCTGCTGCTCAGCCAGCTCCTCTGCCTCGTCTGCCTGCTCCCTGCGGACCGCCACATTCAAACCTCTGCCTCTGCCTAGGTGGTTCCTCAACCGTCTGCTGCTCCTCTGGATGGCGGGTCGGGCAGTCACGAGCCATGTGGCCCTGTCCGCCGCATGCATAGCACTGTCTTCCACTAGTAAGACTGGTTCTGCTGCGTGTGCCCCGCACCTCCGAGCCAGTATCCTGTGGTCATCTTCCCGATGGCCTGGCCCGCTTGGACCTCTATGACATCTGTCTACTGCCGGCTTCAGAAGACTCCGCCATGTGTCGCCCTACGGTAGGTCTCGCCGCTAGTGTAGACTCAGCAAGAAAGCTCTCGATGAGAAGAGCTCGCTCCAGTACTCCTGCCTGAGTCGGAATGCTGAGGGAGATCAGCGGTGCCCTGATCTCATGCCTCAATCCCTGCTCAAAGGTTCGGGCCCGGAAGAATGGGTCTCGTACCATGTCTATCGAGTAGCGAGAGAGATTGGTAAATATCGCCGAGTACTGGGCGACCGTCAAGTTGCCCTGCCGCAGCTGTAGAAGCTCCTGGATGTGCACCGCACGGAGGGTGGCTGGGATGAACTCCGAGCAGAAGAGGCTCTCAAAGTCCGTCCAGAGAAGAGATGCCTCATCGTGCACCTGGAGCATCAACCTCCACCATCTGCCTACTGCCGCGTACAGGAGGCTTGTTGTGAGGATCACCATGAGGTCTGCTGGTGTCCGCACAAACCTAAAAACCCATACCACTGCCTCCAGCCAGTCCTTGGCTACCTGGGGGTCCGTCTCCCCGCGGAACCTGGGGGGTCGCTGGTGCTGAAACTCGTGCAGTTCACTAAGGCGACGTGCATCGTCAGCGGCTGGGGCTGGCAGCATCGGTGGATTGGCGGGTAGAGGTACCGCTGGTGCCTCTGTTGTCAAAGGGCCCTGTACCGAGGCCTCGTCGCTCGGTGGGCTGTCGTCATGCACAACTCTCAGAACCCTAGCTGGCTGCCCTCGTGGGGCCATCCTGAAAAGAGATAGGTGCGCCATGGTCAGAACAGTATACCTGGTGAGCTGACACAAAGTATTCACAAAGAAAACTTGAAACACACATGAAATCAATGTTTTCGTGCATTAAGTCGGAAATCAGAAGTCAGGGTCCTGGTGTACGGATACGTCGGCCGCCGCACCAACACTGGACTCCCTGGACTGATAACCACACTCAATACTCTTAACACTATTGCTTCACATAGAAAAATATCAGTGTCCTGAGTTCTGCGGTAGAACCGAACTCCTCTGATACCAATTTTTCACGACCCGTCCTCAGGGCCCGTGCCGTGACTACCCCAAGCCCGCCTTCCATAGGCCAGGGGCTGGCGACTAGCACCAAGGCGTAATTACCAGTAAAAAGGGAAGGCATTTCCTTTGAAAAGTAAACAAACACCACAGAGCAAGAAAGCAGTAGAAGTAAACACTAACTAAAAACTAGGTACGACAGTAAGTTCATAAAAGTAAGTGGGCCAGAATACAAACCCAAACTGAAAGTAAAGTACAACTAGAAAGGGAAAAAAAACTGAAAGTGAAGCCGCAACGTCGAGCCATCCACTGGAAGTCCCACATGAAGGGTGGGTACAGATAGCCTCCACAGATCCTCAGATCCAGCTGTCCGCTCCATGTGCGTCCCATCCAATGGTCCACCTCCAGGTACTGACCTGCTCCTCGTGCCTCAACCACGATCAGCGTTGTTCCTCGTCTACAACCAACACAACGTAGTGCAGGCATAGCCCATGCAGGGGTGAGTATAAGCTACTCAGTAGGGACCCCGAGACCCCCGAAGGTCTCCCAGAATCCAAAAATGATAATCCACAAAGGAAAGATACAATCATGAAGTAACATCCGACACTACTTAGGTATACGCACATACATATACCTAAGTCATCAATTCCAGTTCGGCTCCAACATCCGAGCTCAAGTACAACCCAATCCACACAGGAAATCACAACCCAATCGACATAGGAAAGCAAAACGTAATCCACATAGGATAGAACAACACAATCCACATAGGAAAGAAAAACATGATTCAGCTCACACAGGTTTACTTTTTCGTATGACGATAGAGATGATCAAATATAGCCACTAATTCATCTAAGCTATCGGATCCAAAGTATCGATAGGTACTAACCCCCGCAATGACCCCCAAAGGATCTGACCCACACAGGATCGATAGGTAACTAACCCCCGCAATGACCCACACAGGATCTGACCCACACATGATCGATAGGTAACTAACCCCCGCAATGACCCACACAAGATCAGACCCACACAGGATCTGTAGGCGCTGGCCCACATAGGATCGGACCCACACAGGATCTGTAGGCGCTGGCCCACACAGGACCGCTGAGCGCTGACCCACACAGGATCGGTAGCACTGATCCATGTATGATCACTGAGTGCTGTAGTCGTCACCATTGAGTCCACTGAGGATCTCTGTACAGTCGTCATCATCATCGCAGTCGCAGCCAGCTCTAGGGTTCCCGCACACAGCAAGCTCGTTCGGGAGGGTCCTCTCCACGATCCGAGGGGATAATACATCAACTGACACTGAGTTCGGAGTCGATGTATCCAAAAGTTCAGTATCCACAACAGGAACTCAACGTCATAGACGGCGCGTCAATCGGACGCCCAGTCTGAGAGTTATTGGCTTTTTCGTCCCAAGGGCCTGGTTGGTTTTTAATCCAAAACCAACCCGACCATACTCCAACTGCATCCAAACCTCGAGCAGAGTAATCCAAAAGATCTATCTCACTTAGATGAATCCAACAAAGTCGACGGCACGTCAATCGGATGTCCGGAGCTCAAATTCTAAGCGTTTCCGCTCCGAGGGCCCCGTTGGTTTCGTGTACGAACCAACCCGGCCGAACCCAAAGTACTCTGAAACCTTGAGTACAATATACCGAAGTGACCGTCTCGATCCAAGGATCGTATCTCAACAGACGATGCGTCGATCGGAGGCCCGTAGCTCATGTTATGGGCAACCGACTGGAAGAGGTTCGGTATTAAGGGGTTCAGGCCCGGTCCGACCCAGCCCAATACCCCCAGGGTCGGCCCGAATTGGGTCGACCCGAAACGGGTCCGGGTTCGGCCCGCTTGGGCACGGCCCGACCCGGCTAGCATAGCCTGGGCACGGCCCGTCCCGGCTAGCACGACCTGGGCGCGGCCCGGCCTGGCGGTCCGGTCTTGCGGACCGGCCAGGGCAGTCACCCGGCGCGCTGGCCAGGGGCTCGGCCGAAGGGCCGAGCCGTTTCGGGTGCGGGGGGCGCTGCCCCCACATGAAGGAAACTGAGGACCCTTTATGGGGCCGCTCAGCTGGCCGGCCGGGGGTTTGTAACCCCCGACTTTTCCCCGGTCCGGCCGGCCGGCTTCTGCCGCCACGGGATCGGCAAGCCGTTCCCCCCTGCTCCGACGCCTGCGGCCTGGTTCCGGACGCCGGTTCCGCTTCTCTGCCGCGGCATAAGCCGTGGCCTTGGTTCGTCCTGTGCAGCGCGACGGCGCCGCGCCCCTCCGCCGTGGCCCCACTCCGGCCACGGTGCTTTTATGGTTCACCGGCGCGGCGCGACGGCGCCACGTCTCTAGTTCGTCTTCAACGGCGCGGCGCGACGGCGCCGTGCTTTTGGTTCGTCTAAAACGGCGCGGCGCGACAGCTCCACGCTTCTCCTTTCCTTATCAAATCCTGCGTGGTGCTTTGACATCTCGTTACCTTGCTCGTGCCGCAACAAAAAAACCAACAAGGGGGAGGAGGGTTGGCCGTGTTCGCGCGGTCCGACCTCCTGCCGTTATTGTGATAGCAAGCGGCTCAAAAGAAAATGAGGAAGCAACGGAAGTACTCACGAACTAACAGAATAAAATAAATCCCTACCTCAACGTTGACGTCGAATGAGCGTTCATCGCTGAATTAACCATCGCGGAAGAAAAGGATCGCCGTGGAAGAATAGGATCGTTGCGGAACGTCGTTGGCGTTAGGTGGTCTCTGAGGAAGGCGTCTCTCACCATCGTCTGCCGTCGGAGGTCGGCGTTCTTCGTCGGCGGTGGTGCGTTCTTCGCGTTCTTCGTTGAAGAACAAAGAAGTTCCTCAAGGCTTCTCTTTTTCTCCCAAGGGCTCCCACAGCCAGAAATCCAACAAAAATAAAATAAGAGTCGTCTTATTTTACTATCGCACATCCAATGTTTTAATTTCCAAAGAAACGAAATGAACAATTAATTCAAAGAATTAATTGTAACGAATAAACCACCCAAATTAATGAGGCGTTTCTTAACCAAAATTAACGCACGGTTGACCTCATTTAAAAGGGGGGTTGCGGGTGCATTACATAGAAGGAAAGTAACGGTGGGGCTCGTGCAAGCCCCACCTCACAAATATCCTACCAAGTGGGTAAGATATTGTGGGTCCCATCTTATCCGCTTAACTTAGGTTAAGCCGCTTTAAGAAAAATAAAATAAATTGTCGCACCACTTTATTTTATTTCTTAACTTAACCTCAAAAAATAAAAACCACACCCGAGAAAACGCAACTCCGGAAAAGGTGTTTCTAAGCAATTATCGGCGATGTGATTCCATCGGTGACCTCGAAATTCGATTCCGAGCACCAGTTCAAAAGTTAGAAAAACCCGCTCGTTCGTTCACTGAACGTACCCGAGCCAAACTTCGGAAAATGATTCCAGGAACACCGGGCCTCAGAATCAGGTGCCGTCAGAAACTGCGTTCTTGTAAAATTCCAAAGAAAATTAAGAAAAAAATTTCCTTGAATTTTACTAGTATTTACAGTGAAATCCACTCTAGACTATACTCACATATTATGGAACATATCTGAATCCTCATAGCCCCTCCGATTAATCACCTTAAGATCACCTTAATTACATAACCACATCATGTTGACCCATTATCACCTTAGTCTCACTTGCATGTGCATCCACTCGAGTCCTTCAGACCCTTCTCAGGCCACCACTCTGAATCCAGGCTTGTTGGGCTACTATTTTCACCACATATCCCATGTATTGTATGTTTTAATGTTCTCAAATACCCTTCATACATTACTTATTTTTCTTCTTCTTTAAGTGTGTTCATTAGGTTTTTTCATTATTCTAGCTTATTCTATTAAAATCTGAAATTTCTAGAATTTTACTAAAAATGTGACTAAGTTTGAAAAAATAATCTACATGATCCATTTGGATATGTGGAGAAATATCTACATGATCATTCAATTATGTCAATTTTCTACATGAAGGATTCACCTATGTAAAATGTCTATGTCACAAAATTAGCTACATGTAAATTTCTTACATGAGTAATCAACTATGTATATTAATCAGTTATGTGAATCAGTTAAGTAGTAAAATAAACTATGTGGTTCCGAATGTCTATGTAATTAATTAGGCTATGTCAGAATTTGTCTACATGAGTAAATAGCCTATACGAACTAATTTGGATACATAAAGTAATTCAGTTACATGGGAAAATTGGATATGTGAAGCAAATCATCTATGTGAAGAAGGCCTATGGAAATTTAGTTATGTAGATAAATCAACTACATGAAATTCAATTACATAAATCAATTCATCTACATGAATTAAAATCTATATAATTCGGTTATGCGATGATCTATAATCTACCATGTCATTCTAAAACCTGGTATTTATTACCATTGGTTCACTTTTAGTAAGAGTTAAGGTTTTAATTAATTCATTAAATAAGGGATTAACCCTTTGTGGTAAAAATTATTATAATAATAGGAAAGTACCATGAAAGAAAACAAGTAAAATGATAATTTAATGGACAATACTACTTTTTAGGTATTTCTAAGAAAAAAGATGTGTATATTTAAAATCTAAAATTACCTATTTTAAGGATATCCTGGTATGTGATTAAGAAATAAGTATTTCTTGTTTTTTATGAGTGTTCTATGTGTGAAAAAGTAAATATTAAGAATAATAGTAGCACTTAATCTATTATCCAAAAAATCACTCTCGAAGCTCATTGTGCACAACTTTGTTCTACTCATAAAGAAGAAGAATCTTAGAAATATGTAGTTGTGATATCTTGATCATCTTTTTTTTATTTCACAATACTCTCCTTGTGTCTATTAATATTATTATCATCTCTCCTAGAGATTTATTTTCTTTTTTCAGTTGTATTTTAGAACTGTGAGCTTAGTCTTTAAACACTCCATTTATTCTCACTTTTTCCTGAATGTCCCAAAGGCCTTCAATTTTTATTCATTTTTTTAATAATGAATCTTTTAAGGGTTAAAAGGGAACCCTTACATGGCCCATAGGATTCATGAAATTATATGACCTAAAGGTATTATGGGAATTCATCACAGAATATGACTACTTGGAACCACCCTCCCCAACATCTGCATCATGACCAGCTCTCCACCTTCGCATGTATGTTTGGCTAACTGTCCTATGTAGAGATGCACATTCCTGATACTAATGGAAATTTCCATACCCTCTCATTCTTCCAAATATGATAGCTCTACTATGGTGAATGTGCCTACTTTGAATCCTTTTATGGAGCTTGTTCCTTATAGAATCCGTCTGGTTTGTATCTACACATCATGTGGCATGAAGGCCTTGATGCGGTATGAAGGCCTTATGGTGTCCTGAAGGCCTTCAAGTGGCCCAAAATCCTTACTAACAAAAAGTATTGGGTGTACCAAATATTTTTTAGTACTTGAGTACCAAACTAGTGGACCGAAGGTGAATAGTTCCAGCTGCTATAGTACCAAACAACACCTACCACAATAACTTCTATAGTAAATGCTACATTACTGCTACAGTACTAAAAAATATGCCTCTACCCAAATTTGATCACAAGTCTTGTTGATGCACTTGAAGAGTCCCCACCAACCAGGATGAGTCTTGTTTATTCTCACTTTCATTTTAAGGGTTCATAGAGAAACAACCTTAAAGGATATTGTTTATAAATCCTTGTTGGAGCCCACTTGAAATCACCTATTTCTATTATACCAAGTGTTAACTACTTGCACTCAGTCCTGAAGTCCCTAGTAAAAGGGTTGAAAGTCCTCAATAAAAGTATTGAACTATTCAAAATTACCAAGCCCTTAGAGTTTAGCATTGGTGGGGTGGACAAGGATATTTCTATTCCCCGAATCACTATAAATATTCATGTCTAATATTTTTTTATGAATTTATCTTTTCTTCCTTATTATGTAATGAAAATATATGAAGTTTTCATATCTAAATGTGGTTAGTTTTCTATATAAAGAAAAATCAAAAACTCAATTCAACACCCCTCTTGAGTCTTCGTGAAATTAGTCTCCGACAATAATTGGTATCAAAGGGTGTGAATTTTGAGTTCTTAGATTTTAAAGGATGAAGTCTAAAGATAATCCTCAAAATGGATGATATTATTGAAAATAGAGAAGTTATATCAATGATAATATATCCCTACTTTAATTTTTTGTATTATGGTTACCGGAAGGAACAAATGATAATTTATTTGATGATCCTTGGTTGAAGGTTTATAAAAAAACCATTAAGCCTTATGAATTACCAAATACACAACCTGAAAAATGAGATACTAAACTGAAGCTATCATTGATATGAAATCTAAATATATGAATGCTATAATATGAGGACTAGGTCCAGATGAGTTCAATATAGTTTCACAATGTTAGACGACTCATGAAATGTGGACTTCTATATTACGTTCTTATAAGGGAAAAACAATGTATAATATCTCAAATATCTTACTACAAAAATTAGGTTTTATACTTTCAGAATTATGGAAGGTTATAGGATCACCTAATTTAATGGAATACTTAACTAAATTGAAAATAATTTTTGTACTTTAAGTGAACCAATTACTTAACCTAATGAAACTTCAAATATTATTAGAATTCTACCACCTAAATGAAGTGGAATCTTGGATTACTTTAGAAAATCTATAGAATTAAAGAATTTTAAACTAAAATATCTAATTGGAACTCTCATTATGTATGAGAATGGGATAAAATATAAATATGGGGATCATATATTAGTTAAGAAGAAGAATTATGCTTTAAAATCTTCCACTTATAAGGAATATACGAAAACCATAGATATAAAAATAACCAAGTCAACTAATAAAGATACTTAAGATAGTTTTAATTGAGATAGTGAGCTTTATCACTTTTCTATAATGTACAAAAAATTTTATAACAAGAGAAGAGGTTTCAAGAAACCCTTAAATATGTTCATGAAGAATGATAGAAATTCCAAATAGGTAGGATGCTATGAATTCAATAAGCTTCGACACATCAAACTGAATTTTCCACATCTACGAGATGATAAAAAGTATGAGAAAAATTATTCAAAAATCAAGGATATAAGAAGAAAGGAAAAAGGTCTATGAAATCCACATGGATTTCTTTAGAGGATTCTAGTGATGTCACATCTTCAGAACCAAAAGATGAACTGTAAAACCCCCAATTTTAAGTAAGTAAAACTCTCCTTATATATTTTAAGTATGTAAAGTTTTTGGGTGAAGTTTGGAAGGTTTTGGAATATTTTTTATTTTTTTGGGATTTTCTGAAGGTACACAGTTTGGTCATGGTTAGTAGAAACCATGAAACACCTTTAGGAAACCATGAAAAGTGAGGTAGTGGGATTTGGGTAGGTTCATGGTTGGGAAAATGGTTTGGGCAAACAGTGTGGCCACCCATAAGTAACTGTGCATAGTAGAGCATGGGGAAAAACACGGTTGGTACACTGTTTGTCTAACTATGCAATCCAACCATGTTAAGGGTGTTGTGAGGCAATAAATGGCATGTAGTTGGTGAACGGTTTTCCTAACCGTGAAACTCAACCATGCACAATTAAAAGTTAGATCCTAAAAAGTGTATCTGACTCAGTTTTACCCCTAGACCACTCATTTTTTTTATATTTTGACCATAACTCAAGTTTTCATCTTTCCAAAGGTTGTGAAAACTTTCCCCTTTTATCCATGAGTGATTTGTTGGAAAATATTTGTGTTTTGAAGACCGAATTTCTTGGTAAGTCTCCATTCTTGGTAGTTTTTTTAGATATACTCGTTTCCATCTATTGGATTCATAGATATTATCCATTGGGGATAGATCTATAAAAATGGATTCCAATAATGATGATATGTGGCTATGTTTATGTTAGGGAACAAGACCTAAGGTGGGTTTTTGAAGATTCAACTTGGTTTTGTGGAATAATTCATACAGTTCTTCATTCTCATCATAGTTTCCAAGGTATTTCACAAACCAAGACGAGGTTCAATCCAACCTGACACTTGAACCGACTTGAGACAAGGCCCGAAGAGCATTCTTGATCTCCACAGGCTGGAAACCAGTTTATGGGTGTCAACAATACACTTTTGTGAAAAATTTCACCCAAGTATTTAACAATTAATAACCAATAACAATAAAACATCACCACACAATTAATAACCAAGACCAAGAAGGGATACAAAAATTTTTAGATTCAATATTTTAGAACATTAAACAAAACCAAAATGTAATAATGGTAAGGGAGGAAACTAAACCACAACTCAAAATATCCATGAAGCTAGAGGTCCATCACCCTCAATCCACCACCACTAATATTAGTAAGAAGTAGAACACTAGAAATCGGATCCACCATCACCAGCATGGAACATCTTGCCAACTTGGGTCATAGTTAGTAAAGTCTACATACACCCAAGGGTGTATATAGGGTGTGAGACAAATCCCAGTAGGATTCCACCAAAAATAAGGATTTCATGCTATAACATTATAATACAAATTCACATTTACTTTTTTTAATAACATTAGAATCATTTCAAATAAAATATTTTAAGGAAAAAATTTATAAGAAAACAATTTCTCAAAAGAATATTTTTTTAAAATTAAAGTGTAGTTAAGGTCCACCATATACCAGTCGTTAGCTCCACATCACAAAGCATAACATCAAAATAGATCACCACAAGAAATCCCTATAGGTAACTGTTACAAGTGGGACCCTATGAACCTCGTACCTTAGTGATAATATCCTCCAACCAAAACCCAAAAAATCCTCATGCATGAGACACTAGAGGGGAAAACATTGTAAGGTCTAGTGGCCCCTATTAATAGACAAAACCCACAATGTTTCTCTGAAAAAGCCACCAGAGGGGATCCCATCCAAAGGTCTATTGGTATCCAATAATATCAAATGTTTAGTTAGTGTTGTAGCATCAATCCTTCTAGAAGAAACCAAGCCTCGACCCCTATCGAATCAATTTGCATACTAGTTATAGTTCACCCACCTAGATACCCCGGATTCCCTTTATGCTCAAATTCCATTCCACATGTCACAAAAATCATCACTTTCACATATTCATTCCAAGCATCATGAACACATGAGGAAATCACCATTTTCATAATTCACATTGATCCAAAAATCAAAGATCACATGGAAAACACCATTTTCTATAAATAAGATCACATTCATTTTATATGAACACCAAAACATTTGAGAACACATTTCATACAACTTACAGAATTCATAAAGCCAATTTGGAAAGACTACAAGAAATTCAGACATGAAATTAAACCATTTCCATGTGCAAAACCCCTTTCAAATTCATACACAAACCAAATATATTTTATAACATTCTTCACATCACTTTCACAATTAAAAAACAACATTTAAGGTGCACAACAAAGAATCCAATAGGGAAAAAATCCATTTGTTTTGGAAAACCAACTTTCGGCACATTCGCACCTCAAATCCCTTTTTAAAGCACAATTCACACCTTCCACAAAAATCATATATCATATTCAAGAATAAACATAATGAGGAACATATGAAACATAAACATTTTCCTTTGGAAAACCAACTTTAATCACATATGCATCTAAAAACCTTTTCAAAAAAAAAATTCACACCACACACATAATCTATAGAACACATTTATGAAACCAGGAAAGAAAGATAAAGTTATTTAATAATGTAAAACCATGGGACCACCTACTTCATTCTTTGAAACTTATAGAATATGGTGAAAAACCACAACCACACCTCAAAGATACCCTAAAAATGAAATATCAAACCACAAAAATCATTATTTTACTCAAAAACACAAGATAAACCCCTAATTATGTCAAAAACCCCACTGAGAAGGGAAAACCCAAGAAAGAGGGAACAAAAACCCTATACGAAGGGAGAAACCGAAGGAAGAGAGATTTAATTAATGATTTCTTGAATAAACAAGGCCAAAACCACCTAAATATTGAAGTTAATGGGGTCCAATAAGGAATTGAGGAAACTTATAGGGCGTTAAATCTGGTATGGATTGGATTAGGGGTGATTTAGGGTTAAATTTAAGGAGGGTAAATGAGTAATTTTTCACTTTTTAATGATTTGAAAGGGACACAGAGTTATCCCGCATGGTTTTCCAAACCGTGTTACAACCACGTGGTATCCTTTTTCTAATAAGAAACTGGATACATGGTTTCTTGGGGGGAGGGTGAACACCCATATAGATGGCTGTAAGACCTATATAGTGACACTATCCCAGGCGTGCAGTTTCTTCTCAACTGACACACGGTTTCCCCTAACCGTGCACCACCTACTACTGGGACTCAAAATTCAATTTTCCACTAAAAACTCTCTATGAAACCAAGTAAAAAATAAAATATTAATATTAAATAAACTAATACCTAAAAAAATCATGGATGTGAAAATTATCTCCACCATGAAAAATTTCCACCCCCATAAAGTAACTCCAATATCCGATTAAAGAAAAAAATGGGTACTCATCCTCCACCCAAGACTTTCGCTCCCATGTCTCATTCTCACCACTACCATGCTTCCATAGAAATCCAAAAAAAATTGTATATACTTCCCATGAAGTATATTCTTCTGATAATATACAATCCACACTGGCCGCTTGAACACAAAAATATCAAGATCTAACTCAAACTCCTCCTAATCCAACACATGGGATGGATCCAGATTGTACTTTTTCTACTATGAGACAAGGAACATGTAATGAATTGACATCAACTACAATGGAAAAGATAATTGGTATGAAACATTTCACACTCTCTTAGTAACATAAAATGGTCCAACATACCTCAATTTTATCTTCCCTTTCTTACCCAAATGGGGATGACCTAGGTGAGGTTCCACTTTTAGAAACACCCAGTCACCCAAATTGAATTCTAAAGATTGATGCCTCTGATTAGAATAAGACTTATGGAGACTCTATGATATCAAAAAGTGATTATTTTTTAGCTTTAATTTATCAAATTTTCCTGTACAAGGCTCAATCCCAATAATTAGGTCTCACCCACCTCATCCTAACACAAATGGGATGGATGCGACTGACCATAAAGAACCTTAAAGGGATCCATCCAGATTGATTATTGATAAATGTTATTATATGAAAACTCATACAAACCCAAATGACTATCTCATGAGCCTCCAAAATAAAACACAATACTAGATCATGTCTTCCAGAATCGAATTCCCTCACTCTGTTTGACCATCCATTTGAGGGTGGTATGCCATACTCAACTTGATTTGTGACCACATTACCTTATGAAGTCATTTCAAAAACTGGAGGTAAAACATGAGTCTTTATTTGAAACGATATCTGTTGGCACACCATGAATCCCCACTATTTATTGAACATAAAACCATCCCAAACAATCCACTTTGAATGAATCCATAGTCGCAATGAAATGGGTCTATTTAGTCAGATGGTCAGTCACTACCCATATGGAATTACATCTTTAGGGTGTACGAGGTAAGCCAACAATAAAATACATGGTGATCTCATCCCACTTCTAGGAAGGAACAGGTAGTGGATGAAGAAAAACAAAGGGCCTTTATTTCTCTACTTTAACATGTTGAAAGTTATAACATCGATATAAAAAGTCATCTATATCCCTCTGCATACTAGGACATCATAACTGATAACATACATCATAAAACATATTTGTGGTAATAGGATGTTTGAACCATTGATATTGGTGACTATCCTACATCACCACCTTCTACAATGAAAATGGAACCATAAAGAGACCCCTAAAACAAAAAAACTCCCTCAAGAGACAATGAACACTCACAAGGAACCTCCCCACCATTTAGAAACTGCATAGAATGTTGGAACAACTCATCACTTGGCCAATCTTTCCGAATCAACTCAATAAGGGAATGTTTTAGCTGAAAACTAGGAAAGAACACACCTCCACTATGATCCCTGGTCTCTAGATGCATCTAGAAAAAAGACCCATCAAAGTCCAATCATCACAGGGCTCCTTCAATGCTTTCATTAGGAATTTCTTGCTCAAAGAATCTTCTACTACATTATCTTTTCCTAGAGTATACAAGATATCAAAATAGAACCCCTGAAGGTATTCCACCTAATGTTGCTACCTTATATTTATATCTTTGTGGAATAATATGTAATACAAACTCTTATGATATAACCAGACTAAAAACTTATCCTTAAATATATAATGACACCACATATTCAAGGCATGCATCACCACTTCCAATTATAAGTCATGGGTTGGTAAATTCTTTTCATGTGGTCAGAGTTTTCATGAACCATATGCCCCCACATGCTCATATTGCATCAACACACACCCAAGACCCATAAATGAAGCATCACAGTAAACCACATATCCCTTTCCAGATTCAGGAAATGTCAAAACTGGGGCTCTGTTCAACTACCTCTTAATATCCTCAAAAGACCCTTGGAACTCAGAACTCCATTCAAACTTCACCCCTTTCTAGGTGAGCACCATCATGGGTGAATACATCCAAGAGAGATCCAAAAAAATTATACAATACCCTACCAGGCCCAAAAATATCATGATTTCAAAAATATTCTTCAGCTGATCCCATGACATCATTGCACTAATCTTCTTAGAGTCCACTAAAACCCCTCATTTTGAGATGACATGATGCATAAACTTCACCTCCATGATCTAGAAGGTTCACTTATAAAATTTATCATAGTATTGATGACCCCAGAGGGTTCCCAACACAATCCTCAAGTTACGTTCTTACTCCTCCTCATCCACAGAAAAGACCAGGATGTCATCCATGAATACAACAAAAAATGAGTCAAGATATTAGTGGAACACCATGTTCATAAGCACCATAAATACTGATAGAGAATTTTTCAATCTAAAAGGAATGAACAAATACTCAAAATTGTTATAACATATTTGGAAGGGTATTTTCAGAACATCTACCTCTTTAACATTGACATAGTGATACCTAAAACAAACTTTGATCTTGGAAAACCACCTCACCCCCTTAAGCTGATTGAAAAGGTCATAAATACATGGAAAATGGTATTTATTCTTGAATTTAACCTTACTCATATTCTAGTAATAAATACATAATCAAAGATATCATTCAATATTTTTAGAAAACAAGACTGGGGCAACCCAAGGTGAGACACTCAAGAAAAATGAATCCTTTGGATTACAAATTTTCCAGTTATAACTTTAACTACCTCTAATCATTAGGGTCCATACAGTAGAAGGGAAGAGATATTGGCTGTGTTCCCAACACTAAATCAATGGCGAACCCCACATATCGCTCCAAGGGTAAAGTTGATAAATCCTTAGGAAATAATTATGGAAACTCATCCACCACAGAGGTATTTCAAAATTTGGACCAATATCAACTCACTCCAACATGAGTTATGAGATCAGAAAAATGAGATTTCCTAATTCCAGAAGTGGAGGTCCAGTACATCCTAACCAAGGATCCCATTAACCTTGAAAAACTTGGGTACTTCCATCAGGTGCCACGAAACTTACTCACCACTAATAGAAAGTTATGTACACCAAAAAATGAACCATCAAATACATACCATGAATCACATCAAAGAGGTACATTTCCATGATGATGAAATCCCATTCTAGTTCAACCCCTAACATAGTGAGCACGCAAGATGGACACCTAAAAACTTTCTCTCACTTCTTACCAAAAAGCATCACCAAATCCATCACATATGATAAAATCTCGGTTGACCACATTAACACATTCAAGAGATGAGAAGAAATAAAAGAAATAGAGGAACTGGTATCAAATATAACAACAAATAAAAACGCTGAAATAAAAATGGTATCTAAAAATATTGTAGGACCTTCATCCAATTCCATTAGTGTTAGATCCACAACATGAAGGTGACTAATCTCAGCCTAACCTTGATAATGGCTGTTGACCTATGGATCTACCCTAAACTGAATCTTCCTAGAAGAAGATCCATCACTACCACCACAACCTTCGAACCAATAACCTGTTTTCCTAGATGGTTCTGATCGGGCTGACATCCATTTGGAAGGTACAGATATTGCACCACTCTGATATGGGTGTTCCGACTTAAAATAATTTTATGTAACCCATAGATCCACTTTAATGGAATGGTATGGATGGATCTGAACATACAAATCATATTTACCCCACCTTCCCACACTCATGGAACATAATAGAGCTAGGATCAGAAGCCACAAATGAAGACAACTGGGAAGGATGGCCTGAACTACCACCTCCCCTATTATATTTCCCATCCCACTTCCTCTTCCTATCAGATAAGCTACCACTGCCCTGGACCTCTGCTTACATTGATCAAGAGAAACAAGGATTTACTCTACAATAAATCTCTAGCATCATAGCGTGATCAACCACCTACAAAAAAGTCATCAACATGAAAAATAAAAGTTGAGATTAGATATATAGTTTCAAAACCATTTCAAACTTTTAAGATTTCAGCTGCTAATTGAAAACTACCTCAGGTGTGAACTGAAATAACTTAGTGAAATAGTTGTCATACTCCATCATGGTTTGATCCCCCATATGAAGTTAAAAAAACTACAAGGTCTTATAAAAGCTTAAGGTCTTAGGGTAATACTAATTGTTCAATACGACCTTGAAATCCTTTAAAACCATATGCTTGTGCTTCCCAACTTACACCACTGAGTCCCACCACTTCTGACTAGGACCATCCAACATCAACAACACACACATTAACCTGAATTCCTCCAGAGTGTCAATAAAATCAAACATACTATTGATCTTCTCAAGACAATCATTGACTTCCTAGGGATATATGATACCTCCTAAATAAAGAGGCTTGTTCTTAGGGAACTCCTAATCCTTTTCCTTTACAGGACCTGGTTCAACGTCCCCAACATGAGTAGTAATAGATCCCTCTCTCTAACCTAAGGATTGAATATACTAAACCACTACTTCCACTAGTTTTTGATCAATTAGTTTAGAATAAATCTCTCTAACCTCTTCCCATGGATTCACATGAGGTCTCTAAGGAGGCATCTTACTACATCAAGCAACAACCACAAGAAGAAACCATCAATACAACCATAAATGCAACATTCTGAAAATTTCAAGCAATAATCACACATTACAAATTATTCATTAAATAAAAAAACCTCTTTCAATGCAATAAAAAAAACACTTCACCCCCTCCTGGTGTCCATGTGCAGTCTGTAGCCTATACATCTCACATGGGGAAGAATTCATCCCATACTCCCAAAATACCATGGAAACTCAAGTCCTACCATGAGGTGTGTTGTTCAGACACCCCACTCATAACCAAAACCTCAATCCTCAAAAATCATAGCTTTGGTCTATCCAGACTCTTCCCAAATAACATGAACCAAAAAGAGTGAAACCTCATTTGATAACTTTTTTTCATGAACCTAACTAAGATTTCGTTAGACCCAATACCTGACCTAACCCGAGACAACTCTCAAAGAGAATTATCAATCTCAATTAATTGGAAAATAGTACCTAAGTATCAAAAATATACTTTTGGGAATGATTTCTCCAATTTACTAAACAATGAATAACCAACAATGATAATAAATCACCAAAAAACTGGTAACCAAGACCAAAAAGGGATAAAATAATTTCTAAATTAGACATTTAACAACTTTAACCAAAACCAAATTGCCAAAAAGGTAAGGGTGGAAACTAAACCACAACTCAAAATCTACATGAAATGAGAGGTACATCACCCTCATACCGCCACCACCAACACTATCAAGAAGTGGAAGAGTAGAAACCAGATCCACCACCACCACCACATAACATCTTTCCTTTAGCTGGTTCATACACAACAAAGTCTACATACACCCAAGGGTGTATATAGGGTGTGATCCAAAGCCCAGTATGATTCCACCCCAAATAAGGATTCCATGCTATAACATTAGAATAAAAATTAACATGAAAATTTTTATAATAACTTTGGAAATATTTGAAATAAAACATTTTAATGAATACATTTCTAGGAAAACACTTTCTAAAAATACGATTTCTTTAAAATTAAAGTGTATATAAGGTCCACCATATACTAATGGTTAGTAACACATCAAAAAGTATCAAATCACAAGAGAGAACCACAGGAAATACCTATAGGTAACTGGCACATGTGGGACCCTATAAACCTCATAAATTAGTGATAATCTCCTCCAACCAAAACCCAAATCATCCTTATACACATTCCATTAGAGGGGAACACATACCAAGGTATAGTGGTCCCAAATAATAAGTTAAAACCCATAGCATTCCTAGGAACAGGACACTAGAAGGATACCATGCCAAAGTTTTATGGTATCTGATCATATCACATGTTTAGTTAGTGTTTAGATTCAATCCTGATAGAAGAATATAGGCCTCAGCCCTACTGAAACTAATAACATACTAGTTCTTGTTTTCCCACTTAGATACCCGGGATTCTGTTTGTGCTCAAATTCTATTCCACATGTCACATAAATTACCACTTTCAAAAATTCATTCCAAGAACCATGAACACAGGAGGAAATCACCATTTTCACGATTCACATTGATCAAATGATCAAAGATCACATGGAAACCATAATTTTCCATAAACAAAACCACTTTAATTTGACATTAAAAAAACATTTGGGAACACATTTCTCACCACTTGTACAATTCCTAAAGCCCATTTGGAAATGCTACAAGAAAATCACACATGAAATCCAACCATTTCCATGGAAAAAGAACCTTTCAAATTCATATACACACAAAATTTATTTCATAACATGATTCACATCACTTTCACAATTCACAAACAATATTTAAGGTGCACAACAATGAATCCAAGATGAAAAAAAATCCATTTTTTTTGAAAAAAACATTCAACACATTCAAACCTCAAATACATTTTGAAAACCAATTTTACACCCTCCACATGAATGATAAAACATATTCAAGAAGAAAAAAAATGAGACAAACATGAAATATAACCATTTTCCTTTGGCAAACCAACTTTCATCACACATGCATCTCAAAAACTTTTCAAAACATATTTATCAACACACAAATAATCCGTATAACACATATATGAAACCAATAAATAAATATAAAGTCATATCATAATGTAAAAGCATGGAACTACCTACCTCAAGCTTAAAAAATTCTGAAATCCAATGTAAAACCACAACCACACATGAAAGATAACCTATAAAGGAATGATAGAACCACAAACATCATAATTTTAATCAACAAAACAATATTGGCCTTTCATTAGGTCAAGAAGCCCACTAAAAAAGGAAAACCCAAGAAATATAGAAGAGAAACCCTATAAGAAGTGAGAAATTGAATGAAAAGAGACCTACTTGATGATTTCTTGAATAACCAAGGCCAAAACCACCCAAATATTGAAGTTTAAGGGGTCTAAGAGGGATTGGAGGAAGCTCATAGTGATGTAAATCCTATATGGATCTAATTAGGGGTGATTTAGGGTTAAATATGAAGAGGTGAAAATAATAGTTCTATGATTTTTAATGATTTGGATAGGTTGCATAGTTAGGCTGCATAGTTTTTCCAAAACATGCAGAAACCGTGAGGTCTCCTCTGTCCAAGAGGAAACTGGATGCACAATTTCCTTGGGGGAGGGCGCATGCCCGTGCAGCTAGTCATGTGACCTGAAAAGTTCCACTATCCCAAGAGCATGGTTTAATCTGGGATAGCATTCAGTTTCCCCTAACCAAGCACCGACTGTCCGCCACCTACTTCTGGGTCACAAAACGTGATTTTCCACTAAAAACTCTTGAGTAAACCAAGAACAAAATACAAACATAAAAATATAAAAAGAAATACCTAAAAATAAAACCATGAATGTGATAGGTAGGTGGATTCACTCTTGAATCCTCTTGATATAACTAGAAAGATTGATTTTAAATTTCTTATTTTTTATAAAATTATAGTGAAATTGTTGTGAAAATATTTGTGTAAACCTTATTTAGTGATGGTTTTTGAAATTATGGATTTTTTTAAAAGTGATTTGATAAATATTTTTAAAATATTTATTTTAAAATAGTTTCTTGGTTTGATTCATGGAAAAATGTTTTTTTGTAAAGGTTTTTAATCAAAATATTGTTTTTAAATGGTTTTTGGAAAAATTATATTATCATGGTTTTTGGGCATAATTGGTGGTGTGTGTTCATATTGCATATAGGGCCTGGTTGAAATATGACTTGGTGCATAGTGCTAAAGGTGTAATGGCACTTGGGAAATTGGTTATCTTATGACAACTTGGTAGATCAATGAGAGACCACTCATGAGCATGGAACTGTCACATAGGCATGTATGTGTGGATTCTAATTGGTTATAATAATTAGAATGTGAAATGGTTTGGGAAAATTGATTGGTTTCATTCCATGGAAAACTATTTTTTTGGAAAACTATTTTTCTTAGAAATAATTTTGGTTTTGTGATAAACTGTTTTAAATTATTTTATATGGTTGTTTTATATAATTTTTTTATATAAATGTGATAACATGTTCTATCCTAGTGGTATGAGCAGGGAAGTCATTTTGGGAAAACCTATTGAGTTTCATTACTCACCCCCTTCTTTGGAACCATGGTGCATTTGTAGATATTTTTTATCAAGACATAGGTAGTGTTAAAGTATCTTATTTATTTAGTGATGCAACATGATAATTGGGACTGTATTGTGGAGTTTGACATGTTGGGATCTATGGAGTTATGTCTTGTGAATCTTTGAGATTTTTGGTTGAATATTCCACTTTGGTACTCCGATTTCGGGTATGATGTAGTTTTTCTGTCGTTGGTTTTTCTATTAGTTTGGTTTTATGTCGAGTTGAATTAAATTGTTATCATACATAATGTAGTGGTTTTGGGTTATGTTATGCTTGGTTTGGTAGTTTTATTCTTAAAGGGAAAATCATCCCCCATCTGTTAATGAAGCCCTTGGCATTTATTCCCATACTTTGGCACCATGGGGATGTCACCTAAGGCCATGTAATAATTCTGCCTTAACACAAGCCTATGAAGAGGGGTGCTATGTTACAAGTGTTATCAGTATTGGTCATTCCAAATATCTTTATGGGATAATTGGTATAATTTTGTTCAGTTGTGTCAGTCTTGGAGTTGATAAATGATCATGGTTTGGTCCTTGAGTTGGGATAGTGGCATGAAGTAGGACTGTTGGTACTTGAAATATAGAGCATAAAGAGGCATATCTAATCTATGTATGTTGGACTTCAATTTAACAGGGTGTTTGGGTACATATGTTTTTGAGACACTTATAGGATTTGAAATATCATTATAATGGGTTTATCCAAAGATAATAACATGACATGAATTGTAGAAATGAATCCCCACTAGGAGTGCATATTTTATTTTCAATAATGATTTATGATTTGGTGAAAACATGTTGATATTAGAGAAGCGTTTATTTTTTTTTTCAAATGATAGATTTTGAAAAAGGTATGATAGTGGTATTTTAGGAATGGGTTGATTCTCAAAATCATAATGTAATTTTCAAAAATGGTTTTAAGAGGAAAAGTGTTGAATTTGGGAAAGCCTTATTATGATGTCTATGATCTAGTATAATTTTAAATTTTCTAAGCCTTCTTTTTCTAGATATTAAGACATACATTGTTTTTTGTGTTTATAGAAAATGGAACCCAGTAGGCATAAAAGAAACCAACCAGAATAAGATGTTGAGAATGTGGTTTCTCCTGAGCTGCAGGTGAACCAACAGCTAGTTCAGAGTATAGTCTAAGCCTTTTAGGATGTAGATAAAGGGAATAGAAGGAATGAACCAAGGAAAGTGGATTATTTAGTCTAGATCTAAAAGTATAATGAACCCATACTTTGGGGTGATTTGAAGAAATAGAAGGAAGATGTGTGGTTGAATAGAATGAATATAATCATCAATTTCTTTAGCACTCGAGTAGAGTTGAAAGTTAAGTTGGCAATGTATTTATTGGTGGATCTTTCACACTAGTTGTGGGATTTAGCTGTAAATGTTAAATTAGAACAAGTCATTATATGGGAGGATTTTGAAGAATTGTTCAAAAAACAATGATATACTCACATGTTCAAGATCATAAGGATGAAATACTTTTTTCAGCTTTAAGTAGGAGATCCCTTAAATGACAGAGTATGGAGCTAAATTTATGAATTTAGTTCACTTTTCACCCAAAGTTTCGGCAAGTTCATCCTTGAAGGCACAAATTTTTTAATTGGGGAGAAGGTAAGAGATTATCTCAAATATTTACATGCTTTGTATAATGGAGTATACAGACATGGTAAATAGAGAAATGATGGATGAAATAGATATATAAGTTACTACAGGTGTATGTAACATGTTGATACCTATGGGAAATGGTGGGGAGTATAATACTGGGAACAAGTGAAAGAGGGACACCTATTTATAAGGTAGTAGATTGAATCAGAATCAAACAGTTGGATCAGTGAATTTTACTCCAAGACCTAAAAGAAAATATGGATATTTTCAATGTGGTACTTTAGACCAAATTTAGTAAGAGTTTACAACACCACTAAGAGAATTACAAAATTGCAACATGATGGGACATCTACAGTGCTACTGTCGCAGTGCTCCATGGTTGGGTGTTCAAGACACATCTCATATTTCATAGACATCATATGCTTTGACGAGACGAGGGTAGCAGAATAACTCTCATAAAAATTTGAGCTAGCCATGGTGATTCTAGGAATACCATAACTTCTTAGTTAGTGAAAAATAAATGGGGAAATAAAGAAAAAAGTACATCGAGTGAGTAATTATATGTAGTTGAGAAGGTGATTGTGGATGATCAGTCTAGACCATCAACGGTGAGAGGCATGATTCTATTTATTTCCACCCTTATGAAATTTTTGTTTTACATGGGTGAATTTCATTCTGTTATTGCTTATTGTGATATTTATTTGCTAGGTTTACATGTTGATATTATTCCTACTATTTTGAAACTTCAAACTCCAATTGGACAAAGAGAATGTTAAGCCTTCATGTGAAAATAAAGTTCTATAACTATTGATGGATTTGAGATGATATGGGATTTATCTATGCTTGAAATGGATGTATATAAAATAATCTTGGGTATGGATTGGTAAATGATGTTCAAAACTCATATCAATTGTTTTACCCAAAAGGTTAGTTTTACGATTGGGGATGGAATTGAGAATCTCTTTGAAGGAGAAAGGAATGTGAAGGCAGGTGTAACAAGATTTTTGGCACTAGTTGTTGGAATGATCTCATATCAGTTGGTAGTTTTGACCATAGAATTAGTGGATGAGATTGAGAATAGTAGTTTTCCTATTGTTACTGATCAGTTTCCAGATGTTTTTCCAATAATTTCTCAGGGTTACAACCCATAAGATAAGTGGATTTTACAATTGATCTCTATCTAGGGATTAGTCCTATTTCCATTCCATCTTACTAGATGGAACAAAAAGAATTAAATAAATTTAAATTTTAGTTGGAAGATATAGAAAAAAGGGTTCATTCAGCCTAGCATGTCTCTATAAGTAGCACCGGTATTGTTTGAGAAAAAGATGTATGGAACTCTTTTGGCTGTGCATATATTATAGTTATATTAATCAAGTTACGATAAATAATTGGTATCCTCATCTACACATTTATGATTTATTTGTTCAATTGAGGGGAGCTTAGTGGTTCTATAAAATTGGTTTGTGATTTGGATATCACCAATTGTGGGTTCAGAAGGAGGATATTCCAAAAACAGCTTTCAGGAGAATACATAGACATTATGAGTATCTATTTATGCCTTTTAGTCTTATGAATTCACTAGTTGTATTTATAACATTGATGAATCAAGTAATTAAAAGGTATCTGGATTCTTTTTTTGGTAGTGTTTTTGGATGAAATATTAGTGTATTCAAGGACAAAGAGTGAGCATGAGAAACACTTATCGACAGTATTGGGAATCTATAAGGATAATTAGTTATATTCCTAATTATCAAAGTGATATTTTTGGATACAAGAGGTACATTTTTTTAGCCATGTAATTTTTGAAATATGTATTTATATGGATCTAGAAAAGATAAAAACCACTATCTCTTGGAAACCACAGAATAATTGATTTGAGATACACAATTTCAATGGTCTAGCTAGTTATCAAAGATGCTTTGTATAGTATATTTTACCTCATTACAAAATTATAATAATTTTAGAACATGTTAGTTAAATTTATGTTTTTGTCACACTAAATAATCATATAACTCAAGAGGGTGATAAACTGAGAATATTAAAATTTATGTCCTTTTTGAATAATACATCCCTTTTCATGAGTATATTGATTTAGATTTTATTCTATATATAAATAAAATTAAATTAATCATGTATATGATACAAGGTGTTTTTTATTGTTATACAATCAATTATATAATCCTCTTCTCAAATCGACTAACACTAAATATGATTTTGAAGAGTTTTATTTTAAAATCCTTTGAAATATGTATCTTCATAGATAAATATAGGAATTAAAAAAATTCTATTTACCAAATCCATGGTATTTTAATTTTTCATATAATAAAATGACATTATCGGGGTCTTAATACTCACACAATTTACACGTATTTTGTATATTTTTGAAAATAATTAATTGAGAAAGATGATATTTACCTAATGAGATTCTAAATGATGCTAAAAACATAATTAAAAGATATAATTTTATATTTATGAATATATTAAATTTGGTTATTTAATAATATGAACATCATATAAACATGATATATGATTAACAAGATGTATCTTAAAAAGTACTGATCTAAATAAATTATTTGAACAAATATTATAATCTCAAAAATCCTCTTTTTGAGTTATAATTTCTCACTCAATGAATTTTATAAGATTTTATACCATTGAAAAAAATATTATGAAATTCATATAGGTCCCTCAATTAAGGTTTCAATTTTTTTGAAAATTATCTTAAAAATACCCATTAATATCACCAACAACATTTATTAATTATCCAAAAAAATTTATTTTAATATTTATTCATTAATTTGAAAAAAATAAATATATCCTCAAGTAAATACATCAATTTAATTGATAAATATGATTAAATAGTGTTACACTTCTGAATCATGGGCTTTAAATACATATTTTTCAATAGTTATATAATATGTTATTTCACTTAATCTTTTTTTCTAGATACTAGTATGTATTAATTACTTTCATATTAATATTGATTAAAAGATTTTGTTAAATGTGGTTTAATTTTTTGATTGGAAAAAAACTTTTTCCCTGTAATACAATGGATAGAAGATTGATGTTTTAAACCGATCAGATTTCAAATGGGTTCCAAAAGAATTTGGATTTTTTTAGATTTTCATTTAAAAATGCTTCATATGGAGGTTGCATAAATTTTCCATTATATAAATGTTTGGGAAGAACATGGTTAATCGAGTAATAAGTAAGATACTATATAATGAAAGCTACATTAAAAAAAAACTACTATTTTTGGTATCACCATGGAGATATGAGAAAATATTCCACTAATCGGTAATGTAATGAAAGAAGTTTTATTGAGAGAGTGAATGATTTAATGGGTGATGTCAAAACTGCAGTATATCAGAAATGTACTAAAATTACTATTTTGAAAATTTTTATGTGGTTATATCATGGAAAAATAAAGTATGTAATTTCTAATATATTCATTGATTATATTCTTATCTTTTCAAAGGACTTGCTTCTTGGTGGTGAATATATTCTCTCAAACCATTATAAGGCAAGGAAGTCAATAAAGTGACATGTATTTTATACTAATAAGTTTCATGCTTCTCTAAAATATTATAGTTTATTTTGGGATGGAAAAACTCCCCAATATGACTTTAAATAATGTGTTACATCTCGATGGAAGGAAATTCATATAAAACACCATCTTCTGTGCCATAGAATGTCATGTGGAATATTCAATTGATTCCGATAATTTAAAACCGATTCATGCTTGAAAAAATATCAGCCAATATGAGATGGAATGATGCTGATAGAATTAAAGGTAATGATGAGTAGGTTCATCCTATACATGAATTATAATGGTGTATTTTTGATGAAAATCATCTTAATATTACAGTTGAGATGTGTAATGTAATATTGGATCTATCTTGTGTTTATTTTAATTGGTTTGTTCAGATGCTTACTAATCCCAGAACATGGCTAGTTTTTATTGACATTTATAATATTCCTCTATAGATGTGTCTGGAAAAAATAATTTTTTGGAATATATTGATATCTATAACTTCTAAACCTAAAAATGATACAGATGCCTACTACCAACTTTTAATAAGTGAATTTAAATAGATTTGGGTTGTGGGTGTGTTGACATTCGAAGATTCATCAAAAAATATATTTCAGATATGGGATACCCTTTTATTGAAGATAAATTATTTCCCATATTATGGAATGATATCTAGTTGGATCATGAATAGATAACTATCATATCTTATTTGTATGATCAATACATGATCAAGTAGGCTTAAAGAACTTCGTAGTTTCAGTTTCACAGGGCATCCACAATTCATTCTAATGGATCATAAATATAGGAAGAATCAAAGAAAGTTTGATAATATTTTTGGCATTGAATAAGGACCCCAACTTATGTCAGGAACCAATGTGATTAATAAATGGAAAGATTTCAATTTTTATTTTGTAAAGCTCAGATGACATTTAAAAAGAGGTAGAATGTAAAGACTGAATCCACATACAATTTTTAAAAGAGACTTATCATTTTTGATATTCCATATTGGTCCACCAATTATTTACATCATTTTTTAGATGAAATTCAGATTGATACAAATATATGTGAAATTTTTCTTTCAATTCATCTCAATAACAATAAAAAGATAAAATATTAATTCCAATATCGTCAGGACTTGAAGGATTGTTGTATTCGACTAGAACTGCATCATGTGTGTATCAATTAAAATAAATACAATGTGTCATGTTCTTCTTATGTTATAATACCATTAGAGAAAAATTATCTTCTGTAAGTATTAGAGAATATCAAGGTTACTGATGGCTATTCGAGAAGCATATCTAAATGATTCAACAAAATTTATTTCAAAGTAAAATCCCTAAAAACTCATGATTAACACATCCTTCTAAATGAATTGATTACAATATACATTTGAAATTTTATATCCAATAATGTAAGGGTGATATCGGTTTGTTTGTTCCATTTTTTTAGAAACATTTGTTCTGAAAGGTTATCCAAGTCATTCTTTATAAAAATGCAGTAAGAGGCACCATTAATTTTGTGTGAGTTGGAAAATAATGCCTCCATAATTTTTTACCTATATATTTCCTTTAATAGTTCATCTTCTAACTAAAACACTAATTAGGGTACCCATTGCTTTCTGGTGGATGCATCCTACTGAAAGAAATATATGCACAATGAAATATAATGTACAAAATATGAATTATCTTGAATGTTCAATTGTGAGAGGTCATCCAACTCAAGAATATATGTATTTTTTTCAATATATTTGTTAGATGTGAGCATAATACAAAACTGAAAAATGAAAAATAAATATGATAAGTATGTATAAATTAATCCCTTTCTTCCATATCTTCCCAAAACAGAATGAATTCATGGTTCATTTATATTGGATACATTAATACTTGAAGAGCGAGATATGGCACATCACACAGTCTTTCTTAACCATGGTTTCTTCGATGATTAAATTAATTATGTAATTTAGATTCCTATGTTTTATCTCATAGTTTTCCATTTTATATATATCTTATATTTCTATTACAATTGGATGATGGGAAAATAAAAAAATGTAATTAGACTTCATCAATATTTTCCTTTGAGAAGGAGAGAGGCCTTGCATAGCCAAGATTTTCCATCTTGGTTGAATTAAAATATATGGCCATTACATTAATTAACCTAAAATATAAATATCTATTTAATTGTAGTATTCATATTTATTTTAGGTATTGTGATTACCATATGAATTTTTTTCTCAAGAATTAAAAGTGTTGGATTTTGGTGACAATTCTACGGGTCATGAATGCAAATATTTAATAATCAGTGGGTATAAAGTATTTACAATTGATAGAGAATAGAAAATTAGAACACAATATGATAGTGTTATATTAACTACTAAAAAGGACTATTATTCCAATGCATCAGTTAGTCATCTATAACATAAATATGTGTATTTTTATGGACTTGTGGAAAACAATTATTATTAGATTACTATTTTCAAGGTCAATTCACTATGATGAAATATAAATGGTTTTATTCAATGAAGAAAATGGTACAAATATTGATGATTTTGGATTTATACATATTTAATTGAGTTGATTCATGACCAACGATGAACCATACTTTTTTGAATTGGAGGAAAAACAGATTTTCTTATATGAAATACCATCTGATACATGATTAATATGTTATTAATGAAGTAATATAATACATATTTTTAATGATACAAGATATTAAATCCAAACCATTTACTCTCCCATTGGTGTCGAAAAAAATATTTCATTTTATGACTCAAAATTTCCCATTGTGATAGTTTATGTTAAACCTAAAGTAATGGTAGGTAAAATATATAAAGAAACTATACATGTTCATAGTTAATTTATTTTACCTTTACTAGATTTTATCAGGTTGGTATTACTATAATTACTTTAATTTAGTTTTAGTTTAAAATGATATGTATGTTTTAGTATTTTTTGGGTTTGTTTCATTTTATTGGATTTATTTCAATTCAGAAAATCGGGTTAAAATGAGTTTTTAAAAATGTATAACATGGTTTAAAATTATTGTTCATAAAAAATGTTTTGACATTGTTTATGATTTTTTTTACTTCTAAGTTGTATTCATGATTTTTAAAAATAAATTGTAAAATAAGTACATTTCTTTATTATGAAAATTATAATAGATGTTCAATGGAAGCTCTTATTTATTGTAGATCAAGAGAGGTGTGAGCATGGGTTGGATCCTTTTATTCCCTTTGTGAGTATAACAATATTAATATTCTTCTTCTATATTACATATAATTCCATTTTAAAATTATTTATCAAATTTGTTTTAAGGATATTCAGTTACACCATATATGACTCCTTTTCATCCTACCAGCATGGATCTGAGCAAGGATGCTCCTACACCTATGTGGAGCACCCATCTTACACATTCCCACCTTGTACCACCACAAAACATGCCATTTAACACACATTTTAGTCCTCCTATTGATCTTCCAAGGATGTTCCCATGAATGCCTCCACCATCATCTCATTTATCCTCTTAATCCGATACCATGTATACACCAAATGAAGGGATGTTTATAGCTATGCCTCCATCATCATCTCTGTAGCGACTTGGGTTTTTGGCCCTGTCAGACTTTGGAATATTTCTACGAATAATTCCAGAGCTAGGAGCGAAGATGACGTGCGATTCCGAGGCCCGGTGTTCCCGGAATTTATTTTATAAAAATATTAAGTATTTTTATACTATGCACGTGGCGGGGGTGTGATATCTCCTAAACGGTAGCTCAGAACTGGAATCTAAGTGCACGGTTGCGTCCGAAACGTGCCGTTTACCCTAGGAGAGGTGTAAACTTTGCGGGCGCGGGCCTGCGGTGAGAAACGCCACCAGGGGCGTTTTTGTAAATAAGTGGCGAAGTTAGTGGGTGAGCGCCGGCTCGAATAACTTCTGAAAAGAGTCTCGGATGGAAAATCTGAGTCCGCCATTGCGTTCAGAATGACGCGTTTACCCTAAGGGTGACCTTACTTTTGTTCGCATCGGGCGTCGGGTCCGAGGCGGGTTTGGCGCCGGCGGGCGACTGATATAAATATCAACCCCCACCTTTATCGTTCCTCTCAGCGTTCTTCGCTGCCGCTCTGCCGAATCGAGCAAACGAAGCGCCCATGAGCTCGGAATTCGACGACGGACATTCCAGGAGCGCGCAACGGAAGCTCGGGAGTGCGAATCTGAGGCAGAACGTCGGCGTTTCACCCGCGAGGTAGGCGGATTTGAGTTTTAACCCCCAATCCCGTTTTTGCTGCGTTTTTTCTGTAAATTGAAGCCGTAGCAGTATAGATCGGGTCCCGAGGGTCGTGTCGACGCCTCCGGATCGGAAAACGGACCACCGGGGTGCCCTCGGCGGTCCGCGGAAGTTCCGCTGGCGCGGCACCGGCGCGGCGGAGCCGCAGAAGCCGGCCGCCCAGCGCGGCGGCGCGCGGCGGAGAGCCGCCGGCCAGGGCGGGCCGACCTCTTTTCTTATACGGGGGTCTTAAAACCCCCGTATCTTGCAAACCAGGAGCCAGATTCGCGCGCCGTTTGAGGCGACGTGACCCTGACGACGAGGCGAACCCTCCGGTGTGGGTTTGAGGGTTTAAAGGTTTGGGATCGTGGCCCGGGAGCTAGAAACGTCGTAAAAAATAATATTATTTTATTATTTTACGACTTCGGGCCGTTGTAACTTCTACCCAGAGCGTTCGATTGACGTGCCGTCAGTGGCGTTGAGACCCTGATGGTACGACAGACTTTTTGAGATGGTTTTCGGGTGTTGGGACTGAGAATGGGGTGCAGGCCCCACGAGGCTGGGTTTTGGCGTTTGCGGAGAAACACAACTTTTGCACCAGGAGCCCGATTTTGGTGGATAAATAGTCGATCCTGTGTGTTTTTCTGAGAGGATCGCAGTGGTGTGATCCGTTCGATGAGTTTCGGAATCCAGGCGTGGGCCCCACCCGAGCCGGCCATCGGTGAATACTACCTTTTTCACCAGGTGTCCGTTTTGGACGAGCGAGTAGTCGATTCCGCTTGTTTTTCCGAGGGGATCGCCGTGGTGTGATCCGCTCGATGGGTTTCGGGATTGTTGTGTGGGCCCCACACGAGCTAGCTACAGTGAATAGTGGCTTTTTCACCGGTGCTTCGTTTCGGGCGAGTAAACAGCCTATCCTGCGTGTTTTTCCGCATGGAACGCGATGGTGGCCTCGGTTTTGGCCTAGAAGGTGCGCAATGTGGCGTTGTGGCGGGTCGCTCGGGTTAGCGACGTTTGGACCAGCAGTGGTTGAGGGTTCTCCCTTGGTTCGTTCCTATGAGCTTTCGTGTGATATCAAAACCTTCGTATGGGTTTGTGATCCTCTCGATGGGATGTTTAAACTGTTAGAGTTGTGGTATCCCTCCGGTGGGCCCGGAGCAGATCCTCTAGCATCTTTACCCTAGATCGGGTTCTTGGTATCACTATGACCGCTTATTTCGGGCGGCGATCCCCTATCTAGCAGGTTAACCCCGTAGGGTTTGTGGCATCATCAGGAATATGATCCCCTACACAGTGGGTCGTGCACAGTAGAGTTGTGGCATCGTCGGGTTTACGATCCCCTACTCAGCATGATGTTTATAGTAGGGTTGCGGTATCATTGGTTATACGATCCCCTACTCAGCGCTTGGTGTCGGTAGGGTTGCGATATCGTTGGTTATGCGATCCCGTACTCAGCGCATGGTTTCGGTAGGGTTGCGGCATCATCGGTTCGATCCCCTACATCGCGAGTTATAACAGATAGGGTTCTGGTATCTTCGTGACCATCTTTATATGGACGATGATCCTCTATCTGAGTGTTGAGCTTCTGTCGAGCGCCAGATCGGGTTGTGGTATCCCCCATCGGATCCTGGGTGTGATCCCCTATCTGTGAGTACTACGTATGCCAGATCGGGTCGTGGTATCCCCCAGCAGACCCTGGGAGTGATCCCCTATCTGTGAGCTACGTATACCAGAGTGGGTCTTGGTATCCCATAGCGGACCCTAGCGGCGATCCCCTATTCGAGGAGTTTGATGGTTATGGTGTTTCAGCGATGTTTTCTCAGTGATGTTATCTGACGGGCGTGGTCTCTCAGGTGAGCGTCTGAGATGTTTGTTTGGGGCCTGATGGAGTGTGTCTCTCGGATGAGTGTCATCTGGTATGACAATGTTCATGTGGTGTACTCTCCTGGTTGGGGGCAGTTGCTGGTGATGAGGTCGGTACCTCTTGTGGCTTTGTGGCGTGAGATGAGTATAACTGGATTGTTCAAGGTGTATGTATGGGCATACACCTGAGCTGAGCTGAGCTGACTTGTTGTGTTTAGCCGAGGATGGTCACGAGATGGAGTTTCTCTCTCGTATGGGTTCCCTCTGGCTAGGTTGAGCGGAATGTTTCCTTTCAGTTGCTCCCTTGGGTTTTGGGTTTTTGGGGTGTCTACTGAGTATGTTTATACTCACCCCTGCACGGGCTTTGCTCGCACATGTTTGTGTCTTGTGCAGACCACATGCCTTTTGACGGAGTCCCAGGAGGACCCGGAGCAGGCGGAGCTTAGTGAGCGAGTTGACCGGGGTGTCTACCGGAGCTGTGCCGAGGGATCTTTCCGGCGGGTGTTTGTGGCAGCGTTCCCCTTCTTTAGAGCAGGTTGGATGTGCTTTTGTAGTTTCTTTGGTGGGCCCTGTTTTTCCCTTTGTACTTTTGCTGTTGCACTCTGGTTTGGGATAGATTGTATGCATGCTTTTACTTTTCAGTTTCTATATCTCTGCACTGTTTCATGGAGGTGTTTGTGGGTGCGTGTGTACAGGTACCTTAGGCTAATGTCTCCCATGTGTGTGATAGCCTACTTGGCGCTAGTCACCAGCCCCTGGCCTATTGGAGCCGGGCTTGGGGTGTCGCGGCTCGAGCCCCGTTGGGTCGGGTCGTGACAGAGTGGTATCAAAGGAGGTTCCACCTTTGGGATCTCAGAGCGTAGCTGGTCTAGCTGTGAGTTTGGTTTGTGTTGCATAGCGGTAGTGTTAGGATGTTTCGAGTTCGGCTTTCAGGCCAGGGATTCCAGTGTTGGTGCGGTGGCCGACGTATCCATACACCAGGACTCTGATAACCTGCCTTTCAACTCGGGACATTTGTACACTATGCTCAGGGACATAATGGTACATGCATCATATAGGACTGGGTTTTTTGGTTTTCCTTTTTCTTCTTGAGTCAGCTCTCCAGATATACTTTTTGACTGTGGTGCGTCTTAAATGTTTTTCAGGATGCCTCCACGACGACAGCCAGTGAGGGTTCCGCAGTAGGATTATGCTGCCGACCCGCCCCATATAGAAGCTATGGAGCAGGGCGCAGGTTCTGAGGTTGCACCTCTAGGTGGTCTGCCAATTGAGCCGCCACCTGTCGAGCAGCTAGTTGTGCCGGCAGTACAGGACGAGGTTACGCGCAGGCTGAGTGTGCTGCACGAGTTCCAGAGGCAGCGACCTCTGAGGTTCCGGGGTGATCCAGACCCCCAGGAAGCTAATGACTGGCTTGAGGCAATCACCCGGGTATTCCGCCTAGTGAGGACACCTCCAGATCAGATGGTGGTCCTAGCGGCGAGCCTTCTACATGGTTCTGCTGGGCGATGGTGGAGTTTGGTGACGTAGTCCCATGACGAGGAGACGCTCACGTGGGCAGAGTTTGAGCGGCTCTTCAGGGAGGAGTTCTATCCGGTGACGCTAAGGTCAGTGCGGATCCAGGAGCTTCTGCAACTTCGACAGGAGAGCATGACTATGTCGGAGTACTCAGCGAGGTTTACAGACCTGTCACGCTACTCCCTGGATATGGTTCGAGACTCGTTCTTTAGGGCTTGGACCTTCAAGCAGGGCTTACGCAGGGACATCCGACCAGGTGTGGTTTCCTTGTGCCTTCCCACCTATGCTGGAGTGCTGGAGCGAGCGTTGGTGGTGGAGAGTTTTCTGGCCGAACAGATTCCCCCTGTTAGTGCTGGGAACTCGAGAGCTGAGACTTCGTCGGTCGGATCGTCATCTGGTAGCCGACGACAGACTCAGGGGTCTGGACGTGGCCGACGTTTCAGGAGGCGACCCCAGGATGGAGGATCTGAGCCTCAGGGCTCACAGGGCTCGCAGGCCAGTTTTGGTCAGCCGCAGGAGAGGCGGTGTTACGCTTGCGATGGTCGGGGACATCTTGCTAGAGATTTTCCGACCCGACGTGCTGTTGAGAGGGAGCCGGTCGATGGACCGCCTTGGCAGAGGCAGCGTCTCGAGCAAGGAGGTCCGCAGGGCGGCGGATGTGGCGGCGGAGCTGGTGCAGCAGGAGGAGGTGGTAGGCAGTATCAGTTGCCACCACCCCCACCCCCAGGTGGTCCACGCCAAGCTTAGGGAGCTGGTGGCCGAGGGTGAGGACAACTGCATGCCCTGGAGGCAGTCGACTCAGAGGCACCGCAGAGGGATAGAGGTACGCCTTGTGTCTTTTCTACTTACTGCAGTAGGTTGTCAGACACTGTTTAGCGGTACTCTTTCCTTTTTGTTGCTTGCTCGAGTTTTGTTCAGGGCGTTGGTAAGACCCTGTGTGGGTGTTGTTCGACATGCTTCGAATGTGTGAGGAGGAGGGATCCTTCCCCCACCGAGACACGTTTTTGGTGACGCGATTAAAACCGTGCGGGCGAGTCAGTGCCACCCAAAGCGGATAGTATTGAGGTGTGGTGGATGATTCCCTCTGACTTATGCGTTCGGGCATGAGTGTTGGTTGGTGAGCTCGCTGGTGTGTGAGATCCAGTTGAGAGTCCAGTCGCTTTCCTTGTGCTTAGGGCTTTTCGGGGACGAAAAGTTCTAAGGAGGGGAGGATGTAGCGACTCAGGTTTTTTGCACTGTCAGACTTTGGAATATTTCTACGAATAATTCCAGAGCTAGGCGCGAAGACGGCGTGCGATTCCGAGGCCCGGTGTGCCCAGAATTAATTTTATAAAAATATTAATTATTTTTCTACTATGCACATGGCGGGGGTGTGATATCTCCTAAACGGTAGCTCAAAACTGGAATCTGTGGGCAAGGTTGCGTCCGGAACTTGCTGTTTTCCCTAGGTGAGGTGTAAACTTTGCGGGCGCGGGCCTGCGGTGAGAAATGCCACCAGGGGCGTTTTCGTAAATAAGTGGCGAAGTTAGTGGGCAAGCGTCGGCTCGAATAACTTCTGAATGGAGTCTCGGATGGAAATTCTGAGTCCGTCGTTGCGTTCAGAACGACGCGTTTACCCTAGGGGTGACCTTACTTTTGTTCACATCAGGCGTCGGGTCCGAGGCGGGTTTGGCGCCGGCGGGCGGCTGATATAAATATCAGCGCCCCCCCCCATTATCGTTCCTCTCGGCGTTCTTCGCCGCCGCTCCGCCGAATCGAGAAAACGAAGCACCCACGAGCTCGAAATTCGACGGCGGACGTTCCAGGAGCGCGCAGTGGAAGCTCTGGAGAGCGGATCTAAGGCAGAACGTCGGCGTTTCGCCCGCGAGGTAGGCGGATTTGAGTTTTAACCCACGATCCCGTTTTTGCTGCGTTTTTTCTGTAAATTAAAGCCGTAGCAGTATAGATCGGGTCCCGAGGGTCGTGTGGATGCCTCCGGATCACAAAACGGACCACCGGGGTGCCCCCGGCGGTCCGCGGAAGTTCCGCCGGCGCGCGGCGGAGAGCCGCCGGCCAGGGCGGGCCGGCGGCGGCGGCCGGTCGGGGCCGGTTCGGCCTCTTTTCTTATACGGGGGTCTTAAAACCGCCGTATCTTGCAAATCGGGAGCCGGATTCGCGCGCCGTTTGCGGCGACGTGACCCTGACGATGAGGCGAACCCTCCGGTGTGGGTTCGAGGGTTTAAAGGTTCGGGATCGTGGCCCGGGAGCTATAAACGTCGTAAAAAATAATATTATTTTATTATTTTACGACTTCGGGCCGTTGTAACTTCTACCCGGAGCGTTCGATTGACGTGCCGTCAGTGGCGTTGAGACCCTGATGGTACGACAGACTTTTTGAGATGGTTTCCGGGTGTTGGGACTGAGAACGGGGTGCGGGCCCCACGAGGCCGGGTTTTGGCGTTTGCGGAGAAACACAGCTTTTGCACCAGGAGTCCGATTTTGGCGGATAAATAGTCGATCCTGTGTGTTTTTCCAAGAGGATCGCAGTGGTGCGATCCGTTCGATGAGTTTTAGAATCCAAGCGTGGGCCCCACCCGAGCTGGCCTTCGGTGAATAATACCTTTTTCACCTGGTGTCCGTTTTGGACGAGCGAGTAGTCGATTCCGCTTGTTTTTCCGAGGGGATCGCGGTGGTGTGATCCGCTCGATGGGTTTAGGGATCGTTGTGTGGGCCCTGCACGAGCTAGCTACGGTGAATAGTTCCTTTTTTACCGGTGCTCCGTTTCGGGCGAGTAAACAGCCTATCCTGCGTGTTTTTCCTTGTGGAACGCGATGGTGGCCTCGGTTTTGGCCTAGGAGGTGCGTAGTGTGGAGTTGTGGCGGGTCGCTCGGGTTATCGATGTTTGGACCATCAGTGGTTGAGGGTTCTCCCTTGGTTCGTTCCTACGAGGGTTCGTGTGGTATCACAACCTTCATATGGGTTTGTGATCCTCTCAATGGGATGTTTAAACTGTTAGAGTTGTGGTATCCCTACGGTGGGCCCGGAGCGGATCCTCTAGCATCTTTACCCTAGATCGGGTTCTTGGTATCACTGTGACCGCTTATTTACGGGCGACGATCCCCTATCTAGCAGGTTAACCCCGTAGGGTTTGTGGCATCATTAGGAATATGATCCCCTACGCAGTGGGTCGTGCACAGTAGAGTTGTGGCATCGTCGGGTTTACGATCCCCTACTCAGCATGATGTTTATAGTAGGGTTGCGGTATCGTTGGTTATACGATCCCCTACTCAGCGCTTGGTGTCGGTAGGGTTGCGGTATTGTTGGTTATGCGATCACCTACTCAGTGCGTGGTTTCGGTAGGGTTGCGACATCATCGGTTCGATCCCCTACATCGCGAGTTATACCAGATAGGGTTCCGGTATCGTCGTGACCATCTTTATATGAACAATGATCCTCTATCTGAGTGTTGAGCTTCTGTCGAGCGCCAGATCGGGTTGTGGTATCCCCCAGCGGATCCTGGGTGTGATCCCCTATTTGTGAGTACTACGTATGCCAGATCGGGTCGTGGTATCCCCCAGCGGACCCTGGGAGTGATCCTCTATCTGTGAGCTACGTATACCGGAGTGGGTCTTGGTATCCCCTAGCGGACCCTAGTGGTGATCCCCTATCCGAGGAGTTTGATGGTTATGGTGTTTCAACGATGTTTCCTCAGTGATGTTATCCGACGAGCGTGGTCTCTCGGGTGAGCGTTTGAGATGTTTGTTTGGGGCCCGATGGAGTGTGTCTCTCGAATGAGTGTCATCTGGTTTGACAATGTTCGTGTGGTGTACTCTCCTGGTTGGGGGCAGTTGCTGGTGATGAGGTCGGTACCTCTTGTGGCTTTGTGGCGTGAGATGAGTATATCTGGATTGTTCAAGGTGTATGTATGGACATAAACCTGAGCTGAGCTGAGCTGACTTGTTGTGTTTAGCCGAGGATGGTCACGAGATGGAGTTTCTCTCTCGTCTGGGTTCCCTCTGGCTGGGTTGAGCGGACTGTTGCATTTCAGTTGCTCCCTTGGGTTTTGGGTTTTTGGGGTGCCTACTGAGTATGTTTATAATCACCCCTGCGTGGGCTTTGCCTGCACATGTTTGTGTCTTGTGCAGACCACAAGCCTTTTTACGGAGTCCCAGGATGACCCGGAGCAGGCAGAGCTTAGTGAGCGAGTTGACCAGGGTGTCTACCGGAGCTGTGCCGAGGGATCTTTCCGGCGGGTGTTTGTGGCAGCGTTCCCCTTATTCAGAGCAGGTTAGATGCGCTTTTGTAGTTTCTTTGGTGGGCCCTGTTTTTCCCTTTGTACTTTTGCTGTTTCACTCTGGTTTGAGATAGATTGTATGCATGCTTTTACTTTTCAGTTTCTATATCTCTGCACTGTTTCATGGAGGTGTTTGTGGGTGCGTGTGTACAGGTACCTTAGGCTAATTCCTCCCATGTGTGTGATAGCCTACTCGGCGCTAGTCGCCAGCCCCTGGCCTATTGGAGGTGGGCTTGGGGTGTCGCGGCTCGAGCCCCGTTGGGTCGGGTCATGACAATCTCATTTAGAGTCTCCTTACCATATCTTGTCTACATCACTTGCAGGGATATTCCTTCTCATGCCCCCATTATCAGTTCATTTATCCTCTTCTTTCCATACCATGTCTACACAACCTATAGGGATGGTTCCACTATTACCATTTCCATATATTTTGAAGTATCCCTAACCCTACTACCCATATCTTTTCATGTCTAGGTCACATACAGTTACTTCCATCCATATAGGATTTAATTATGTTTCTCCTTCAACTCCTAAAAAAATGCATGAAGATCACCCAGATCATGCATTGGAATAGACACATCCTTCAGGGGTACTGATCTAGAACATCCCACAGATCCATTAGAGGCTATTGAGTAGTTGACATATTATTTTTTATTATAAACGTGTCAAAATTATATCACTTATTTCATTATTTGTACCATGACTTAGTTATTTTTTTCAATTATTTGTGTTATTACGGTGGATATTCTAGTAGGATATGTGGATTCACCCATATACAGGAATCCTGGAACCAATAGACATAAATAATTGTGGATTTAAACAATTAAAAATAAATTATAGGTTAAAATGATAGGTTGTGTAAATGATTCATGGCCACTTTATTCATGTACCGTGATATCATTCTGATGGAACAGATCTCACAGAGCCATATTGGTATTGAAATCTACCACAAATCATGGGAATATATATGGGTAGTAAACATTTATATATTTATATCTATATTATTTTTGTATTTATTATAATTAACATGTTTGTCGCATAGTATGTTTGACTTTCATGGCAGTGAAGCTGCTAAGGTAGCATGATTGATGGATGTTGGGGAGTTACGGAGATCATACAAACACGATCTATATATTGGTTGGATAAGTAGATGTATATGAAATCTGGTCATCAAGTTCAATGTGAATCACTCACCAAGGCTTCTGATTTTCATTTTTGGATTCTAACATATTATTGAAATATCAATTTAGTAGTGTAAAAACTAGAGACTATAACCCTCTCCAAAATTTATTTTGTTGTGGTAATATTCATTTTCAAAAAAAATTGGTAGTGTTATCCTTGATTTTATTTCAAATTTTAGAACTAAATAATAGATCTTATTTATGCAATGATCATATTGAGAAGCTAAAATTATACAGTGTTAATGGATATCAATTATTTATGAATTTTTAATCAATGTTTATCTTGTGTTTAAATTTATTAATTGTTCATTCCTTTATAAGTTGTTCTATTTTATTTTTATTCAATATTTTAAAAAATATTCCTAATATGTTTATACTAATCATTTTTATTTACAACAAGTTGTATTGGGCATTGAAAGTTGTATTACTCAAGGAAAATTATTTTTCATAAGTAGGAATAAAAAATATGGAAGTGAAGTAAATGAAAAAAAACAAGAAAATATTTTAAGTATTTTTATCTATATTTTAAATATTTATATAAAATTTATAATTAAATATCTTGTTTATATTTTTAATGGTATTCCCTGAAGGCCATCCATGATAATGAAACTGTGAAAATCAACCCAAATGATCATTTGAGTCAGGTATTAGGTGAGGATGGCTTGGGGATATTATGATTTTGAAGAGGGAAACAACATTTCCTCTAGGTATTGGCCCTTATCAGGATCGTCTCCAACCTCTCACACCCCTAAGATGCCAAAAACTCATGCATAATATGTAGATGCAAAAAAATGAATTTATAAGAGTGTGAAAAAGTAAGTTGAACACCGAAAATTTCTTGAAAGATATTATAATTATAATTAAATAACATCCATCAGAGAATTTTAGTACTATTTGTTAAAATATATCATTTATTCACTCTTTAAATGATGTCCCACATAATGCCAATGAGTGTCCTAGTGGCAGTTGAGCTGAGGGCGGTGGTGATGCTTCTGTTGATGATGATTTTATTGATGATGATGGTGTTGCTACTATGGATAATGTTGTTGGTGATGAGTATAAGGATGATGGTGATAAGGATGGGGCTATTGGAGATAGTGGAGATATTAATCTCCTCCATTTTTTAATTAGTAGTAATGAGACATTTTTGACTTGTTTAATGACTTGAATTCAATGTTTGTATGGATATATATACGTTATTTTGTATTTTGAATGTTTTTAAAATTCTAAAATTATTTTATTGAATGATGAATATAAAATATTTTTAATTTATTTGATGTATATGGTTTATTTTATTTGACTTGCAGGTTTTGGATTTGCTAGAAAAAGGTTCTGGTGCTACTTTTTCAAAATCTAAAAATATACCTATTCCCATATTTTGGAGAACAATGGGTATAGGTTATCTGGTGGTATAAGCTATACCCATGGTTTAGAGAACTATGGTATAGATATATAACATGTTTTTTGGTTAAACCGTGGGTATTAAATAATCTATAGGACAAATAACAACATTTTTTATAGAAACAGTTGATATACGTCTATACCCAAGCATCAATTAGCCATAGTTTCTAAAAACATTTGTATAGCATATACCCATGGTTTTAGGATCCATAAGATAAGGACCTAGCCTAAAAATTTTACTTAATCTTTAATTTTAGTCAAGAACATACATCATTAAACATTGAAAATATTTTTTAGTTTATAGTTTTAGAGAATTTGGATACCTTACATAAATAACATACCACCATCAACCAAAAGGATACTATAAAAAACAGTTTCCATTTTTTTCCAAAATATAAAAAATTATAATATAAATCATGATTTCTTTGAAAAAACTCCATATCAAAAATCATGAATCACTTATTTCTCTTAGAAATCCTATATCATATGAAAAACATTTTGAAAACTTGGGATGATTATAAAACTCAGTAAGGGATATAAATAAAGAAAGTGTTAGTCAAGTGATAACATAAAAACCAAAAAACCCATATCATAAAAACTCAAATGCATAGAATAATCATGTTGTTTCCTTGAGACATATTTATCTTATCACTCATACATTCACCCTTTCATATGTAATAACCTATTGGTCATCTTCCATCTTCAAAGAACCCAATGCATTGGAGAGCTATAATGGGGCTCACCCATCATATCTTGAGCTATAATGAGCTCAACCCAGCATATCTTGAGCTATAATGGGTTCAAACCAACATATATTGAGAGTGTTATTAATATATTACACAAACATATTAATGTTTATAACACCTTATATGATCATTTAAAAACATCATTTCACCATTTAATTATTCGTATTTTGTTCCTTCCATTGTTTTTGTGTGTTTTCTTTATATAATTTCAATGATTGGTTCATGATGGATATTCTTGTCGATTGGAAGTGAAAAAACACAATTGGAATGTAAATGAATTTACATATTTCCAGTACCATAAATTATAACATTTATCATTTTTGAATTTTGATATGAGTATGATTTATAATTTAAAAAATTAATGATGTTTGTTTAGATTATTTTACTGGTTCTTTGATAATAACAACCACATTTTGTTTTATAAATTAAAACCATGTGTAAAAAAGAATTCAAAAATAATGGATGAGACATAATATATATATTATAACCTGATTCAATCATAAAAACGGTTTCCTTAGCAGACTTGAAATAATTAATGTAAATTTAAATCACATTGTCCACGATGTCGTTAATTTGACACATCACATACAATGTTTTTATTCATTGAATAAGTGTGAGAGGGGAAGAATAATGATGATGAATTTTAAATGAACATGAGAACATAAAAAATATAAATTATTTATGGATATTTCATACCTCTTGGGTAATAGGAGATGAGGAAATAATAAGAAAAGAAAATAACTCAAAATAAAAAATAGTTGAGAAATCCCTTAAAAAATTCGGCAGCCTAAAGGCTATGTAACATGGTTTTAGAAACCATTAAAAAGAGAGGGGACAGGGGTCACCCATCCAGAAATGAATCATAATATAGAATAGAGAATTAATAAAAAGGAAAATAAGAACATGGTAAAAAAAATTGAATGTTAAACCACATAAAAGAGAACATGAATGGAAAAACGAAAGAAGTTGAGAATTCTTTTACCTTGTATAATAACTCCTAGAACATGAAGGTTGGGACCTTGGGGGATCAAGGAAACATTGGGAGGACTACTATGGAGGTAAAGAGTCCAGATCTTCATTTATGAGGAATTTTGGAATGAATTTAATGAAGGAATGGTTTGGTATTTATAGTAATGGTGAGGGAATATTTTAATAATTCCAAGGGACGCCTCATTAGTGGTATTTGCAAAACCATGGTCATTCCCATTGTATTTGACCATGGTATTAGAAACATGGGGAACCTAAAAAAATATTTTAATATACACAAGTATACCTGATTTATTACATCATTATTACACCATTAATTTTTTCATTAACACACTAAAGCTCAAAGCTGCATTTTTACTATTCACCAAAAAATAATCTGTTTTAGAAAAATACCAAAAATTTACCCAACTATTTTTTGACGTGTAGAATTCAAAAATGGACTCCATTTTTTAAAAATAATTTTATAAATATTATTAATTTAATTTTTAAATAAAATCATACTGAATTAAAAAATTGAAAATTTTAATTCTATAACTACTTTTATATCACATTGAAAAATTAACAAATATGTCATTATCTTAATGCCTTAATAAAATAAAATAATAATAAAATTTACATTCATTAGGGTCATATTAATATTCATATATACTATTCATATTACTATTCATAAGGGTGTGTTACTATTCACCAAAAAACAAGTTGGTTCCATCAGACTTTAAATAAATTACTAAACATAACTACATATGACTATTTTTCAAAATTCAAAATATAGAAGCTACCAAATTATGTTTAAAGGATAGTTATAAATATCTACATAAAAAAAGTTTCATTCATTTCATTTTTTTTAAAACCTTGGGGTGTTAAATTATCCCCACCTTCTAGAGATTGCATCCTCACAATTTTATTTACTCATTAAACCAATGAGGGAAATATTCCCTCAGAGCATTTTTAAATTCCCATGTTGCTTCTTCAACCATGTGGTTTCACTAAAAAACCTTTAACTGGTGGATTACCTTAGTTTGAAACACATGTTCCCTTTGATCAAGGATCTGAACTAGTTTCTCTTCATAAGAAAGGCTCTTTTACAACTAAACTTCTTCTGGAATCAGGACATGTGATGAATCTGGAACATACTTTCTCAACATCGAAACATGAAAAACATTATGTACCTGAGAGAAAATAAGAGGAAAAGATACTCAGTATGCAACCAATCCAACTTTTTCCAGGATTTCAAAATAACCAATGAACCGCGGACTTAGCTTTACTTTCTTACCAAAACACATCACACCTTTCCAAGGAGAGATTTTAAGGAAAACATAGTCGCCTACCTCAAAAGAGAAGTCTTTCCATATATAATCTGTATAAATTTTCCACATAATATGAGATTTCCTCATGTGTTGCTGGATCATCTTCACTTTATTAGACACTTCCTCTACCAATTATTGTCCCATAAACTTCCTTTCCCTGACTTGATCTCAAAAAACAGGAGTTTGACATCGCTTCCCATAAAATGCTTCAAAGGGTGCCAAATTTCTACCAAAATGAAAAATATTATTATAAGAAAACTCTTATTAAGAAATATGATGATCCCAATTTCCTTGGTAGTCCATTAAATAATCTCAAAGCATATCCTCAAAATTCTGAATCGTTTATTTTGGCTACCCATATGATTGAATATGAAAAGCTGTACTGAAATTTAATTTGGTTCCCAATGAATTCTGAAGCCCCTTACAAAAGTTAGAAGTGAAACTAGGATCCCGATCAGATAAAATTGAAAGAGGAACTCCATGTAACCAGACAATCTCTTTGAGGTAAATTTGAGAATTCTAATCCAAATACATTGTATCTCGAATAGAAAGAAAATGTGAAGATTTGGTCTGCCGATCCACAAAAACCCAAATCATATTTTTACCTTGAGAAGTCTTTTTGTAGTCCCACCACAAAGTCCTTGGATATATTCTCCCATTTTAACTTTGTAACTGGAAAAGGATGAAGCATCTCGTTCGCTTATTTCCACTCATCTTTAACCTGATGACAAGTCAAACATCTCATAGTAAATTATGAAATATCGCTTTTCATTCTATCCCATCAGTAATACTCTTGAAGGTCTCTATATATCTTAGTACTTAAAGGATAAACTGAAAATAGAGAACTGTAATCTTGACACAACAAATATTTCTTCAACTATGAATCAAAAGGCACACACAAACTTTTTAAAAATCATAAAACACAATCTTTATCAAGGTTAAATTCTGAAAGCTTACCCATTGTAACCAATTCTACCTTTTTCTATAGCTCATGGTCTTCCTTCTCTACTGGCTTATTTATGTCTAATAATGATGACTGTACTGAAACCTAAGAAAAAATATATTTATTCACTATAAAAACATCTTCTAAGCCAAAATTCATAATATCATTAATCAAGGGACCGTGTTCCAAATGTAACATGGTTAATGATGAATGTTGTTTTAGACTCAAGGCATATTCCACTTTGTTTTATTTTCTTGGATGATAATTGAATGTGAAATAGAAATCTTTTATCAGTTAAATCAATCTTCTCTACCTCAGGTTTAATTTATTTAGATTAAATATATACTTCAGACATTTATGGTTAGTATATATTTGACATTTGGCTCCGTATAAATGCTGCCTCCAAATTTTCAAAGAAAAAACCATAGCTGTCAATTCCAAATAATGTGTGGGATAATTTAACTCATGTGGTTTTAGTTGTATTGAATCGTAAGTAATTACCTAATTATTATGAATTGGAACACAGCCAATTCCCTTCAATGAATCATTACTGTAGATGAAAAACTCATCATTTCAAGAAGGAATGTACAAAATTGGAGAATTCACCAATCTCTTCTACAGTTCTTGTAAACAAACATCAGATTAATCCATCCAAAAAAATTCAACCCCTTTTCATGTTAACTTAGTTAGTGGTCTAGATAAACGTGCAATGTTTTTAACAAACCATTGGTAATAACCTATTAATACAAGAAAACTATGAATCTCTGTAACATTTTTAGGTCTTGGCCATTCATCAACCACTCTTGTTTTCACAGGATCAACTATTATTCCAGCCTTACTTACAATGTACCCAAGAATAGAAATCAGTTACAACCAAAAATCACACTTACTAATTTTTTCATACAGTTTCATTTCTTTTAAGGTTTTCAAAACAACCCTTAGATATTTTTCATGATCCTCTTTACTTTTAGAATATACCAGAATGTAGTCAATAAACACCACCACAAACTTATCAAAAAACTCATGAAATATTCTACTCATAAGGTCCATTAATACAATAGGTGAATTAGTTAACCCAAAATACATAACTAAAAATTTATAATGACCATATCTAGTACGAAATACAGTCTTCAAGATGTCTTCATCCTTTACTTTCAACTAATGGCACCCTGACCTCAGGTCAACCTTTGAAAATTCTGTGTTCCCTAGATCTGATCTAAAAAATCATTGATATGAGGAAAATGATACTTATTTTTAACAGTAATGATATTCTAGGATCTAAAATCTATACAAAGTCTCATTGAACAATATTTTTTTCTTAAAAAACAAGGCAGGCACACCCCATGGTGAAGTGTTGGGTTAGATGCACCCTTTATCTAATAATTCCTGCAACTAATTCTTTTTAATTGTAGAAGTTCCATTTGGTCTATTGGATAAGGAGGTTTATAAATAGGCTTAGCATCAGGAACTAATTCAATAGTAAACTCAACCTCTTTATTAGGAATAAAACCAGGAAAATCATTGGAAAAAAACATCTAGGTATTCATTTATCACTAGTACATCATTAAACTGGATAGTACCCTTCCTTTCAAAAATATGAGGAAGATAACTTTCATTCCCATACTTTATATGTTTCTTAGCTTCTTGATATGTTTTTAATGGTATGGGTTAATTATTGTATACAAACTAAATTTCTTCCTAAAAAACAACTTCTTTTTCTCTACAATCTATCTTTGCATGATAAAAAGAAATCCAGTCCATACCCAAAATAACATAAAACTCTACTAGAGGAAAAAAATCAAGGTTTTTAGGTAAAATAGTTCCACAAACAAGGATAGGTAGATTTATATAATTTTATTTTTCCATAATAATTACTCTAGTTTTTTTACCATGAGATCTGGTTTCATTTCATGAGGTTGAATTCCCAATTTTTCCAAAATTTTCACACAAATAAAGGATTGTGTAAAACCTGAATTAAACGACACATTTGTGAAATCTGAAAAAACAAGAAATATACCTGAGACCACCTCATTTGATTTCTAAACATCTTCTAAAGTGGTTGAAAATGCCAAACCCTTCTGTTTCCTATCATTCTGATTCCCTTCTTGAGTATCTTCAGACAAACATTAGTAAAATGACTCAATTTCTTACAGTTAAAGAATCTCTCTCTCAGATTCTCATTAATTTTCTAATCATTTTCTTTACACTCAAAAGAATTGTTTCCAAATATTCCACATCATTATCATTTTTATATAATTTAAAATACATTCACTAGTATTCCTTTTACCACACTTTTCACAAGAAGGGAAAATCATTTTCTTACCTCCAGACATATTTGATGTGTTCTTCCCCATTATCTACCAACCATACCACTTTTTATTCATTTCATCATGAGGAATATATGTCTTATCAAACTCTTACTCAACTTCTTCCACACAATGAAAAATCCTCTCATAGATTTTAAACTCTCTTGAGACTAAGTCTCTTTGCAAAAAACGGTTTCAAACCAGAGTAAAATCTATTAATTTTACCATCAAAATCCTGAGTAAAATGTGGTACATACCTGGATAGTCTGATAAAATTGGATTAATATGCTACCACATAATCATTAGTTTTCTGGTTTAGTTCCAAGAATTTTTTCTCCATTCCGAGTCGTACAATTTTGGGAAAATATTTTTCAATAAAAAGACACAGAAGATCATCCCATTCCAGAATGTCAATATCATCTCTCTCTCTCTCTCTATCTCTCACATTTTTAACTAGATACCACCATTGATTTGATTCAACATCAAAATGATAAATGTATAGTATTACCTTTTGACGTTCTGAACATCCAATGACTTCAAATATATTTTCTAGAGCATTGATGCATGCTTCAGCTATCACTAGATCTGTAGTTCCACTTAATGTTGGAGGATGTTTCCATATAAAATGCTCTATAAAATAATGTTTCGTTGTCGTTTATCATGTTCCTCTCTATAATAGATACCACCCGCATTTATTTCTTAAGTCAGCTAATCCATTGTTGTTAAAAACTTCTTGATTCGGATTCCCACCATTTTAGGCTGCAGATTCAGACAGAAATCATCCTCTTGGTGCCTTCCTATATCAGCTTCCCTGTTTCTTCTCTAGAAAAAAATTATGTAAAAACATATCATAGATGAAGAAACATGGTAATATTTAAATTCTATAACATGTAAAATTAACATGGAGTAAAAAAATCAGTTATGGTATTCTTTAAATATCATCCTAACCCCTAAAGTTATCTAAACCATCCTCTGATTCCAACTATAAGGAGCCAACCTTAAAATGTTAATTAATATTTAATTATAGTCAAGAATATAAATTATTACACATTGAGCATATTTTTTAGTTTATAGTTTTATAGAATTAAGATACATTACATACATAACATACAACAATCATACAAGAGGAAACTACAAAAAGGAGTTTCCATTTTTTTCAAAATAAAAAACATTAAAACATAAATCATGATTTATTTAAAAATACTCCATACCAAACATCACAAATCCCTTATTTCTCCTACCCATCCTTATATCTTGTGAAATACATTTTTAAAACTTTGGATGAGTATAAAACTCAGTAAGGGATATAAAAAGAGAGAGCATTAGTCAAGTGATAACATAAAAACCAATAAAACACATATCATAAAAAATAAAATTCATAGAATATCCATGTTGTTGCCTTGAGAAATATTTTCCATATCACTATTAAATTCACCCTTACATATGGAATAACATTTTGGTCAAATTCCATCTCCAGAGTACCCAATGCATTGGAGAGCTATAATGGGGATCACCCATCATATTTTGAGCTATAATGGGCGCAATCCGACATATCTTGAGCTATAATGGGCTCAACCCAACATATCTTGAGGTATAATGGGATGAAACCAACATAAATAATGTCTAATGTATATATCATGGTAATAAATTATCTTGAAATTAGGATAAAATACTAATCCCGTATACATATAAAACAAACAATCCTTTTGAAATTTATTAAACAGTGTTTTAAAAGAATTTTTAAAGGAAAGTCCCATAAAATATAAATGAGGTTAGATATAATAGAATGGAATTTATTTGTGTATAAAATATAAATATACGTAGTGAAACATAATTTATACAAATAATCATTACACCAATAATCTTAATTCCACATAATGAATAAGAAGAATGTTAACCCAATGAATGGAAATTGGGTTAAGAATTCTCATACCTCAGGGTTGTCTTACTTTAAACTTGTTTAAACCTTCTATATAATGGAGAAAATAGTGTTATTAATGTCTTACATAAACATATTCATGTTTATAACACCTTATATGATCATTTCATAACATCATTTCACCCTTTAATTATTAGTATTTTGATCCTTTCATTTTTTTGGGTGCTTTCTTTATATAATTTCCATGATTGGTTCATGGTGGATATTCTTGTTGATTGGAAGTGAAACAACATAATTGAAATGTAAATGTATTTAAATATTTATTGTACCATAAATTATACAATTTATCATTTTTTATGTTGTATATGAGGATGATTCATAATTGAAAACATTAATGATGTTTGTTTAGATCATTTTAGTGGTTCTTTGATAATAACGACCTCATTTTGTTTTATAAATTAAAACCACATGTACAAAAAAATTACAGAACTATGGATGAGAAATAATACATATACTATAACCTAGTTCAACCATAAAAATGGTTTCATGACCAGACATGAAAGAAATAATGTAAATTGAAATCACATCATCCACGATGTCGGTAATTCGACACATCAAAGAAAATGTTTTTATTCCATGAATATGTGGGAGAGAATAAGAAGAATGATGATGAATTTTCCATGAACAAGAGAAAATACATAATATAAATTATTTCTTGAAATTTCATTCCTCTTTGGTAAGAGGATATTAGGAAATAATAAGAAAATAATAGAACTCAAAATAAAATAATAGTGGAGAAATCCCTTACAAAAAATTTGGAAGCCTAATGGATATGAAACGTGGTTTTAGAAAACATTAAAAAGAGAGGGGGAAAGGGTAAACTATTAGGAAATTAATAATAATACAGAATAGAAAAATAATAAAAAGTAAATGAAGAACATTATATGGAAACTTTAAAGTTATACTACATAAAAGGGAACTTGAATTGAAAAAACAAAGAAGTTGATAATTCTATTACCATGTAGTGTAACTGCTAGAAAATGATGGTTGGGACCTTGGGGGCTTGATAAAACCTTGTGAGGAATACTATGGAGGTAAGGAGTCTAAATATTCATTTATGAGAAATTTTGAAATGAATTGAATGATGGAATGAGTTTTTATTTATAGAAAAAGTGAGGTAATATTTTAAAAATTTCTAAGGGACACCTCATTAGTGGTATTTGAAAAACCATAATGCTTGCCCATGGTATTTGACCTTGGTATTAGCCACATGGGAAACCTAACAAGTTATTATACTGTACATAAGTCGAACAGATTTATTACATCAATATAACACCATTACTGATGTCATTAACACAATGAAACTCAAAACTGAATTTTTTCTATTAAAAAAAATGAACTCTTTCAGAAAAAACATGAAAATTAACCCTAACCACTTTTAGACTTTTAGAATTCAAAAAATAACTCCATTTTTTAAAAATAATTTTCTAAATATTATTAATTTAGTTTTTATATAAAATTATACTTAATTCAAAAATTAACAATTTTAAATCTATAACTTATTTTATATCACATTGAAAAATAAACCAAGATGTCATTATCTTAAAGACTTAAGAAAATAATATAATAATACAATTTACTTTTCATTAGGTTCATATTAATATTCATATTACCATTCATAAGGGTGTGTTACTATTCACCAAAAAACAAGTTGGTTCCATCAGACTCTAAATAACATACTAAACACAATTCTAGATTACTATTTTTTGAAATTAAAAATATAGAAGATCCAAAATTATGTTTAAAGTATATTTATAAATATACACTTAAAACAATGTTTTAGGCATTTCATTTATTTTTTTAAAACCTTTTGGAGTTACACATACCCATAGATTAAAAATAGTTTGTATAAACTCATTTTCTAGTATTGTGGATTCCAATGATTTGATCCTAACATTACCATTGATTTATCATCATGCATAACTATTAATCCAAGGATAACATTTGGAAAATATAGTATATTTAGTCATGAAAAAATGTTACAATATATTTCATTTTAGTAAATTTATTAGCATGGCTAAACTCAATACAATTTCAATTAATTTACATTTTAAAAATTTCACTTTATCTTAAATTAATAATGGTTACACTTGTAGTCCATTATTAAGTCTAAGAATTACCTTGGTCATATTTTGGATATATAATAATAAATTTCAATATATACTCTCATCAAGGGGTTTCCAAAATCCAAATATAAAGTTACCAAGGGATGGTTCATAGTATCCAAGTGAGTCTAGACTAAATTTTGGGACCTGGTTTGTTCAATTTATGTTCTAGGTCCAAATAATTGAACAATTTAATAATGGAATACATGAAACATAATATTAAAATGAAAAAAAATCCTGATGGATTTCTTAAATACCACCTACCATAGGATGAAGGAGCTCTACCCATCATTTAACAACCCTTGATGCGATCAAAATTGACAGAAATGGAAACACTAGAATACAAACTGTTAAAGTGGGTCAAAATATTCCTAAATGATGAAAAAACATTAGTAAATCATTCAAAATAAAAATTACAAAGCCCTATTCTTAGTCATACCATAGGGATTCATTGGACTTATAAGAAATATGAATCATGCATGAAATGAAGGAGATATTACAAAATTTAATTACAATGAGAGGGAAGGATATAGAGGAGATGTTGTATATATAAGAAGAAAAAAATTCAAGATATTACTAAGGAATGAATAGATAAAAATTTAATTTTCCCATTAATTTCACTTGGATCATGGTTTGGCCATGTAGTTTTCTAAATCATGTGCCAACCATGTGAATGACGGTGTCTGGAAATTAAATACCATACACAATTAGGCCCACTATTAGAAAAATAATGCACAACCGATATGAAATTTATCCACAACAAATTTATTGATTTATCAAAGTTTTGAGGCCCCCTCGGACAGTTTATTGATTCATACTCTTCTGCTTTCGAACAATAATGTTTGGGGTGCATAGTAAGAACAAACCATCCATAAATCAGGTGTTGTTTTCTTCTTCCCCAAAACTGTAAATTCCAATTATCAAACCCACCAAATTTTCCAAGGGTCACTCAAATAACCAAAATCACAACGAAAACACATCCAAAATGAAAAAAATATGAGCTTATGTTGAAAATTATCAATATCAAACCTCTTAGATAATCTGGGATCTTACATTCTCCCCACCATATAATAGCTCATCCTTGATCCACACCATCAAATTTCACTGGCATACCTGGTGAAAAATCATAGCCACAAGACACATAGAACTCATCCTCAGTCAAACGATTCCTATTTCACAAATATGTATAACCATAACAAATATACATGAGGAAAAAAATTCTATGGTGTGTCTTCTCACTATAATCCACAACATAATCCAGATTCCCCTCAAAGGATTTGTTAAACACATGATAAATATAATCAACATCATGATCATAAGTTGGAATAAGAATTAAATTTAAATTATGAGATACATGAAACATATAATGTAAGGTACTGAACCACTATGTAAGGACCATTCAGGATTCCACTAGTTAGAGTCTTTCCATTATCTCAAACTGCCTCATGTACCTAGGTACGAGTTCCCCATGCCAACACAAGTAATTGTCCCCAAATCTATGTGGAAGATGTAAAAATAATTGGTCAACAATGTCAAAATTGATAGGGTAATAATATTTATTATAATGATGAGAACTTTTATAATGGAAACACCCATTTTGAATGAATAAATTCATTATTAAATAATTTTTTCGTAGAAAACACATGAAAAAATTAGTTATTTTGGGTAGTTCTATTTTTTCTCCAATTTAAATTACTTTTATGCACCATAAAAATTTAATATATATCCATTTTAAAGTAAAAATTAATATTTTTATATTATGTGTTAGGATAAAGTCCAATTTAATGAGATGGAAAAAGCGATGGTATCGACCAGTAGGATCATTCCCTATAAAGGCAATTTACCAGAAATTCCAAGGGAGATGTCATCATTTAGATTTTCCATTTACAAACCCCAATATGTGATTCAAATAAAAATAGAGTGAAACCATTTACTCGATAATGTCAAGAACATCAAGAACATGTCCCAAATTAGGTTCTCAAAACCACCCCTAAAAAATATCAACACTCCACAACATACCCTTAGGGCCTTATTTGTTGTAATAGAGGGCTCTATATCTACACACTAGAATTATGAATTTGTATATTTATTCTCTCAATAAAATAATGATTATATTTATTCTATTTTTATTACTTTCTAAATTATTAAATAATGAGTTTGATAAAAATTGGACATTGATACGATGAAACACAAAGTGTATTTTTGGGAAATATATAACATTAATATGGACACACATTTAAAATAATTAAGGAATTTTTTAAATAAATGATATTAAAAAAATTATTATAATGAAAAAATATTTATGAAATATAAATGATAATATAATTTTATGAACACAATTGTAATTTTTGTATGGGTTAGAAAACTATTATCGACAATTTTTTTTTTCATTTTCTGGATAGTTTCATTTTAAAAGTATAAATCCAAACATTTAGATAATTGTTTTGATAAAATAAGTATTATATTTGAAATCAACAAGTTTAAATTGTCTAACAGATAATTTTATAGAAACTTTTGAGACATTCATATTCTTGGGGAAAATTTTAATATGGTATAAATATAAATAATGTATTATGACATCCCAAAATCCCAAAATTGAGTAATAAATAATATAAATTTTAGAAAATACCAAAAGTATGGTTCCAATTTAAAATAATTTGTTTTTTATTTAATTTTGCTAAATTTATAAACCATTGATGAATCCTCAAAAAAATATACTATATTTTTAGGTATTAAAATCAATTCTTTATAAACGTGGCTCACATCCACATAACCAAGGGTATTATATTAATGATTTGGGTTATTGAACATATAAACTAACTAATTTTACCGCTATTTGGTAGAAAACAAGGGAAAAACCATGGGATGGTCTATGTTTTGAATTAATTTATTATATATAGTCCAAAAACAAGGTATAAAAAATAAGAAAGAATTCTCCTCTCATTTTCAATATAATCCCACAAAACCTCTCTTTCCACTTCACTAAAACCCCTTATATCACCAATTTAATCTTCCATTACCCATCTAGAGCCCTCAAAATGTTTCCCCAATCACTGTAGATGCTCTAATCAATCTTTTATAAGAACCCTCCCAAGGTAATGGATCGTCTTCTTCTCCAAAATATTCAAGAAAAATCTTTATATTATTCCTTTTGATTTCCAATTTTTCAAGTTGTGATATTTTTTAAACAACAATATTTATATATCTATTGTTACCATGTTTTTTGATACCAATTTTACTCCCATTATTGCCTTACATAAACCATTATATACACATGTTATCATGCAAAAATTATCATATTCTTTTTTGTGACAAACATTTTGGGTAGTAAATTCCCATACCCATTTTCAAGCTATGGTATTTGACTAGTTGTACCTACCCTTAATTGATTTGGTATTTCCATTCATATAACCAATACTACATAATCACGTGGTTTAATGTGATGAAATAAATCTTTATGTTATACAATCCATGTGGCACACTTATCCACGTACATGATATGAAAGTGATGGGTGGGCCCAAAATTTCATGTCCAACCAATTCATAGGGAAATGTTTTTATCTCATGATATTCCATTTCGACTTAAAGGGAGGTTATATTAATAAAATTATGTTATGGTTTCCTGTCTATTATCCCGGACCTATGTTTATGATATCATGTTTCATAATTTATTTATATGGATTTATAACTCACCTTTTTCTTATGTGTGTAAATAGATCATCCTGTACACTTTTAAAAGGTAATTTTAATTTAATGGTAAGTTTTGGAGAATTATTTTATATATTTGTTTTTTTGTTTCATTTTGTTATGTTATGTACCTAATTACCCTAATAAAATATACCTCATGATATTTTGTAGTTTAATTAAGCGAGTCTTTATGTAATAAATCTTAAAATAAATTGTTATGAAGACTAGGATGGTCATAGTTGGCACTAAATGAATGTCTAGTTATTATTTGGGATTGGAATTAGAAAAATCTAGTGAAAGTATTAGATATAATAGCAAACATAGAAAAACATCATTATATTTATGTAAATTAGAGTTAATGGATTCCAGTAAAATACATCTTTATTTTTATGATACATGTGGATGTTTCTATGGAACAGTTGTACTTAGGGGTGACAATGTCAAAATATGTGCATTTAGAAGGACTCTATCATCAATTTTTTCAAGAAAATGATCTTTTCTTTACAACTTATTTTCTATGCCTTGGTGATATAATTTAGAAAAAATAAAATATATTTAAATACCATTATGAAGGTAAGAATATTCTCATTGTATTTCATATTAGGAAATAGATTATGGATTAAATATGTTGAAACCTAGAATTTCATTAGTTATGAAATATATTCCATTTATTATTCACAACATAACTTTTTATAGTTTCCATTTATGTGGTAAATAGTTTAAACAAACTCCTCCCAATATTTTTATTAATTTTTTAGTAAACCGATTGGAATTGCAGAAATTGATTCAACAACAAATGTTATGGGAAACATGATGACTTCCAAAATGAGATGCCTAACCAGATGGGAGTAGGAATCAAAAACTTCATAAAAATACATTAACTCTTAACTCAATCATTGAACAGAAACATGAATTAGAAGAAACACATGAATCCCCATAGGAATTATCATGTTACAATTGACACCCTTATATTTTTTAGGTCTCTTTCCTTAGATTAACCCTTTAATCAATCAAAAAACAGATCAAATCCATTTAAATAATCTTATACACCCTTCAATGATCTAAGAATGGATGTGTCATTCTGGTGGTTTATCATATGAAAGGTGGGTTGATCAATGGTGGATGTTAGTAAAAAATATGAACACTGAGGTGGATATTTAAGCGATGAAGGGGAAGGAAATCAATAATTTTTTTAAAATAAAATTTTCCCCATACTATCTGAATTAAAATAGGGATGAATTTATCTAGCTTTAACAAAAAGTATAAAAATAAATTAGGGTCTATAAAATGAGTATCAAAATACTTTTTGGATACACCTCTATTTTTTGTCTCAACTGATGGTAATGTTTTTGTATCATAAGTGGGATAAAACCACATATTTTAAAGTGTTTGGAAATTAGAGACCTTTATAGCTATGAAGAAATTGTGAGATACTACCTCAAATTCAAAATAGTGATCAGTGAATGTTAATATTCTTAGAGTTATAGAGATAATATGTGAAGAAATGATTTTATTTATAATAGAGTGATAAAAAATTCTCATTGGTGAAATAAAGTTCAACATGCCACTTGTTAAATTTTTGGGTAGAAGAATCCTGGAAATTTCTTAAAGGGACAAAGAAATTAATTAGGTAATGTATAGAAGGGTACCTAGACAGTGATTGATTATGTGAGAAACCCACAAATGTGTTAGAAGAAAGTAAATTACTATTCAAAACTCATCTTATTGTCCAATGATTCTAATGAATGGAATAATGACTCTATGCGAATCAATACACTAACACAATGGTTGTTGACACCAATTGATGAAAAACGCCTAAATTTCCTTGGGAAAAGGATGATATTATGCCATCAAAACTAATTATGTGTATCCTAAAAATTATTTGGTTAATGGTATACAAGTTATTCATTCAAGGATAGAAAAAATACTATATTATTCTTTATGTATGAATTATTTTGGATCGGATAAGTTTAGTAGAACTATTCAAATATGACCTCAAAAGAGGGAAGTCATGTTATTGTTTGAAGTTGATAAATGGGTAAATTATTGCAAACTAATAATATAACCCATGCCTTATCAAAAATTATGGGCTTAATTTCCATGAAAATAGTTTCACACTCCCTACTATAGAATTTTATGATATCCACGGTGTGGATTGTATTTCATTATATAGATCCAAAATAAATTTCCACATAAAGTAAATTACCTCAATATCACAATTCATCATCTAATTATATAAAATTTCAATGAGGTAAATGAATCTTCTACAGTATAATCATCTAAAGTATGGATATAATTTATCTTATAGAGAGGATATCATTATCGAATGACTGATACTAAGAATGAATCCATCATTGAAGACATGAATATTGTGAGGGAATACTCTGAGGTGAATCCAAAAGAATTGAATAGACTTCCTCCTAGCCCTGCAGTTGAGTTATATATTGATATTATACCCAAAGTATTGATAATATATAAGACTCCTAAAATAATGTAAACTATTAAACATGACGAGATAATGAAGAAACTTCATGATATTATAGACACAAATTTTATATCCCAAGTGCATCACTATAGGATGCAACAATCATATTCTTCAAGAAGAAGGATTGTTCAATGTTTCTCAGGATTTATTATCATGGTCTCAAAAAAATAAAGATAAAGAACAAGTAACCACTTTCATGGATTGATGAATTTTTTGATCAGTATCATGGACCCAATTACTTCATTAATGTGGATATTTTTCTCGGATGTTATTAAGTAATGTTATAGAAGGAGGATATCCCTGAGACTATATTCCATATAATGTATGGTCACAATGATTTCATAGAGATTCCATTTGTACTCCCTAATGCACCATAAATATTCATGGACATGATGAATTGAGTCTTTGGTGATTATATTGAAAAAATTATTAGTTTTTATTAACAATATTATTTTCTAATCCAAATGCAAGGATGGACATGATGTGAATTTGAATGATGTACTAAAGATCTTATAAAAGGAAATTTTATATGTGATGTAATTATATAAGAGTTCTTGATTATGAATGTAACATTCTTGGGGAATGTTATCCATAAAAATGGATATTTTTGAATCCTTTAAAAATTGAGGTAAGTGAAGGATGGACCAAACTAATATCTGTAATTGAAATATATAGTTTCTGAGCATTATCTATGTAATATCATTGATTTTTAATGAATATATCATTGTAGTAAATATCATTAACTTTGATAAACATGGATTGGATTCAGGATCCTATTTACTAATAAATGAATTTAAATATTTAATTATTATACGAAGATGTTAATCACTAAACCTATTCTCATAATAAAAACTAGCGGGGAGGAATTTCTAATCTAAATATATGTATCCAAAATAATATTATCTTTTTCACTCATTTTGGATAACAAAGTGATACCCCATGCCTCACTCTAACTAAATATCCATTAGTATTTTAATGAAATGGAAGATCTATAATTGGCTATAATAATATCTTAATTGATGATTTTAGGACATTGTCTCTATATAGAAAAATTTCACATACATATATATCATAAAATCTTCAATTATATATTTCTTTAATATAATATTAATATTCTCTAATGGAGGTTTATGTACCTAATAATCTATTGTGATTATTCAATCCATTACCATCTTTCAAAAGAAAACAATTGGCATATTCTCTAAGAATAAAGGGTCCCAAAATCCTATATATGATGAGGATTTCAATTGATAAAATATTATTTGATATTAAAATGATATTCATGTGAATAACAAAATGATATTCAACTTAAATTTCTAACTTAACTGCCCCTCCATCCATTTTTGAGATGAAAATTATGCCTATAAATATAAAGATCTGGTATAAAAATGGTGGAAAATATTATGGTGTGTTACATTGATAATGATGGAGTCATATGGTTTGAAACCCATATATGCATCCCACCATAATTAGGGATTTTATTTTAGAGTTCCCCTTGATCACTAATGGAAAAAATGGTATTTGGGTAGTAGTTATTCTTATTACCAAGTAAGCACATTTCATTAATATTTTGGAATATATAGTGACCAATACATTTATACATTGATATAACTTATTGATAGTTGAATGTTCATTATATAACATTTATATATACACCAGAATTATTTAGGAACATTGTTTTTGAAAATGTGGAAACATAAAAAATGGGTTCGTCAAATATCTACATCATCTCCCAATTATTTCTTCATAAGTAGAATCATTCTTAGAAATATCACACAAAATACCGTTCATCATAACCTGGAGAAAGGAAACTTATGAAAGGGTGGTCTCAGATTCCCTGTAAGGGTAAATGAGGGAGATTCCAATGATCAAATAATCAAAACATTAGAATAGGGGTAAAAGAACCTGAAAAAAGAACATTTTAAAACAATACCATGCATATAAAATATCATTATACTATGTCATGAAATAAATCAAGGTAATTCATAAGACATGAATCATAATAGAATCAAGTAATATGAACAATGAAATATAAACATATACATAATGCGATGATTTTTTGTATACACATAAGTATATAGAATAATATCTATAGTATTCATGGATCATATCTATGTCTATAATAGTGGAATGTGTTCAATCCCCAAACCATCATAGTAATCAAGGTTCCATCACAAGACTATCATAGTGGACATAATATCTTTTCTAACTGGTTTTAATCCCTATTCTAGCCTTTTTATCTCACGATATTTCAATCATTACCCAATGAATTGGATGGAATATAGGTCACACCCATAAAATAATTAAAATAATACAAATGTGTGCCACAAGATAATATAGAATTCATTATATCATATCCACAAAAAAGAAATGGGTATTATACGAATTTATTCATTGCATAACCTAAGAAAATGAAATGGTTTTGATAAATATTTCATCATTACATTATATCATACCCATAGAAAATAAATGGGTTTTAAAAGTGTCTTGTCGTCATAAACATATACCACCAAGATAATAAAAAAGGATGGTATAATTGGACAATATCCTAGTAATGCATATGTGAAATTAAGGGTAATTATCTTTGATAAATGAAAACACTATAAATAGTCCATTAAAACATTATTAAGAAAATAAAATTTTTAATTTTAAAATAAATTATTGAAAGAAACTACAAAATTTAAATTGAATTTATTTTTTATTGAAAATAACTACCTATATTTTTAAATTAATATTTATGAAAAAAATTATTCATGAAAGTGGGAAAATATTCAAATGTTTTATAACATAAAAACATTCATTCAATATTTTTTAGAAAATTCATAAAGTTACTAGTTTTGAAAATTATAAGAATATTACTTTCAAATAATTTTTAAAAAACTCAAGCATGGTTAAAATATGGATTTAAACCATCATATATAAATAGTAAAAACATTCATTAAATGATTATCAAAAAACAATGATATAGAATAGAAAAAATTTGATAAATGAGTGAACTGAAGTTGATTTTTCCTAAAACATATTTCTAATCTCTTAAGTACCTAATGTGAGCTAAATTATATAAAAATAATAATTTAATGAAATAACCATTAGTTAAGAAAATTCATGATTTTCTTTATAGATAGATCAAAATATTTCATCATTGGAATAATAATATTAAACAACACCAATAAATATTGATATTCTAATATAAAACACATTCTTAGACTTAACATTACATAAAAAGCACTATAAAATTTTGTAAAATAAATTAAAAAATTTATACATCAATACTAAAGTAATTTTAATAATTTTAATATATATTATCAATTCATATCATTTTTACACTACCATTTGTCCATTGTTCCTTTTTAAAATCTCTATTTCTTTGGGTTAACTATTTTTTTCATAAGTAATCCATCTTAATAATTTTGGTTCTAATAAATTTATCTTTGTTAAATTATATTCATAATATTAATCATGATATAAATATTATATATATTCATTGTGTTCATATTTATATTCATCCATTAAAGTAATATATTAAAAAATGAATTACGCCATTTAAGGATATAATAGACTGTATGTATGGATAACATTGCCTATATTTTTTGATGGATGAAGTGAAAGAATGAAAAATGTTAATTTAATATTCTCAGATCATTATAATATCATAAATATCATATTTATGAAAAAATCCTTCTTCATTAAAATATTGGTAAAATATAAATAAAAAATTATTCATTTGACTTCAAGGTGGTGGTAATCCACACATATATATCGCAGTCATTATCATTTTCCAAAGGATTGGATGGTAAGTAATTAAATTTTATAATATAATTAGTGAATTATAACTATGTCATAAATACCATATATAAACATTAAACCCATCATAATACCCAACAATAAAATAAGTTAATGAAAAATGAATGTTATCTCTATGTGTAAATGATAATTCATTCATACACAAAAGTGACACATTCACATCTCATTTGATGGGAGAGACGGTGTGTAATGGTGTTTTCAAAATCAAATAACATTTATGAATATTGTCAATAAATAAGTTATTTTTTTTATAATACATAACATATATTTAGTGAAGGTGAATAACTATTGAAAAAAAGTTATTGTTTATGGTAATTACCCATTATTTCTAATGATACATTTTGATATTCTCTAAAGGGATCTATGGTTCTCCTTTTAAGAAGACTAAAAACACTAGAATGTGGATAGGGATGTTTAAAATATAATTTTTCTTTTTTTAATCAATAATTCTCGATGTAGTTTAAATAAATAATGGAAGAGGTTCTAATTTATAATTAAGGTGAGGGTAAAAATTGAAAGTTCTCAAATGATTAATTTATAATAAATTATTTATCAAGAAAAATGCATCCTAATGGATAGTAAATTTATTTTACGATGTGAAATAGTTTTAATCCCATTAAAAAATATAATCTTGAAATATTTTGGTGTTATTTTAAAACTTAAAATTTTGATTACCCCTTTGTTAACAATTTTTTATTTTAACTACAATATCAAAATTTTCAATATTAAAGGGTTTTACTTTTGTAGTTAATAGTTGGATATTGGAGCATAAATTGAAAAATTATGATCTTTTATAGCATTCCATAATCATATTTTTTATTTAAACATTTTAATTATTTTAAAATAATTTAATGAAAATTATTTTAATAAAATATTATTATTGTAAATTCTTACACTATTCATTTATTTTGACATAAAAGGCATAAGAAAGACATTCGAATTGGAATATAATATTTTAAAAAACAAAAAAATATCATTTTATGTTACAAAATTCATGTAACACTATAAAAAACTTAAATTATTTAACTTTTAGTATTTTCAAATTCATTGATTTTATTTTCACCATTAATTGAATAAATACTATTTTGGTGTTTTGTAAGAATTTTTTCTAATTATGTAACACCTAAAATGTAATAATACATTACTATCATGAATATTATTTAAGTATATGCTAAATTAATTTTTTATTAATTTATAAATGGTTTTTTCTCTATGTGAACATGTATAATATATTTAAAATAAAGAGAGTTATTTTTGTTAACTTTTTTTGATTTATCTAATGTGTAAGTCATTTTCAAGAAAAAGTGACCTGTAAAATTGTAAAAATCAAGGCTATGGAGATAAGGGTCAATTTAAATTTCTCAAATAAGAATTATTAGAAAGAATTATGGCCTTATAACTTATTTTTATTCTATATTAATCTTACTTAACATTTATTGAGGTGATAAATTTTACCATAGTTACTATTCTTGTTGACTACGAATAAAATTGGAAAAATTAAAAAATTGTAAAATACTAATTAAAAATAAGTAATTTATTTTATAAAATTCAATACCTATAAATGGAATATTTTTTAAATTTAATTTATGATCAAAAGGAATTAGAAACTTCTTTTTCGAAAAAAATACATTTTAAGTTGAAATTTAGATTTATTATTATCATATGCCTAGAAACATATTTGATCACTGATTAAAACATTTTATCTAATGAATAATGTATTGATTTTATTAAAAGTTTTCCATAATATGGGTTAAATTATTTTATTGATATAAAATCCAATAAACACATAAATATTATTTTAATGAAAAATGAATGACTTTTATTTTAATTTTTTTTAATTCTAATCAATTGATAGCTAATGAATTTGTTTGTTATAAGATATATTATTTATATTTTGTATTTTACTATTCATACAATCAAATATAATTTTTTTGTGATAATAGATACATAATATTTTAATAATGTTATATGGTTTTCCTATACTCAATGAAATATATAACGCAATATCTCAAAGAAATAAAATTATTTAGAGAGAAATATTTCTTAAAAATATTGGTGTGTCACATTATACCCCTCATAAATTTAATTTCACCTTTAAAATTAATTAATTTGATGAAAAAAGATAAGGATACTTTATCCTCATCAATTCCTCAGGTTACCTTGTAATATCCTTAAAAGCGGGGTTTTACTAAAAATCATTGGCCAGGTGTCTAATATTATTTCCTAGAACATTCTATTTATGATCCACATTCTCTACTAGTTTTTTTCATAAGAAAGATAAATCTATAGTGGTATGAACTCTAAGTTTAGTACATGTGAGGAATCCAGTATATACTTCCTTAGGTGAGATACATCAAACACATCATGAACATGGGAGAGATTCTATGGATGAGCCAATTGAATTAATACAATCAAGAATTCCAAATTGACTATTATAACTAGGTCTTATCTGACCCTTATTTCAAAACATCATCACTCTTTTCTAGAGATATTTTTAGGAACCCCTTTTCTCAAACATAAAACACTATATCTTTTTGATGATTGTCAACATAATTTTTTTAAATCTAAGATTCTCTTATCTGTTATTGAATGGATCTACCCATATCTACCATTTAGTCACATAAATCAGGTCCCAACTAATTTATTTTACTTATATCATTCTATCAGGTTGTATTTTTACACCTCTTTCTATAGAGGGTTTTATAAGGATCCATATGAATTATTGAGTGAAAGCTACTATTGTATAAAAATTCCACTAAAGGAAGGTGTTGATCCTAACCACCTTTGAAAAATATAGAGAAAGATCTAAAAATTCCTTCTAGAGTTTTAATTGTCCTCCAAAATTGACCATAAATATAAGAATAATAAAAAGTAATGAAACATAACTCTGTATCAAGATCCTACCGAAGACTCCTCTTACACTTTGAGGTAACCCTCAGATCCTGATAAGACTCAATTGATAGTGTTACATAATGTAATCTTAAAAATTTAAGAATATATAACACACTAATTTTATAAAGAGGGAAATATTCCATTAAATTTATTAAGTGTTCTATCATCATAATGTAATTAACTAATTTCTATATATTATTATTCCATTTATAATTTTTGGGGAGTCTAATGACAGATTCTATAGCACTGTTTTCGCATTTTTGTTTTGATATGTGTAATGTTTGTAACATCTCCTAAACATTTTGAATCTTAGAATTAATGTTCTTACATACCAAGAAACATAATACTTACTTTATAATATAAAATCACATTACATACCACCAAAAATTCATTTCCAAATCTATATAAATCTTCCAAATGCCCGGATTAATAAATAATGAAGTCCTCTAGGCTTCTTCCATCAAAACCTTTTTCAAATATAGTACTGAAGAAGTGAATACATGATTCTCGAGCCATATTATTCTAGTCTAATCAAGGATGAAATCCTAAACGTTTCTCACATACTATTTTATTTCTATTTCTTCATTTCATTCCTATTTAATCTACATAGGGTTAGATGATTGAATAGTCATTTTAATAATATAAGATTTCTCCCATTCCTTCATGATTTCAGGATCCATCCTTTTTAGTTCCATAAATATTAAGTCCTTTGTGATCCTCATAATAGACAATATAGTATGATCATTTCGACTCAAAACTTCTGAAACCTTGTTCACTTTCCCAGGATGGTAATGTATTGAGCTGTCCTAATTGGTAATCATCTCTAACAAGCTTCTTTAGTACATGTTTAGTTGTTTTTTAGTGAAAATATACGCTAATATTTTTTATCAGAATATTTGTAACACATTTATCAATAGAGATAATTACTCTCTACATTTAATGAAAACATTAATATAGATAACTTCCAATAAAGAGTTGGGTAATTTTTCTTTGGAACTATCAATTATCATGAGTGATATTATATAACCATATCATTCTGTATGAGAAAGAAAATTAATACCTTTTATATATGTATCACAACTATTCAAAAACCCTACTCCACTATAGGGAAATGTTTTTGTTGGTAAATTTACAAATATTCTCTACAATTCCATGAACTTTTTCCCAATTTCAACTTTCTAGAGGAATTTTTTTCCCTTTTGAGTTAATTAGCGAGTGGATTGTGCATTCAAGATAAATTTTACAAAAATACGGAATAATTTCCAACTAAACCAAGAAAAATTCACATCGAAATTACAATGTTTAGTCTGTGCCAATGTAAAATAGCCTTCTAATTTTATGTATCCATAGATATTCCCATTATTGAGATTAAATCAACCAATAATGAAAACTTTTTAAGCCAATATTCGCACTTTTTTAACTTGTCTTATAGTTTCAATTTCCATATGGTCTTTAGTAAATTTATCAAGTGATATTCATGCCCTTCCACTCACATTGAATATATTACAATATAATCAATAAATAATACCAAAAACTATTCAATCTAATATCTAAGGACACTATTCATTAAATTTATGATGATAATGTGAGAATTAGTAAAGCCAAATGGATTTACTATAAATTCATAGTGCCTATAACTTTTATGGAATTTTATTGGTTATATACTCTTTCTTGACCCTCAATTGATGATATCCAAAATAGTGATAAATCTTGTAAAAGTATTGGCCTCTTCACTGTTTGTCAAACAAGTCATCAATAGGGTCAATATGAGAATTTCTCTTTATAGTGATCTTGTTACGTTCTTGATAATCATTTCAGAGTATCAATCATCTATCTCTATTCTTAACAAATAGAATTGGTTCCCCCCATGGTTACATACATAGATGACTTATTCCCATTTCATGATTCTATTGGAGTTTCTTTTAAAATTCTTTAAACTCAATATGTGCCATTCTATATTTATTCATTGAAATAGGTGTATCACTAGGTATGAGTTTTATTGGAAATTATCATTCATTATATAGTGGAATACTAGAAAAATATTATGGAAATAAATCAATAAACTCACACATAATAATAATATCATAAATGTTGAGTTTCTTTCCCACCATTTAAGAAAAATTAACCTTATAAATAGGAATCATGACCCTTTTGATTTCTATAATTTACATCCAATGTTAAAGTTTTTCATCACACTAATATTCTATCAATGGTTAGTTATAAATTTCAAACATAACAACTCCTCCCTGTAATTTTTTGTGCAATTTATGTAAAAAAATAAAATCCATTCCCAAAAATACATCAAATTCAACTAGATGAATTACTACATAATTTCCAAGAAACCCAATCCCTCAAACATCAACTAGAGAAGAATCATAAACTTGGGATATGATCATTTTCCCACTAGGTGTTTTTAATACTAACTCAATGTCTATTCTTAGGTGGTATTGCGATACCCTTATAAAATTCTTTAGATATAAAATATTTGGTAAATATTGAATCAAATAAGACATTATGAGTTTTAGATTGGATCGTAATTGTACCTTTCACAATGTCGTTATGTTAACCCTCATTAGAAATAGTAATCACAAGATATTTCCCTTTATTTATAGGTTCTAACAAATTATGATGATGATCATCATCACCAAACATAATATTGGGGAATTGGATAGGATAATCCTCATACTCCTTACATTTGAAACACTAAAGTGTGGGTGGTGTATTTAATGGATCTTTCTCTCTATTTTCATCAATATCTAATTCCATCCCATCACTTTTTTTCATTCAATTTCACGATGACCTTTCTTTCTACATATAAAACATGTACCGGTTCCCTTAAAAAAATTCCCTTATATTTCCTTTAATACTTCGAGAATAAAAGAAGTATCATCTTCTTCTATCTATGGTTTTTAGAATTTCCTTTTAATTCTTCTTTTATTTTCTAATCAAAATAATGAGATTGATGTGTTACTCCAATCACTATCTCAACCATGATACCATATCGAATGATTTCATTATATCTATAGAAATCCATTGTGGGTAACTCCTTTTGGAGATATGGTTTTATGTAATTTTAGATTTTATGAAACTTAATTTTAGGTTGGATGATAATACCAGAAGTATACCTCACATGTATTGTGAAAGTTTCCTCATAAGTAATATCAAATTCATTATCCTTATATTTTAATTCCATGAATTCATACTCCAATTTCATAAAAAGAATACATGGAACAAACATATTGAAATATAAGAATTTAAATTCATCCCTCCCGTGAAATTAAATTTCTTACTATTCTCTTTTTTTTCATGAAAAGATTCCACCATCGACTTCATCACCTTCCATATGATAAACCACGAGAATAAATTTATCATGTTATAAACACTGATGAATGGAAAATATATTTTAAATGGTATTAATCCATTTATTAATGACTAGTGAATCGATAGAACAACTAAAATAAGGTAGATATTTCCTCTTGAAGGACTCTACAGAGCATTTCTCCCTAGTTTTCTTATTTTTAATTTCACTATTATTTACATAATGAGAAATGTTTGTGAATATAGGTACCTATTTTCTTATTCCTTCTCCAATATAATTGGTTTTCTCTATAGTAAAATAATTTTATTATTTATCACAATCATTATTAATATGATTCCTTCACGTTATAGACATCGACTAAAATGAAAATCATACTATAAAAAATAGTTACCATAGTGTAAGACTATATAATCATGAAAAATCAGTTAGTGAATGTCTAAATTGTTAGAACTTTTTTATATGTAAACCTAGGTTTAACCCGGGTTATTCATGGTCACCACTAAAACAATTGTATTTAGTACTATACCTGTACTTATCATAAAGGTAATTTCTAATTTTTTATTTTCTTGTTTTCTAAATGTTATCTAAAATTTTCATTTATACCAACTACAGTGACCCAAATATTTTATACATGGACATTACATCTTAGAATATAAATATTCATTGCACAACAATTTGATCCATGCCATAATCATTTATGACTACTATCATTAAAAACATGGAAACATAAAAAACTTGTTAAAAAAAATATACACATCATCTCCAACTTATTTATTCACAACTAGAACCCTTCTTAGACATGTCAAATTTAATACATTTCTTCATAAACATAGGAAATGAATCATAAAAAAAGGGTGTGATAAGATGTTTAGTATGGGTAAGAAATGAGATATCAATGATATAATAAATAGAAGATGAGCATAAGGGTATACAAAAATGAACTTAATTTTTAAAAACTATAAACTTCATATCAAAGATCAAAATCACAATTCATAGAAGAAATTTTGGAAATTCATAAAACATAAATCATAACGTAATCAAAGAACATGAACCATGGAATATAAACACAAGAATAAGACATTGATTTATGGAATACACATAATAATATAGAATATTTTCCATATCTATCAAGGATTATTTCTTAAGATATCATGGTGGAATGGGTTGTATTATAAAACCATCATAGTATTCATGGTTCACTCCTGATATAATCATATTAAGGATAGGCTAATACTGAACCTGGTTCACTCACTATTCTAGAACCATTTAGCTCATGAGAAATCAATATTTACCTAATTAATTAGTGGTAAATATATGTCCTACCCATCAGAACCCCCTAATATTAAATTGGATTTATTAATATTTCATCATGGAATAACCCATAGAAATGAAATATTTTTCATATGCGTTTTATTATTTTATATTACCATAAACCATGGAAGAAAAGAAGGTTTCAAAAAAATCATTTCATCATAAAAATAAAACATAAATACATTGAATAAGTATTGTATCATTGGATCATATTAAAATAAATCATAACTGAAATGATGGGTTGTTTTTTATGATGAATATAAACACTATTAAATTTTTATAAAAAAATCTTTTGGAAAAATTACCTTCACATTTTTTAAATAAGTTTTTTTATAAATAGTACATAATTATAATTTAAAACGTTTTATCTTAAAATAAATATATATTCATTTAATGTTATGTTCAAATAAAAAATTATTCATAACAAAGGGGAAATTTTTTCCTATCTTATAATTAAAAAAAATTCCATACCTATTTTTTTCAAAAATTTCACGAATTACCCTGTTTGTAAGATGATAAAAAATATTCCTTTTAAACAGTTTTGTAAAAAATAAAACATGGGAATAGTGAATTTAAAAAATAATTCGATGATCTTAAAATTTATATTTCAAATATTTTTATAAAAAATGGATATAAAAGAAATATATTTATTGATTGAAGAGATGAATGAATTCTATTTTCATTAAAGTCATATTTTTAGTCTATTGAGGATGAAAGGTAAAGATAATGATTATAAAACATGTATTTTCAAGAAGTAAGAATTGGAAAAAACAATATTGAGTTTATTGAGATATATATCATACTATTTCATAATTTTATATATAATAATATACAAATCCCGATAAGTTAAGAGATCATAAAATAAAAGCTTTTCCTCGAGTTAACCCTACATTGAAAGCACTCTATGTTCCTGAATAAATATTTTTAATTTATTATATTTCTATATTACATTTATTTTCATACTTATAATATCTTATCTTATCCATTTAAAATATTTCAACACCCCCTTTTATCAATAAATCTTAACCAAATTGTTATTTATGAGTGTTAATGGTTTTATTTGTCATTATTATTTAATCTAATTTGTTTTAGTACTTATAAATTTATCCCGGTTCAATAAAATATATTTTGAAAATAATTATATAAATAATATTTATATTAATTTTATTCATATTTATATTCATCCTTAAATTATCTAGTTATAAAAATAAACAACACTTTTCATAGAGACCGTAGACTGTACATATTCATGAATGCTATTTTAATTTACAGAAGTTTGGATTGATGGAATGAAAAAGATGAATTAAAATTTATAGGATCATTAAATTATCATAAATATCATATATATAAATAAAATTATTACTTGTTTCTATCCATGTAAATTATAAATGAAAAATGAATCACATTGTTTCGTGGAGGTGGTAGTCCATACATATACATGAACAACATTATCATTTCCCAAAGGATTGAATTGTAAGTTTCTAGATGTGATATTATAATTCAAAAAGAATAATTATGAAATAAATATCATATATAAACATTACACTCAACATAATACCCATCCATAAAATATGGTGATAAAAAATCATTTATATTGCTATGTGGATAGGGCATGTTGTATGTACGCATGAGCGATACATTTACTTCTTGTTTGATTGGAAATTGGGTGTATAATGGTGTGAACATAGTCATACTAAAACTTTATAATATATATAATACTTAAGTTATTATTTTATAATAAATTATAAAAATACAGATATGTTAAAGAATAATATAAAAATGTGACCGGTTAAGACAATTACCTCTTCTTTGAAATGATTCCTTTTGATCTTCTCAAAAAGTATATAGGGTAGAAATTTTGGGAATACCAGAACCCATATAATGTGGATAAATAAGTTGATATGTTAAATAATTTAAGTTTTGTAAAGATATCAGTATTAGTGATGTTTAAATAGGTGAGGTAGGAGGTTCCCATTTAATATTATGCTGGATGGCATTTTAGGATTTCTCCAATGATTAAATTATAAAAAATTCATTCTCAGAAAACATTCCTATAAATGGAAATGGATTCAAAGATATTGTAGGATAGGGTTTTAATAAAATAATCAAGTGTAATTTTGGTATTTTATTTATAATTTTAATCCTTATCATTTTTTATTAACCCTTAGCTAATGAATTTAAATTTTAATGATGAAAACATTTTTTTTCAGTATTAAAGGGTTATATATTAAGTTATATAGTGAAAATTGGCCCATAAATTCAAATTTATTGATATTTTTTTCTATTTAATTTTTTTGGGGTTTTATTTTAGGAAATTTCATTCTTTTTAAGTAATTTAATAAAATATTATTTTAATAAATTTTAATTATATAAGATTTTTACACGATTCATTTAGTTTGACTTAAAATACGTTTAGTAAAAGTTTAAGTTTTAATATAATATTTTAACTAAAAACTAATAAATAATTTTCAACAATAAAATTAATGTAGTAGTCTAAATTAATAAAATTATATCACTTTTAATATCTTCAGAATAAATTATTCTATCTTCCCATTATTTAAATAAATATTGTTTTTGTATTGTGTGAGAATTTAAGGTAACTATATGAAAACTATAAATTAAAAAAATACTATAATTTATATAATTTCATTATATAGAACATTAATTTTAATAAATTTTCATAACTAGATTTTCCCTAGAGTGAAAAAAAAATTTAAAACAAGGAGAGTGAAATTTTGTAACTTTATTTGACATAAGTAAAATATATTTAATTTTCATTTAAAAGTGTATATTAATGTAAAAAAATTTTAGAATAAGGTGATAAGAGTAGAATTACCTTCATATAATTAGGATTGGGATGAAAAATTATATACTTATAAATTATTTTTAGTCTGTATTAACCCAATTTTCCTTCCACCAAGGTGATATTTTTTACCATGGTTACTAATGATATTAATAAAAAATATAAGAGGAATGTTTACCAATTTTGAACCTCTGGATTTGAAATTTGAAATTATTTTAACCAAATCAGAACCTATAAATGAATGAAATTAATTTTAATTTAAGTTCACAGAATAAAATAAAAACATATTTTTAGAAAATTTTATTTTTAAATATAATAGGATGTATTATTATCATATACCTAGAGAAATATTTTTTTAATTTTTAATAAAAATTAATAGGTACATAATATCTAAATTTCATTGAAATAATTTTATAATAGGAATTAAATTTATTTATTGATATAAAATATATTTCCAATATAAAATTTTTTAGAAAAAAACAACAATTTTAATTTCAAATATTTTTTTATAATTCGATTCAATTAATAAATAATAAATTAATTTTATAGACTATAAATTCTTATCGGTGCAGTTATTACAATTCATACCCTCCTATCAAACTGTTATGAAATAATGGATACATATATTTTAATAATGATAAGTGGTTCGTTTAAAATCATTGATGCTTGTAACACAATCTATCAAATATGTCAATTTATTAAAGAGAATTATTTTAAAAAATTATGGTGTTATAAATATCCCTTAACAAAATATCCATTATATGAATACAGTAAGTGGAAATATTTCATGGTGTTCCACTCTATATTGTATTTGATCCTAATTTAAGGATTAACAGGAGCTTCTAGAAAAGCCTCCACCAAACATTTGATATTGAGCTGAGCTTTATAACTACTTATCACCCTTAGATGGATGGTTATTATGATAGAACAATTCATTATCTTAAGGATATTTAGATACCATGTTCAATGGATTTACAAGTATTTTTTTATCAATACCAAAAACTAGTAGAGTTATCATATAACTAAATTTTTCATTCTATCGTCCAAATGGAACATTATAAAGCTCTATATGGGAGGATGAGTCTGACTCCAAAATGTTAGTGTAATGTTGGAGAGAGGAAGATAGTGGGACTTGATCTTATCTAATAGATAATAGAGAAGACTCAAAACCTTCATCATCATATAAAATCTACAAAAATATGAGAGAAAATGAATGTAGATAATCATAAATGTGATCTAGAGTTTGAGATCGGAGATTAAATGTTCCTCCATACATCACTATTGAAAAAAACCATGACATTTGTGAAGAATGAAAATGTTATTACTAGAAACGTTATCCCCTATGTGATCCTTGATCTCATCAGTGTTGTATCCCATCGACTAGAATTCCCACCAGACTTATCTCAACTATATTATTTGTTCCATGTATCCCTCTTAAAGAAGTACACACCATAATACTCACTTCATCCGAAACTAGTGATTTTACCATTGGAAAATGATCGTTTAAACAATTAAAATCCAATAATTATTATAGACCATAGAAACAAAATTCTGAAAAAAAGAATAATGTCATGGTCAAAGTGTTATAATGGAACCACAAGTTTGAGGAAGCAATATAGGAATTGGTAGCAGTGATGAAACAAAAGTAAACTAATAAGTTTTAGTGTATTAAATGAAAATCTCATGTGTGATTTTTTAAAAGAGGGGATGAATGTAATGACCGAAAATTTTATAAATTCAACATCCTTTTGAAATGAATAAATTCATTATTAATAATTATAGTAATTAAAAAAACATACACTAATATAGTTATTTTAGACCATTATTTAGTCCATTCCATTTAAAACACCATTAAGAATCATAACCATTGATAATATAGTCATTTTATATTGACCATTCAGATTAGTTTATTAAGGTTTATGATAAAGTCTGATTGATACATATAAAAGATAGAATGGCCACAACCTATAGTGTCATACCCTATAAATCCCATTTCTCATATCTTCTAAGGGAGATAACATTAATTTTTTTAACCCTTGACCAAGCCAAAGATGGTGATAAATTAATAAATCATGATCCCAAAAAATTATGAGATAATTTCAAGGTCATCAAGATCATGGTGAAAACTGTGTTCATTGATCCATCCCAGGGAAATCAAACCATCACATAACTTACCATTATAGAATTCACTAGTGTAATAATGATCTATGAATTAAGACCCAAAATTTTGGATTTGTATACTTTAATCCAACAAAAAAATTATTAAATATATCCCATATTATTATTATTTTTCTAAATTATTATATAATGAGTTTTATAAAAATTATATTTTGATAAGTTGAAACACAAATTTCCCAAACGTCTTGAAGGCCTTGATGGACCCGAGGACAAAAATGGTGGCATGAAAGGCCAAACAGATGAACAGTTATTGCATCTATTGTGCTGAACAGTACCTACTACAGTACTTCTATAGTAATATGTCAATATGTCTCTGCTCGTATTTTAACTCAGGTCTCTTGGATGCACTTGTCGAGTCATTACCAACTGGGCTCAGGTTCTTGTGCTGAAATAGAAATTGTATTTTTTTTGGGAAATATATAGATTCAATAAAAACATCTTTTATAATGAGTTCATTAATTTTTGAAATAAATTTTATTTTTTAGAAATATTATATTTAAATAATATTTCATAGATATAAAATATAATATAATTTTATTAAGTTATTGTATTATTTATAAGAGCCAAAAATTGTTCATTAAAAAACCCCTTAATTTTCATTAAATATGGATTTTTGATATAAATTAGATTATTCTAAATTTTATAGAATTATTTAGTGAAAATAAATAATCTTTTTAAAATTATAACACCAAAATTATCCAATAATGATGTTTTCATGATTTTTTGAGATAATGCAATTTTATGGTAAAAATTAAATGTGTTATAAATATACAATATGTATTATAATATCATAAAATTACATAAATTTTGTGATAAATAATATTAATATGGTCCATGAAAAAAATATCACCCCTTTAAATAATGTGTTTTATATGTTATTTTTAAAATTTTATAAATGCTTATTGAATCTTTAAAAACCTATATTGTATTTTATAGTTTTAAAATAAATTATTTATTAAAATGAAAACAATTCACATAAAAAAGGGTATACTTTTAATGATTTTCATTCATAGACTTATAAAATAATTAAATCCACCCTTATTTAGTAGAAACCATGGGAAAAAACTATGGTATAGTTTTTGAATTGGATTAATTTATTATATGGTGTCTAAAATCAATGTATATAAATTAAAAAAGGATCCTAATATCTTTTTATAAATAAAACTAAGCAACCTCCCATTACACTTCACTCAAAACCCTTATAAAATTATGTTACTCTTACCTTCCATCTTATGATCCCTTCTATGGTTCCACCATTCTCTTAATAATATCCTTCCATGATTTTAGAAGCACTCTCTCAATATAAGGGGTCTACTCTATCTCCTTTTTGTATTCAAGGACCCTCTATATATAATGTATTTTGATTTCCAGTTGAAAAATTTAGGGTATATTTTTACACATCCAAATTATTTTACATATTATACAAAATTTATTAGAGACTCCACTCAATATCATTCACCCCTTCCATAAATCATCATTTACACCCATTATGATTCCAAAATTCTTCTACGATTTTTCAGGACAAAAATTTCTATAGTCAATAATAATACTCATTTACACTCAATGAAATTCAACTAGTTTTAAATATCCTAATATTATTGTGGATTTAAATTCTTTTAACCCACTCTCTTTAGTAGTGGGGTTAAAAGTGATGAAATACATCATTTTTTTGTATGATCTATGTGGCAAACTTATGCATTTACATTATATAAAAGTGATGCATGGGCCCAAAATTATATACCCCTATAATGAATTTTTTGATTATTTTTGGATTTATATCACATTTATGGTTCACATGAGGTTATATTAAGCACAATATGGTCCCATGTCTTAGTTTTTATCCTTGAATTATGTTTATGATATCATGTTTTATGTAGTTCCCACAGTCCTGTGTTTTATTCATATTATCATCATATATCATGTTTCGATGTTCATGATTATTATTATCACCCATTTTATGACTCATTAATATTACTATTGAATAAAATTTATTACATTAATTGTGTTATGATTTTGTTATCCCATTATTGGGATTTATAGCTCACCCTTTCTTCTGTGCATCCCCATGTTATCCTATGTAGTTTTACAAGATGATAGTAATTTAAGGGAATGTTATAGAGTTTAATTTAATGTATTTATACTTATATTTTTTAATGTTATGTTATATACCTAATTACCCAAATATAGTAGGCCTAATAATCTTGTTGGGTTGTATTAAGTGTATATTTATGCAATAAATAAATATATAACGTGTTTTGAAGGAATTGGGTTTCATACTGATCCTCATAAGACCCCTACCTAATATTATTCATCACCATATCTATATAAATCATCTCAAAATTCTCTACCATCTTCTTTATAAGACTTGACCTACTCCTTACTATCTCACTCATATTTATCCAACATAAGGGTGAAGAAAATGTCTCCTATTTAAATCATCTTAAGGCTCTATCTGAATGGTCCCCTCATAGTTATTATTATTTGATAATTATACCAATAAAAGTTAATTCTTCTAAGATCCAAAAAAACAAGGAAACAAGTTTCCCCCACATCTTATAGGATCTATATATTCCACTATGATTTACCAATAATATATTCGTGGTATTCATTGATTAGAATAACCTACCCGCCTACCTAGATCTTTCTATAACTCATACTATAAAGAAGATATGGAGAACCAATATTAAAAATAACATAATATTTTGTCTTATTAATAACTCATATTCTTTTGAATTGATGTTATTTTAAGGTATAGAGTCTTTAAGAGTTAGGAAATAAACCATACATAAAAAACAATATAATTCAAAGGGGACACTTCTGATCAATATCCATTTTTTATTTAATAAAAAACATATAAAATAAATAATGGTTTATTTTCATGAAAAGTTTCATGAATTTCAAATTAAATTCTTCCTTTCCCATACCCATTATTAAACACTGTGCAAAAATATGTAAAATGAGTGATGAGCATAAAAAAATGAATGGAACCTAAAAATAAAACAACAATTTGTCCATTACAAAACATGAAAACCTATGAAATGTTTTACCATTATCTAAATATTATTCGAGAGTAATGAATAAATCATTTTCACATGCGAAAAATACAATTTTCCTCAAACAATTATTAAAACCCATAGATATAAAATCAATTTTTTTTGGGAAATAGAGAAAATAACAATCATAACCTATTTTAAAAAATATTCATATGATAAATTTATTTAATATAAATTCATAAGATACCACCATTTTTAACTCCCTAGATCTTTCATATTAATACAAGGAATATTCTACAATGCATTAGAGTGTTATCTGGGTGCACCCATCATAAACTCTACATTGACATCACCATGCACTATCTTGGTGTACCCATTATATAATCTGTATTAGGAACACATGTTTCTCTTATAATGATAAAATACAATATCATGAATAAAATATTTTTATGTTTTCACTTATCTCATCATTAAACATTTTAAAAACTCTTTTATACACTTATTAAAATCAATTTTTGATATCAAAATAATATTTTCTTCATAAAAACCATTTTCAATACCAAGATATGGGTTTCTATTCAAAACCCATTTTCAATACCGGAATACCTAGAAAATTTGAAATAGATATTTAGTATGAATAAAAAATGAATTCTTTCAATGTAATCTAAACTTCAAATAATGGTTATTGTTGTAGGGAAAGTCGATGTAACTGTATATGTTAAAATATAACAATCTTTTTTTCATTTGTTATGGAAGTAAAAAAAATCTATAAAAAGACTTTTTCCTGAGAAAAACATAAATGAATACATTAATTTCCTTTTATAAATCTGTCGTGTACATATAATTTAATTCATACAACCATTTCAAAAAAAAAAACATTATCATGGAATAAAATGGGAGGTATAAGTAATACATTAAAATTTTATTTTATTATTTAATGAAAACTTTGAAACCATTTCAATCATAATATAAATAAAATAATAATATTAAAAAACATTATATACCATGAAAATAGAGAAATTAATGATACAAATTATCAAAGGGTCTTTATATACACTTTATGAAAACAATATAGGTGCATGAAATTAGAATAAGCCTGAGGGAAATAATATTGAGATGAAGTCCCTTACATTAAGTTTGATTCATCACTCTCATTATATATATTCCAAAATAATAAAATTACATTAATTATTTAATTTATTAAGAATTATTTTCTTGTTTATTATTCCTTTTATTTCATTTATTAATATTTTATATACAATTACTTAATCTATTATGTTTACATAATTTTTTTGATGACATATGGATTATATATCAATAAATGAATTTGGTAGGATTACATTTGCTTGAAAAGGTAATTATTAAAAAAATAAGTAAAATAGTCATGAAAGAATAATTATTTATATATATATTTTTTAACATAAAATAATTTATTAATGTTTTTTATGAAACATCAACTATGTTATGATAATGGAGATGGTAGGTCATATGAAAGCATGAGTGACATTTCCATTATTTAATGATAATTATAAAAACATTGTATAGATTATATTATCTATCCAGAATGATAATAATTTCAAAACACCACATTATTTATTTAAATATACTTATATTTTTCATTAATTTCCTTTAGTGGTGAAAAATTGTAAAATCACTTCGTAGAGACAGAAGTCCATGTGTACACATGAATGGGGTTGTCATTTTTCAGTGTGAGAAAGATAATTACATATTATATTTCCAAAATAAAAAATATGTTATTAATATCATAATTAGGTTATTAATAGAACATATATTAATTAAAATTATATTCATTACCATCCATGTAAATTATTAGCGCTACAAAAAATCACATCGCTTCTGGAGCCTATAGTCCTTCGTACACTTGACTGACAGTATCGTATCCACCATAGAATAGAATATAAGGAGGAATGCATGATTTCAAAACTTTATAAGTATTATTATATAAAAAACATAATATTTATACATATATATATTATTTAAATCAATTGTTATAATATATAATGTGATAAGATCATTGAATATGAATGACATCGGTTCACAAGTCGGTGGCCTACCGTACACAAGAATGATGCTTTTCTATCCTATTTGATGGAGTTGGAGATTAATTTAGGTTATAACATTAACATAACAACATGAAAGAATATTTTTTATACATTTTTTATTTTTTTAAGAATAATTTAAGAGTATTTTAAAGAGTTAGATGAATAAATGAAATATAGGTTATTGGTTAAGAACTTTACATATTAATTCGGAAAACCACTTTATGTAAGCACCAAATGACTTAATACGATACCTTTCATATCTATCTATGGTCTATATGATGTTGTTATAGAATTTTGGAAAATATTTCTTAGATTATTGGATGAGTAAAATTTAATTGAATGTGTGAAGAGGAGAATATTCAGTATGGTCTTTTATAAGTGAGGTGAGGGGCACAATTATATTATTTAAAAATAAAAAAGTCTACCAACGTTTATCACCTTCCAAAATGATCCAAAATAATTTTTTTTATAAAACTATTAATTATAAGGTATAAATATGTCTATAAAGTATAATTTAGGAATGTTTTATGTCATTTTAAACCTTTTTAGTTTATGATTAAACCTGGAGACAAGAAGAAAAACTCGGTTTTCAAGAAGATTATTTTTCAAGCAACTGAGGATTTTATATTAACTATATGAAAATTAATAATAGTGTTACGAATTTAAAATAATATTTACTTATATATAATCTATATTTTTCATTTAAATAATTACTCATGAGTTGTTTTTAGAGTAATTAAAAATGGGAAAAAAATTTCACTTTAAAACAATTCTCAAAAAAATATTTTTTTAATCCCAAAAATAAACATATTTAAAACTAAAATATAATATTGATTAAAAATTAATTAAGTGGATTAAATTTAAATAAATAATTATTAATTTTTTTAAATAATATTCAAAAAAATGAAAAATAAAATTTACATAAAATATTGGAATGATATATATATTTTTTAATATGTATTTACACTATTTACTAAAAATTAATTATTTTCTGAAAAATCCATAAATTTCACACTAAGTTGTTTTTATATTCTCATTTCAAAATAAAATTATTATTTGAAATTAAAATTCAGTACTTTTGATATTAATCTCTTAAATTGAAAATTAAAATTAATGTTTTCAATTAAAACTATTTCTTTTCATTATTTAAAAAAATTACATAATATTTTTAACATGAATAAAACTATATTAATAAAAATAAATGTTATTTATTATATAATTAAGTATCCTTTTACATGGGTAAAAACTTTTAAATATTGTTTCATCATAATTTTAATTAATTATTAAACAAGTGGGAATATATTTCCCTCATAGCATTTTTCAAATTCTCATGATACCTCTCAAACCATACAGATTTTCCATAAAACTATAACATGATGAATCAACTTATTCTATTAAAATTTATCTCTATGGTCAGAAAAGTAATCATTCATTCCTTGTAAAAATAGTTCACTTTAAACTGAACTACGTTAGGGATTTAATAATGAAATGAATTTGTCACATTTTTTATTAAATTTGAGAGAAAAAAACTTCTTATTCCTAGAATGATCTCATTGGAAAGTCCATTTAGTTTGAAACTAATCCAACATTTTTATTATTTCATATGGTCCAAAAAACCATTACTAAACATTTAATTTTTATAGAGCAGATAACATTTTCTCATTGAGATACTTTGAGAAAGACATGATAACCTACCTCAAGAGAATGATATAACATTATGTTATCTGAATAAATATTTGGAATACTCGGAGTGGTCCTCATATGTTGTTGAATAAATAACAAATTCTCACCCATATCCTATACTAAATCTAGTCACATAAACTTCATTTATCATAATTTAAAACAAAAATATGGCTTATTAAACTGCTTTATATATAATTCCTTAAATAGTTTCATCTGTATACTGGAATGAAAACAATTATTATGAGAAATATCAACCAAAAATGATGTCGATCCTAACATTCCATGTGATCCATCAAAAAGGTAAAATAATTTCATCCACATTCTAAATCACCCTCTTATATTAACAATAATTTTCAGTATGAAAACTTATATTGAAATTAAATTCAATTGGAAAATATTTATGAATCTCTTTTTAAAACATATATGTCAACATAGGATCATGGTTTGAAAGAAATAAACCAAATTATATTGTTACCAGAAGTTTTCTTTGGTAATCCCATTACAAAATCCATGGATATATTTTCCCATTCCCACATCGACACTTGAGAAGTTTTTATCATTCCCATTGGAAATTTTATTTCTTCTTTAACTTACTAATATATCAAACAAATCATTGTAAAATCAACAATATATATTTTCATACCATCCCACCAATAATACCATTGATGGTCTCAGAAAATCTAAGCACTTCTCAAATAAATGGAAAATAGATAACTATGGGCTTTACTCAATAGATATATCTTAAATTAGGAATCCAATGAAACTCATAATCTTTTTCCAAATATTATAACACAATATTTATCAAAATTAAAATCATGTAACATTATATTACTAATAGACTCTACCTTTTACTAAAAGGAAACATTATTTATAATAGTTTTCTTGATTCTTTCTAAAATATTTTTTTGCACCAATATCTAAAACAAAATAGAAGATGTACCTACGTTCATAAATTTTAGGATACAATTAAATAAATCATAAACCAAATGGACATGTTCCAAAATTAACAAGGTTAATGTTGTGATATTTTTTCAACTCAAAGAACTGAACGCTTTGTTTTCTTTTCAAGGATGGTAATGAATCATGACATAATAATCCTTGATTAGTTCCAAGCATCATTTTTGTGTTGTGTTTAAATATTTAGGAGTGAATATATACTTCAATATTTTTGGATCATTATATATTTCAAACTTTACAACATAAAAACCATGAATCTAATTTTTAATGAAAAAATATATAGTAATTAACTCAAGACCATGTGGAGGGTACTTTAACTCGTGATGTTTCAACTAACTTGAATCATAAGAAATTACATTATCTTTATGAATCATAACACAATATATTACAATCAATGAAAAAAAATTATAGAAGAAAAAATAAACTTTTTTGGAAGATAGGCCAAAAATATAGATTTAGACAATATTCTTTTTAATTTTCTAAATACAATCATAATTTTTTTCCAAATTAATTTAAATCCATTACAATTTAGCTTAGTCAATGGGATTGACAACTGAGAAACTCTTTCATGAAACTAAAAATAATAGCCTACTAATACAAAAAACTATTATTATTTGTGATATTACTGGTTTTTGTACATTTTTCAATAACATCTATTTTAGTAGGGTCAACAGTTATGACATATAAATAAACAATGTGTCCCCAAAAAAATTAATATAAACACAATTCCTATATACTAAATTTCCTATACTGTTTATTTTATGTTATTTTTTTAAAACAATCTTTAGGTGACTTTTATATTAATCATGAATTTTAGATTATCGAAAACTATCATCTACAAAAAACAAAAACTATTTCCATGAACTCATGGAAAACCCTATTCATAAGATCCATATATAAGAACTTACATTAGACAACCCAAAAAGAAAAAATAAAACCTCATAGTTCCCATATATAGTATAAAATGTCATCTTAAAAATGTCATACACATTAAACATCATCTGATAGTACTCTTACTATAGATCATAATTCAAAAAATATTGATCTACCTTGAGCTAAATAAACAAATAATATATATGATGTGAAGGGTATTTATTCATAGAAATGGTGTTACTAAAGCCTCTATAATTAATTCAAAGTCTCATTGATCAATATTTCCTTTTGAAAAAAAACAAGAGCACCCCATGGTGATGTACAAGGTCAAATGAAATTGTCATCTAACAACTCATATACATTTTTACAATTGTAAAATTATACTTCATCCATTCAATAATGGGGTTTAAAAAAAGGAAACAAATAATGCACTATGTCAATGATAAAATTATCCTCATGAAAAATAATAACACCCAAAAATAATCAAACAAATAAATAGATATATTCATTCACTACTGGAACATCACTAATTTTTACTATTTATTTATTTTTAACTATATGATTTAGGTTAATTTAACTTCTATCTCTAATCAATTCCTCATCTTCCTGGTAAGTTATCAAGGGAATGAAATCATTGAACATAAATTTCATAACTCGTGAATATATGTTATCCTAATAAACTAAATGTCAATCCATATAATGAATGATATGAAACATTATTATATCTAGTTAAATATTATTTATAGGAAATAATATCCCATGAATAAAAATAAAAATATTCTAATTAATTGAGTTTTCTTTAATGTTTCCACCCATAGTATTCACCAAAATTTATATCTTCTTTTAATGTTGTGATATTCCTATTTTACATGGAAATATCTCAAAAAAGAAATAATGTAAAGATTCAATGTCAAATTAAGTATTGGAATTATTGAAATAAACAAACATTATTCCGATCATAACTTCATTTGACTGTCCAACATCAACTGTAGTGGAATTAAATGAATTTATACTCTTTTGTAGTTCCAATCATTACGATTTTGATCCTATGAAACCAATTTATATAAATGTTAGGATATTGAACCAACTCACTGTAATAAAAAAAACATCTCCATTAGATGGATATTGGTTACCCCATTCTTTGATTGTTTAGGACACTTTTCTCAATTGTCAAGAGTTATGTAACCAAACCAAAAATAATAGAAACAGATTCTATATGAAATAAATATTCCTTTAAATTACCTTTGAAAAACATTGAACATTTTTGGGGCATACATCTAGAATTATTATATATTTTCCTCTCTATTTCTTACCACATTGACCTTTTCTTACTATTGTTATCTCTTTGAACACAAGTGTCAAAAAACTCTATTTTAAATTTCTTATAGCAAAAAACCACACGATCATAAAATTTAAATTCTTATGAAACAAAATCTTTTTCAGAACATGGTTTCAACCCTATGTGAAATCTATTAATTTTATTATCATTTTCACAAATAGAATATGGAACATACATGGCCAATCATGTAATGATTTCTTTATATTCATCTATAGAATATTTTTTATTTTGATTCAATTCAAAGAATTTCTTCTCCATAATAAGACTAAAAAACATAGTGAAATTTTAATCATTAATAATATTATGTAATGCTTCTCATTTTAGGGTATCAAGATCAAAATTATCTCTAATATTATTAAAAAAATACCACCATCTATCATTTTCACATTTAAAATGATAAATTAAATGTGTTACCTTGTATTGTTCCAAATGACCCATGACTAAAAATACTTTATCTTGGGAATTTTTATATCATTTAGCTACCAAATGGTTAGATGATGAATAAAATAATAGGGGTTGTTTTCTCATGAAATTATCCACTATAGACATGTTCCTTAATTGTGGACTGGGTTATTCTCTAGCATGGATACTTCCACCATATATATATTTTATCTAATCTTCCATCATAGAAAAAAATGTATCAGTTCCAATTATAACCATCTTGACATACATATTTGGAATAATATTTTCCTATTTATTTCATTCTAATATAGATTCCATTTTTTCTGTGTAGAAAAATATTATAAACAGACATAATTTCTATAACGAAACATGGTAGTTTTAAAAATTTAAAAAATTTCATGCTAACCATGAAGAAAACTATTTCAGGGTTGTTCCATTTTCATTATCCTAACCTCAAATTTCATCTGAACCAACCATTTTTACCACCTATAAAGGCTCAACCTTAAACGTAACACAATTTTGATTTTTTTTAAGAATTCAATTTCTTTCACATGGAGGATCCTTTCAGGTTTTGAGTTTTTGAAATTTATGTCATAATTCATACATAAGATAACCATATAATAATAAGTGGAAACTTTGGATTAGTATCTATTTTTTCTATTACATAAATCTATTAAACTAAATAATGATTTATTTTAATAGTAAATATAAAAAAATTTCCACATAAATTATTCCATTCTCTTACCCATCCTCAAACCCAATGGAGAACATTTTGGAAAAATGGATGATCACAAAAGGGTAATTAAGGGACATGAAAAATAAATAAAACCCATTATTCTAGTGAAAAATCATCAAAACTCATAAAATATTTTATCTTTATATCAATGATATTTGAGAAAAATAAATAAATAATTTTAAAAAAATGACAAAAACTTTTTGTCAAATAAAATCATTAAAACCCAAAGTACTAAAATGAATATCTTTATCTGGAAACGTAGACCATCACATTCAAAACCTGTTTTGAAACCATGTTTGGAGAAAATGGTTCCCAGTAAAATCCACTGAGAAATACCTTTTTTAACTCCCTAATTATTTACTATAAAACATGTACATATACCATATGAATTTGAGCTATATGTGGGTGTTCCCATCAGATAAACTATATTGGGAACACCTATCACCATCTGGAGGAACCCATCATGGAAGCTATATCAGGATCACCCATTTCCCTTATCATTATGAAGTAACAGATGATGAATCAATCATTTTTGTGCATCTAATTGTTTCACCACAAAACATTGGAAAAAACCATTAAAATCGAATTTATATCACTTTCAGATATTAATATACTCTTTTCTTTTAAAAAAATATTTCCAATACGAAAATTCTGTTTTCTTTTAAAAAACCACTTTCAATACAAAAACACAAAGAAAAAGGGGGGATGGTATTTATTTTAATAAAACATGAATATTTGAATGTGAAAAAAATTAAAATAATGGGGATTGTGTCATTTAAAGTCATCATCTCGAAATATGTTAAAATAGAATATTACATTTTTCTTTAATAAAGAAACCCAAGAATTTTGTAAAAATATTGTATTTTGAAAATATTTGAATAAAATAGATAAATAAATTTTTATAAAACTATCATTTACATATAACATTATTCTGAAAATTATTTTAAAATCAATATGTACATTGAAGAAAAATTTAGCTTGTAGAAAAAAATTAAAATATGATTTTTTATTAAAATAAATCATTGGAAACATGGAATAAGAATAAAAATGAATGAATAATATTAAAAAATAAAAACTATCATGATAATAGGGAAATTAATTATATAACATTTAAATTGGGTTTTATATACACCTTATAAAATAATATAGCTGCATAACATCAAAATACTACTTGGTGAAAGGAAATTGAGACAAAGCACCTTACATCGAGTTTTCTTCATCATACGCATTATTTATCATCCAGAGGAAATAGAAAACTTTTGATTATTTAATTTAATAATTTTTTTTTGAAAGTTCATTATTATTTTTGTTTAACTTTCTTTAATTATATATAGAATTACTTAATCAATTAATTTTACATCGTTTGATTTTATAATATTTGGATTATATATCAAAAAATGAATTAGGTGGGTTGACTACTTGTGAAATAGGTTATTAATAAAAATATATAGAATAATAATCATGAAATAATTATCATTTTTATAGAGTATTGATACTTTAATAACTGATCAATAACCATGGTTATAAAAAATGAACTACGTTACACTCATCGAGATGGTAGGTCATAAATACGCATGAGTAACATTTCAATTATTCAATGAACATTATGAAAAGACGTTATGAATTATTTTTATCATTTGATAATGATCATTAAATAAAAAATAAGAAATTATTTATTTAAATATACCTATATATACAATCCATGTGATTTAGTGATGATAAAAGAATGGAATCACTTTATGAAGGTTGTAGTCCACACGTACACACGAAAGACGTTATCATTTATTGGTGTATGAAGTCAAATGACATATAATTTTTTATAATCATACATATGTAATTAATATCTTAGTTATTTAATTATATCACATACATTCATTAACTTTTTTACTTATTACCTCTTATGTAATGAATATGTGATAACTGAATAACATCACTTCGTGAGGTAGTGGTTCATCGTACTAATGAGTGACATTATTGTTTATGCTACAAAATTTAAATTATGTATTTATATGTCATTCAATAAACATAAAAGTTTAAATATATTATATTTATAATATATATTTTTAAAATACATCATTATAACAATCCATGAGAGGCTGTGATGGAAAAATATTTACATCGATTCATGAGGAGGTAGTCATCCGTACACATGAATGATGATTCACTATCCCATTTGATCAAAGAGGAGATGAATTTTGGTTATGATAATAAAATATTATCATATTCCAAAATTTGATACATTCTTTACTATATAATCTTGATTTATGTACATTTAAAAGTGAAATAAAAAATAATATAAAGTCACTTTGTTAAGCAAGATACTTCTTCTTCAGAAAACCTCTTTAGGTAATCATTAAAAACATCTTATAATAGATTTATGATAATGGCGTTGGATTTAGTTCATATGTAGTTCAATTAATATGTTATTTGGGAATTAATTTTCAGTTCCAAAAGAATTTTATGGTGTGAAGAGGAGAGTATACAGGGTGGTCTTTTATAAGTGATTTAAGTGAAACACTTATAATTTTTTAAAATAAAAATGTGTACCCATGTGTTTAACTTTTAATGTTTTCTAAGATAAACCGTTATTAATAAATATATATATTACAATTTAGAAATATTTCCTTCCAATATAATTTAAATATGTTTTTAGGTCATTTTAACAATTATCTTTTTAGTTTAACCCCTGCTAAATTGGTTTTCACATTAACTGTGGTAATTAATATGTACAATATTCACTAATCATTGTGGTAAAAATTTTAGTTGAACTTTTTATATAATATAAATTATTCTGATTCAAAACATGTACTACATTTAACCAAAATCCGTTCACATATTTTGAAAAAATACATTTAAAATTCAACCTGCATATGGGATGAAAAACTAGTTTATAAGAAGTTTATTTTCTATATAAATATGATTCTATATTAATTCCATTAAAAGTAATAAACATTAAATAAATTTCAATAACTATTTATCATTATATAATATTTATGTTTCATTTAAATTATACTTTTATAGGGGTATTTTAATTAACTATAATAGAGAAACATTGTGCACATTAAAATAGTTTTCATAAAAATCTTGATTTAAAAAAATCTAAATAATTTAATGTTGATTAAAAATTAATTAATAGGATAAAATATAACAAAATAATAAATTTTTTAATTGAAATTATACTAAAATCATAGTGGTTCATTTATATTACTTAATTTTTTAAAAATAAATTGATTTTTTACAAAAAAATTGTTATTTTTCACTATACATTGAAAATTCAATATTTTCTAAATATTGTCAAAATTTAACCATATGTTATTTTATATGATGATTTAAAAATGTAAATTCATTTTTGGAAATTAAAATTATATAATTTATAAATTAATATTTTAAATAAAATGTTATAATAATCGTTTTAAATTAAAATTATTTCATTTCTAATTTAAACAAAAAAACATAATATTTTTAAAATGAATATAACCATATTAATAAATATTAAAGTGACCTATTAAATCACTTCTGAGGATATCACAATATTCATAAACTATAATTCTCTGTCCAAGAATATGGTATTATGAACCCCATATAAGTTAACAACATCAATAATATATTGTTTCTCTATATCATCTGCTGGGAATAACTTCTAAATAGGAAGTAAATGAACTACCTTGGTCTAGTTATCCACAATAAAAAACTCTATGTTATTAACCCATTGGTTCCTTAGCATAAAAGTCACTAAATCCGTAATAAAATCATAAAAAATCCCCTCTTTCATGAGAAATAATTTTACAATTCTAGTGGGACATTGATTCTTGGTCGTCACCTATGGATATGGGAGAACCTCATGATAATTCCTACAACTGCATTAATCGTTCTAGGCCACCAATATTTTCATCATATATCCTAAAACATTCTGTTTATCCTAGATTGCGCCTTACTCTTAAAATAATGAGACTCCCCCAATATCTTTTTTGACATGTCTATAGGAATATAGACTTATCAATGAACCTAAAGGAACTATTTCTTATTAATTAACCATTTTAGTGGTGGTTACCAATCATTAATAGTATCCCTAAATGACAATAAATCTTGATAAAAAACTATCTCCCTCTAATATGATTTATATTTAGAGGCTTAATAGATATTTGTGTGAGGTATTTTTTCCATGATACTACTTGACACCCAATTGTATCTCAACGAAGATATTGATCAACCGAAACTCACTATTAGACTCCCCAAAAACATGATATGGAGTATTCATTTTCAAAGAATCAACAACATGATTACCTTTCTAGGGGTATAGTCCATCTCTAAATAAAACTATTTTAGGTATTCCATCCACCTTCATGGAAAATGGATAAAATCCCTTTTTGCTATTATATATTTTTAGTTTCTATGTTATGTATTAACAACAAACCAATCCCCCAGTAGATAATGTTTTTAGTATATCAGAAAATATATTAACATTTCTATATCTAGGTTTTCTTTTTAATAGTTTCATTCATGTCACCACAACATTTAGGACCCATAACCCACAACATGACCTCCCTATACAAGAACTGATCCATGATCAATACCTAATATGTCACAATATATTTTATATACTCTTTAGTTTTGAGTAGAGTAAGGACATGTGTTGTGGTTAACCTATTTTTCAACTCTATGATGAATCCTCACATGATTTAGACTATAAAAAATTCATCCCATTATTGGTCATTCCCATAAGAGGTACTTCCTTATGAGAGAATTCTTGATTAAACCTCTAGTAGTATCCTTCTAAGACCTATAATCTACAAATGTCAAACATATTCTTTGGACACTACCATGACTCAAAAACACTATCCATATTTATAATAATAGGTTCACCTTCTTATGACATAATATTACCTAGAAATTTTACCTTTTTTATCTATAAATGACACTAATAGTGTTACTCATAATGAGTATGATCCCTTAGAATTCTCAACACAACAAAAAAATGTCGAATGTGTTCCTCCCAATACATGGAGTTTCAAATCAAGGTTTCATAAAAAAAACCTTGAATGAATCCAAAATAGCATAAAACCTGATTTTTCATGGATATAAACATATATAGATAGTTTTTTTGGAATAACGGAATAACCAGAAACTCATATGAACCATACCTGCTTCGGAACATTATTTCCTTTATTTCTTAGGGTCTCCACCTAATGTATTAACAACCCAACCTCATATCAACATTAAAAAACACCCATATTTCTCCAATATAATAGAAAAAATCCTCAATCCTAGGAAGTGAGTACCTATTATTATGTTTGATTTTTTTGATTAAATAGATTATTATTTTGATTAAATTTACTCATTTGGTTCATTTTTTTATTTTATAATAACTATAGACATATGATCATATGAATCATAATTGTGTAATAATATAGAAATTTAATTAGTTAACATCAGATATGTTCATATTCATTTCATTTTATCTGATCAAGTGTCAACCCAATTTTTTAGTCATCATTATTATATTTATCTTATATATATACTATGACATATGTTATTACGAAATTTTTTATATCAATGTTTTTTATTTCTTTTAGGTTTCATATAATTTATGTAATATAATATAAATATATATATATGTATATTTAAATTATATATATATACTCATCTCTCTCGATGCCACACAATCAACATAAAGTGCCATATCCTCTAATTCGTCTTCTTCATCACATGTTTAACACCAAGAATCTGGCTCCTTAAATAGTAATCTACAACCTCAATAAAACCCTACTATCCTTTTAGCATCCCTCACATTTGATTTTTAGTTCATATGTTTATCTAAATACACCACAAGACTTCTTTCCACTTCATGTTCCAACATGTTCTCCTCCCAAAGAAGTAACCCCATGCACACACACCACTAGCCTCATCACTCCACTGCAGAAATATATGAAACTACATGGTATCACCCTTTGAATTCAGAAAATTCCCTTACCTAAAATGTAATTAGAAATTCATATTCTCAATAGTGGTTATCAGCTGTTAACCTGCATTTGATAGTATCATCAATGGTATCTCCCTCTGATGGAAGTGTGTGATATCATCCACAGTACCATCATCCCACCTCAACAAGTGGTGTCACCATTATTGTAATTGTTAAATAACATCATCCATGGTATCGACACCATTGATAGTGGAATCATTACCTTACTCCATCCATGGTAGAAAATGTATTTTTATCATACCGCTCAACGGTAGCATAAGGAGGATACAATGGTACAACATTTCTCTCTACAATGGTTGTGTGTTCTCTTATTTATAGTGGTAGAATAAAAACACCTTAAAATGTTAATCCTATAGTTGGATGGTGAAAATTTATATTTTTTTATTCCACTAGGATTATCACCACTTATTAATGTTAGTGAAAGTAGACTCTTTCTATCTCCAAGTAAAAAAATATTCAACAACATATTATAATTTTATAAAACTAGTAGTTATAATTTCTAAAGCATTAAATTAATATTTTTTAATACCACTAACATAAATATGTGGTCGTAATTACGATACATCCAATTAAACATTTTCCCCCAATTGTAAATATAAATTACTTTTTGAAAAATATTTGTAAGATTTGTTTTTCAGGTCTATATTATTTTATTTTATATATATTTATAATAAATATTTTATTTATTTTATTTATTCTATAATTAAAATTAAATCAACTTTATTCCATGAAAACTTTTTTTAAATATTTTGAACATTTTTTATAGTTTATTTAAATTTATTATTGATGTTTTTAAGTAACAAATAATATCTTTTTTTGAATAATTTGAATTTATTTATTATATCTCGAATTATTTGTATTAATTTTTCTCAATTATTTATTAATTTTGATAAATATTGTATAACTGTTTTATATTCATGATAAATATATTTTTACATATTATGAATTTATATAGATTAAATTTTGATTTTTTTTTCATAGACAATTTGGCCTCCATTTTCGTAAAAATCATTGACTATGATTAATATATAAATTTTGAAAAAAAGTACTATTTTTGGCTTGATTAAACTTATTTAAAAATATTATTTACATTAGTTTTAATTACATTGATTTTTTGGGTTATATTTCTTATCTCAGGTAGATTTATAGGTTAGTCTGTTTTTATTACATTGAATTGTTCTAATGGTTTACATGAGTGTGTAGCCCAAATAGGTTTGTATTTAAAGTATTATAAGAATACATAAAATGATAATAAATATTGAATATAATAATACATGAATAATTAAAATGTAAATAATTATTTTCATCATTTTTACAAATCTATCAATGGAGTATGTATTTTTCTTCAACTTCATCACACATTACATTGTTTATTTATACCTTTGATAGAATGCATAGACTGTACTATTGGAATATTTTGAAATGGTCTACATCAACTATTTCATCATCATCAATTTCTATGCTTCAATCTAGTTGTAATATTTGTTCTATATTTTCTATCTATGTCAATTTCTGGACCAAAATATTTTATCACACATATTATAATACCTCTAAAAGGAATTATTTTGTTATTATTAGATGAATGAAGTGAAATAAACTTTGGTAGGTGGTGATGCTTTTTTTTATATTCATTGGTTCAATATTATATAGAAAAAAGAATTTTTATTTTAATTTTTCGAGGTTCTACTTAAAAATTTCTTTTTTATTCATCTCATGTAAAAGTATAGATTTGGATTTATCCCATATTAATTGTCTCTATCTATCACTTCATAATGAGTGGAATATATTATAGGTTGAGGTGTGAAGAGTGGATAAAGTCAACTATTCAGAAACATTATTTTAATTTTCTTGGTTCTCTATAATTTATATATTTTCTTCTTTATCAATTAATTTTAATAACATTAATATTTTAATTAAAGGAATATTCACTCCTCACTAGACCATTTATCCAATCATTATGACTCAACACTTGGTACCCCAGGCAAAACAACATGGGGTTTTCCTATCTCTATTATTATTTTCTTTTATACCTTCAATTGGTAATCTAAGAGCTAACCTTATAGGAATCCTTATTTCTACTCTATTTTCATGGTATTGATACTTTTAATTTATATTATGGTTTTTATTAAAATTTATTTTTATATAGGTTTATACTTTTTAATATACCTTACATCATAGTACTTAATAAGACTCTAGGAAGATCTTTTCTATTTTGAAATTACAAGAAATCAAATTCTTGAATCGTTCAATACCACTTTATTTTAATGAATGTGATTATATATATTTGAAAGATCAAATTAAGGTATTTATGAAAACTATGGGTATGAAATATTGGACTATAATGGGAATAACATATATATTACCTAGGTTTTATCTAAATAAATTTAATTTAAATTATTTTATAAAATATTTTGTGAATTATAAATTGAGGAATTATCTTTATTTATATCATATTGTAATTGGTTATACCGATATTTCTTCTTATAAACCAACTTATAAAATCTGATATACATTAAATGTCACCCATAATGGAACTAAGAAATTAAATATAACTAATCCTAGATTTCATATGGATGAATTTTAAAATAATATAATGTATTCTATAGAAACATTAAATGATATTCTCTTCATATTTACTATGATTTCCAACATCATGGTTACACTTGGTGAAACTATGACTAATGAAGTGTTATTTGAATGAATAAAACATTAATTAACAATGAAGTTCCATTAAAATAATTTTTTTAATTAATGAAAGATTATATTTTTTATAATACTCCATAGATTTGATGATTGGATCTCTATTACAATAGGATCTTGAGATGAAGAACAATGATCTTGATTCATCTAAAAAAAGGTTGTTTCTTCTTAGTCTAAATTTTATTTTTTAACTCCACTAGTGATACCTCATATTCCTCTAGCTTAGATAAGGATTATGATCAATTTTAAGTTGTCAAATTCACTCAAGTAATTATAATGAAAATTTATACTACCAAAAACGATGAAGGAAAAATAAATATATAAAACGTATTTCAAAATATTAGGTATAAAATATAAATACATTATTATTTATTCTAAATATAATAACCCCTATCATAATAAATTCGAGTGTCTAATTCAAAAGAAATAATGGAAAATAAAAAATACATTAAGGATATTAAATATTCTTAAATTTATTGTTAGAGTTTCCCTAAAGAATTAGACTCCAGTGAAGAATCATTTTATGAGAAAGAGACCGGTAACCTTTCTTTGATCAGAAATATCATTATGTAATATATCTATTTTATAATATGTTAACACATATTTTTTTGTGTCTGAAGGATTCATCCTATAATATTATTAGTTATTCTATTTATAATTCTGATTTTGATTCATCTTTTATTTATGTTTTTTATAAATATAAAGTTGTACAATTATGTGACTTATGAGACGAATATGAAGTAGAAATTGAATTGATTGATTGAAATTATTAATATATAACTAATACAAAAATGGATATTTTAAAATAAAATAAATATATAATTTTTCAAAATATAATGTTTAGATATTCTATTTTTAAGTATAATAAAGAAAAAATGGAAATAATGATTAAATAAAATAATAAATCAAATATTAGAATTGAAAATAACAGTTTGAGAAATTATTCAACATTTAAAAATGATAATGAATATGATGATATTGAGAATGTTTAGAATGCGAATGTCAATCCAAAAAATTAAATTGTAAATTTGGAAGAAAATCAATATACCAATGTTCATTGAAAGTAGAAATATGATAATATGTTTTCAATGATGAATCCAAATAGAGATAATAAAACATCTAGATAAAATAACATTATTTATAAGTTGTGCATGAAATATTTTGTAAGGTGTTTTAGTTGGAAGGTTTAAATAGTTACTTGTCTCAATTTTTTTTTTCAATTACAGTTTCCCACTAAATATTCTCTAACGCTCCCTCAATCTCTTGCTATCTCTAGATTTTTTATCTATAAGAATTTATCTTGTCATGTACCTTAAATAATTTTTTTAAATAATCTTTGGTACTAAAACATTATATTACTAACCTAATTGGAATCAAGAAACCAAGTGTGTAAAAAGTTTTGTCTATTTTTTTTAAAAGGACTATTCCACATTCACATAAATTTTTAATCATGTTAGGGCCTTTGTAAAAAAATCACATTTCATGTTGATATATGGAGTATTTAAAATCTTATTTTATATTCTCTAAATATTTATTATATCTATATATTTGTTTCAAGAATAAATTTAGGGGGAGATATTTTAATTCTATAGCATTTCTAATCTTTTTATGGGTTCTTTACCTTTGTTTTAGTTTTTTTGTTTTCTAAATAGTTTTATCTTGGAATTCTTATAATGGGATTTTATATTTTTTTATTTATCTCCAATTTTATAGTGTTAATTGTTTTATATAATTTGTTTATCTTATTAATGAGAAAAAGGTTGATAATATTTAATTATATAATATCTCTTTCAATAAATTTATTTGTTAACTTTTTATTTAGATACAAAATGCAGATAATACTTGGTTTTACATGTACTGTTTTACAATTAAACAAAATGGCGGATATTTTTTTTGAGTGTTTTTTATTAAATAGATTATTGTTTGATTAAATTTCCCAATATGGTTCATTTATTTTTTTTATAATAATTAAATATAAATGATCATATTTTTTATAATCGTATGATCATATAATATTTTTTCACAGCACATATGTTATTATGAATTATATTTAATGTGATAATATGTTAAACATATGTTTTAATATTAAGTGTGAAAATGATCACACGTATATATATATATATATATATATATATATATATATATATATATCTTATAAAATATAATATAACTGAAATTTTTTAGAATGGAATTTTATATTTTATAAATTTCATACATTTTTGATATTATATAGATGTATATATATGCTTATATACATCATTACATAATATATATATATATATATATATATATATGTGTGTGTGTGTGTGTGTGTGTGTGTGTTTATGTGTGTGTATGCATTCTCTCCCCTCCCCTCGGTGCCACATAGCAAGAATAACATGCTATTTATACTACTTAAACTTCATTTTTGTGTCACCAACACCATGTATGTCACCCCTTCAAAAGTTCTCTCCATACTCAATATCACTTTAACATAATCTAATCCTACATCACATATAACCCTCAGTACAGTAGTTCATCTCCATACATGAATTCACTACTTCTCTCTTCATTCATATATAGGTTCTCATTTCATGAAAACAATGATATGAATGAACCATGCTATCCTTTCGACATATTTTTCTTTTACCATGCGATGCCACAGTACCAAAATTAGATTGAAACACTAAACCTATCCTTTAATGGAAATAATAAATCCCATTCTCAATTACATATCTTGGAAATTCCCCTTCCATCACCAGGAAATTCAACTATAGCACCCTTCAATAGAATCATATATTCTCCTCTATAATATTGTTGGCCCACCTCAATTAGTGGTACAATAGTAAGTGTAATGGTACCAACTCCACATCCATGGTAGTAACATCCTAGATGGTATAATCATTACCTTCCAACATTCCTGGTATTAAAAAAAATATTTAAATATCTCAATGGTAACATAAGTAGAATAATAATGGTAGAACTTCTCTCTCCACAATGGTAGTAGGTTCCCCACTTTTTAACAGTGGCATACATCCTCCTTTCAACACTTATCCAATATTTGGATGGTTTAAATTTATCTTATTTTTTCTATCATCTAGATGTATCACTATATTGAAATGTTAGTAGTATAAGGTTCTTTCTACGATCAGAAAAAATGTTTCTACCAATTATTTTTTTATAACACTGCTAGTTAAAAATTATAATATCTTTAGTTGATCTTTTTATCACTAATAGTATAAATATTTAAATTTTAGATAAATACCACCAGTTATAAATCAAATAGAATTCTTAAATATAAATTAATTTTTTAAAATATTCTCATGATATAATTTTCATTTTTATAATAATTATTTTATTTATTTTATTCACTCAATAATTAATTATAAATCTTTTTAGTGAACGAAAATTGTTTTTGAAATATTTTTAAATAGTTTTTAAATAATGATTTAATTTATTCTAAATTTTTTTATAAATATAAAACATCTTTTATTGAGCAACATAATTTTTTTTATTATTTCTAAAATTCAATAGATTATTTGTTTATAAATTATGTTAAAATATTGTTAGATATTTTCAATCTTTTAAGTGAACAGTAATTATTATTTTATTTTTATGAATTTATATATATTGAAATATGGTATTTTTATTCTCAATAAATATGATTGTGATTTTTATGGAAATCATTGATTTAGTTAAATTGATATAGTTTGAAGTATTTGTTTATTATTTTTATCTTATCTAAACATATTCAAACTTTATCTTTAATTTGGATGTAATTCCTTTAAAAATTATGTGGAAATAATTTTATCAAAAAGTGATTTATAGTTGAATATATTTTTATTACATTAAACCATTCTATTAGTTTAATCGAGTGTATAACCCAGATAGATATGTATTTAAATCAATATAAAGATTCCTAGAAAGATAAAAATGATTGCATTTTGGAATAATCTAACCATTACAATGTTCTCAATTGAATGCATTGTTTTTTATGATCTCCCAAGGGAGGAAAAATTATACTATAATATCATAACAACTTGGAGACGTGATCTGTAACATTTTTGGAATACCTAGAGTAAGCAGTCTACAGAATTGACAAGGTCCTATGTAAACTATTTCTTCATTAAAAATTATTATTCTTATTTCTAGTTTTAGTATTTCTTTAATCATTTCTATCTAGTTAGAGGTGTGAATCAAAATCCAATGTCACACAAGTTTTACTACCTCTATAATTTATTCCATTATTATTATTAATCGACCAAAAATTATTACACTAATGTTGGTACTTCTCTTTTTAGTAAACCATGGACTTTTTCTACTCCGAAAAATGATATTTGTCGAGTTTTTGGGGATGATCCTTAAAATTTCCTTCTTTGGGATTCATTCCGTGTAAAAGATTGGGATTATATTTTTCCATTTATAAAATTTTCTTTCTATCCTTCTCTCTTCATGGGGGGGGGTATATACACCATATTTGTTCATGTGATGAGTATAATAAGTCAATTAGAATAAACCACTGTAAAATTTCTCTGTGTTTTATAACATTTTTTTACTTCATTAATTTATAATTTTAATAACATTGTGTTTTTAAATTATGATATATTCACCCCAATCTTGACCATATATCATTACCATTATAATATAATAGCTTTTCTTTACATTCATTTTATTAATCTCCTTGTAATAAACACATAACTTCAAGGAACCATCAACCATTAAAAAAAACAACACCAGTTCCCCCAGTGGAGGTTCTCGATCTTATGAACCCCTAAAAATTATTTACTCTCTATAAATCTTTTTTTCTCATGGATCTTCTAGATCCATCCTATAATTTAGATTAGAAATTAGTTCTTCTCTCAATATAATATATATCAAAAACTAAATTCCACTATCTTGTCTAATTATTGTGAAATCCTATAGGAAAACAACATGAAACAACACCACTGTGGGTGAAAGGATATCTTCAAAAATCCTTCTATCGCCTAACAATATTCTGGTGTCCTAGGTGGTCACATCACCTAGTTTTTTGTCATTATGGTTCCCTGTAACCTTTTTGAATCTAAAATTATATGAAATGGAAATATTGATAACCATCAGAAGATTTGAACATTACCTACATATAGTAGATTCAATAAGGTCTCATTATAGAACCATACAATACGTAGTATAAAAAAATTCAAATCCATTATTATATAAAACAAATATATCCCACCAAAAATAGGCAACCCCTTGCTTTTCAAGGAGGAATCCCATCATAGAAGTGTACCCTCTGACCATTCCCACAATATGTTGTTGATTGATATAACTCCATATAGAGAATCCATTGATAAACCTATACATCCCCAAAATAAGAAGGTATAAAAGGTGAATTATCCATGGTATCAATCACATCTTATACTTATTGGAGGGTATCAAGATCTTAATTCATACTGTATATTGTTTGAAATCATGTTCAAAGGGAGTGGGTTGTACTATATATAATTTTCCCGAACCAAATCCATAAGTTCCATCCTGGATTCTCTACATAGAACATACCCTTAATAGGTATTTATCTTAATCATATACTCCATATCCTCTGCATTTCCAGGATTTGACTTTAGAGCTCTAGGTACACTCATGTTGAAATATAGGTAAATAAAACCAAGACCCTACATTGGTCGACATACTCTATCACTTGGTGCATGTTCCACCATCCTACACAACCTATGACTGAAAAACATCATTTCACACAATGACAATCCACCATTTCCCTATCACACTAAGTTTGTATGCGTCCCTATCGACCAAATTGGTGGTACTATGGTGAACATCGACCTTAGCTTCGGTATCCATATATTATCTTGAGATTCCACATAATAATAGTGCATCAAACTGCATCAAGAAGTGTGATTTAGACGTCCAAACGACCCATTGTTGGTCCCTCATGAAGCCAACCACATCGGGAACATCCCCTACCATAGGTTCCATTCAATGATAATCTATTAGTTCTCCACTATAAAAAATTTATTAATCCACAATACATTAAGTTATACATGGACCATATACCTCAACCCCTCCTCAAATAGCATCAATATAGTTTTCTCATTCGATGCTCTTTATATGGTGAATAACTACCAGATTTAATAATTGTCACATTATCCATGACTGAAATGATTCCCTGATTATGGAATAAGAAATTCCTAGCTATATTGGTTCTTAGGTTCTCTATAAAGAAATGGTTTATGAAGTCTGTCTCAATGAAATTCTTAGACATTCCTATGTGTTGTGTATCCTAGACTATGGTCCCACCATATCCACAATGATCCTCACTACATTTAAATTCCAAAATTCATCATCCTTACCTAATGGGACAAAGGATTCTCAATTATGATTTGAAAATTCTAAATCTAATAATTGGATTAATGGGTTATCCCTCCCTCATAGCCACTAATGGGAATAATAGTTGAAACTACGTGGACAATATTGTTATAGAAGAGAGCATGGGAGGATCCACCTTCTCCATTTCATGTAGTACTCATATAAAACTCAAATGAATTAGATCTTCTATAGCTATACATTTCACTACAGGAGGACTTAGCATGGAAACCTCTGGGGTATGCTCATATTCACCCTCCTATTACTCGGCCATGTCACAATGTTGATGAATTTACCAATAATTATAAATAAACCTCTCAAATGACCACAATATAACTATTATTTTTTTTAAATTAAGGAATTGAATAAGGGGAATAACACCACATTTTATTACAAATCACAACAAAAACATTTATAAACTAAAAATTTTCCATGTTCAATATACCACACTATGGTCAAGACCAAACAAGTATTATTAATGTCTCCTATCCATTTATATATTTCACCATTTTAAATTTTACATTAATGATTTTAATCATTCCTCTTGATATAGCCTAGTTATATAGAATTTCAACCACAAGTTATAAATTAATACATTTTATAAGTAGTATTCATAACATCATTTAACTATCACTATAAAATATATAATGAAATAAATTACTCAAATTAAAACCTTTAAACATTTTAATGATCTACATAATAGAATTCCACTGTGAATTTACCTAAAAACACTATATAAATTGATGTTGAAACGCTAATAATCAACCCATATAGCATTAGAATATAAATAATATCTATGGATGATGCTAATTTCATTAATTCTTATGCGCCTGAATGATTCATGAACACCAACCTCTTTGCATATCTGGCCAAGAGTGAAAAAACCATAAATTAATATCATAAAAACCACGGTCAAAAATCAAGGTTAAGATCAATAAATTATAAAAGTAAAAATAAAAAAACATAAATCCTATATATGGTGACCTATATTGTTCCCCATACATGGGATAACTACTCCCCAAAACAAGATATATATCATCCCTAACACATTATATTCTCCCATATAATGACCCCAACTAGCATGAAAAATATTAAAATATATATATGATATCACATAGTAATTCACCACACTATAGTCATTTAACTAATGATATAGGTTTTCTTTCTATATGGAGATAATTGTACCTCCTTGTACACCAGAGGATTCCAACTCAGGGTGATGTCATGTGAGGTTATTGTGAGGTGATTATTCTCCTGTGATCCAATTTTGCATCATGGATGAAAAGAAAATTGATTATATAAAAGCATATATAAATAAAAAACAAGTAATAAATGAATTATCAAGTCATTCCAAAAACCATGATATAAATAAATTTTATGTATACCCATAAAGATATCATACATGAAAAATTAATATATAAAATCCCCAATAATAAAAATAGAAAAAAATATATACAATACTAGTTGAACACCACAAAATGGTCAACTACAAGATTGGTCCCTACCTCCAAGATTCATCCTCTCGGAAATTAGGGGTCAACCATAGGGTGCTTCCCCTTACCCAACCATGAATCCATGATTTCATATATATTACCAATTGACATCCCAAGTATGGTGTGAGTACGAATTATTAGTCCAAAATGAACTATGTTTAAAAATATATCCATATTGATCAAATATTGTACATATTGATATATTTCAATATGTTTTCAGATAAAGCAATCAAATATAAAAAATAATATAACCAAGATATAAGGGAAATACAGTGGATCCTAAGACAAACCTACATACTTAGGCTAGATTCAGATGTCTCTATGTATGTCTTGATGATAATTCCTTCCATAATCACTAAAGTTACAAAGGATCAAACAATAACTGAAAAAGGCTGGATGTATCAGTTGTTCAATTTTATAAGTTTCAAAACTTCTTGAAACATAACCCCTGCAACATGGTAAGAAATATTTCCTTATAGATATTTAGTAAATACTCAGTATTTCAAAAGTCATAAAGAAACTAAAGAACATATGGTTTACAAGGTTGGAGATCAGTTTGAGAACCTACATCCTTGTCACAACCACTATTGTGTTTCTATGTAAATAAAATATTATGAATAAGTGGATACAACTTATGCCAACTCCCATTAGACACCATCTATCTCTAAATAGGAAAGATTATAAAAACTCACATCAGTTTACAGTGATTCTTTATAAAATAATTGAGTGAAACAAAGAATAAATACATTGTTGAAACTGCTTTGGAATTTCTTAGTCTGAATCCCCTGTTCAATTTCGTTGGATCTTATTTTCTCAATATGATGAGTCTAAGTCTGATTCTATCAATACAATGAGCCTGGATCCGATTCAATCAATACAAATAGTATGGTTCTTATTCTCTCAATACGAAGAGTCTGGATCTGATTCTATCAATATGATGATTCTGAATCTAATTCTCTCAATATGATGTACTTATTAAAGATAAAAAATTCATAATATAAGAAGAAAAAACTCTTCTCATATGGTAAAACTAGTAAACAAACATCCAGCTGTCTGATCCTCCACATGATATCTCTAGATATAAATGAATTTAAATTGATTTCTTCTATTCTCTGCCTTTCCCTTTGGTGGAAAAAGTTTAAAATGAACAAATGACCTCAACAAGTATTTATAGGGGAATCATAAAACAAAATTTGAACACTAGAATACTTCCTAAGATTCGTAAATTTCAAAATGCATAAAATATATCACATTTAATCTTTAAAATTTACTTATTCAATCCACCTTGTATTTCTCTGATATTTACACAAAATTTCAATTCAAATTTGACCTCGTCAACTCTTCATAAAAAATATGGAATTTTCTTTTTTGATTCTTCATCATAATCATCTCATTACAATCTTCATTTCATTCTAAATTCATTTTGAATTTTTTTCCTTCTAATCTCATTATGAATGTTTCTTCATTCTTAGCTCATTAAGAATTTTGTTTCTATATCAGTGATTATGAATTCTATCTCCTTCTCAAATAATTTCAAATTTGGTTTCTTTCTAATCTCATTACAATTTCTTCTTCTTCTGATTTTATAATGAATTATTTTTCCTTCATAGTGATTATGTGTTTTGTTTCCATCTCATCTCATTGAAAATTTTGTTTCCTTCTCATCTCATTAAAAATTTTGTTTACTTTTTATCTTTATCTGATGGAATCCTTATAATTATGGATTTATCATTACGATGAAATTCCCAATATGATTGAATTATAATTATGATGGAATTCCCATTATGATGGAATTCCCATTATGATGGAATTCCCATCATGATGGAATTTACAATATAGTGGAATCTCTATACTATAACATTGAAAATCATAAAACCACTCCACAATTTTCTAAAAATCTTTCTTCATGAGAGTTTTCATGATTTTTGAGAAAATTATGATCATCAAATCATTATCTCAATTAATTTAGAAATAATGAATACTTTATAACTATTGTGTTCACAATATTCTTCCAAAACTCTCCTATAATAATAGGCCGTTTTCACTCTGTAACTTCTTTCATTATTTGATTGTGAGAAATGAAAACTTCTAAGAAACAAAAATTTCAACCTCTGATTCTTTTGAATCTGATAATCTGAATCATATATAGATAGATTTGATTTCTTCATAAACTTTTGACTTTCTTAAAAAATCTCATTATGAGGGAATTGGTCTGATTATTGAATAAAAAAATCTTTTACAAAAGGCTAGTTATCAAAAAATAAAGAAATATTGTTTAAAAAAATTATTACAAAGGTCCCTCAATCTCTATCTTTGGATTTTTAGATAAACCTTGTTAACCACTTTTCCAACTGTGAGAAGTTTTTCAAAACTCAACTTTTGAAAACAAGTCAAGATTATTAATTTATAAAAACATAGTATTTCTCAGAAGAGAGTGTCGAGAAACCAAAATACAAGATAAATACATGTTTTTGAATGAATTTCATCCATCACAAGCAAGAAAATTTTGTGTCCATGTAAATATAACACCCATCAATTTTTTTATTTCTATCACATTTGTTTTTTTCTCCCCCATTTTATGATAACCACATATTTAGATTGATTTTACAAAGACACGTAAAAACTTACTACAAATTATAATGTTTTCAATTTATCTCCCCCTATTTCAAAAAAATAAAAAACAAGGTGGGGGTTATTCATTATGAGGTATAAGAAGAAATGGGAGGAGGCTGAACATAAATTCTCAAACTCAATTACACAAAACTTTTATTCAACATTGATTTTCTAAAGATATCAGAAATATGTTAGTTTTTTGAAATGTATTCTAGAAAAAATTCTATAGTAGAAACATTTTATTTTATAATTTATAACCCTATATAAGTGTGTTTTGATCTTGAATGTTGGACATGATTCTTAGAAAGATCAATTTTACTCCGATTATTTGAAAATATCATCTATGGTTTAAAAAAATTTACCTTCACATCTTCATGCTGAACATTCATCCACATCATCTGAGTAAAATCCTCAGTAGCTAAATCATATTTGTATTTAGTTTTGCTTAAAGTTACTAAACTATTTTCATACTATGCCAAATCACACAATATTTACCAAAGAAAAATGTTCCTCTTGAGTTTGATCTTAAATTTTTACAATTTTATCCCAACCAGCATCATTATACCCATGAAACTTCATCTCACTATTTATTTGGTATAAAAACCCATGTGAAGTTGTTCCTTATATATATATTAGAATACGCTTTTCTCACAACATATGTGATTCTGTAAGATTACTTTGATACCTATAATACAAATTCAGGACATAAACAATATCAATCCTTGAGGTTGTAAGGTAGATAAGAAATCTTATCAGTTCTAAAATACTTTATCATTCAATAATTTTCATGAGTCATCGATACTCAACTTTATGGTCATAGAAATAGGAGATTATTATTTTTTGGATTCTACCATCCAAAAACTCTTTATGAATTCCCTAACATACTTTTATTGAGATAAAAAATGTATTTTTACTATTTTTGAACATGTATTAAAAGGAAGAAAGGCAATTCTCCTAACATAGACATTTCAAAATTCTTCTACATCTGCTTAAATTTTTTTTTCTAACATATTATTAGTCCCTAAAAAAATTATATCATCCATATAAAAATTACAATTAATTTTCTAGATTCAGCATCTTTCAAAAATAAGTTGATATCAGCTTCTCCTTTAGATAAGTTCCAAATTATCAAATAATTTTATTATTTATAATAACAATAATGTGGAGGTTTTTTCATACCATACAAATACTTCTTCAATTTAATTTTTTTTTTCATCCACATCAATTAGTAACCTTCATGATTTTTTAATGTAAACTTCTTCCTAAATATCCCCATTTAAGAATGATTGATTTACATCCATCAGATAAAACTCTTATTTTTTATGTGAAGACACTAAAAGAAACATTCTAATAGTTTCTAATCATAGAAATAGGGAAAAAATTATTCAAAATCCACACCTTTCACCTATGAATATCCTTTACAAATAAGTGTGGATTAATTTCTTAAAACATCTCCAAGTTTATTTAATTTGTTTCTTTACACCCACTTGGTTATGATAAAATTTTTATTTATTGTATATGATACAATTTATCATGTTTCATTATTATCAATCTAATCTAACTCTTTATTAAGATAATATTCCCATATACTGTGTTGAATAGATTTAAAAAAAATTCATGTTCAACTTTTAAGAGAAGTGAAGTCGGATAATCTAATATCAACATTATTCTTGTCTAAATCAGAGAATTATAATTTACAACAATGTTTTTAGAATAAAAATGTTTTTGAAAATTAATAAGTTTCAATTTTTATTTCCCAACATATATTTCCTCATCAAATTATTTTTTTGAATCATGATAAGGATGTTTTGAAAAATATTCACTACTGTTGTAAATCTCCAGTTTATCCTCCTATGCATTCTCAATAAATTTTGGTATGGAATATTTATTTTCAATTGCATTAACCTCATATGAGTCCACCAACTATTTTATATGTTTGATCAAATATTTTAAACTTCTATTATTTGGTGAGTAACACATAAAAGTTACTTCCTCAACAGTCTCATCAAACACTAAAAATCCATTTTCTATTTTGGGAAAATGTGGACTTCCAAAAAATTTTGATGTATTTCAATGAAGGTTTTTTGGTTATACCGAATTTAATAAGGATTCATGTTGGTTTACAGTCATAAATAGAATCATTTTTGAAATTTTAGTATTGTAATAACAGATTCTCTCTAATTGAATTTTGAATGTTTTTATTCTTTAATAATACTTCTTCCTATTTCCACCAATATTTTATTATTTATTTATGATAATTCATTTTATTTTAGTGCATAGGGAGAACTATACAGTTTTTTGATTCCATTATTTCTTAGAAAAGTTTCTAAAGTATTGCTTTTGAATTCAGTACTATTATCCATTTCAATATTTTTATGAAAACCACCATTTCTTTCTCAACATATTTTCTGATGATTTTGAACATTTAAATATACCATAAGTTGTAATTCATAAATATGATGTTTTTTATCCAAGTGAAATAATATATAAAAGTGATAAAGTATAAATATACTTTTTTCAGTGATGTCTCATCAACCAACATACATAAAAATGAATAATCTACAGTAGTCTGGTAGATTTAATCTCAACTATTTTATGACCTTTGATTTTTCACCTTCTTCCATTATTTTAAATTATTAAATGTTTTGAATGGAAACACATCTTGAATATTTGTATAAATATTTCTCTATAAAATTCCCATTTCTATGGTGAAAAAATTTGTTTTCATCATCAACACTCAATTAACATGAGTTATTTAATTCTAATATTTGGAATAGATTCACACTCATTCTTTCTCCTTTTTAATAATATTTCAATCTTTAACACTTTTGATGATACATAACTATTTTCTAAAAACACATTCTTTTCCTCAGTCACAATTTTAACTTACACTATGTATGTAAGGTTTTATCCCATCAAAAAATAAAAATTCCATAGATTTCAACTTTCCCACATTAATCTCAGACGTAATGAATCCTCCTATTTTTAAAAAACTATCATTAACAAATTCAACTACTCCTCCGTCATGAATTTCAACATGTTTCCATATTTTTTATCACCAATCATATTTGAAGAAAAAAAAACTATTTAGTATCCATGGTTTGTCCCTTTTACTTACATTCAAAGCTGTCTCGATAACAAAAGATATTTCATCAACTTTATTATTTTCAAATTTGTATTCTTTTCTGTCATAAGAAACTTGTTCCAGAATGAGTGTATTAAATATTTTAACACGATTAATAGACTGAACACATCTTCCAAAATATTCTTCCATATATTTAAATTTATTTATTTTTGAATGTTTCTATGATCCTAATAATTCACCTTTTCAACTTTCAATAAGTTAGGAAAGTTACCCACTCTACTTTCACTATATTATCCACATTTCTCAAACCTTCTTTTTGGTAGAGATGATTTATTTCCAAAATTATAAGCTATGTTCTCATAGATTCCACAAAAATATAAATAATCATCAAATAATTATTTTTTAATAATGAAATATATCTCACTATATAATCTTTTTTGAAATTGGTAACTTCTATGAGTTTTAAAATACTCAGGACATGGACCGACTTTTCTACAGAGTGAATTTTTTTACTTTTTTAGAGTTGATAGGTTTCTCATAAGCTTTTTCCACCCAATATTTCCCAAAACCATTTCTAGAACCAGAAATTCTAAAAAAATCAGATGAAACATTAATTTTGGTGAGAGATGATTTAAAATGATTCTCGCATTGATCCTTCTCACCAACATTATATGTCTCATATTTTCATTACAAAGATCTTTTGAAATTTTCATTCATATTATTTAAGGTTATTTTGTAATATAAAAGTTTTCATTGAAATTTTTTTAATCATTTTTACTTGGATTCCAACTTTATTTTGTGATCTTCAATCATTTTCCCTTGTTCAACAATCCTATGTTTCTAACTTAAGATCACTTGAATGTATTCTTTATCCTTATTGATGATATCTTCTCTTCTATTGGAAACTTCTTCACAATATTTATTCATTACTCTAATTTCTTTATGGGGAGTTTTTTTCTCTAGATATGTAACATTTTTTATGATCTAACAATCATTATAAGAGTATTCACCACCTTATTCACTCTCTAATGAATGTTTTATTTTCTCAAAATTTTCAATGAAGATTGAGAATTTTTATAAACATTAATCCTTAGAATAATTGTTTTCAGTTGACCCACATTTAACTTTCTTACTTAACATAATTCTTTAGTTTCTAGTAGTATTATTCTTCTATTTATTGGATGACTTTTATTCCTTAAACTTTTTATACCACTTCTTCCATTGAGATTTTTCATAGGAATCATCTTGATATTCTCCAACTTTCTTCTTATGGAAACTCATAGAAATGTGTCTAATTCAACCACAATCAAAAAATTATAGATTAAGTTTAACTCAATATTGTCCTCCTCCTCTCTGATATTTTTTATAATTAAGAGATATAATATTATCATTCAACTCATTATCTTACTTATCTTTAAACTCACACGGATCATCTTCTTTAATATCTTGGATTTCCATTTTTCTCATATCTTTAGAATCCATTTCTTATTTTTTCTTTTTTAAACATTAGAAATTTTATAATTTCATAATAAAAAAGAATGATATGGAATTTATCAAGAGATAAATCACCCTTATCTCCTACAGAAGAAATTTTAGAATCAATCATGTTTAGAAAGTTTCTCATAATTGTAGAATATTCTAAGACATATCAGAATCCAATTATGTTGCAAACAATTTAATTTACTCTAGAGATGTATTCATCAATAGAATATTTATCTCTCATTATTATGTCTTCATATTTACTATGAAATATTTTTATCTTTTCTTCCATAACAATATTATTCCCTTTGAAAGTAATATATATCTTTTCCCATATAATTTTTGAATTATTGAGACCCATCAAATTCTGATAAACATTCTCTGATAAGGACATGATGATTAGATTTCTATCCTTTCCATCAAATTCTATAATTCACTTATCCACAAAATTCATAGGATAATCATTCTCAGTAGATAGAAAACCAGTATTATTAACATCAAAAAATTTTAGGCCAAGAGATAGAACATAAGTAAGAATCCTATTTTTCAATCCATAATATTTTTTCCATTAAAATGTAGGAATTACTCTATTATTGATATAATTTTTATTTTCCCTGATAATGATTCAACAAGGGAACCCGATATTGATACCAGTTAAAGTAAAAAGTGATCAAATAACAAATGAGAAGTCGGGGTAAAATCATTTGTTAATTTTTTTATAAGATTAATAATATTTAGAAACATAACCCCTTTAACCTATTATGATTTATTTCACTATCAAATTTTAGACAATAGTTATGAATAAAAAATTAAGTAAGAAAGTAAAGAACATAGAATTTAAAAGGTTCAAAATCAGTGTGATAATATACATCCTTTCCAAAGCCACTTCTCTGGGTCTATGGAAATAAACTGTTAATAATAAAAGAATAAAACATGTTCCAACTCCCATTAGACACCTTCTATCTTCCAATAGGAAAAATTATAAATCCTCCCATTAGTTTAAAATGTTTTCTTTTTAAAACAATTAGTCCAAAAAATGAATACTTTGTTCAAAATACTGAAAATTTCTTAGTCAGAATACTCATTCAGATTTTTCTAGATATGATTTTCTCAATCTAATGAGTCTGGATGTAATTATCTTAATATTATGAGTATAGATTTGGTTATCTTAATATGATGATTTAGTATTTGATTCTCTCAATATAATGATTCTGGATCTAATTCCCTCAATATGATGAGTATGGATATGATTTTCTTGATACGATGGACTCAATATGGTGAACCCATTCTCAATCTAAAAAACACAAAATCTTATCAAATGATCAAACCTTTATGAAAAAATTCTTATTTTTGATCCTTCTTTTGAGATCTATTTCCATAAATTACATTCACTTTATTTCTTCAGTGCCACTTCTTTTCTTGTTATGTGAGAAGCCGATAATGAACAAATGATCTGAGAAAGTATTTATAGGCCACTCTGAATAAAAATTAGGAAACTTGAAAACTTTCCCCACTTCCTCAAATTTATATTCTCATTAAATCTCTTGAATTTATAAATTAACTTTTACTTCTTCAATCCTCCTTGGATTTCTATGATATTTACACCGAATTGAAATTTAAGTTTCACCCCTTCAACTCTTTATAAAACTTCTGGAATTTTATTTTTGAGACATCGTCCTAATTATCTCATTACAGTCTGGAATTATTTCTCAGTTAATTATGATTTTGTTTCCTTCTCATTTCAATACAAAATTATATTTTTTTCTCAACTTATTATGAATTCTATTTCCTTCTCAGTGATTATAAATTGTTTTTTTCCTTCAAACCTCATTACAGATTCTACTTTCTTCTCATCTCATTATTAATATTATTTCTTTCCCAATGATTACAAATTCTATTTCTTTCACATCTCATAATGAATTATATTTCCATATCATCTCATTAAAAATTACATTTCCACCTCATCTTAGTCTAATGGAACTCACATAATGATTTAATTCTCATTACGATAAAATTCTCATTACAATGTAATTCCTATTACGATGGAATCCCCATTACAATGAAATTCTCATTACGATGAAATTCCAATTATGATTGAATCTTTAAAATAGAACTTTGAAAATATTCAATCCACTAAACCATTTCTTCAAGATATTTTATCATGAGATATTTCAATACTTGTGAGAACATTATGATAAAAAAGTATCAACTAATTTAATTTAGAAATTATGAATATGTTCTAACTCTTAACTTAATCGCCTTTTTTCCAAACACTTAAGTAATGATACACATTCTTTACTCAGTAAAAGCATTCATTCATTGATTATGAAAAAATAAAAATTACTGAACACACCAATTTATGCCTCCAACTATTTTGGATCAGATGATCTAAATCTGATCCCGGTAGACCTGATTCTTATATCCACTTTATAATTTCTTAAAAAATACCATTACTATGGGATTTTTATGATTTATAAATAACAGAAACATTATTTTATTAAATTTTAGTTGTCAAAAAATAAAAAAAACTTATTAAAACAATTTATCACAATGGTAATTCAATCACCACACAAAATCAAGATACTCATATTAATATTCTAAATATCTTATATCATATAAAATAAATTTTTTCATCCCATCACTCCCAGTCATACTGAATCATATAGAATACATGGTGTTCATCCTAGAATATATAAGTCATGTATAAAAAACCACATATATTGAACAATATCTCATGTGGAATCCAACTACCTCATCTCAGTAATTCCAATCAGTCCGTATTTTATATCAGATGAAATCAATGGATTTCATCTCAACATTGAAATTTATTAATCATAATGTGACATAGATAATATAAGGATATTATATCACAATTCTTAATTATTTATTTAGGTCAAAATATAACTATATATTTCATTCAAATTGATTCAGTATAATTTCCAAAATCAAAAAAATATTTAATATTTTTCCATTCTAAACAAGAAATTTGATTTTCAATTAACAAAGGATAAAACTACTATATATTCTAAAGTATAATAAATCTTTTAGATTTATCTTTGATATAAAATAACAACACACATCCATTCTCACCCAATAGGGATGCAAATTTTCCAGATTATAATTTACTAAGGATTGGTTCACAGTATTTAATCTAATCTAAGCACATTTTAGGGAAAAAATTAATTGAATTTTGATTCTAGGGAAAAAATGGAAGAAATAAATATTTCATTAACAACGCACACTATTAAAATGTAAAATACATTAGGGATATCTCTATGACAACCTGTATTAGGATGGAGGATATCTACCCAATATATACTAGACTTTTATTTAAGAAAAAATGAGATAAATTAGAAATCCATAAAAATTCACTAAAAGGGAACAAGGTTATTAAATGGTGGTAACATAAAATGAAATATATCATGGGAATAAGAGAGTAAATGGATCTATTATACTTACCATGGGGCTTCAATCACCTTAGATGGATGAAAAATCATTCCTAAAATGATGTAGCACCATCAAGATTAAAGGAGAAGAAGTGAGATTACTATAAAGGAGATGTTGTTTGATTGAGAGGGGAAAATTTTAGGTCCCAAAAAAAGTGAAAAACTAAAAAATTAATTATCACATTTTTTGAATGCCTAATTAGTTTTACGGAATAGATATCAAAACTATTTTCGGTCCATGCGAACTATATTATAAAAAAACATGGCACTCTGCAATGTTTGGCGCACTATTTAAAAAAACATGAACAGACTATGCAAAATATATTTTAAATAAATTATATAATATTCATAGTTTCTAATCCTCCATCACATGTTTTAAAAAATTAAGTTCCCATTATTTCCAACCCATACTACTGGGGTAAACCATTATCCTAAACCATTCGCTGACTGGGTTCCCTATTATGCTTTCCCAAAACAAAAAATTCTAAGATTCGTGCGCACCAAACACATCCAAGGACTCTCTAATAACTAAAAGTTTACTAAATTAATGTAATTTATAAAAAACATAAAATTTTATCTATAAAATAAATAAATAACATACCACATAGAAAATTAATGATCTTACATGATGGGTGTGATCCTATATCTCCCTCTAATGAAATGATTAATGTTTTAAATCTCATGCGATAATGTATTATGGGACTTATTAGATATGCTCACAATATGATGATACCATATTTCTATGGTCATTTAAAAGATTAATTTTTATGGAATTTCTTAAGTGAATGTTAATTTTAATAAAATATTCATATTATTATTATCCATGAATTGTGATGACTATCTCAAGGAACCACAGACTTTTTTCATGGTTTATGTTTTCCTATACATGTTCAAATATATGGATTCATATGAAAATCTCTTGGGTTATATGTTATTTTAGAAAGATACTTCTTACCTTTTCATGTTTTATCTTATTTCTATGCCTTAACCATTTATGACATGATGATTAGTTTCCCCTCACTGAGTATTTGAGATAACCCATTTCTTATGTTTTAATTCTATATGCCTTGGAGATTATTATATCTTATTATAATTCAAGAAGGATGTATAATTTATCTCTTTTATAGAGGAATGATCAAAAGTTCTATAAAATAAGATTCTAAGGTATTTATTTCTCAATGACACTAAAACGTTTATTCATGGGATTGTGAGATTATTTTTTAGAATCTAATATTTATATCATGAAAATTATATTAAATAATTATTTTTTATCTTGGGTTTTTGTAGTTGGTATTAATTAAATGATTAGTTTTTTAGAATTATATTAGCAATTTTTTTTATGATTAGAGAAATTTGGTGAAAATCATTGGGTTAGGTATAAGGGATATGTCTAACTATAGGATAACATCCCAAAATTTTAGTAAAGTAAATAAAGTGTGGTTCTCCAAGTAATTATGTCAATGTTTGGTTACAACAAGTGAATGAACAATCTAGAACTGATGTAACTATATAAAATAACATGGAAAATGGATAATTGGTTATTAACAAGATCATCATCTTGTGTATGACAATTATTTATAATTATACACCTAGTTTGACACTCCATGGGGATATTTATTAGGATTTCACTTTCTGTTTGTGAACCATTATTAATGATTAATGAATTTATTTAAGGTATGGTTGAGGTGACTAATAGGATACAGTTAATGAAAAATACATATATCTCTATTTATTTTTTGATTTATTCCCATTGTGACTAAATTTTTTCCTTTATTGGTTAATTATTATTATCTTAAACATTCCATTATTTAAGATGTGTATGGAGAAAGGAAAACCTAAGTGAGTAACGAGTTTGATGGGTAGTATGATGATTATATGTCTGAGTAAAAAACATAAAAGAGTAGGATTAAAATAATATTATGATTCTAGTTATACCACTAAAACATTGTTTTTATTAACAAGAGAATGAAAGATGAAAAATGAGGACTAAAAAGGAATCCCAATCAAGGAGTTCTAAAATAGTGGATTCCAAGTGAATCTACTCTAACTAGGTTAACCCCCTTAGGAGGAAAGGACCCAAGACTATAAAAATAAGATATATTATTTATTTTCATCACCATTGATTCTAGTAAATTAGTAATAGCATTCCCTTCACGCCATATATGTAATATATATATCTGGTAGGTCAAGATCCCCCTGAACCTTATGATAATATACTCTACAGACCAAGGGTTG